>CM029617.1:2768319-3968319 GCA_017311315.1 Dendrocalamus latiflorus
CGCCGCGTAGAGCGGGTCCAGCGTCGGGTCGGCGTCCCCCGGGACGCCCCTGCCGGTGAAGTTGTACAGCCGCTCGCTGAACGAGTTGCAGTGGGCGATGCCGATGGAGTGCGCCCCTGGTATACACATGTCATGATCAGGTGATCGCATCCACAAGTACAAATCCAGCTTAATAGCTACAAGATCCTTAATTATTTCACATAAACTTCACAGGTAATAGTGTAGTTCCTCTGCATTTCCTATCAAAATCCTTTATTCCAAACGAGTCCCGGCCCATGATTCCATAGCTAGTCAACGATTGGTTTCTGAAATATGTTCAGTCAACTTTGAAAGGAATCTCAAGGATGTGTAGGAATGTAACATCAACCTAATTCAAAACTACAAATTAAATATTGACGTCTAAAGAACGCATGCAAAACAAATGATAAGGTATCAATCATAATAGGTTGGAACACACCGATGTAGTTAGCAGTAGCATGCATGTCTTTTTTTAACTGGGTAGCATGCATGTCAACATCAGAACAGGTTGCCCATTAATATCTACGTATATGTATTAGCATGCATGTCAACATCAGAACAGGTCGGCTACTGCTTATGCTCCACCAAAGTCGTTACATGACTACGTGTCGGTGCCATGCACTTGCAAATAACACAGAGAATTTGGCCTTAGAAAAATACCGAACCTGCATTCTGCCCTCAATACTAATTACTCTCCTAGTTAACTCAGGTAAGTATCTTGGCAATTGTTTATGCACAGCTAATTAGTAGGCGAAATAGTTTTTTTTTTTTGTAAAAAGAAGTAGTCATCAGGTGAAACTGAGCTTTTGATCGACCTTGCTGTTGATGGGGGAGCAGTGAACGAGTGGAAGAACGCATTTTACCTGACAACCAGACGAGGTCGGCGAGGTCGAGGCTCTTGTTGCGGAAGGAGCCGAGGAGCTCGGTGAAGTTCATGGTGGGCGCCGGGATCTGGTCCAGCGCCTCCTGCTTGATCGACACCGTGCCGTCCCGCCGCCCCGTCGGCACGCACCAGGACGGCCCGCCCTTCATTTCGATCCGCGTCACGTACGTCAGTTTCGCTCGTCTTTGAGCCGCGCGTATGTAAAATAGTAGCATGATGCGCGTATATGTATGTGGGTACAGTGGTCGATCTAGGATTTTTAGGATAGATATTCGGTGTTAATTAGATATTATTTTAATGAAATAGAGGTCGATATATAGCGCAAAACTTAAATTACAAATTATTTGTACTAGAGATATATCTCAAATAATTTAGAAAAATTATAGAATAATTAAGAAAAAATTGTTGAATTGTGAATATGGGATTTGGGACTTGTAAATGGAGATACACTTGTCTTACTCTCGGCGTGCGTTGCTTGCCTTGTTGTCCTCGGTGGCTTAGCCATCGCCGCCGCGCATGCTCCCTCTCGAGACCCTAGCTCCTAGGCGGTCTAGCTAGGCCCTGCTTGGTGCTAGCCACCGCTCGCTAGCTACCTTGCATTTAAATTTCGCATGAAACTCAGTTTTGACAAAAAAAAATTTAAACTACCTATTCACCCACTCTAGTCGGCTGGCAAAAATGTTTGTTTGGGTTTGAATCAAAATTGGTAAGATTACAGTAGTTAACAAGTTCAAAATTGAAATGAGGCAATTTTGAGAAAAAAATTAATGAGGCTCAACTCAATAATAGCTCATTAGCTTACATTTAAACAACCAATTAAAAGATAAATAAAATAATTTGATATCGAACTATATCAATTTCAAACAAAGTTCGATTATAGCTCATTAAGTTCGATGGTCAGCTCGATCTCTTTGAACCTTCAATTAGGCTGTACTTTTTGAAACGAATTGAGGAAGGAAGTGTGAGAGTAGGCTGAAATCTGTTAGATGTATAAATATAAAGTATTTAGATCAATTTAGCAGCTTATATAAGTATATATCTATTAAATACAAAGTATTTTCTCGAAAAATTGAGATGTTTATCTAAACACCCATAAACCACATTACGACCGCCCTTGCGTGGGTACTTACGATGACTCCGACGGCGTCGCGCGCGGCGAGCGCGAGGATGTCGGCGCAGGAGACGACGCCGGGGCACTCCTGCTCGACGAGGCTCTTAATGCGGTCGATGAAGGCGAACCCGCGCAGCGTCAGGTTCGGCGCCGCGTCCTTCTCCACCTCGTTGCCGTTCGTCCCGTTGAGCAGCACCGACGCGTCGCATCCCTGCAATGCATGCGCCGGTCAATAAACACAAACGCACATCGACATCAGCGTCACCATCACCATGGCGCGGCGTGAGGAGCAGAGCGCAAACGTGACACGTACCCTGACGAAGCAGTCGTGGAAGTGGGTGCGGATGAGGGTGGCGGCGACGGAGGGCGCCTGCGGTACGTGTTGCTGCACGTAGTGCTTCACGATCTGCTCCGCGCGGGGGCAGCTCTGCTCGTAGAACCCCTGCCGCAGCTGCCCCTGCGCAACGCCAAGAACCACCGCGGCAGCCACCATCACCGCCAATGGCGCCGCCATGCCGCCTCCCACTCTCACCATTACTCTCCTCCTCTGTCCTCCCTAGCTCTCGAGTGGTGGTAGAAAGATGGAAGGTTCTGAGCTGGGTTCTTGGTTATATACACAGACACAGCGCACACGCACACAATAGGCAGGCAATATGGCAGCAGCATACGTGATTAGTGGGTTTGGTTTAGGCGCGATCTGCAGCGCAACACAGATCTGCTGATAAAGCGGTCAGTAGGTAGACCGACGTCGATCGAGCGAAACGAAGCGGACAGGAAATGGACAAGCTTTGATTAACGGCGTGCGGTTGTTAGCGGGCGCGCGAGAGACAGAGAGAGAACCGAGAAGACTACCTAATTTGGGCTTAGCCTTGGCTGATTGCCTGGCCACAAATGGAACGGCTGGCCGCTCGCTTGCTTGGGAGGGCGGCTACTACCCGTGATGTGCCTGTGGGAATGCTATTGCTAGACGCAGTATGATCCATTCTTTTCAGTTTTTAGTTGACTTTTAGCTTCATCTTTTTAATAATTATTATTTATCAACCTATTAAGTCGTGGCTAAATTAACAGCCTATGCATCACCATTCCCCAAGGGAAATGGCCTCCGAGACAAAGCTGCCATGTGCCATATGTCAAACGTTGGTGATGTACTCGTCCAATACTCCATTGGATTATTATATCTGCATGCTGCCACTGCAGCCTCTAACTGCAGCACAGTAAACATGTACTAAATACTCTAGGTCTTTCCTGACTCCAGGGTATGTTCTTAGGTGAGCGTCCTTCCCTGTACAATGTTCTTCACACCTGTATGCTACTATGCGCCAAACATTACATTCATTTCGAAGGCTAATTGTCCCTATATTATACCCCGGCGGATTGGCCTCCGGGAGACTATCCATGTCAGCTTATTTGTAAAGGGCTTTCGATTTTTTCAAAATCATGTACAGTTATAACGAGAATAGCACAAATAGTGCTGGCGGAGATCATGAAAAAGTGCAATACGTCGATCTGTCTTGCAAAAAGATATTGACCAATAGGGAAGCGAAGATTTGAGGCGATGACGGTGGAGATGAGAACAATGTCGTGTTGCTCGGCAGAGCCATTGAAGAGAAAAACCAGAGTTAAAGGAGTCAAGAACCACAATGACAAGTGGTGAGCGCTGGTGTTGTTAAAGAAGTCAATGGCAAAAAAAGCTCGATGATGAGGAAGTCCTAGCAGATAGTACATAATGGTTCACATTGAAGATGAGGTATGGACGATATGGGGTCATTGGATAGTTCAGAGCGTGCCACCGTTGGTGAGTGACATGGTGTCATCGGTGACGGTGAGAAGATTCTTCACGTCGTTAGATAACAACTAAAGCAGATATGCAAGCATCAGTAAAGACGAGAGGTCGCCGAGATTAGTAAGGAAGCCACAATCAAAGAAGAGGAGCGACCGACATGAGAGAAGAGGAAATCGAGCATGTATAACATCAAAGCTTAGAGTAGAGATGGTGCAGCTATATGGAATACGCTTGGGACCACCGGAGAGAGCGTAACGGGTGTCCCCAGCATAGATTGGCGATGGTTGCACATGTATGTGTGTTGATGTCGCAATGATTAGCATTGAGCAATAATTAGAGAGCATAAAATATAACTATGTGGTAGAGTATTGTATTAGGGGTAAAAACTGAGAGGGGCTAATCAAGAATTATGCTTACTGTTGAAGGTTGAAGTAGAAAAATTGTAGTGGTAGAAAAGATAGAAGACATACGGTTTGGTGGGGCAGCTAGTGTGTGAGGAAAGATAAGTTCAAGTTAGATCGCCTGTGGTGCACCGGTGTATGTGTGAGGAAGAAACTTTAATACTATGTAAACTAATAAGATAATTTGTCGCACATATAATCAACATATTACTTAATTAAATAGATACATATGTGTATATATATATATTTTAGAAAAGAGTAACCAACAAAGGAAAAATAGGGATATGTAGCTATATGATCTATACATGATGAAGAATAGTTACATTTCTAAGAACCTCCTATGAACTTATTATGTTTAATTATTTTCTTTTATCAAAGCTCATATTTCAATTATGTTCCTTAGATTGTTTTTTCTTCAAGCTTTTATTGTTATTTATAATGTTTATGATGTCTTAAAAAAATCTAAATAGCCTATAAGATACGTAAATATATTATCAAATATTTAAGTTAAATCATTTGATACTATAAACTTTAAAAACAAATCTAGATACACAAACACCATGCTAGTTTGCCACGGCAAAACAGTACCTTGACTCACCAAACAACTTTTAAGGCCGGCTTCTAGCTTCTACTTTTGGTTTTTGATTGTAAGTGTGTAGTGGTTATTAGCCTTTTTTGAGTAAAAAAAGGAAAAATAGTAAAAAATAATAAAATTAAAATAATACTACTATATCTTTTCAAACAATGCAAAATAATAATTAAAAAATCAGAATTAAAAAACTGACGCGTCCCAAATGGCTTCACAAACCGAAGAATTAAAATCCATTTAGGGCCTGTTTGGAACAGAGGAATTTCACAGGAATTTTGCAGGAAACAGTTCAATTCCCGCAGGAATCGGGAAAAATTCCCGCATTCCAAACAGGGTCTTAGGGCCTGTTTGGTTGGTGCCTAAGCTTGCCATGCCTAAACTTAGGCAATGTGTGGCTGCCACAGAAAGTGTGGCTAACAAAATCGAAGCCACACTTGTGGCAAAGTTTGGCAAGAAACTGAGTCTATGACGTGTGGGGCCGGGTGCTAAGAAAGTGTGGCATGCCACAGTTGTGTCAGTGAACCAAACAGCTACTTAAAAACTGTGGCACGCCTAACTTGTGGCTGGACAACTTCTGGTCATGAACCAAACAGGCCCTTAGAGCATAGCAGTGTCTTGCACACTTTTATCGGGACAATTAATTTAACGGAGGTGCTGCACCTTGCTCGATGTTTCATGATTATTACTGCAACTCTGATGTGATAGGCAGGAACAGGTGTTGCTCTTTCCTTCGAGTACCGCAAAAAAGACTGCCTTTAAAGAACTGTACCCGTAATCATGTGTCAAACGTGCGCCCAGAAGTTAAAAGCCTAAAACACGTGATCAAACCTGGCAAAATCCAGTCCTTTATTATTTCAAATGTAGTATCTATCACTGAAACAACTTGCAGCAATAGCAACAGCATAAACATACGTAGTTACAAATTGGAACAGAAACTAAACCACCATAAAAGTGGAGAGAAAAGAAACAAAAAAGAATGCACAAAAGCTGACACAGACAAGACGACATGATCGAGGTACCACGGACGGCGCATGCAAATGCAGCAACGTGCAGACACATGCGTGCGAAAGAGGCGCACTCCCGTGCCTGAATGCATCCACTGATCCACTTTAGCTGTTGATGAGGGCGCAGTGCTTCCTGATCTCCCCCTCGGATCCGGTCTTGACGTCCACCATGCCCAGCTTCACCATGGACCGCGCGAACACCTGGAAGAACACCTCCGGCGGGCTGTTCACCACGCTGACGATGTCGGCCTTGGCCGCCGCGTCGGTGATGAGCGCGGCGTCGGACTGGAACAGGCCGCGGCGCTTGAGCACGCCCCTGTAGTAGCCGACGTCGAAGGTCAGGAAGCTGCCGGGGTCCATCTCCACGATGGTGGTGTTGTCCGTCGGGGTGGCGCACTTTTTCTTCCGCAGGTTCGCCGCGTAGAGCGGGTCCAGCGTCGGGTCGGCGTCCCCCGGGCCGCCCCTGCCGGTGAAGTTGTACAGCCGCTTGCTGAACGAGTTGCAGTGGGCGATGCCGATGGTGTGCGCCCCTGGTATATATATGTCATGATCAGGTGATCGCAGCCACAAGTACAAATCCAGCTTAATAGCTACAAGATCCTTAATTTCACATAAACTTCACAGGTAATAGTGTAGTTCCTCTGCATTTCCTATCAAAATCCTTTATTCCAAACGAGTCCCGGCCCATGATTCCATAGCTAGTTAATTGACGTTTTCCAAAATTCAGTAATGCGAATATATTTTCAGCACCTCTCCAATTATACGAGTCAATGATTGGTTTCTGAGATATGTTCAGTAACTTGCTATAAGTTGTCAACTTAGAAAGGAATCTCAAGGATGTGTAATGTAACATTAACCTAATGCAAAACTGTAAATTAAAATATTGACCTCTGAAGAACACACGCAAAACAAATGATAAGGTGTCAATCATAATAGGCAGGAATAGACCAACGTAGTTAGCAGTAGCATGCATGTCTTTTTTTTTGAAACTGGGTAGCATGCGTGTCAACATCAGAACAGCTTGCCCATTAATATCTACCTATAAAAAGATGTGAATATGTGACCTAAGCTAGTCAAAACAGATCTAATGGTGCTCATTTGGGCTTTTTTGATGGTTTATGGCTGAAAAACACTGTACCTAGCTGAAAAAATACTGTAGCTGACAGAGGCTTATTTAATATAATTAAATTTAAAAAATAAAAATATATAAAAACTATGTTAGCCCATTACGTATAATACAAACAAATACAGGAAAAAAAGAACCGGCAAAAAAGCTCAACAAAAAACCAAAAATTTAGAAAAAGATGAAATTTATAAATAGTGAAAAATAAATTGGAAGTCAGAAGTTGAAGCCTAATTGATCATAATCATAGCTTGACCTTGTAGAAGGGGCCAGTAAGTGGTCATTTGCTCGGGAAAGTAGGCAGCGAGTTACATCAGTGGCATTTAACAGTACTTCCGGTTCATCGAGTTGTTTGTATTACAGTACACTTTTGTCATGTATACGGAATCATATTGCTGGCTACCAACTCCAACTACAGAGGCTGGACAAAAGCTGGATCATGGTATTGTCATTTTCTACATGTCGTTGCCTCCTAGCCTTAATAAAATTTGAGCACATTATTTTTTGCTATTATATGCTACAATTCATCAAGATAAAAAGAGTAGTTAACGTGTCCATATATGTGCTGCATTCTCCCTAAAAAGGGAAAAAAATACAGAAATTGTGCAGCTGTGCTGCATTATATTGCACTGAATAGACTGGTCATTGTCCAATTAAAAGCCTCCTTTTTTGTTGGATAGATTCATTAGACCAAGTTAACTGTTTTAACTTTGATGCAATGGAAGCATGCAACCGTCCAAACTAATTAAGCGAAAGTAACCTCAACTTTGGTCTTTTAAGCGAGACATGTTGTCTGTACTTTGTTACACGTTGAGATGTCCGTTCGGTTTAGTTGTCATGACATGAGACTAACAACTAGTAGTATTCAGTTCTAGATTTCTATGCAAGAATGCTTGTTCAGTTGTAGTACAGATGGCAAGCTCTCTTTACTATCTTGGAGCTATCTGGTTCAGGATAGCATTATTGGTCATGTGAGCAGGTAGGAGCGTGCGCTAGTTGCCGACTGAACACACAAAGAATTTCCCAGAGCTAGGCTTACTAAACTAGCAGAATCCTACTGGCTACTGCTTATGATTCACCAAAGTCGTTACATCACTATGTGTCGATGTCGGTGCCATGCACTTGCAAATACCACAGAGAATTTGGCCTTGGAAAAATACGTACCGAACCTGCATTCTGCCCTGAATACTAATTACTCTCCTAGTTATCTCAGGTAGGTATCTTGGTAATTGTTTATGCACAGTTAATTAGTAGGTGAAAACGGTTTTTTTTTGGGTAAAAAGTAGCCATCAGGTGAAACTGAGCTTTTGATCGATCTTGCTGTTGATGGGGGAGTGAACGAGTGGAAGAACGGATTTTACCTGACAACCAGACGAGGTCGGCGAGGTCGAGGCTCTTGTTGCGGAAGGAGCCAAGGAGCTCGGTGAAGTTCATGGTGGGCGCCGGGATCTGGTCCAGCGCCTCCTGCTTGATCGACACCGTGCCGTCCCGCCGCCCCGTCGGCACGAGCCAGAACGGCCCGCCCTTCATTTCCGATCCGCGTCACGTACGTCAGTTTCGCTCGTCTTTGAGCCGCGCGTATGTGAAGTAGCTAGCATGATGCGCGTATATGTACGTGGGTACTTACGATGACTCCGACGGCGTCGCGCGCGGCGAGCGCGAGGATGTCGGCGCAGGAGACGACGCCGGGGCACTCCTGCTCGACGAGGCTCTTGATGCGGTCGATGAAGCCGAACCCGCGCAGCGTCAGGTTCGGCGCCGCGTCCTTCTCCGCCTCGTTGCCGTTCGTCCCGTTGAGCAGCACCGACGCGTCGCATCCCTGCAATGCATGCGCCGGTCAATAAACACGAACGCACATCGACATCAGCGTCACCATCGATCACCATGGTGCGGCGTGAAGAGCAGAGCGCAAACGTGACACGTACCCTGACGAAGCAGTCGTGGAAGTGGGTGCGGATGAGGGTGGCGGCGACGGAGGGCGCGTGCGGGATGTGCTGCTGCACGTAGTGCTTCACGATCTGCTCCGCGCGGGGGCAGCTCTGCTCGTAGAACCCCTGCCGCAGCTGCCCCTGCGCAACGCCAAGAACCACCGCGGCAGCCACCATCACTGCCAATGGCGCTGCCATGCCGCCTCCCATTCTCACCATCACTACTCCGTCCTCCCTAGCTCTCGAGTGGTGGTAGAAAGATGGAAGGTTCTGAGCTGGGTTCTTGGTTATATACACACGGACGCAGGCACACACACAATAGGCAGCAGACACGTGATTAGTGGGTTTGGTTTAGGCGCGATCTGGAGCGCAACGCATCTGCTGATAAAAGCGGTCAGTAGGTAGACACCGACGTCGAGCGAGCGAAACGAAGCGGACAGGAAATGGGACAAGCTTGAAGCTTTGATTAATGGCGTGCGGTTGTTAGCGGGCGCCAGAGAGAGAGAGAGAGAGAGAGAGAGAGAGCCGAGAAGACTACTTAATTTGGGCTAGCCTTCGCCTGATCGCCTGGCCTGCCTCGCGCTTGCTTAGGAGCGCGGCTACTTCCTGTGCTGTGCCTGTGGGAATGCCCGTTGCTATTAGCAGTATGGTCCATCCATTTCAGCATTTTAATTGATTTTTGGCTTCGTCTCTTTTTGCTAATCATTATTTATTAAACTGATAAGCAGTAGCTAAAATAACATCATATGCATCACCATTCCCCAATGGCCTCCGAGACAAAGCTGCCATGTGCCATCTGTGCACGCTGCCACTGCCGCCTCTAACTGCAGCACGGTAAACATGTATTAAATACCCCAGGTCTTTCCAGGGCATGTTCTTACGTGAGCGTCCGTCCCTGTACAATGTTCTTCGCACCTGTATGCTACTATGCGCCAAAGATTACATTCATTTAGAAGGCTAATTGGTCAACAGAACGAGAGAATCATGCATGCATGCCAAGGTAGGATACTCGTCACAAGCTGCCGGCCAAGCTTCTTTACACTTTCTGTCCCCTCCCTTTTGTCTGCATGTATGTTTTGTTAGAATGATCTCAGGGCCGTTGCCTCCCTCTCCCTTTGACCGCGCCCTGATCGGGGGCGTCCAGCCCAATAGGGGGGTGGGCCCTTGTCGCCAGCGCCATATAAAACAGAGGTGGGGGCCAGGGCGGCACGCACACCAAGGTTCACCGTGCCGCCGCCAGACCCACCAACAAACCCTAGACCCGATCTAAGAGGGGGCGCTCCAGCGACGGGAAGACCCACCGCCAAGGAGATCACCGCCGCTCGGGAGACTCCGGCCGCCAGGGAGACGCCGCTCCTCTTCCCCGACCGTCGCTGCCCGTGCGCAGACCTCACCGACGAACCCGAGATGGCCACCTCCTCCTCCACGCCGTCGGACGGTTAGTACCTCTCTCTCCCTCTCAGTGTATCTCTCAAGAACCCGAACGAATAGAAGAAGCCCTCTAGATCTAAACCCTAGGAGATCCCTAAAGAAAGTCCTAACATGTTTGGGCTTCCTATCCATCCAGTACATAGTATGGATGGAAGGGCTTGTTCTTTTTCTTCGAAGCTGGCGGCTTTTGACTTTTGCTACAGTATCTAACTTTCAAACGGAGTATTTTCTTAAGATAAGATCTACAAATTAAACGATCTATACGTTAAAATCCCAACATCTGTACCAACCAAAATCGCAAGTGAGTATCTGTTTCTCCGTAATCTGTACCGTAAATAACCAAAATTCAAAAATTTCAGCCAAAAATCATAAGTCGCAGCCGAAAAGAACAGATCCGAAGCAGGACAGGAAGGGACGGGGCACAAGCACGCACATTAAAGTGCCACCCAACGTGCAGGAAATTTGACAACCCCTGCACTACCTCTCTTCTCAGCTGCACTGCACCTTCTTGGTACCCTCCCATGCTTCAGATGGCAGCATCATGTACACTTTGTACCGCGCGAAACATTAAGTCGCAGCTACAACATCAACGACAATTCGGCAGGATATACCTGTTACCATTTAAAATGAGGCTGCAAGGACAAGCAGAATAGTAGATGCATGGCTCACATCGTGTGTGTCATGATGTTAGCTAGGCCGTGCAAGGCCTAGTTGGAATCTGATCATGGAATTAGTCTACGCAACTCCAAGCGATGCGGGCTCCTAAGGGCATGTACAATGGTATGAGCTAGTTATTAGCTCTAAGTTAACTTCTCCAATGATATTAATTTTTAGCACATAGCTCATAACATGAATAGTCTCACATGACATCCTCATATAATCTTGGAATGTGTGTATGAGACTAGCTCTTGATCAAGATCTAGCTTTTCTCTCTTTTCTATTAAAATATGAAATAATATGTTTAGAACTAGCTCATAAATCATCATTAGACATGCCCTTACCTTCTGTTATAGTGACAGTGTCCATACTAAAATGAAGCATTAGGGTAGTCAGCCATGTCACTGCTTACGACATGGTTATGTTCTTGGTTCTCGTCGCGCTCACCGACAGCCTAGGCTGATCGCCACCGGTTGTCCTGACGAGCCAGATTCTTATTATGAAGGGTCGGTTAGCATCACGGTATTCTGATTATTTTGCTGCATACTGCTGCTGGTAAACGCATGTATAGATGATTAGATGCAAGATGAACACCAACCGTCTTTCATTTTTCTTTTCTCTCCCCAAATTTGATGTCACATTATTGTTTTCACTGGCTCCATCACTCCTGTGAAAGGTAAGGCAGGTAAGCAAGGCTTTACAGAGGGAAAAGAGTGTGAACCCATCAAAAGGAAGCCTACAGATTTCTTCCAGTTCTTGGGGGAAAAGCTTCTGGAATAACTTGTCAGCAGGAAAAAAATAATGACGGTGTGACATTGCTACGGATTACACGCAATGCCGACCTATGAGGTACTTCTTTCCCAGATGAACAACCTACAAGATTGCCCTCATTTCCCTTGATCTAGTTCAGGACCACTCTAGATTTTTCCTCTCAAGAGAGAACAGAATGAGCTCAACATCTGGTTAGTACTCCATGTGGACCATGATGAAGCAACGGGCAAGCCCATCGCCAGCATTAGTGAAATGATTTTAGCTAATGACTGATATAGCCATGACACCAGCTGGCCTGTCAAGTAAGGCATAATTCTGACGAACTAATCTTTTGCTGAAAGAAGACTTCATTGTTATGAATCTCAATACAAGTTGGCAGACAACGATCCTGAAGGGACAACTGTTGACGTATATGAAAAGCCCCAAAACTTCAAACCAAAATTTTGCTTAATTTTTGCTGAATTTTGAGTGTTTTTGGAAACTTTCCTTTTTGAGAAAGTTCCCCTCGCGCCCGCTTTCCTTTTTCGGCTAGGCGCCGTCCCTTCTCGCTGGCGCCCCACCTCTTTCCGCCTTCCCCGCTACCCGGCGCCTTCCCCTTCCTCTTCTCGCTGGCGCCGCGTCCCCTCCCCGTCTCCCTCCTTTCCCGAGCGCCTCCCTCGCTCTCTCCCCGCTCGCGCCTCGCCCCCTCCCCGTCTTCCTCCGCGCGCACGCGCTGCACGTGGGACGACCGAGCCGCGCCCGGTCTTCGCCCGCGGGTTCATCCCCCCCTTCACCGTGCTGACGCCGCCCGCCTGACGCCAGCACCGTCGCCGCGCGTCGCCGCCTCCTCCGCTCAGCCCCACCTGCAGCCCCTCCTTTCCCTTCCTTCTCCCCTCGCCAGCCCGGTCGTCGCCCGGTCCTCCCGGTGGACCGCCTTGACCGTGCCCGAGCCTCCTTCCCCACGGCTTCCCCTCCCCTCCGCCGAGTATTAAACCCCGCCACTGCCTCCCTCATGCCCCCTTGCTCTCCGAGCTTCTCCACCACCCTCCCTCACTCCCCACCGCTCCCAAGCCTCTCCCAGAGCTGCCGATTGAAGCCGCATCACCCCAGTCGCCGCCCTTCCCCTCCCCTGCGCCGGCGACCCCGTAACCCGAATCTCCCCCATTTCCCCCTCATTCTCCAATTGCATTCGCCAGAAGCTTCACCCTTCTCCCCTGAACTTCTTGGTGCATGTCCCTGGCCAGGTGGACGACCGTGGAGCTCCAGCACCGTTGATCACCGCCGGCCGAACTACCTCTCCCGTGGCCAGTTCACCCTACAGCTCCCCAGCTTCCACCTCCACCGCCATCGTGAGTCTCTGGTCCCCCTGAGCATGTGGCCGCAGCAGTTTGAGCTATCTCACCGCCGGCAACCTCCCTCACCACCGCAAGGCCGAACTCCCCCTCTCTGCCTCCTGCCATCCCCGCTGGTCCCCTCACTTCCCTGAGCCCCCAAATGGACTCACCGTGGTGAGCTCTCCCCGTTGACACCCTCCGCCACCGCCGGCGAGCCCCCTGGCGCCCGGGCTGCCGTCGCCACCGTACCGCTGCCCCGGGAGCACTGTAGCGACGAGAGGAGGAAGAAGACCCCCTCCCCCGCTATGTGACTTCTCCGCCTCCGTCCGATCGTCTTAAACACCGCTCGCCACGCCCGTCCGATTCCCCGTATCGTTTCGGCCGCCCCTTCTAATCCCAGCCGTCCGATCTTCATAACGGCACCATCCCACGTCCGTCGGATCTCCCCACCGTACCGCTTCGCCAACCCCATCCGGACCACCCGACCGAGATACGCGTCGCCCATCCGGACTGCGTGGGCGCGCGAGAGTGGGCCGCGTCCCCGGCCTGTTTCCCGTGCCGCGCGCGCGCAAGCGCCCGTGGGCCACGCTGGCCGTCGGCCGCGCGGGCCGTTCCCCGGCCGGGCTGCACTGTAGCTCGGGCCGGCCCGTTACTGTTCACACCGAATTTCCAGATGATTTTCCAATTTCCAAAATCCAGAAAAATCCAAATAAATCCTAGAAAATCACAGAAAATCCCAAAAATCCCCAAATTTCACCACTTTGCTCCAAATATTATCCTGGACCCATTTTTGGCCTCCACTTCCACAAATTCATTCCAGATAAATTCCTAAAATTCCCCATTTGCGGATTTATGCATTTTACTCCTTTTTAATTAGTTTATTTTTCCTCGCTTGATTAGTTGCAAGCTGGGCTTATGTTATTTTATGTGTTTGCGCTAGTTTCGAAAATCTCGGAAGTCCAGTTGCAGACTCAGGATCCAGACGCCTCTACGTTCGAGCTAGCCGAGATCGTCCAAATCAACGGCAAGTCCCAAATCCTTTGATCATATTGTATCCTATGATATTTAATTATGTTACTATATTATTTGCATTAAGCTAGTTCTGAAAAGTTAGTTCAAAGTAAAATAAAATGTTTAGAATGACATGTTATGTAATTAAACCTACCACCGACAAATGCCATGTTAAATTTGTAGCCATGCCTTTGTAACCCTAGAAATAATTATCTGTTAATCTAGATAACTGTAAGTTATTATCATCATGCAAGTCCCTACACTAATAAGGTTATGGCTAGGGATGGCAATGGGCACAAATTACCCGCGTGCCTGCGGGTAAAAACCCGCTAGGGCGAGGATATGGGTTTCAAGATGTGCCCATGGGTGTGGGTGAGGGTTTATAGTTGAACCCAATGGGTAATATCTGACGGGTACAAATATCTCGTACCCGTGCCCGCTACATCCGCGTACCCGCTCCAAAGCCCTGACATGTGGGTCCCCCGTGCAACAGTGCAACCAAAATTAGGGCTTCACCTTTTGCAATTTTATTCCCCTCCCGGCTCCCACCTACCGGCCTCCCTCTCCCTCACCACAGCCGCCAGTGCGCCAGTCCACAGACCTCCGCCCACCACCGAATCACCGATCCACCGCGCACCGCCCGTCCACGCGACGCCAGGGCCGCACGACGGCTCCCCCGCCCCCGCAAGACCGCATCACCGCCCATCCGTGCCAGGCGCGCCCCGCCCCCGCCCGTCCGCACGACGTCGGGATCCCGGGCCGCACGTCTGCGCCACAACGAGGCCGCACGACCGCGCCCCCCGCCCGTCGGCGCCACCGCTCGTCCGTGCCCCTGCCCGACGCCCGTCTACACATCCGTGCCTCCTCCTAGCTCCGCCCGTCCACACCACCGCTCCCCCGTCCGTGTCGCCGTCGGTCTCTGCGCCGCCGCCAGTCAAAGGTATTGATTTTTCTTCCATCTCCTTCCTCCCTACTGCTGATTTGTAGAGTTATGTACTTATGTCCATTAGATCTGTAGATGTATGTATGGTCAGATGTATAATTGTTGATGCATGTTTCCTAGTTCCTACTGAGTAGTTAGCTATTTTGATGTCTGGCGGGTTGTGCCCGCGGGTGGCGGGTGTGGGTGCACATCTGTACCCGTCGAGGGTAATGGGTGTGGGCGCGGGTGTAGATTTGAGCTGGCGGGTGCGGGTTTCTAAACCCTCTACCCGCGAAAAATGTGCCCGTTGCCACCCCTAGTTGTGGCTGCGGGCCAATAGACTTTGGAAAACCCGACTCTAGGGCAGGGTAGTATGGGATGTCGTGCCCTAGGGCGGAGTATGTCGACGTGCAGAATAGGGTAATGATTCTTACCCTAGGTTGTAAGGTCGCGGACCTGACCAGGGTTGCGGACTCTGGGGGAAAAATATAAGGACCAGACCCTTACGCTGAGCAAATGACATGGTGACCGCTCAACCACAGGAGTTGACTTGTCAACACTGGTTTAGTAGCTGCTCAACTCGATTGAAACTCTACAGGTGGTGAGAAGTAGGTGTTTGGGTAACAAGGTTAGGCAGGCCGTGCTGCGGGTGCCTAACAACGGTAGAATTCACTGGAAGCGGACGTTTGTGTGTGTGTGTGGGTGGGCCAGACCCAAGTGGATTCTACCGGGTAGAGCCTATATAAAGAATTGAGCAGTGAAACGACCTGGATTTCTTAACTCTGTCGCGGGAGTTAAGGGATCGTGTGGGTAAAGCTGAGCAAACTCTGCAGAGTCAAATAAATGGTATTCGAATATGCCGTGCTCCCGGTTATTGGAGCTGTGTCACTTGGGTGATTCCAGCCGCGAAGCTTAAGTAGTTTTGTATATGCTTCAACTTGATTAGTTGGTTATTTAACTTTTAATTGAAAAACCCCTGAGATCTTAAGGAGTAGTTTTGGGTCCGTTATATTAAAATGTTTACAAATAAAACTGCATCCACTCAAATTAATAAACCAAGTATACTCCCTTCCTTTGTAAATCCGTGCATGTAATATTATAGAATCCCTTTGGGATTTGCTGAGCCGGTTGTTTGGCTCACGGCTTGCTTAATTCAATTTTTAGAGGATCAAGATGAAGGTGAAGGTCTCCCCGCTGAGGAAGTCCCGGAAGATCTCTTCTTCGACGAGGATCCGTGGCTTTAGGTCTTCGCCGCGCTCGAAGCGGATCTTGGATCTTTTGTAATGTAATTATACTTTGGGCTTGCACGCCCCGCTGTAAAAACTGGATGTTATTCCATATGTAAAATATATGCTGGACTTTTGTTGTAAGCATGCAATGGTATACTCTTGCGCGACACTCCGTAACTGTTCATGCGTGAATAGTTGCGGAATGCCGTGTTCGTACGTGCCCCTGGAAACGGGGGCGTTACAGTATACGTAAGCTAATGCATAAACAAATTAGTACTAATTAGACTCCCTTTTTTCTTGTGTTCATATTTGGGATACCAATATATCCTGCCTCCCCCCCCCCCCCCCCATTTTGGCGCTATGGACGAATGATGTGTGTACTTTGGAATGAGTAAATGGTACTGTCACCTTTAGAAACATTCATCTTATTCTTTATATGGGCCAACATGCAGGTGCCTACCAGTGAAATGCCATGATGAACAACCCTTCCATTTGGAAGTGCCATGATGAACAACCCTTCCATTTGGCAGAACAATCGTGTGATCGTCCAACTTTCCTTTGGCTGCAAAAAAATGTTTCCCAACTCTCATGAAGACACCATGCTCCATTTAATACAATCAGTTCATCCTAGTACAGTTGTACTGTCACTCTGATAGTAATATTTATTGCAAATATTTTGTAGAGGTAGCCAGCTTCATGCTCTCCCTTGGGTTCACATCCAGAGTCCAATCAGAGAGGTCAGGTCAAGTGGAAGTTCAATTTTTCTCTGCCAAGCACATCATTTTGAAATAAAAAGAATTAATAAAAGATGAATGCATGAATAGAACTAGTTACCTAATTGAGCTCAGAACAATGTCCTAGCCCAGGGCAAAAAACCGGCGGTTACGGGCTTGCCTGGTAACCAGCAAAACTGATAGGAATCAGGAGAAAAGACTGTCCGAATTTTTTAAATTTAAATTTATAACTGCATAATACATTTCCTAGGTTCGTTTATGACTGCATAATACATTTCTTTTGCAAAAACATATGATCTATAATATGAACTTAAAGAGGTATTAAAAGATTAGACTACCTATGATTGTGTTATAGAGGTAGTTAATAAAAGAATTGCAATGATGAAGAACCACACCTATATGATTCCAGACAAGTAGATAGTTTCCTAAATCCTAAGACATAAAATATATTTGTTATATTTGTATTATTCCAATTGCTAATTAATATTTGCATTATTCCAATTGCTAATTATCCATAATATGTTTTCTCTGTCTTTTTACGGTTTTGGTTGTGGTTTTTCAGGTTTTCTACCGGTTTCGGTTTTTGTGTGGTAACCATTACCAATCGCCGGGCAGGTTTTTCTCCGGACCTAGCTTATAGTGACAGGCTGAAGGCCCTGTAAGCAGGGGCGGAGGCACATGGGCCGGAGGGGGTTCCCAGGAACCCGGTTCCGAAACAAAATTTAGTTATTACTAGTAAATATTCACCCTTTGTGCACCCCCCTTGGCCCAATATGGTGTACCCCTAGCTCAAAAAACACCCTCACTCGCCCTGTCAAGCTCATTCGTTTTGAAGTGGTGCACCCCCCTCCATTTTGCTCTAGCTCCGCCACTGCCTGTAAGCTGACCCGGTCGAAGTTTTTTAGATGTAAAGCTCACTGAAAATTGCAATTGTGTTGAGAACTCAATATCTGGAAAAAAAAATCGTGTTGAGAACTCGAGTTGACACTTAGAGAGGCTTATTTCTGAATTCTGATCAGCCTAATATTACATAACAACGCATGCCCTCAACTGGTAGCCCGCTTCTGCTTATCTTCTCTCTTCTAGGCTCACTTTGGTAGACTTGTATTGTAAGATGCCACTCTGTATCATACTCGCCGCTTCATCAGTCCATGTCCCTTTCTTGACTAGTATATGATATGCCTGTGGGGATCACTTGCAAGGGCAAACAAGCCCAGATAAAAAAGTTCAGGGACAGGCACAGCTTCAGAGTCACTGTTCCTGCAAAGATCAGTAAGACCTAGCATAGCATGTCCTTTTATGCCAAAATCCTTGGAACTGACCTTCATCTTTACATCCCTTTCAGAGGTAGCTAGTCAATTACACCTCTCACTTTCAGTTTTGGGGCCCCTAAAGATAGATGGTAATAGAGAAATGTTCCAGTCAGAATTGTGCTAACCATTCAGTAGTTGTGACTAGTTAATCCAAAGATTCTGTTGTCTTTTAACCTTTGCAGTTAATCCAAAGATTCTCTATGATGCTTTTTTAGAAATTCTCTGTGATGTAATACCTTTTATTTTGGATGAATACAAGACAATAATTGAATGCATGGTCACGCTTATGACTAAGAATACACTTGAAAAGGGAAAAGGATATGCAAAAGGAGTGATTGTTGAAGAGACCCCATCCATCCAACGGTTACAACATCACTGGAAAAATGTGCTTTCAAGAACGAAACAAAAGGGAGAAAAACCAAAGGATAATTCCATTCAAGTTGTTGATGATATCAGGTGGGTTCTTTTTTGGCTGTGACATTGGTTTAGACTTATAGTTTTTGAATTCTGACTATTCACAAGAAGCAGTACGTGGAGAAACATAATCGTATACAATTTTAGTTGATATAGCTGAACTCGATACAGTATCTACTATAATACCTACGTACATACGTGTATTTGTGCCCGACAACTGTTAGACAATGCTGCTGTTCCTGAACTCGTACATTTAAGTGTAGCGCATGTCCTTAATACACTGTCAACTAGCTGCACGCATTTTTTTTTCTTATATGATTCATTACCATTGTAGCTTTTTAGAGACACCTAATTACAAGCGAGAAGTCTTGTTCTTTTGCCAACGCACACCCTAACTCACGCGGTTGCGACAGACAAGAAAATAGGGAGAGCCAAGAATCAAACTCAATACCTGCCTCTGTGTTGGCACACACACTAATCGTATTGGTGTACGTATAGTACTCAATGCGATTGTAGTTGGTGCTTTACTATCTAGCTACCAGAGAATGTACCATTATGATGTAGATATGGCTCTTTATTACGTAGTAAGTGGACTAGCTATACATATGACGCCGACGAATTAATACTCTTGCAGCAGGTATGTGTACATCTGAGCAAAAGAAGACAGTGTGTCGATACCACCTCATCAGTCCATGTCTTTTCCTGACTAGTATCTGAGCAAAAGAAGGCTGGTAGAGAGTTGTAAGATGCCACTCTGTAGCATACTCGCCACCTCATCAATCCATGTCCCTTTCCTGACTAGTATATTATAGGGTCTGTTCTTTTTGACTGCGGCTTATAATTTTTGGCTGAAATTTTTGAAGTTTGGCTGTTTACGGTACAGATTACTGAGAGACAGATACTCACTTGCGATTTTGGCTGGTACAGATGTTGGGTTTTTAACGTGTAGATCGTTTAACTTGTAGAACCTGTCTTGAGAAAATACTCCGTTTGAAAGTTAGATACTATAGCAAAAGACAAAAGCCGCCAACTTTTGACTTAAAGAACAGGTCCTATGATGCTTGTGGGGATAACTTTGCAAGGGCAAACAAGCTTCTGGGCCAAGATCGATTTAGGTCCTGTACTTTTTTAGTTTTTGACTTCTACTTTTAACTTTTCTATAGTAACTAGTTTTTAAACAGAGTGTCTTTTTAAGATAGGGTCTACTAGTTGATTGTAGTATATACTGTACCAACTTCATTTATATTGATAAAAACCACATATGAGTTTCTGTTACTTTGTAATCTCTCGTACGAACAGTCCAAAAGCCACAAGCTGCAACCACAAGCTATAAACCTTAGCCAAAAAGAACAGGCCCGTATCCTCGTCTAGCTTAGTATACTTTTTTTGTTCTTAGTGTACTTTTTTTTGTTGTCTTTATCCTAGTCGTTCATCTTCTATAATAGTGACTTAAAGGTTTTCCCTGGCTATTAGGCTATTTATGTACTCCTTTACTTCTTAACGGATGGAACACATAACTCCTATGTTTTCAAGCAAAAAAGGCCAAACAAGCTCAAACGAAGAAAGTTTAGGGATAGACATAGCTTTAGAGTGAATGTTCTTGCAAAGTGTAGGGATACGGTAGGCTATACTAGCGCAGATTAAAATTTTCTATCACGTAAATCAAGAAACCATATGAGCAAGAGATCATAAATCATTACCATTAGATATGCAGTGCAGCAGAAGTAGAGTTGAAGTGGCCAGTTCAACGAAGAGTGCGTCGGTGTAATGAAAGTAATCGATCATCCTTTGGTCAACCATCTCCTCACAATCGTCCCGATCAGTGCCGCAATCGCAGCAACGTTTCTACTGAGATCCACACGTCTAGGGATGGAACGTCGTGCGTTGGTGTGCTAACACCAACACGCACGGCAGGGGTTATGAGAGATGATGGTTAGGGTTTCGATGGGTGTGTCTCGGGATGCCTCTCTCAACCCTCTCACCTCTCTTTATATAGCCTCCAATTGGATCCTTATTCGATACGATCATATATCGTATCTAACTCAGAAATTCTCAGGCATGATCTTTATCCAATACGAGTAGAGATCGTATCCCACTCGGAGACTATTATATGGACTCTTATCATTCTAACTCGTTAAGTGTGTGACCCTGTAGGTTTATATATATTTGGCCATGGACTAAAAACTTTTTTTGGTCCATAAGTCGGTAGCGGTCCCTAGCAAGACATAACGACTCATAAATATACATAAAGATCATATCAGTCAAATCTATATAGTACTTATATATCGATCCTTTTGCCTTATGATACCAGATCGAACTCAAGGCGAGAAACATACCATCCTATAATAGCTCGATTCTTCACTCGAATCTATAATGAATTACTCAATTATGATTGACCCCTCAACCACATTCGGTATGTCCATACACTTCCTTAATCCAACCACATCGAGGGGCCCAGAGATATCTCTGTATTATATAGTAGGGGCAAATTTCATCTTGATCGCTCATATTCCTCTGCATATTTCATAGTAAACTCGAGAGCTGCCTTTATGACCACTCAGCTATGGAATAGTGTCTGGCAACCCTTAAGTAAACTATTACACATGTAGGAAACATTAATGCCCTAAGATCTATGGATTCTATATACACTATGTATGAGACCAACTGATGATATTTAAGAATATAACAATTCCCTCAGTGTCTCATGGTGGGTCAATCCAGTACCATGTTCTCTAACATATGTCCACATATCTATTTGATATCTCATATCCATGATTTATGAAATATGATCATCAATTAATACATATACTGATCTGTAAATTATAATTATCCCACATAATGACATAAGATCAGAGATAATTTAGAAAAACATCAAAACATGAAAAAGGTGTTCCACGAACAAGTCACATACTTGTTGATCAATATGAAAGATATTTATTCAAGAGACAAAATAACATATTATTCAAAAGATCATAAACATAGAAGTGGTACAATTACCTCCATGATTGCCTTTAGGGCATATCACTAACACAAAGATCAGTAAGACTTAGCATAGCATGTCCTTTTATGGGCAAATCCTTGGAAATGACCTTCATCTTTACATCTTGTTTGACGCAAGAAATCACTCTCAGATTTCTTGTCGCAGGGTATAAGGTGCAAGCGTGCCAGTGTACTAAAGTACACAAAAATAAATAAACGTAAAAAAGATAGGAAAAAAATATATTTTATTCATTCATTTGAGAATAACAAAATTGCAAGTTCCCTTTATATATATGTGCTTCATAGCTTACTTTGCATAGCAGATCTGACAAAGGTGATGTGATCCCCTGGTTCCTATGGTCTCAGAAGGCTCTCGTTTAATTATATTTGCGGGGTAAACCCACAGAACACCTCCAATTAAGCTGTGCATTGCTTGTCGTCTTTAGTCTTTGCTTTACATTCTCCATGCATGTGATGAATGGTTGATGTAGATGTGAATATTGGCATTACCCATAGCCTTGTTGATCTATGAAGCTGTTGATAGTGTAGCCTTTACATTGGCCACACTCACCTATACCGTTTAACCTCGTCGGTACCAATCGACACATAAAATTAAGGTGGTTAAATGGTGCATGATTCATCTCAAGTATGACTGATCTGACGATACAGTAGTAGAATCAATGTAGTAGACATACTTAATTTGGGTTTTGGGTGGTAAGGCTAGCAGAGTAGAATGCCTGGGTCAGATGTCGAAGTTGTCAAAAGTGACCAACAGGAAGGACCCCACTGCAGTGCAGATGCATTTAGCCGAACATAGGTGTTGTAAGGGAAAACCATCCTTACTTTTAATAGAGTAGAATGCCAGGATCCAGTATCGACATGGTCAAAAGTGATCGCTGGGAAATACTCCTCGGAAGCCATAAACAACCAGCAATCAAATGTAATCGGTGATCAAAAGCCATCAGAAGACATCAGCGATCAAAAGGCATTGAAAGTAGTCCGTGATCAAGAGACATCGGAAGTCGTCTGTGGTCGAAGGTCATCAAAAATCGTCCGTGGTCAAAAGCCATCGGAAGTCATCCGTGGTCGAAATCCATCGTGGTTGAAAGCCATTGAAAGTTGTTTGTGGTCAAAATCCATCATGGTCGAAAGCCATCAGAGGTCGTATGTGGTCGAAAGCAATTGGAGGTCATTCGTGGTCGAAATCCATCATGGTTGAAAGCCATCGGACGTCATCTGTGGTCGAAAACCATCATGGTCAAAGGCCATCAGACATCATCTGTGGTCGAAAGCCATCGTGGTTGAAAGCCATCGGAGGTCGTTCGTGGTCGAAAGCCATCGAAAATCCTCCGTGGTCAAAAGCCATGGGTTGTCGTCTGTTATTGAAATCCATCAGGGTCGAAAGTCATCATGATCGAAAGCCATCGAACGTCGTCCGTGGTTGAAAGCCATTGGAGGTCGTCTGTGGTTGAAATCCATTGTGGTCAAAAGCCACCGGAGGTCATCCGTGGTCAAAAGCCATCGTACGTCATCCGTGCTTGAAAGCCATTGTGGTCAAAAGCTAGGGATGGCATCCAAGTGCAGTGAGTGGTCGGAGGCATCCCAGTACTGAAAGCGGTTGTAGACGCCCAAGCCCAACGAGTGGTCAGTGACGTCCGAGTTCCATGGGTGATCGATGGCGCCCAAGTACTGAAAGCAGTCATAGATGTCAAAGCCTAGCGGTTGGTCGGTGATGTTCGGGTACCGTGGGTGGTTGATGGCACCTGAGTATTGATAGCGGTCGGAAGCATCCCGATACCAAAAGCAGTCGTAGATGTCCAAATCCAGTAGGAGGTCGGCTGGGACAACTCCAATGTGGCGAAGGATGACAGGAGAATGTTAAGATTACAAGGGCAGTCCATCCTTGCTAGATTGCAATGGCGGTCGATGACGTCACGTGTCTCATGCGTCAAGAAGGTCCTTCGAGAGTGTGATCGGCCTCGCCTTGCGGAGCTTGGAGTCAAGTTGAGCAGAGTGTCGATGATAGACACGGTGTCCTCAGCAGCAAACAGGACTACTCTGGTACATGGTGGATCATCGTAGCCGCACAGCTTGGCCGGTGCGCGCGCCACATGTAAGAGTGGAGGGAGCTGACAGCTCACGGGCGTTGCAACAAACATGACAAGTTTGGTGACAAGCACGATGGCTTTGTGAGACCTTCATCTTTGCCCGAGAGAATAGAGGGATTTATTACCTCAAGCCTAGTGAGTAGGAAGGCGAACAGTGATCTTGATAATATCGACGTTGTGGCCACGGGCCGCACAACGGTGGGCTCCACAGCATCTTATCAACAACATCATTGGCAGCGACCACAGGCGCTTGGTGATATCACCGCCACTACCGCCGTTTATTGGCATGCAAGCCAGCTAGATAAAAGAGAAAAAAGGAAGGTTCTTTACCCTCTTGAGTAGAGTATGCCATGTTTGGGCTTGTGCAGATTGCCTCTTTCTGCTCCTCTGCCTTCTCCCTCTTTTGTGTGTGCATCTTCTCTACGTATGTCTTCTTTGTGTATGTCTTCTTTATGTATATATGCTAATAGGATCTCCCCTCTTTTGTGTATCTGCTCCATGGGTTTCCCCATCGATGAGGTGTGTTGGGGTCTGTCCTCCTCGTTTGTCCATTCGTCTCTCCTTTTATAGGCACGAGTAAAGGCCATATGCAACATACGCGGCTTCCACATGGTGCTGATCGTGCCATTAATTTTAAGACCAACTTCCTAATTAATTACTAATTTCTTACCTTCTAGAACTCTGCTTTCCATATCAAAAGAGATTTGTTGAGAATTGCTTCCACTAAATGGAGATACGATGCAATCATCTTTCCATTGTGAATATGATATACCCAAAACGGATCTTTTCCTTCCATCTTGGTGCATAAATTGCCATAAATTAGCCACGCGCCTGGCGATCGGCTGGGGACTTGCGGCCGTACGAGGCATATCGCAACAACCGATTGCATTGGACCATAGGTCGTGTTGGAACTAATCTTATTATTGATGGTAGTCAAGTACATGCGTGTCCGAGTTCATGTAGGAGTTGGAGACCAGACGGAACCCTTGGATTTAGACCCTCCGGATTATAGTAAGAGCAAGGCTAATAATACAGCCTTCAGCTGGCTGTATGGACACTTACAACCCACTTATCAGCCCATTTATATAGTAGTTTACAGCCAGCTGAAGGCTGTATGACCCACCCCTTGCTCTCACAAAGTTTCTTGGTTCTTGTGTTTCAGCTGGCTGTAAACTTACAGCCCACCTCTCTTCTCTCTCCTCCTCTCTCTCCTCCACCTCAGCATACAGCCTACTAACAGCCTCTTATTATACTTGCTCTAAGCTGAGTGCGTCTCTAGTGGCGCCCTTACCGACGTCACTACTTGTTGCTACACCTCCTCCAGCGTCCCTACTTGGCGCCCTTACCGACGTCACTACTTGTTGCTACACCCCCTCCAGCGTCCCTACTTGGCGCCCCTCCCCTAGTTGCATCTAGCTGGTAGGCTACAAGCGCGACTGCAAGTCGACGATGGCTGGCGCGTTGTCAAGACCAAGTGCCAATGGAGGTGTGTCGACCAACAGCCTTCAGTGCTAGCTCAGATGAGGAACAACGTACTTGTCGACTTGGTCCAGCATTGCTGGAACTGCTTGGTGGTCTATCATGTCAAGGCAGGCGGCAGGAATCCCACAAGGTGCAGGCACTGCCGGGCTTTTGGCCATCACCGCAAGGATTGCAAGCGACCTCGGAGCCCACCGCAAGGTGCTGAGTGCAGCAAGGCCGCCATCTATGTTGTCATGAAGGTCCCATGGGGCATGGCCTGCCAGGGGGTCATGTGTGTGTTACTACGGTAGTTTCTCCCAGGCTGTTGTCTCTGTAATTCATTTCACTGGACTAGCTGGGATCGCTATTGGCTTGTTGAGTTGTTGTGCTACCACGCTGGAGGTGTCCACTGGGGACTTGCTTGAGACTGCTACTGGCTCGGTGCACCATCGTGCTTCCACGCTGGAAGTGTCCACTAAAGTTTTGATCCCCTTACATACCTTCCTGTCTTCAGCCATCCTGACACCCACCTGGAGCATGCTATCTGCGTCCTGCCCCACACGATGGTGAATGTTGAGAAGGAGGACCACCTCAAACACACCCTGGTTGCCTACATGGGAGGCAACAGACCGTCCATGTCCAAGGAAGAGGCATCCATGGCGATTGAGGAGCGGACTGGCACTCAACATTGCAGTTTTTCAGTGCACAATTTTTGGCCTTAGAACTTCCTCATTGTGTTCACAACAGAGGAGCTAAGAAACCAAGTAACTCGATGGGGGCTGAATTGATTTCTCCCACTTCACGCTCTTCCTCAAGCCATGGACTATGCAAGCTCAAGCTTGCAGTGTCTCCCTTATGTTCAAGGTCTCACTTGACATTAGGGGATTGCTTGCTCATGCTTGAGATTGGCACACAGCCTCAGTTCTACTTTCGCCGTCATGCTGGATTAAATGCCTACACACTGACATAGCGAACCACCAAGACATGGTCAACTTTAGGGTTGATGTCTTGATGGCCGACCCAAGCTCCATTCCCAAACAAGCCTCATTGCTTATCGCGGAGCCGAATGAAAAAACCCCTGATCCTCTGATCCAATCTTTGGCCATTTGTTGTTGCTCATCCGAGAGAAGAGGGCCCTTGCATACAACCTGAAAAGCCCCAAAAATTCAAAATCCAAAATTTTTTGTGATTTTTGCTGGTTTTTGGGTGAATTTTCGAGACTTTCCCTTTTGGGAAAGTCTCCCCGGTCCGCCGCATTTTTCTTTTGGCCGGGCGCCTCTCCCCTTCGCTGGCGCCCCGCCCGTTCCCGCCTTCTCCCGCTCCCCAGCGCCTTCCCCCTCCTTCTCCCCGCTGGCGCCTCCCTCCCTCCCCGCCTTCTCCCCGCGCACGCGCTGCGCCCGCGGACAGCGCCGCCCTCGGATCCTCCCCTCGCGCCCGCGCCGTTTCGACCGCCTCAGTCCGAATCCGTGGGCGCCTCCGCGCCACGCGTCGCCCCACTTCTGCCCCGACCCCACCTGGCAGCGGCAGCCCCCTCCCTCTCCCGCGCGCGGACGCTTCCCCACCCATGCCCGAGCTCACCTGCTCCCGTGCTGTCGCGTCGCCATTAACTCCTGTGCAGAGCCCCGTCACCGCTCCATCCCGCAAAGGAGACGCGCTGCCAACTCCTGTTGACCCCGGCGCTGCCCGTTGGCTTCTCCTTTACGGAGCCGCTCCCCTCCGCTCGGGTATAAAAACCCCTCTCTCGGCTCCCTCTCCCTTCTTTGCTTCCTGAGTTTCCCCACTGCCCTCAACCCCTTCCTACTACTTCCCCGCCTCTCCCTGAGCCGCCAATCGACGCCGCATCGCCCGTGGCTCCGCCATCGCCGCCCTGTGAGCCGGCGACCCCCGGAGCCAAACTCCCTCTCCCTCCCTCCATTCCTGAATCACTTTCGCCCAGAGCATCTCCTCGGTGTGCTAACCACGTTGGTGGGCTTGTTTGGACAGGTGCTCGCCCGAGGAGTCCTGGCACCGAAGCTCCCCGCCGGCGAAACCACCTCTCCCGTGGCCAGCTCACCTCGCCGCTTCCCAGCTCCTACCGCCACTGCCAATGTGAGCTCCCAGCTCCCCTGACCGTGTAGCCACCGCCGTTTGGACTCTCTCGCCGCCGGTGGTCTCTCTCGCCGCCTTGGACCCGAACCTCCCCCTTCTGTCCCCCGCCTTCTCCGTTGGTTCCCACCCCTTCCAACTGCCCAAAATGGGTTCCCCGTTGCCTTCTCCACCCACTGGTGCCCTCGGTGGTCGCCGACGAGCCCCCTGACGCCCAGGCCGCCGTCGCCACCGTAGCCTCGCCGCGGGGTTACTGTAGCGGCTGGAGGAGGAAGACGACTCCTCCCCCGCGACGTGGCCTCCTCTCCGCCGTCCATCCTCCCGTTACCATATAACCGCGTCTGTCGGATCTTCCGTACCGCTTCGCCCGCGTCCCCCACTTCGTTGCCGTCCGATCTTCCCCGCCCTGCATCTCGCCCGTTCGCTCCGCCCCATCCTGACCAGTCGCCCGGGCCACGCGTCGCGCATCCGAGTCGCGCGGGCGCGCGTTGGCGTGGGCCGAGCCGGCCTGCCCCGTCGCCCGAGCGCGCGCGCCTGTGGGCCGTGCGAGGCGCACCGCTGTGGGCCGCGCGGGCCGTTTCACCGGTCGGGCTGCACTGTAGCTCGGGCCGGCCCGACACTGTTTAAATTGATTTTCCAGTGATTTTCCTAATTTCTAAAATCCTAGAAAATCCAAATAAATCCTAGAAAATCCCAAAAATTCCCAAATTTCACCACTTTGCTCCAAATAATATTCTGGACCCATTTGTGGCCTCCACTTCCACAGATTCATCCCAAATAAATTCCTAAAATTCCTCATTTGGAGATTTATGCATTTTATTCCTTTTTAATTAGTTTATTTTCCCTCGCTTGATTAGTCTCAAGCTGGATTTAATTATTTTATGTGTTTGCGCTAGTGTGAGAGATCCTGGAGGTTCAAGTGCAGGCTCAGGATCCAGGTGTTTCTTCATTCGAGCTAGCTGAGATCATTCAAATCAACGGCAAGTCCCAAATCCTTTGACCATATTGCAATCCCATGTTATTTAATTATGTTATTATGCTATTTGCATTATGCTAGTTGTGAAATGTTAGTTCAAAATAAAATAAAATGTTTAGAATGACATGTTACGTAGTTAATCCTACCACCGACGAAATACCATGTTTATCTTGTAGCCATGCCTTTGTAACCCTAGAAATAAATATCTGATAATCTAAATAACTATAGGTTATTATTATCGTGAAAAGTCTTTACACTAATAAGGTCGTGGCTGCGGGCCAATAGAACTTGCAAACCCGACTCTAAGGTAGGGTGGTATGGGACACCGTATCTTAAAGCGGAGAGTGCCGGCGTGCACAATGTAGGGTAAGGGTTGGGGAAGAGCCGCGAGACGGTCTTCGCCCACCTCTTACCCTAGGATTGGAGTTGGGGGTAAGGGTGTTGTGGGGCGCCACGAGACGGCTTTTGCCCACCGCTTACCCTAGGTTGGAGGTTGCGGACCTCATGGAAAATGTAAGGTCTAGACCCTTACGCTGAGCAAATGACATAGTGACCGCTCAACCACAGGTGTTGACTTATCAACCCTGGTTTAGTACCTGCTCAACTTAAGTGAAACCCCGCATTGGGAGTCGGTGCGGATCGCGAATCCAGACTAAGACAACGATAGGTCCCCACAACTCGGGCCCGGCGTTCCGCGATGGCCAGCGGACACCCGAGGATGTGCGGGTTTCTCATCTATCGGGTGGAGTGTATACCAAGGGTTGAGCAGCGAAAAGACCCGGTTCCTTAACTCGGTGATGAGGGTTAAGGGTGCGTGTGGGTAAAGCTGAGCAAACTCTGCAGAGTCAAATAAATGGTATTCGAATACGCCGTGCTCCCGGTTAATGGAGCTGTGTCACTTGGGTGATTCCAGCAGCGAAGCTTAAGTAGTTTTGTACATGCTTTAACTTGATTAGTTGGTTAATTAACTCTTCATGAAAAACCCCTGAGATCTTAAGGAGTAGTTTTGGGTCCGTTTTATCAAATGTTTGCAAATAAAACTGCATCCACTCAAAGTAATAAACCAAGTATACTCCCTTCCATTGTTTATCCGTGCATGTAGTAAGATAGAGTCCCTTTGGGACTTGCTGAGCCGGCTGTTTGGCTCACGGCTTGTTTAATCCCCTCTTTAGAGGATCAAGACGCTGGTGAAGGTCTCCCCGTCGAGGACGTCCCTGAGGATTTCTTCGTCGACGAGGATCCGTGGCTTTAGGTCTTCGCCGCGCTCAAGCGGATTTTTGAAGTCTTTTGTAATGTAAATACTTTGGGCTTGCACGCCCCGCTGTGAAAGCTGGATGTTAATCCTTATGTGAAATATATGCTGGACTTTTGTTGTAAGCATGCAATGGTATACTTTTGCGTGACACTCCATAACTGTTCATGCATGAATAGTTGCGGGGTGCCGTGTCCGTACGCGCTCCTGGAAACGGGGGCATTACACAACCTGATCATCCACATCTCCAAGGTGGAGCATTTTCGCCCCAATGCTTCCTTCTCCTCCTGCTCAGAATTCTCTTGCCCATCCAGTGACGGTGATAGTTGACACAGTGGCTGGTCGGAGATGGGCCCCCATGGCTTGTTGGGCTCTGGTCCGAAGTGACAATTTTATCCTACGCCCACGGCCACCCAAATGGCACTACTGGACCTGCAGCATTGTGTGATGATGGTGGCATCGGACACAACCATTGGTGTACATCCACATGTGCTCATCTCAACTGACGTCGCTTCCCTCTTTAGGCTTGGCCGGTGCACAGTCAGTGACCAATCAGGAGGTTCAGGCCAAGACGCCAAGGTTGATGGAGGCTGTCTCTATAAGGAGAAATTTTATTGTGTCACGGTTGCACAGCACGGTTTGTGTCACGATCGAATCGGAAAGCAACACATGGAAAGGTGATACTGTAGCAATACTGTAGATTGTACGGGAATGTAATTTTTAATATCTGTTGCAAACCGTGGTTGTAAGTCGGTATACGACCACGGCTTATGACTTACAACTACACTCTTGGCCACGGCTTATTACGACCACGACTTGCGACCAGTAAGCATCTACCAAAATTATTTTTCCGTACAAATGTACTGTAGCAGGTTTTAAAAATTACATTCTCATACAATCTACAGTACTGCTATAATATCATCTATCCACGTGTTGCTTTTCGATTCGATCGTGACACAAACTACACTGTGCAACCATGACACAATAAAATTTCTCCTCTATAAGGCACAATGGCAGCATCGCACATGGTGTCACCTGGCCCGGCAGTGCAAAGTTCATGGTGTTAGCTCTGGAGCCCACTCGCTCTATCAGGCAAAGCTCCCCTCAGTTCCAATGGCCCCCAAAGAGCCTGCCATCCACCAACTGCTCGTTGACGGACTAGTGTTGGTGCGACACGTTGCCATTCAAATGCTCTCTTCGCTTCGCTTGTGGATTCCAACCTGGACATTGCACTAACAACTAGACAGACCACTTTGTGCAATGCTCCTCGTCTTGTCACCTATGCAAGATATGCCAGAAGTCCAATCCACATGCTTTAGCCCCATTGTCTATCTCTAACCCCTCTCCAAACAATGTTGAAAGAACTGCCAACTCTATTGTCCTCGCTGTTAGGACACAATCTAGCAGCTCCAACTACCATGCACCCCTGAGTCTCAGCCATGTGAACTTCTGGTTGGGCTAGAGGCATCCCCTCTCCTTGGGCTGGGACCTATGCATTCAACTCTTCAAACCATTTCCTTCCGCCCCTCCCCAACCAATCCACTTCCATCGCTATGAAACAAGCCATTGTTTGCATTCAGCTGCCACTTCTCACCAATCCTTCTCCTTGCTGCCATCAAAGTAAGGTTTGCAGCTCAGCAAGGGTTCCTCGGCACAGCAAGCATCTTGTGGCCAAATCAGCCATGAAAGGCATGGACTCAGTGAAACATGTACATAGAATGCTCATGGTCAAGCTCAGCATCTCAAAAGATGAAGCACTGATTGATGACGTAGTGATGCAATCCTATGCACCTCTGTTCGACCATCCCCTCTCTTCGGAACACGTCAAAGCTCTCGCGACACTCTTCAACCTGAGTCCACCTCCGGTCGACGTGGTGCAAGCTTGCTAGTCAGGTTGCGACTGTGGCAGTAGGGTAGCCTTCTTCAATGGAGAATACTAAGGTTCTAGTTTGGAATGTTCATGGGCTTAACACTCCTGCCTGTTGTAACGTTGTGAGAGAATTGGTCATTGATTGTGACCCTATCATGGTTTGTATCCAGGAGACAAAACTAGATGTCATTTCAGCATCCTTTGCAATGAAATTGTTAGGTTCTGGCTACTCCTTAGATTTTTGCCTTTCGAGGGAACGCGTGGTGGGATTCTCTTGGCTTGGAAAACCTCCTCCATCTTAGTTTCCAGTCATTTAATCCACACCTTCTCGGTCACACTTAGAGTGACGCTGCTCTCTAATAACACCTCCTGGTGGGTGACTTCCATCTATGGCCCATCAGGTGATCTCCACAAACAGGAATTCTTGGATGAATTATGGAGCATGTGGTCACTCTGTCCGGGCCCTTGGCTCTTGTGGGAGACTTCAACCTGATTCTCTCTGCCCAGGACAAGAATAGCTCCAATCTTCATAGGAGGCTCATGATGAAATTCCAACGGTTGGTCGATGATCTTGAACTGAAGGAACTCCATCTTCACGCCAGACGTACGTTTCATGTGGAGTAATGAAAGGGAGAACCCAACCCTTATCAGGCTCGACGAAGCTTTTGTCTCGGTCGACTAGGAGGAGATGCAACCAGATGTCAGACAATGCTTGTGAACAAGCGTTTTCACTTTGAATCCTTCTGGGCCAAACAGGAGGGGTTCCTGGAAGCAATGCAGGCAGCTTGGTCCTGCGATTCTAATATCTCCGACCCTCTTAAGCACCTCGACATATTATTCAGAAATGCAGCCGATAGCTTACAAAGTTGGGGCCAAAAGAAATTTGGGGACGTCAAGATGCAGCTGCTAATGGCCAAGGAACTAATTTTTCAACTTGACCGAGCCCAAAACTTCGCACCCTCATTCATCACGAGAGTTGGCTATGAAAAAAATCCAACTTAAAAGCTTGGGTCTGGCTTCACTTTAGAGAACGATGGCAAGGCAAAGATCTCATATCAACTGGCTCAAAGAAGGGGATGCAAACACAAATTTCTTTCATTTCCATGCATCCCATCACCGGTAAAAAACATTCGTCGCTTCCCTTCAGGTGATAACCGAATGACCACAACGCCCAAAAGCTAAGCTAAGAAATCAGTTCAAAGTATACAAAGAAGCTGGAAAACTGTATGGCATCGAGAATAGCTTGCCGAGCTATTAGCTGAACAAACAAGAACAAACCACTTGGAATTTACATCCAGAAGCTAGAAACAGACAAACTGCATTCGTCAGCGACCAAATACTCCTACAAACATCCGAACATTGTTTTGAAAGATTAATCCACAACCATATAAATTCCCAACCCGAACACCAATTCAGCGCTACCGACTGGCATAATCGCAAATGCAAAATCGTATAGATGCTTGAGCAAAACCTAAGGCTTAAACCAGAACAGCAGAAAGGAGTAAACAAGTAGCAAAAGCATTTCCGATATCAGATCGGTAGCATTGAGATTAAAGAAGAATGACAATAACAACAGAAGCTAGCAACAGAAAAATTGCACACAAGGTTCAGGGTTCACTTATTCATTATAGTTCATCAAAGCTGCTGTACCGCATCAAACGTTTGCAGACACAACCAAACATGACATAGGACTCACGTTACAGATAAACAAACACAATTCAGGTTCAAAAGAACACGGACCAGACACACTGACAACTCCATTGGACGACACCGGACGCACAGGCATCAGACTTGTGAACCCAGGCACAGCAGCAGCTCCATGGCCGAAAGACTTACTGGCCACCGCGGAGGCGGAGCACCAAGTGAAGTGTAGACTCCTTCTGGATGTTGTAATCTGCAAGGGTGCGGCCATCCTCAAGCTGCTTGCCGGCAAAGATCAGACGCTGCTGGTCCGGGGGAATACCCTCCTTGTCCTGGATCTTCGCCTTCACGTTGTCAATGGTGTCGGACGACTCGACCTCCAGGGTTATGGTCTTGCCAGTCAAGGTCTTCACAAAGATCTGCATACCACCACGGAGACGGAGCACCAGGTGGAGGGTCGACTCTTTCTGAATGTTGTAGTCAGCAAGGGTACGACCATCCTCGAGCTGCTTGCCGGCGAAGATGAGACGCTGCTGGTCCGGAGGGATGCCCTCCTTGTCCTGGATCTTGGCCTTCACGTTGTCAATCGTGTCCGAGGACTCGACCTCAAGCGTGATCGTCTTGCCAGTGAGGGTCTTCACGAAGATCTGCATGCCACCACGGAGACGGAGCACCAGGTGGAGGGTCGACTCTTTCTGAATGTTGTAGTCAGCAAGGGTACGACCATCCTCGAGCTGCTTGCCGGCGAAGATGAGACGCTGCTGGTCCGGAGGGATGCCCTCCTTGTCCTGGATCTTGGCCTTCACGTTGTCAATCGTGTCCGAGGACTCGACCTCAAGCGTGATCGTCTTGCCAGTGAGGGTCTTCACGAAGATCTGCATGCCACCCCTGAGCCTGAGCACCAGGTGGAGGGTCGACTCCTTCTGGATGTTGTAGTCGGCCAAGGTGCGGCCGTCCTCCAGCTGCTTGCCGGCGAAGATGAGACGCTGCTGGTCCGGGGGGATGCCCTCCTTGTCCTGGATCTTGGCCTTCACGTTGTCAATGGTGTCCGAGGACTCAACCTCGAGCGTGATCGTCTTGCCAGTGAGGGTCTTCACAAAGATCTGCATGCCACCCCTTAGCCTGAGCACCAGGTGGAGAGTCGACTCCTTCTGGATGTTGTAGTCGGCCAGGGTACGACCATCCTCGAGCTGCTTGCCGGCGAAGATGAGACGCTGCTGGTCCGGAGGGATGCCCTCCTTGTCCTGGATCTTGGCCTTCACGTTGTCGATCGTGTCTGAGGACTCAACCTCGAGGGTGATGGTCTTGCCAGTGAGGGTCTTCACGAAGATCTGCATGCCACCCCTGAGCCTGAGCACCAGGTGGAGGGTCGACTCCTTCTGGATGTTGTAGTCGGCCAGGGTACGACCATCCTCGAGCTGCTTGCCGGCGAAGATGAGACGCTGCTGGTCCGGGGGGATGCCCTCCTTGTCCTGGATCTTGGCCTTCACGTTGTCGATCGTATCTGACGACTCGACCTCAAGCGTGATGGTCTTGCCAGTGAGGGTCTTCACGAAGATCTGCATGCCACCCCTGAGCCGGAGCACCAGGTGGAGGGTCGACTCCTTCTGGATGTTGTAGTCGGCCAAGGTGCGGCCGTCCTCCAGCTGCTTGCCGGCGAAGATGAGACGCTGCTGGTCCGGGGGGATGCCCTCCTTGTCCTGGATCTTGGCCTTGACGTTGTCAATGGTGTCCGAGGACTCAACCTCGAGGGTGATGGTCTTTCCGGTGAGGGTTTTCACAAAGATCTGCATCTGTACACACAAAGTACAACAAATCCATAGTAAGCCACCATAAACAAAAATCTTCAAGGGCACCAAACAATACATGAATCAGAGAAGGCCACAATACAAAAGGTGAGAATATCATGTTTACACAAAAATATTAGCAGGCCTATCAACACCAACCACTAGCGTCATCGAACTTAAAGCATAGATAAGCATGGTCTAGTTGAATATAAAAAACAAGAAAAACCTAGATAGATCACCAATACAGTTGAATTTACATACAGAAGAACTGATTCAGAAACTACTTGCAAAATTTACATGAGAACAGAGCGTATCAACAAATAAGTTAGCTAATTACACATGTATCGGATTATAGAATCATGCATAAGCCAAACAGAACACAACACGAGAACTAGGGAATCAGAAATTTAGAAGGAAACTACCCAGATTAAACAACAATCGAGCGCCTAGACGAACCAAATCAACAATAATCAAGGAAATATCCATGTACCATCACGCGGATCAACAAAAAAGAACTAAAATCACATGAAGCGGTTGATCAGATCGCAACCCTAGCGCGTCACAGCTAGATCGGAACCAACCGGATCGTAAAACACGGACACATCGAGCAACACGGATCTAAACACACGATCTCATCTCAAACTCGCAAATCCACCACAGATTATACAGCACACGAAGAGGAAAAGGCATGTTTCGTCATCTCAACCCGCAGATCTGCTAAACTACCACAGATCATAGAACGCGAACAGGAGGAGAAGACAAAGTCGAGAGGAATCGATCGATCGATCGTAAACTCGCGTACCTTGAGAGGAGGATTGGAAGGGCCTTCGCTTCGATCGCTAGGAGATTTTTTGGGGGGTTGGGTTTGTGGGGATTGGAGATGTGGGAAGGAGGCGAGGATCGGGTGGGATTTATAGGTGGGGAGGAGGAAGAGTCCCGTGAGGCTGCGGCGCGGATCTGGGGAAGAAAATTCTAACGGGAGGACCCAAAAATCTATCACTTCAGCTTTTTTTTATTTTGACCGTATCATCTAACAATAAGATAAGCTCTTTTAGGCTAATATTTTATGATTTATAATTTACAATTTAAATATTTCACGAGATGCAGTACGCAAAGAGAAATAATTATATATGACTTTGGCCGTTACAGCTAAACTTAGTACACTTTTTACTATAATTTTCTTATTGATCCTGTCTTAAAAACACACTGTTTAAAAGCTAGTTACGATAAACAGTATAAAAATAAACTAAATTTCAATATAAAAGAACTTGACCTTAATTTTGAGACCATTCTAATATTGATGCCAGTGCAACGTGGTATAGTTAGTGCTTAATATAGCTTGCGGCTGAGCTAACATATTTTAGTAATTAAATTTAGAAAATAAAAAATGTATTATCATAGATAATATAAAGAAATAAGAGGAAAAATTAAAAAATCAAAAAGATAAATAAAGTTGTAATTAAAGAAGCCGACGTAGAAGTCGAAAGTAAAAGTCGTTTGGAGCACAATCATAATCTAAAAGGGAGCTATTTAGAATTATTTTTAGATTAATGGTAGTGTTATGTGACATAATCCAAAAAATCTCAACTACTAGATTTTTAAATTTTCCCCCCAGATTTGGATAATCTGATGTTAGAGCAACTCCAGCAGTACTACTCAAAACAGGGCCCCTACTTTTCATTTGAGGGCTCCCCCTACTTTTGAGGGCCCTGTTTTTTTGCATCTACTCCAACAGCACCCCTCAAATTTAAGCCCTCAAATTCATTCCAATACAACTGACATATGGGACCCACTCCTCATTCTCTCCCTCAGGCCGCAGGCCTCCGCTTCCCTCTTCTCCCCCCGCCCCTCACCTCTCCGTCTGCGCCGCCTGGCCGCTCGCCCCGAGAACCGGCTTGGGGTATGGCGCCGCCGCCGCCTTGTGCCGGCGCCGCCGCACCAGGTCCCTCCGAGCTCACCCGAACCTCTTCGCCTCCCGCATGCCGCCTGTAGCCGAAGCCGCCGTGTATGCGACAGCCGCCCTCGAGCTTTCCGCCCGTAGCCGCAGGCGCATCGTCGCACTTGGGCCGCCGCCCCTTGCGCTCGGTCGCCGCCGGCGGGCGCAGCCTCGCGCATCGCCACCGTGCCGCCCGCAAAGCCGGCCTGCAGCCGCCGCCGTGAGGGCCCGCCTCCCCGAATCGTCCGCCCGAGCCCGGCCTCCCTCTCGTCGCGAAGATGGCCGGATCCGGCAGCGACGGCGCAGCGGCGGACGGATCCGGGCGGGAGGCGGCCGGATCCAGCCGGGCCGAGGCCGGATCTGGTGCGGTGGAGGCCGGCGGTGGAGGAGCTTGGTCGGTGGCGCCCGGATTCGAGGACGACGGAGAGGCGCGAGACGAGGAGGCGGCGGGTCGGCGCAGGCAGCGGTGGAGGGGGCGGAGGCGCCGGGGGAGGGGGCGGAGGCGGAGGCGCCGGGGAAGGGGGCGGTGGGGAGTCGGGGGCGGAGGCAGAGGGGGCGGAGGCGGTGGTGGAGGGGGCGGAGGCGCCGGGGAAGGGGGCGGCGGGGGAGGCAGGGACGGCAGGGGAAGGGGGGAGTCGGGGACGGCGGGGAAGGGGGCGGAGGCGGCGGTGGAGGGGGTGGAGGCGCCGGGGAAGGGGAAGGGGGCGGCGGGGGAGGCGGGGACGGCAGGGGAGGGGGCGGCGGCGGGGGAAGGAGCAATGAGGGAGGCGGAGATTTTTGGCGAGGGAGGCGGGCGGGCGAGGGAGGCGGCGGGGAAAGATGCAGGCGGGGGGGGAGCGGGAGAAGTTTCACTGTGTGGGAAAAAAACAGGAAAATGAGGGGTGGAGGGGGAGCCCCTAGGAATGAGGGGTGGGAGGGGGATTTGAGGGGCTCCTCAAATTTGAGGGCTCTAGTAGAAGCCCTGCTGGAGTTGTATTTTTGCCTCAAGCCCTCAAATATGAGGGTTGAGGGTTCAAGTAGGGGCCCTGCTGGAGTTGCTCTTACACAGCAAATTTAGAGGGCAACAGTAGCTCACGGGGCAAAGGCTCACGCCGTTAGTGTTCAGAAGAGCCGAGGCTCGCGGACATATCGAGGACGCCGTTTACTTGCGGTTTGGTGGCCGTTAAACGCTGGCTCACGCCGTTAGTGTGTAGCGATGATGATTATCTTTTGTTGCGTGTATTGCTATGCGTACGATGAGTAACATGAGTATGTCACAAATTTTTGGTGCAGAGGCTGACCAGTTGGTTCGCATTTATATGTTTGAGCAAGATTACCTGATCAACTTGGCTTCGACTTCTAGTTTATTTTTCATTATTCATAAGTTTCGTCTTTTTCTGAACTTTTGGCTTTTTTGTTGAGTTTTTTTACCGGTTCTTTTTTCCCATATTTGTTTGTATTATACGTAGTGGGCTAACATATTTTTTATATTTTTAAATTTTTTAAAATTTAATTATGTTAAATAAGCCTCTGTCAGCTACAGTGTTTTCAGCCATAAGCCATGAGCTTTTCAGCCGAACCGATCACCACTAACTCCTTTTTTGCTATGATAAAACTAGATTGGTCGACATAGCTAGCATGTAATCAAAATAGAGTCAATATTAGTTACTGACCATTTTCATTTTGCGAGTATAAGATATAAGCTAGCATGTATTTTCGTTTTTTGCATGTATTGGTCCACATGGGGCTTGTTTTTTATGGCTACAGTTTATGACTTTTGGCTGAAATTTTTGAATTTTGATTATTCGCGACAGAGATTATACAGAAAGAGATACTCGCTTGCGCTTTTGGTCGGTACAGATGTTAGGGTTTTAACGTATACTACAATTAACTTATAGATTCCGTCTTGAAAAATACTCCATTTACAAGTTAGGTACTACAACAAAAGCTAAAAGTCGCTTTTAAAAGCCGCATCAAACATGCCCCATATTAGGTCCACCGTAAGATCATCTAATGAATATCATCTCATTAGTTACACAGCATACAATTACATATTTATTATGCTTTGACATTATCTATATGGCCTGTTTGGGACTGCTCTGCTCCAGTTTTTTCAGCTCTGCTCCACCAACTCCACTATGGAGCAGCTCCACTGTGGAGTTTCTGGAGCAGGTGGTCCTGTTTGGCACGCAGCTAGCTCCAGCTCCAGGAATGGGAGGTTTCCCTGAGAAAGGTCCAATGTGCCCCTGAATGATGTTTGGTGTATGTTTTGATGTCTGCGGAGCATATGTAACTGAATTTTTTTTGTTGCCAATTGAAATATGATGTAAAATATTATAATCGTAATTAATTTATTCACGAAAACCAAAAAACAAATATTTTGGTCAAATAATTCCATCCTTTTGTCCCATAAATTGCAACGTGCATGATAGATAATTAACAAAGTCCATTATTCGAATACAAATAATTGTCCATAGATAACTAGAGAGTAGTTTAAACCAAAATGACTACGAATGCAAGTGTTCCGATGCATAATTCTAGCTCCAAGCTAGAGAATTGAATTGCTGATGTTTGCTGCAGATACATATACAGCTTGTGCCTCATACTTCAGTGTTGCAGCCTTCTAGGTAATTGGCTCTATTGATCAAGCTAAATTATACATGACATATACATTATAGAATAATTGTAAAGCTTCAAAGAAAAAGGTCATCTCTCTGTTTTGCTGAATTGCCTTGATGATAACACAGGCATAGAGATCCATCCCAGCCATCACCTCGCCGGAGCGTCGCCTGGGGTGGCCAGAATAGGGAGGCGGCGTGGGTGGGGGCGGAGGAGAGGGGCGGCGCGGGTGGGGGGCGGAGGAGAGCGGCGCGCGGGTGGGGGGCGGAGGAGTTGTGCAATGGCAGTGGTGGGTAATTTTCCCCCAACTCCATGAGGAGATACAAAACTTCAGTTTCTGGAGTACCCCTTGAGGAGCTCCAGAAAAACGTGGAGTAGGCCTTCAACTCCACCTTTTTCTTGGAGCAGAGTTCTTGGAGTTGGACCCGTTTGACTAGACAAGTTTGGACAGAGTTGAAAAAGTTAGAGCGGAGCAGTCCCAAATAGGCCCATAATAGTCAATAAAATTAACTTTTGGATGAAGACAACAGAATATTTGTAAACCATTGGAGGCAGATTGGAGGTCCCAAAGTTTCTTCCTCAATTCTCTCTATATACCCCACTCTCTCAACCCGAACCACGCTTCCTCTTACATATTGCTTCCCCTAGCACCTCATTTGCGTCACTGTCATCACTGTCTCTAGCACTAGCTGGGGTAATGGCACCCATGAACTCGTTAAACACAAATGTAGAGGCGAGGTGTAGCCTCACATATAAATTTTTGAACACGTTCGCACGTTAAAAATTGGACTGAAATCACAAAAGTTTTTTAGTTGAACGTGGGTAGCAGATGTGAACCAAGGATAGGTTTTTGGATCTCATTTGGAACGCAAAAAAAAAAACAGTTTAATCCCGTGTGAATCGAAAAAAATTTGTGTGTTCCAAAAGGCGCCACGCTTGTCTTATGAGATTGCGTGTGACACCGCCTAGCTAGGCACCAAATTCAACGGTCGTTTCTGCGCGTCTCCTCGCGCGCAACGTTCGTATGCCGACGTGATCATGACCAGTAACAGAGGATGATGCCGTGGCCAGTGCGCCTCTCGACGACGTTGCTTTCTTTCCTGCTCCACTATTTTGTCCTTGCTCTTTTTTTTTATGAAAAGGCGTGTGATAAAGACATAACGTTCGTACCAGGACGGCCAGGACCATCTCTTGGTAAATTAAATTATAAAGGAAAGGATGTCGTTTCTAACCAGCGCGCTCTGGTTTTTGCAAAAGCGGTTTTCTTCTGATCCGCTGGTTTCTTCCTCGTAGCGAGTAGCGACATGGAGAAAAAGAGAAAAGAATTATGTATTGGCCTTTGGCCTCCTCATTTTAGAGGGAATTTAACTTTTTGCCACTTTTAAGATTACCATCTACTCAAATGCTATCTCTACATTGTAATTAATATTTTGCCACTCTCCAGCCTCCGTGGCGCCTACGTGGCCGCCATGTCACAGGCCTCGGGCGCGGGGAGGCCGGCGGCGGCGCGGGGAGGCGCGGGGAGGCCGGGCGGCGCAGGCGCGGGCACGGGGAGGCCGGACGGCGGCGCGGGGAGGCGCGGGGAGGCCGGGCGGCGGCGCGGGCGCGGCCGGCGCGGGCGTGACATGGCGGCCACGTAGGCGCCACGGAGGCTGGAGAGTGGCAAAATATTAATTGCAATGTAGAGGATGACATTTGAGTAGGTGGCAATGTTAAGAGTGGCAAAAAGTTAAATTTCTGGTGATCTAATATAAATGGTCTGGTTTCTATAAATTACTTTTATCAGCTACTACTTTATGTTTTTATATGTTATAACATAATTTGTATCTTATTGTATCACAATTCTATAAGTTTTATGATGGTTCAATGTTGTAGTGTCTTTTATTGTACAGACATTTGCTTTCTTTCTTACATAATGTATTCAACCACTGCTATTTATCAATCATAGCTGCTTTCATCAATCAGTATTATTTGTTAATCATTACTATTTATTAATCTAAGCTAAAAACTATTAGCAAAAGTTAATAAATGTGGTGATCGGTTCGGCTGAAAAGCTAATGGCTTATGGCTGAAAACACTGTAGCTGGCTGAAAAAAACACTGTAGCTGGTAGAGGCTTATTTAGCATAATTAAATTTTAAAAAATTCAAAAATATGTTAGCCTATTACGTATAATACAAACAAATACGGGAAAAAAGAACCGGCAAAAAAGCTCAACAAAAAACCAAAAGTTCAGAAAAAGACGAAACTTATGAATAGTGAAAAATAAGCCAGAAGCCAGAAGCCGAAGCCGAGTTGATCAGGGCAACTGTTATTTCCCTGTCTTTCCCCTCGTGAATCCGTTGGTAAATGTGTATGGAATCCTCACGCCTTGTAACTTTTGTTGCGAAAAGTGTTCAGTTTATGAGCGTTTCTGAGGGCATTTGTAGTGTATGAAAATAGAGGGTTTTAAGCTACCTTAAGGTCAACCTTATACATTACAGGAGTGACCTTAAGAAGGTTATAAGCAAAAAAGGTTTAAGGCTAGTCCTCAAGCTAAAGACCTGGTCATAAGCATTAAAATACAATTTTTCTTTATCTGCCGAGTGGGACCGTCTTAAGACCCCTTGAGTTATATACACTATAGAGTCAGCCTTAAGGTTTAGATGGGACCCACCTTAAGGCCCCTTGGATTATATACACTATGGATGCCCTGAATGGTTGTACATAGCAGCTGGGCTCCCTTGCGTTGGACTGCCTCGAAAACAGGTGTTTCCTTGCAGAGGTCGTGTTTCCTATTGGAGGGAATGGATTGCTTGCTTTGTACTACTACTACTCTCGTTGCGGCGCAGCTTCTCTGACTTTGCTCGTAAAGTCCGTCCATCCGGTGATCAATGGCCCCAGATTAATCTAACGTTTTTTAATTTTTTTATTTCTAGTTTTTAGCTTTTTTATTTTTATCTTTTTCTAACTTTTTCTTATATTAATCTGGGTTATTTCTAGGTTATTTTAAGATAAAAACAGATAATATAAAAAAAATAAGGAAAAAATAAAAAAGCTAGAAAAAGATAAAAATAAAAAAAAAGTAAAAGTAAAAAAAATCAAAAAATACTAGATTAATCTGGACCGTTGATCGCTGGATGGACGGACTTGACTTTACTTCATAAAGTCAGAGAATCCCGTGCGCTCTCGTTGATGTTAACTTGGCGTGCCGGATTCAGTTAAACTGTGACACAGGCAAGGTATTCAGTTGACTCGCCTGAATGAATGAAGTTAATGAAAAGATAACAACGGCAACCATTAATCAACAAGAAGCTGGTTTTGCTCCAAAGCTGAGGTCATCTTCTCCCTGCATCAATTCCAAGATTCTACTGCCATTATGCATTTCTGCCACATGTGTAAGCTGAAAGGAACTGCTTGCTGAAAAACTCTTGGTTTATGAAGCTTACGAGTTATCAGGGCAGTGTATTCATGTCGATTCTTAAATCAGCGAGCAGTTGCTTCGCGAACGCATACAAGTAAACAAGCACGCAATGCATCTTTGACTTGGTAGGTGTTAGAGATATATGTATAGTTTGTTATTCCCCATTGTTATGAGGGGTTCTTTGCATATTTACCTCCTGTACTTTGTGTATATATACTGGCCCATTGGCCTCATATGAATACAAGCGCTATTCATAACATGGTATCAGAGCCAAAACTAGGGTTTTGATTTACCTAGGGTTCCGTGCGCCCGTGTGCCGCCTCCGCCGCCGTCGCCGACTCCCGGCCTTCGCCGCCGTCGCCGACTCCCGGCCTCCTCCGCTGCTATCACCGCCCGCTCGGCCTTCACGGCCTCCTCCACCGCTGCCTGTCGGCCTCCTCCGCAGTACCGCCGTCGCGCTGAGCTTGCCCGTCTTAGATTAATAGGACGGCATAATGCATTTCATTGGGTTGGAAAACGACTCTGCACCTAATGCCAAACCATTGACGACATGGACGACATGGGCAGTTGAACTAATCGTAACCCTGATAGTTAATGTTTGGCGATTAGAACAATGATAGTATGAGTACTAGATAGGAACAAGTTGAGCATAATATGGCTGGGGTGGTGGTCAGAAACTCAGAACACCTTTCGTTCGGTTTTTCTAATTAATTCGAGAACGCATACCGATTGAATAGGACTATTACTAAGCCTCCAAGCTGAAATTCTGATGTTGTTTTCAGTCGGGTTGAGGTCTTATTCGTTGAACATTCCATTCCATAATAATCTAGAATGTTCTGTTTGAAGTGAATTGCTTTCTCATCTTGAACTTATTTATACAGGTATCCTTACACAAACTTCTTGCTCAAATTATTTAGATTTGCAGTAGATATTGCATGCCCCAATCGCCTTTTTTTAAGTTGAAAGTTCAGACAACTGAAGAAGCCTCTTGTTTTAGCTTCTGTTTTCAGCGTAGAAAAGGGTTCTCTAACTAAAGACAAAATTATGGCTGATATAAATCTTTGGTATCGGAAGGCAACAGAGACTTTGTGTGTTAGCAATTTCATTCGCGCACATTCTTTCCCTTTCAGAAAAGGTTTGCATGTAACCATCTACTGCAGGAAGAGGAAGCAAAGACAAAAGCACAAGTATTTTCAATAGCACAATTGATAAGAAATGAAGCAACTAATATCAACAACAAAGTCATCGGTTTTTTTTTGCCAAGAAATGTCTTATGAATACTGGGTGTGATATGTATGATATACACGTTTTGAACTGCTACTGTCAAGCTGCTACCTGGGACTTTTGTCTGCTCAGGAGCATCTTATGCCTGCATTTGTTGTCAAATCTTTGCAGGTTATGGCGTCATCCTGGGCGCATGATCTCCGGGAACAAGTTCAGCAAACAAGATTGTTGAGCTTTTGTAAATCGCTCTGTGAGCTTCATGCGATCCCACGTTCCCTTCGTCTCAAATCAAAGGTCTGAAGTTGCAGATGTTCATACACTTCTTTCTATCACATTAGAGGTACAAATAATATATACACATTATAACACCATCTACTGAACAAGATGTTTTTTTATTGATGCAGCTATGCACCATAAGATCTCTAAGATCTTCATATTTGCCAATTGTCATGTGCTGAGTTGACTCATTAGACGAAGCTTTCATTCAGCAGACACTTATCATACTGACCGTCTGACAGCCATCACAGGACGATCTCAAATGGCAGCATTTATTGATGAGACAATTATCAGTGTCTGATGTTGTGTTGTTGCTGTGAACTGGAATATGATTTCAAGTGAGGTAGACTAACCCAGTCTATGATAGTCTTGTCTGAATGTAATATTATTGTTTGATAGGAATTTAGTTAACAAAATGATTCTTTGAGTTGATACAAATGTTTTATCTACTGTTTGGTTGTGTTTCAGATGTATAAAACTGCAAATGGTGTACCATATACATATATTTGAAAGCAATTACTTCTTTTCTGCAATCCAACTGATATTGTCCTACAGAAACTCTGACGAGTGTCCACCCTAACAGAAATTAGTGCCTCTTTTGCAACAGGCAAGATCATGGCAGATTATCACTTAAGATAAACATTCTTAATTGGAAACCAGTATCCTAAATTCCTAATCTAGCAGTAATGCTTCAGAAAGTGGTATGTATTCCCAAGAAATTAACGTTGGGAAGATTTCAGTAGTTGCACACTGAAAGATTCAGCCCTAAACAGTTTCTGATCACGAGAATTCTTTTGCAATTCCTCTGCTTGTTCAAGAACGGCTAATTATTCACCCCCTTGTGTATCAGATCCTGAAACCTTGCCCCTTCTTCATTTCCATCGCATTCCCTTCTCCCTTCAGGCCTCCACGTACCCTGACGCCGGCCACACGCGCGCAGTGAAGGTACCGCTGCACCCGGCACGTACCCCCTGGTTACCTGATTACGTCAGTACGTGGCCGTCCCCGTGGCAAGGGTCTTGGTGACTCCGGCTCGATGTCGAGGCGGGCACCGCCGCTGCCGGCGAGGCACGGCGTGAGTGGGCGCTCGGCGAAGCGCGGCGGTGGCCGAGGAAACCGCTGTTGGCTTAGCCCATTGACTGTCCGATCACAATGTGCGTCACATATTGATATTGGGGTTTGTTCGTATTAGCGTGTGCTTCTGTCTTTTGTTTAGAAAAGCTAGAATTGAATATGAATATTTTATTTTTTGAAATGACTTCTCTACTCCTCTCACTCCGGAGATAAGACAAGAAGTCACAGACACATCACGTATCCTACTTTTCTCACTCATGTCTTACGTACGTATCTCTCTATCGTTTTTCACATCGATTGTTCATCTTTCTTTCATCTACTTCTTTCAATTACTACTACTTATTTTTAGAAAAAACCATCGACCTGAGTTAATGCGAATAAGGCCATAGTAAACCGCTGGATGGACTTTTTACATAGAAACCCTGCCTTGGATAGAACTATCTGTTAGGCCCCCAAAAATTGGATCGCAATGAAAATTCGCGATGTATGATTCGTATCTGGGTCACTGTTAACCGTCCGATCACATATTAGCGATCCACATTGATCTTAGGTAGCGGGTGGAGGGATGATTTGCAGACCAAGCCCCCCTTGCGTTGAAATATCCGTTAGGACTACGGGATCCATCCCGGGTCACCGCCCACCGTCCGATCACACTTAAGCAGTAGTCAGAGAATCCCGCTCGCCCGAAATCAGGCTTCAGCCACCACCCTCGCGCCGCCGTAGAGGTCGCCCAACTCCCAGACCTGGCCGGCGCCATCCAGTTCGGCAAGCCCCCCTCGACGCCGACGCCGTCCTTGTGAGACCGCCGGCTGCTTTTTTTCTCCTCGTTTTGACAATGTTGGTTCTGATGGCTGCACGGCGGATGACAACGGCGATGGCGAATATGTAGGCAAGCCGTACGATTTTCCGGCAAGGCGTTCGTTCTCTATTCTTCTATAGATCTGCTGCAAAGTACCTCAAAGGGCCAGTCTGCAGCAGAAGAAATCTTTGGTCTGAAGAAAGCAGCCAGGCACTACCCAGATTATACTCAGTTACTCGTTCTCGAAAAGAAACAAGAAGAATGGTCACCTAGGTATCGGCACAGTTCCTATTGCTTCGGTTTATAGTTCATAGGTGTGGTTTATGATTTTTTGCTGTTCGTACGAGAGAATATATAAACACAAATAAATTACGTATGATTTTGACCGATATAAATAAAGTCGCTATAGTGTGTACTGCGATTAATTTGTAGACTCTATCTTAAAAATATATTCTGTTTGAAAGTCAGTTACTATAAAAAAAAGCCAAAAAGTAGCTTTTAAAAATTGAAAAAAGCCAATCATCTATTATACTCAGTTATTTGTTCTTCTATTACTTCAGCCTCTTCATGACAATGGTCACCTAGGTATCATCTCAATCTAGCATCTTTTAGTTGTCAGGGTATAGTTCTCCTTTTCTTTGTGCTAATTTTTTTATTTGACTTTCTAGAACTCGTGCTATCAAACTTTCTAAAATTATTTAGATTGGCTATACGAAAAGTATATTATTAGATTTATCGTTAAAAATACTTTTATAATATTATAATTTTATTAGAATATCTTAATATGAAGTTATAAAAAGTAAAGATCAAAGTCGCATTTGAAGATTATAAAAGTTAAAAACGCCAAGTAAAAAAGAACGAAAATAGTATTATCTTTGTTCTAATATCAATCATTAGCATACTTGAAACAGCATGATGATTGGTAAATGCTAGTGAACACTGTAACATTCTAGTTTCTACACCTGAAGATGGTTACTGTAACTGGATGTGGTGCGACCAGATCTGCAAGGATTCGGTCCAGGCGTCCATCCTATTCCTAGGGCTAACGAAGTATGTTGCCCACGTCATAACTCGCGAGCAGCGTCGGTGGGTGGGTAGGTGCAATGCATGATCATTCTGATAAGATCTTGTTTTCAGCAATATTTTTTTAAATGACAATATCTTGCTTGGTGTGTTGATGCCATCCTTTCAAAACCTACAAGAAACTGCATATCTCTATATCGATAATAGCATCTCTTGCATAAGAGCAGCATATCCCAACAGCTCTGATGTAGCCTACAAGAAAGTGTGGAAACTGCATCTCTCTATATTGATAGTATAAAATTGTAGAAAAAGAGCTTAGCTGTGTGCTCACTACTCTGCAACAAAACTAGTTAATGCAATGTTAATCTGCAAAAGAAAAAAGTTTTAGGTTTGCTCTTTTATATTCATGGTAAAAGGGTGATCTTCTATGTTTCGTGGTAAATTTAGGTGTTTTATGTGACAGCATCTAAGGGGATCCGGGCCACATCGCCATGCAAATGAGGGAAGCCTGAATTCCTGAAATCTGTTATGTATGTTGGGAACTGTTATTTATGCTAGATAAGCCAACATTTTCTGAAATCTGAAGTCATCAAGAAAAGTACATATGAAGACAAGCAATCACACGAGTCCTTAAAGAATGATGATGAAGTTCCATTTTTGTTTTTATTTCCTGTCTTTTTTAGTTTGATTGCTTGCGAGGTTCTACTCTGCTATATCTTAAATATTTCAACGAGTACCAATTTAAATAAGCAAAATTCAGAGAAGTAAAACCCAAGGAATTGGTCGCTGATGTTGAGCTTTCAGCTAAGAAAGTAAGAATAAGCAATTATACATAGAAAATTAAACTCAAAACACAACTCTATTAGACTGTTACTAATGTACGTACTGGGACAGATCAGAAAGAAGTATGCCAGGTCTGTGTTTTGGGATGTAAGAGATCATTACTGAAAGCTATACTTGCTCAGTAATTACTTTGGAACAGCATGGAAGTATTTCTTGTCTAACCATTAATGACTGTCATTTGCTTTTCTACAAGCGTTATCTTCATTGTTCATCTGCTACGAGATAATATACGCCATTCCACTAGATTAATTAGGCATGGCTGATTATATCTTTTACTGTTCTAGATCATTGCTATCCATCACAACCAAACATTTGCTATTGTGTTGATTAACAAAGCAATAGGACCATCAGGCCCCATGCATTAATAGATGGCAGATTTAAGCAACGATTCAGCCTTCAAAGCTCTACTCTACTCAAGTGAGGTGATGTACTATTTGCATGACAAGTGAAAAGTAAGCAGATATTATCTCACCTGCTAGCTCTAATTTGTTAACCTGGGTAATATGCATGCTTGTTTGCTTGGATGCTTTGGCGTAAAAGATGTCAGTATGTAGATCCAGCAACAGTGCGTGTAAAATGTAAGTCTGTATCACATAGATCCAACACTAGTTTTCATTTCATTTGGTGGAGACTTGCCCGGTAAACTTCTGACGACTTGTTAGGTTAAGATGTAAAAAAAGAGTGTACCCTTTTTGTGAAAGACAGCATGAGAAAGAGACTATGCAACAAATCTTTTTGCATTGGTAATGTACAGCTTTCTTTCTTTTGAGCAGATCGTGCAGAACATTAGGCGCTAACAATAAAAGATTACGAGGGACAATGACTTAAGATCGCAATAAATTACGGCTAGAACATTAAACTCAAGGTACACCTAGAATACCTAGAATATTTATCAACTAGATACCTGTCTTAAGAAATGGCCCGAGAGAGGTGAGAGTAGAAGAGGAAACGCCAACTAATTTGTCATCTTTATTTAGGCAGCACTGTGCTACTCTTATAGAAGATTTAGCTCTCTTTCCATCTTCCTCACACTTTCTCTGATCCAGAGATTCCTTCCCCCCCCCCCCCCCCTCCGTTGCCCCTTATCTCTGTACCAAAATTCATGCATATCAAGATCTCTCTTCCCTGAGTTCCCTCTTTCTGGTGTGTAGTTCGTCCAATAATTTGGAAACAAGGCTGCTTGCTTTTGTGATAGGAGAAGATTGCAAAACAGTGTGAAGGACAAAAGAAACTGCCTGCCGACGAGTTCTTGTTCATAGTAGAAAGCTTTTCAGCGGAGGTACACTTACTTTGTTCTCTTCTAATCATTATTCATACACAAATTCATGCAGTGTGTGATCTTGGTCTCCATGGCAAGAACTCTATTACCCCAAATTCTGAAAATGACCTTAACACCATGTGAGCATTTCCTTCAGGATTCTTCTGCCCATTCTTATTGTCGGTTGTCAATTGTCATCGTGCTAGAGGCCATTTTGTTTCTGAAGACTGGAGTCTCACCATGGCGAATAAAATGAAGGGAATTTTCAAAGGGTTGAAGATAATCTCTCAACTATTCGGTAAGAGAAACAATTCATTCGAGTTTCTTGCATCTGCTTTCATTCCCTGCATGTTTTGGCTGAACTAACTGAACCGGAAGAGTAATGCACAAGAGCAGTTTTTCTATCCTTGAGGAGGTACCAAGAGGTACAAGGTACTAAGAGGTACTAAATTAGATCCAGTCGTTCAATCAGTGTGATCAACGGCTCAAAATTTGGTACCTCTTGGTATCTCGCGTCCGGTACCACTAGGTACTGTCAAATCTCAGTCGTCCGATCAGTGTGAACAACGGCTCAAATTTGGTACCTCTTCCCCCTCAAGGATGATAAAATTTCCCAATGCACAATTGCCAGGCACTTGCTTGTTAGCCAGATTGGCTCATCTAAAAATGGTGAACCTACAGCAAGAAGATAGTTTATACGTAAAAATACATGCAGTTAATACACTGGTAATTGCCATAAATATCTGCTTACACATATTGTTTTCGTTGTTTAGCATTGCACAAGGAGCATGAGATGGAAATTGGGTACCCTACAGATGTGAGGCATGTGTCTCATATAGGTCTGGGCACTGCTGATACATGTCCAAGCTGGGTAAGAACATCGTAACTGGATGACTTCTTGAAGTAATCTTTTTGGCAAGCACCTAGATTCATAGTCACCGGTTGTGATTTACTGCATTCCTTCCTGCATGACCACTTTACTAGATGAGTGAATTCAGAGGATTGGAAGAGTTATCAGCAGGGTCCATGAGCTCCGTTGCGCAGTCAAGGCAGACCTCCTGGGCCTCTCTAGGCAAGTAGCCCCCTCTCTATTTGCCCCTTGTTTTTTACTCTTCATGGATTCAGTTGCGGCAACAAACTGAATGGAAAATAGCGATAGAATCTGAGGACGACCAAGTCTTCTCTGGTCGCATGCATTTGCGTGGTCATAGTCGTAGTGGCTATGGTCATAACCGTAGTGACTGTGGTAGTAGTCGTAACGACCGTGGTCGTAGTCATAGTGTAGTCGTAACTACGTTGATCTCTAATCATGTTGTCCGGTTCGACCACACAGGTCTTTGACTACGCTGGTATACGACTATGCTGGTCTTCGATCACGTTATCCGGATCGACCACATATGTTTCCCACTACGATGGTCTCCAACCACGCTGGTTCTCGACCACGTTGTCTGGATCGACCACACAGGTCTCCGACTACGTTGGTCTCCGACCACATTGGTTTCGACCACTCAGGTCGTGACTACGTCGACTATATCGATTTTTGACCACGTCAATCTTCGATTACACAGATCTCCAATCACCACATCAATCTTCGACCACGTTGTATTAATCACGTTAGTTCGACCTCGTCGATTACGACCACATAGTTCTCAACCAAGTCGGTTTCGACCACACAGTTCTCTCTGAATTTTCTGCACAAACTGTAGTAGGCTAGTAGCTAACTGACTAGCTCTGACAGGCGTTCGTAACTGCTAATACTCACTTGCATTGTTCATTTGTTCTGTTGCTACAGAATTCGAACAGCCACCAAGAGCCACGCTACCCATAGAATTCTACCCGGACAGCTCCGGCCAGGATGCCACCTCCTGCCCTGACATCCCAAGAGGCCCCAAGAAGGCGAGGAGGAAGAAACCCAGAGCGTCATCGCCTTCCTCATCCGCGAGGTCATCCTCATCGAGGTCTAGGGCCTCCTCGTTCGCGACAGCATGCGGCGATTTCAACGTCAACGAGCTGCAGAGCGTGCTCCGAGTTGCCTAGTCGCAGATGGAGCCACTGCGTCTCTATATGTACATTTTGCGACCACGTATAAAGCTAGATCATCGAGTGAAGGATGGAACGCGGTGAGGAATGCATAATGGTGGCTCCTTTGCGCATGATCTTGCGGTGTAAAAAAGATTGGTTAAATGGTTAATTGCTGCGTCTAGTGTGATTGATGATATGGCAGCTTACAAGAATTGGGCACTTGTGGTAATGGGGATTGGCGAGTAGCTACTACTGGAATAGTGGAATGAGCTGATTGCTGTGCTTTTCTTGTGCAACTCAACCATCGGGGATCAGAAACCTGAAAGAATCATATGTGTATTGGAAATTTATGCTTAGCGTCTTGCAAATTTAGCAGACAGTAGATTAGCAGGTATGTTTCCATGACTGAATGAACCATTTTTAATGTTTTGTTTTGGTCGTTTGGTGAAACCTGAAAGGTTTTGTTTGCTACTGAATTGAGACGCGAAGAGCATGTCAAACCGGCCAGAGTGTTGATTTTTCTTGGGACTGACAAATTGCTAATGCGCTCCACGTCGTCTGAATGATTCTTCAGAAGCCTGAGCTGTCAGATTCATGGTTCTGTGCTCCTACCAATCGACAGCTGAAACTTCGCATATCTCTGAACATTCTAGGAAGACGTCAGGGTTCCTACCAAGTCAAATTCTTTCGGGATTTTCACAGAAATTCTGCTGCTCATCCGAGACTTTTCTCGAAATGGTTACCAGAGACACATGAAGAACACTGATTCCGAAACTTAGGCCCCAAATTTCAGACCCCCGTAAGTCTGCTTACGCACTCACATGTGGCAGCAAGCTAAGATCCTGCAGGGACTGCCCCTCCTTAAAGGAAGATAGAATTAGGTGGAATAGGATGTATTGCATTGAGCCTCTAGGGCGGTATATATAGAGGTACAAGACTTGGGGGGCAAGATGGTACAAGGGATTGTAATCCCAATTGGACTCTATCCTACCAAACATGTATTGTACTCTAACATCCCCCCGCAGTCACAACGGGAGCGTCGCAAACGGTGAGACTGGAGAAGAAGCCGAAGAGCTAACATCCCCCCGCAGTCATAACCGTCGATGCGACGCGTATGCTGTGACTGGAGCAGGAACCGACAAGTAGCTCAAGCAAGGCGGTAGCCCTTTGTGCCGATGTCGAGGTAGCCGAGCGCGAGGACGGAGTAGTCGTGGTCGAGGATGCCGTGCTGGAGATGGCCGTGGTCGACGTAGTCGTGGTCGGGTTACCGATGTCGAAGCGGTCGCTCATGAAGCCGCGGGCGCAAAAGAGGCGCCATGGTGATGACGGAGACGCGTCGAGGCAGTCGTCGTGGAAGGGGGGCGATGCCGAGGTCGACGCAGTCAGGAGCCGTCGTGGATGTAGACGAACAACGGCGATGCAATCGAGGCAGACCGGACGGGAACGGGAGGGTCGATGCCGAAGTCGATGCAGTCAAGCCGCTAGAGCCGAGGTGTGTGCCAGGTGTGCCGGACCCGGCAACGCGTCGGGGACGAAAGCACGCACCGGTGTTGCCAGTATCGGACGTACAAGGGAGAGGGCCCCAACCAGGCGTGGTTGTGCTGGATGAAGAAAGAGTAGTGCGGGAGCGGACACTCCAACCCGAAGGCGAGCAGTCCGGGCGGACGCTCTAGCGCGAAGGCGAGCAGTCCTGACGCAAGGTACGGCGGCGGCGGTAGCGCTCGATGTCGGCGAGGAAGGCCCGATCAGTATGACGAAGACCATGTGCAAACAAATGGCGCACAAGAGGTTGCGCAGCACAGTCGTCGATGCACAGGGGACGGCGATGTAGATGCAACGGCGAGGGGACACACGTGCGGTGGTGCTGCGGCCCGAGGAGGCGACACAGCAGCAGCCCTGTTGCTCGGAGAAGATGCGCGTAGTACTCGACGACGGTCGTCACGGGAGCCGGGTGGATCGCGCACAATCGGCTGATCAGACCGAGTACGCGCGAGGCGAGACGACGATGGAAGAAATCGGTGAAGGCGTCCCGATCTGTGGTGGCGATGACGAACCGGCGATGAAAACGTGCGAACGGGTTGACCGAGACGCGACGCGGGAAGGCGTCCCCTCGGCATCGCGTGCCCGGCCTGGCTGCACAGTCGAAGAGGTGGAGGCCGGTGTAGTCGACGCTGATGTCGGAGTAGATACATGCGAGGTCGACGTGCAGTGGGCGACTCAACCCCGATCAGTGATCGGGAAAAAAAAAAGAAAAGATACAGCAGCAGCAGGATCCTTCATGGGCAAATCACGGGTACACCTAGCCAGATTTTTTTTTTTACTCAGATTGGATCTGAGTTTCTTGTCTTTGGGTAACCAAGTTGGAAAACAGCCTGGAGGCAGTCGGCGGGCGGAGGGCGTGCGTCGGCCGGCTGGGTGGAGGACGGCGAGCGAAGCCGGCGGCACCAGCGGGCGGCGGGAGGCGTGCTCGGTGGGCGGCTACCATTCGGCGGGCGGGCGCCTGAGGCAGCAAGCCTAGCGACGGCCGAGCCGAGCCTGCAGGGAGGCGGTGCGCCGGCGGAGTGGGCGGATCCAGGTCACGGCGGATCTGGCGAGGAGGCGACGAGGCAGGCGGCTCCCCCAGGCGGCGGCAGCGGTGGAGACGACAGCGTCGGCGGGGTCGGGTGCCGGCGGCTGGCGGGGTCGGGCGGAGCGGCTCGCCTGAAGGGACGGCCTGTAGGCGGCGACGGATGAGATGAGCCGGCGGCTGGAGCTCCGGCGGCGGCGCGCGGCGCCGTGGATCGTCGTCTTCAGGGATGGGACTCCCGGGAGCGCGCGCCGGCGCAGAGGGTGGCAGGCCGCGCCCGCGTCCGCATCCGGCGCCGCCGATTCCGGAGACCACCGACGGCTGCAGCACGATCAGCGGGTATGCGTGCGTGTACACGCGGTCGGTCTCCAGCGTCGACAACGGCCGGTGGTCGAGCGCAGATGGCGTGGGTCGTGGGCGGACGGATCTGGGCTAGGCGACGGGACGTGGAGTGCGAAGGAGACGTGACAGCCAGATGCATCCGGATCTGGCACCTCAATCTGCTGCTTGACGACGACGACGATGGCGGTCGGATCAATAGGACCCATCGCCTAAACGGTGGCGCTGCCCCCGGTGGAGATAGATCTCCCCGGGGGCGCGCGGTGCGGAAGCGAGCGGCGGCTAGGGTTAGGATCTAAACCTAGGCGTCTGATACCATAAAGGAAGATAGAATTAGGTGGAATAGGATGTATTGCATTGAGCCTCTAGGGCGGTATATATAGAGGTACAAGACTTGGGGGGCAAGATGGTACAAGGGATTGTAATCCCAATTGGACTCTATCCTACCAAACATGTATTGTACTCTAACACTCCTGGCTCTGCATGCAGTGGCTGCAGGTGCAGTTTGTTTGGACCCCGTTCTAAATAGTTTCAGTTTTTGACTTCTTAATTTTATCCTTTTTAGCTTTTTAGGATTTTTTTGCCTTTTTTTTTCTTATTTCTTAGTATTATTGTGATCATATATTTTTATTTTTTTTAAATTTAAATACTTAGAAAAATCTAACAGCCGTTATAGTACAAAAAAAAAATCAGAAGTCACAGCTTATTAGCCACGTTGAGCAGGGCTCTTGTCACGAATAACTTCAGTACTAAGGCTAAAGAGAGCCAAACGCATACTCAAGACAAGGACCTTCTGAACTTTCTTGCAAAAAGAATGGACTGTCTTCTACTGCTGTTTTGTCTCTTGTTTGATGAACTCAAATTCTTCCTTCGTTTCTCTCTGGATCTAGTCGATTGGAGCGATAGATCAGACAGCCCAGGAACTTTCCAGTGACGCCCCTGATGGGGAATCTTGGACAATGGGCAAATGCCCGATCCAGCAATATCGCGTGAGTGAAGGAGGGCAATGCCGCTTGTAAAGCTCTTTCGTCGAGTGCGCGATCATGAGAGGACTCGAGGAAGAAGCCCCGGCTAACTCCGTGCCTGCAGCCGCCATGTGTGTGGATAGCATCACAACTCATCACTCCTCAGAAAACGACGTTGGCTACGTAGCCAAATCGAAGCAAGCAACTGTTATTCCAGGGACACCCGTGAGTCAGAGCATCAGCTGCGCATGGTGCAATGCATTCAAATGTCAAGCACAAGCCAACCAGGACGAGTACACTCCCGACGCCTTTGATCACGTGAAGCGGAATCATATTCCGAGCAGGGTAGACTTCAGCCTATAATATAAAAAAATATCTAGTGTATAGTCTGGGTAAATCCAATCCAGCATGGGTAATATTTTTATGATCAGCCTAGATAGTCTAGATTATTCCACCACTGAGTCTGAGATGTAATCAAATCCTAGTTTCGCCGCTACGTGAAAAGGTGGTGACCCATCAGGTGATTGCCATGGCCGTATGCGTACCTTTGCAAACTTACCTTCAGGTGATTAAAGCAACGAACCTGCATGACAGCTTGTGAAGTGACAGGTCCCTTGCATTCAGGCCTTAAACTAGGCTTACAAATTCCAGAGCCCCCTCGCATTCAGATCACCCTGGACACCTGCATATGCCCAACAAACCCTTGTCTCTTCTCCCATTCTCTCACTGATCAGGCACAACATTGCAAGCTGCAAGCTGCACAGTTTTGAGTCATAAACTAGATAGCTTGTGTTCCAGACATGTCAGGATGTTATGGTCTAGGACTTGCATGCTTTACGCTGCTCGCTGCAGCGGCTAGCGCAACGCAGTTCAGAGTTGGAGGGCAGAGAGGCTGGAGCGTACCTGATGCGAACGTTGAGCCATACGACACATGGGCCGGGAGGATGAGGCTTCAGATAGGAGACCAGCTCTGTAAGTTGCAGACACACTCAAACCTAGTGATGAATTAAACATCTCGTCATGATTGATGTTGGTAATTTACGAGTTTTTTTGGTTGGTTTTGCAGTGTTTGTGTATCCCAAGGAGAAGGACTCGGTGCTGCTCGTGGAGCCGAGCGCGTACAACGCGTGCAACACGACGTCGTACGTCAAGAAGTTCGACGACGGCAGCACCGTCTTCACGTTCGACCGCTCCGGCCCCTACTTCTTCATCAGCGGCAACGAGGCCAACTGCCGGGCCAACGAGAAGCTCACCGTCGTCGTCCTCGCCGACCGCGGCGGCCGCACCCCGCCGCCCGTCGCCCTGGCTCCTTCTTCCATGCCGCCGTCGACTTCAGCGCCGATGCCGAGCCCGTTGTCGCCTCCCTCGGCTGCTCCTATGCCTGCGCCTGCAGTCACTCCGAGCTCAGCACCGCCTCCGACAGCCCCTGCTCCCACGACAACTCCGAGCTCGCCACCGTCGCCGGCGGCTCTAGCTCCGTCACCATCGTCTTCGCCGGCTACCCCCGGAAGCGTGCCGCAGCCACCGTCTGCTTCAGCCAATGCACCCGGCGCCGAGGGGGCGAACTCGACCACACCGACGACGCCTACTGCCAAGGATCAAAGCGGGGCTGCTCCGGTGGTGGCAGGCTTCGTCACCTCGCTGGGAGCGTACGTTGGCTACGCCATGCTCGCTATCTGAAGCGTTCGGCGGTGATGTGTTCTTTTGTGCAGTGTAAATTGAGCTATTATTACTAATACTGTGAAGAGGATTAATGTTTGTATTTGTTTTTACATCGGTGGAAAAATAATAAATACACGATTGAGCTGGTATCTTTGCCGACGAACTTGACAAGCTCAATATGCTTGACATGTTCAGAGGCAAGCAAACAATATCAACATCTTGAAAAACAATTCTTGAAACAATAACGCAGCATTACCTTGACCTAGTTACAAGCACACCCAGGAAAAACAGATGTTGAAACTGCTGGTCAGAAAGCATGTTTCCGTTCAGCATCAAGCCAAACAAACAACATAATAGCAGTAAATCGATCTGAGACAAGCTAACTAGCAATCGATCTGAGACAAGACATCACTCCATTACAAGGTTCTATAGACTGAAAAGCTTGTTTTCGCATAAATATGAGAAGGAAAATCCTTTAACCAAAATGGGATCCATGCAACATCATAGATTTGACTAACAGTAAATGATCCTCAACATAGAGCAAAATTAAAGCTCATCTTGATAAACATAGAAACAGCTGGGCTAGCCAGAGAGAAGTTCTTGATCGCCACCAGATGAGATGACAGATAAACTGAAAGAAGACACCTACAGCCTCCTTCCCCTCCTTCCACCCTTTCTGCGAGTGCTGTCAGTCGGAACCGGAGTCACGTCCTCTGCAACAAAAGAACAAAAATATTACCATTATGCATAAGCTGGATCATATGATGACATAACAACAAATTTTCTGTCAAAAAAAAAACTTAAACTACTATAGCAAAAATAAGTCTTTACCAATGCGCCCAATTTTCATCCCAGAACGAGCAAGAGCCCTGAGAGCAGACTGAGCACCAGGTCCAGGTGTCTTGGTCTTGTTGCCTCCAGTGGCACGGAGCTTAATATGCAGCGCGGTAATACCAAGCTCCTGAAAGCACAATAAACTACTCAGAATTCAGAAATTACACATCTGGAGAGAGCACCCAAACGTTATATTCTAATCGAGTACCCCACATTTCATTCTAACTTAGCATACATCATATCCAATGAATATACCACACAAGACAGATGGTGGTAGGAACATTTCAAAGCAAAAAATCACTACGCATACCTTGCAACGCGCAGCAACATCTTGAGCTGCAAGCATAGCAGCGTAAGGTGATGATTCATCACGATCAGCCTTGACCTTCATGCCACCTGCATGGTTTACCGCACCATAGTTAATATTAAGTACCATTATTAATAGTGCCAATGTACGTAATGACAGACAATGATACATACCAGTGATCCGAACCAGTGTTTCCCTCCCAGACAAGTCAGTCACATGCTGTGTATTGAGATTGACACAATCAATATTGATAAGCTAATGAGAAGCCTATTGGTATGTAGAAGAAATACTACTTACAATGAAGGTGTCATTGAAGGATGCAAAGATGCGAGCAACACCAAAGACATACTCTCCTTCACGGACAGTGGGTCCAAGAGTGACGTTCTCCTCCTTGGGCTCCCTGGTCTTCCTCTTCGACTGCCAAAACAAACCGTTGTCAGATTGTATTTACTGGACTTGCATGACAACATTTGGTAACATTTCCAGTTCTCCACAGGACACAATATAGTTAGCCTCTCTTGATATCAAAATTCGTGTTGCACCTGTAGGTGGACTAGGGTAAGATGCTAGTTGAGCACAGCACAGCAAGATATCCTAAACTGCTTGACATTGTACTTATATAACGAAGAGAACTGTTTCAGTAAATTTTAGTACAAGCTGATCAACTGTGCATCTGAGTTGCACTCTACTCTGCAAACCAACCGTTTCCTGACCTTGCAAGCAAGGCTGGCATAACAGTTTATATTGTGAACAATCATGTGCAGTCCCGACCTGGAAAATCCAAAAAATAATGTATTTTCGAAGTTAAGACACACATTTCATGCTTTCCCATGACATGCGAACCAACGCACCACAATGAGTGCCAATGAATCCATCCAACCCATTCGTCGTTCAAGTAAGCTAATTTAATTCACCTAAGCTCCTGTATTCCTATACAGGATGTAAATTTCTCCACCCCAAAACAATTCAACCACCTTTCCTTCCTCCCCACATATTCAGCATCTAAATAGTAAACTTCAGAGAAATACTCAATTATACCGCAGCTTATACCGATGCGCATCATATTACAGCTACCGCTCAATATCTTGTTCTAACAAGCTACAACAATTCCGAGAAAACTCGCACTACATTTGCCCTCGCATATCATTCATTATTGCAATCTATCGAGCGAACAACCGCAGGTCTTACGTACGAGTATACAAAATCTAAGCTCCAATCAAAACCCAAATCTTTGGAACCCATATCTCAACACGGAACAATTACTCAGACCAATCGCAGACCTGTAGCTAGATCCGGGAACGAATCACAAGCACAAGACAAGACACTAACCATGGTTGCGTGAAGCGGCTGGGATCGGAGGCGAGCGCGTCTGGTTCAGATCACGAGTTCGCCGCAAACGCCGCCGCCGCCGAAACCTCTGGGACGGAGACCAAGGGGTGCGTGCTTATATTGAAGGGCAGCCAGTTAGGGTTTAATCCTAACCTAGCTACGATCAATTCCCGATTATACCCTCCATGCTCTATCGCTGCAGGTGGGCCCGCTTTTATTCAACTCCTGGGCCGGTAATTGGGCGGTTTTGACTCGTAATGGGCCGTTAGTGTTGGGCCTTTGAGGCCGACGTGGTACCGAAGGCTTAAGTGGCCTTGATTTTATACAGCCCATTTGCTGGCCTTCCTGCCCTCTTTCTTCCCGTGGCCTCTCCTTGGGACTCCGACCAGGGAGGGGAAGCAGCCGTCGTCGCTTCCTGGGTTCGCACGCCCGGGCGCAGGGAGAGGAGGGGCGGTTGCTAGGTGAGTCGGTCTCCTCTGATCTCTCCTCTGTCGCGTTGCAATGATTTGAGGATTCATGGGTGGATGCGTCGTGCTGGTGGATTTGCTCCCTTTTGGTCTTCTTGAAGTGAACAGAGCAGAGTGGTGGTAAGAGGAGGAGGAGGAGGAGCGAGAAGAGGCCGGTGCCGAGTTGGAAGAGCCTATCCTATCTCGTAAGCCTGCGTGCTACTGATTTTGGTGCTTAAAGGCGCTTGATAGTACACTAGGCTGTCATTGCATTGTTGAAGGTAGTTTCTTTGCCATCACTAGTCCCTCTTACCCAAAATTCTTTTGGTCCCACCCGCTTGAATCTGTGTTTCCCTCGTGTTAAACACATGAGATTGCTTTCGGGCTACTTGGTGGTAGTCCCAAGTTCGATCCCAAAAACATGTTTAGGAATGACGAAGAAAGAAACCTGATTGCTATGCGTTATGCGTACGCCCAGGATGAATAAACCTCAACTTAGAACCCAAAAGCACAATTAGGATTGGCCGAGTAACCACCCTGAAACCGGCGAGTTTGTGGCAAAGCCCAGCAGAAAAAGTAGTTACCGATCTTTCCATTTTGGAAAATGTCATGAAATGTAATGTTTTCAGTAAAGAACAACATGAAAACCACCAGGAATCAGCTGGAATTGGCCATAACTGTCATGCTGGTTCCGCTAACTTAATCATGCCAGGGTCCAAAATCATGCCCCCGTCTGGTATTTTTGGTAATGACAATTGAGCGGTTACCGGTCGCGGCTATTTAATGCATGTTTCCCAAAGAATGCTGAGGACATTGGCTCTGTGCTTCAGCATGTTGATCACATTAGGTCAAATGATGCAATGCTAAATCTGAAATTCTTGGGCACACTTATGCTGAACATATTTTGGTTTTCTTATTACTATTGCAGGCTTGCTTTGAAGGGAATCCATTCGAGACAGTTCCAGGTCCATTCAAGCTCTTCTGGCAATGCATGCGTTCAAAACCTGGGTATGCACACGTTCTCATGATTTGTATGTTTGATGCTTTTGTTCGCATCATATCTGCTTACCGATAAGATGCAACACAACTTTGGATTGTTCTAGCTCATTAAGCACTATCATGCTTGATAAAAGAGATAGGAACTCTCTGCTTGAGGGGGGATATTGAGTAAAGATTAAAAAGTGCTCATGATAATGTGGACCATTATATCTTGCTTAATATATTCATTTTTTTAATGTTCCTTCTTGCTGTTGCTTGCTCGGCCTAGATCCTTCAGTAGCCTAAAGAAATATGCACCATATGATTAACTAGTGGCTGCAAAAATGCTCATGCATAGTAATCTCTGCAGCAGAAAAGGTTTTGTTGGCTCAAATCATGTTTATCTAGCAGCAATATTCTTTTTAAAACATGTCTTTGCCTAAACTTTTTTATGACCAACTGAACCTGTAATCAGTGAGAGTTGTGTGATTTAGCTTCTAAGTTGGTTTTGTATTCTGCAGAAGTTATATACCGAACTGCACAAAACCAATGTCCACCCACAGCAACTGGCTAGTGCTGCTAGCTAGGACATGCACGCGTTGCGAGAATTAATACGCGCTCCCTCAATGATTTGAACCGGCAATGGAGTACCATGATGGATGCATCGTTTCATCGATAGGTTCTTTGTGTTTGTTGATCGGCGCTTCTCCGTTTGGTGCAACATATTTGTCATGGCTTCCTAATCTTGCAGGCAGCTTGAGCCCATTGATTCATAATTGAATTATCCTGCTTAGTTCTTTTCAAATTATATCTTATAGCTTATAGTGTTCATCAAATAAATAAATAGGACAGTTTCTTTATTATCATTTTAATGATTTATCAGGACATCTTTTTAAAATCGGTTTATCATTTTATTAGCATTTGATTCGTTCATACAAATATTCATAATAGGATAAAAAGTACAAATCCTAGCCATAAGCAGCAGGTGAAAAGAACTCGGCCATCGACTCCGGCTACTAGAGGATCGGGAGTAGACTTGCTGAATATCTAGTGGACCTAACACACGTTCCATATATGCAGTGGTATACAGCTTTAATTAAGTAGATGTAGCTAGACTCTACTCACAGTACAGCAAAACTAGCTATAGGCCTGTTCTTTTCCTCCGAAGCTAGCGGTTTTTGGCTTTTGCTACAGTACCTAACTTTCAAACGGAGTATTTTCTCAAGATGGGATCTACAAGTTAAACGATCTACATATTAAAAGCCCAACATCTGTACCAGCCAAAATCGCAAGTGAGTATCTGTCTCTCCGTAATCTGTACCGTAAACAGCCAAAATTCAAAAATTTCAGCCATAAGCCGCAGCCGTTGCCAAACAGGCCCATTACCTGGTCAAGTTTAGTTTACGGTCTTTGCCCGTGGCTAGCGTTTTGGGGTGGCACGGGGTTAGGAATTTAACTGGAACACATCTTGATGGTTAATTAACACTAATAATTATTACATTTGACTATCAGGAGTTACATTGACATGGAGAAGAGGTGGCGTACAGGGAAGGCGAGCCGCCGATCGTGCACGAGGGCCCCGGCGCGAGCATCTACGCCATCGAGGGCCACTTCAACGCCGAGATGGAGGACGCCGCCGGCCGCGGCCGGTACCGCGTGCGGCACTCCGGAGAAGGGCACGCCTTCTTCCTCCCCATCAGCGTTGTCGACATCGTCAGCTACATCTATCGCCGCGACATGATCGACTACGTCGTCTCCTGCCACGTCTCGTCGCCCACTACGTCGATGTCCTCGCCGCCAAGTACCCCTTCTGGAACGGTGGAACCGTAGCCGCGGCGCCGATCACTTCTTCGTCTCCTGCCACGACTGGATACGCACTAATCGATTAACCTTTTTTCTTTAGGGGGGGGTTCAAATTAATGGTAAAAGAAGAGTAAAGGAGCGGATTCAGCTTAGAGCAACTCCATCCCATTAGTCATTTCTCCCTCTCTATTTCCTAGGATGAAGAGGCTAGCTATTATTTTCAGCTCTCTATTTGAGTTAGCATTCCAATGGCCTAGCTATTTGAGAAGCGAGTGAGGAGGCGCTCGTCAAATCTAGCTAGCGGCCGGGAGAAAATAGCGACTCGATAAAAATGAAGAGGAGGATAAAGAACCGGTTGGAGTCCATTTCTTGAGTCATATTAGGTAAATATACAATAAAGAGCAGGATAAAGAACCGGTTGGAGATGCTCTAATAAAGGACAAGAGACCATAAAAGACAAGAGACCAACAGGGGAGAAGAGACGGTACGTGCCAGGACAGATAGATACTATGCGAGCAAAAACACGGACACGATAACAAGTTTGAAAAAGGCTCTCCGTCTATTACTTTCCTTCCATACGTTTCACTCAACTAGTAGTGTGCCCGTGCTAACACTACGGTAAAATATAAAACAAAATAAAATTTATAAAAAATAAAACGAACAATCAGATTCATTAAGATTCATATATCATATATTGTATAAGCTCAAAGCGGACTTGTGAGTTGTGACAGACAGTTCGGAGGACAGATAGCAGCACCAACCACCGAGGAGGCAATCCTTTTCTAAAGTAACATTGCCTCATAATCATGTACCACAAACCCATAGCAGCCTTGAAGGATACTAACAGCATCCCGGGCAGCATATTCATGGCCTAAATACTCAAATATGGGCAACCACAGCCCAGAAGAACTTAATCTCCATATGCGCTGGAAAGCCCTCGGAAGGCACCTCAAGCTCTATGCCAGCAAGCATTGCGCCGTCATCAGCAACCTCCCAAAGTTAAGACACGGGGCAACCTACAGCGGCTAACAACTGCATTCAGCAACAACACGTACCGACGTACAACAGGCCTACAGCAAACATCTTTTAATAATACCCTTTCTCATATAATATAGATACCGTATTTGATTTTTTTAAAAAGATGTATTGAATAAATAATTTCAATTAACAGGCAGACATCCTAAAGTTGAAAGTTACTACAAACAAGATCTGTTTTGTCCGTATTGTTAGTCATGTAACAATGCTACCCGCCATCAAGGCCACAATCAAAACATCTACATGACTCGCATCTCCTGCCCATTAAGAAATCACATGAAAATCGGGAGATGAGCAGACATAAGCCCAAAAATCCCAAAAGTTCTTACACAAATAACTGAAAGGAAGAAAGGGTGACGAAATTCAAACAAGACTATATGGATAATTCCCACAAAGTGCTTCGAAGCCAGGTCGTGCCAAAAAACATAATGTGAGAAAAAAATGGTTTTGGCAATGATTGAGCTCATTCTTCCTGCACGCCGCTGTAACCGAATAAAAATCCTACAATTGATAGGTGTGTCCGTTGGTGTAATTTTTTAGTGTTATCGTATATTTTTTTCTAAGTAAAATTTGTAAAGCTATAACTTTAATATCAAAACTATCAAAAAAACTACACATCTTAGCTCGAATTTCGGAGATCCACAAATGTAAGCACGAAAATTTTCACAAAGCTACAACTCCATTACACTGCTACCTTCCCTGAGTCGTAGATATATGAATATTCTTCCATTGGCGAGCCCAAATAGACCCATTAATGGCATTTTCATGACAGGTGATTTACCTTATCAACAACTCCTTCCCAGCTATTGTACAATGATCTAATCATAAGGCTGAGAATATGGTAGATTCTACATACTGATCAAAACATGGTCCAATCGAAACTTCTGTAATTTTAGCATGTCATGCAAATTTTAGATGCACGATTTAATCACTTCTCAAGTTCAAACACAGTAGTGGTAATTATCTTCCTCACATATCCTTCGCTTCTGATAATACCAACGATGCCATCTTTTTACCCAGAATTATAAATCCTGGATTTCCATCTAAAGCTAAGTGCATGCTGCTATGATTGGGCATGGTTAGCGTTGTTTGTGGTTAGCTCGCCGTGAAATCAAGCAACTTTCTGCATAGCACTCTGAAAGCAGGACAAGAGCAGCAACCCAAAAAAAAAACCAAATTTCAATGAATTTGACTGAAGGACACACCAGCAGAAAAGTTTCAGGAATCAATCCATTATTTATTGATATTGAACCAAAGGAGAAAAAAAGGTGGCTACACACATGATAGGAAAAATAGCCTCCAGACGCCGGTTCTGTGGCGGCTCAAAATGTTTAATTATGGACATCAAGGAAGTATCAGCGATTGTGTCAAGCTCGTGCCCCGGAATGGCAATCCAATAACTCATCCTGAGCGATTTCAGCTTTACATCCTCTGCTGAAAAATTTTCATAACCCAAGTACTTCAAAAGATTAGTTAACCCATGAGCATCTTTCACCTATTCTCGTAACTACTGAATTTTATGTAAGCATTATCCCTCCCTCTATGCCTTTAGCACTTTCAGTCTAGCCATTCATTTAGTGACACCATACAGCTTCATTGCAGATCAGAAATCCTTGAACCGTCAAGGCATTAACCAATGGAGCACGTAACCAATCTAACTAATCAAGTTGAAAATATCTCACAATAAGATGCAGCAGGTATGAAGTAGCCAGGCACTGGTTATACCTTGTGCCCTCGCTGCTTTCTCTTGAGCAAACAATGAACAAAACATTTCCTCACCCATTTTGCACAAGACACTGAAATTCATCTAAGGCACCATATTTTAGTTTGATTACTACTATACTATCTTTATCTCTGATCTATGCTGCTTAGCCCTTAACCCTTACAAGGTCCTGCGAATAAGTTTAAATTTTTTATATGATTTAGTTACGAATTTACTTCTTAAATTTCTGAAAATAATATTTTGGTGCAATGTATGACACAAGGGTCACAGCAGCTTTGCGTAGAACCTCTCATACCTGCTGCTTGCTCTTGCCTTGTTAGGTTGAACCTTGCTTCAGAAACCTATGACCTGAAAATTTCACAATTTTACATTTGAATGTTTAGATCTAAATTCTTCGAATTTTTTTAATGAGTGCAATATGAAAATGTCCAACCTAGTCAAACAATAACCGAAGGATCATGTTCATAAAACAACATCATTGTATAAAAAAATAGAGTAGAAATCAATTAGCAATTCTTGCAGTGCTGGTCCTCAATCTTACGAAAGGAAACCAATACCTATCAGTACATAGGAATTTTACCCTCAGATTCAAGGATTGATGAGAAAAACTACCACCAAACATACATTCTGTTTTAATTTCAGGATGGCGTGAGGTATTATACATTCAATTGTAGTGGCTTGTCTCTAAAATAGATGTAGTAGTAAGATAAGAATTTGTGGCCAATATTTAACCTGGACCAATTGACTAAATACTGATAGGTGGATGGTCTCGACACAGGGAAGGCTTAATGAATTCCGCACTATCACATGGATCACAAAACAAACAACTGCACACACCAGCATTTTAACAAGCATTACGGAGCATCGATCGCATGTATCTAATGCTCACTTTAATGATCCCGAATTGTGCCAATTTGTGACAATGGACATATGTAAATGTTACGTCATGTGAAATAGAAGCAACAATTTTCAATTAAACCAAACAAAAGTAACAAACTCTGGACTTGTAGGGAGGTAGGCGGTACTGGGGTGTCCTGATAACAAAATTAACAAATTGCTCGATCATGGTACTGGCGGCGCGAAGCTTCTACGCGAGGTCTCCCAGTGCTCATGCACTACAAAGGGAGGATGGATACACATCCAGCTTTGCTGCGTGCATTGCTGTTGCAGCCTTGCCACACAGCCGCTGCCCCATAGGGCCTAAAGCCCATAACAGCACCCTTCTCTGTATAATTTGCATTTAGGTTCAGAAAATAGTATGTTAAAGATGTATGCCCTTGGATGTGGTTGGGTAACTAAAGGGCACTGTAATAGCAACTTTACGATGCTGTTCTGTTTAATGGCAGAAATGGGTGCGAAGTTTAAGAGATATACCTGACCAAGGAGGAGATCACGCACATAAACACCCATAGTAGTCACTTTACCATTGGATCCAGGGGAAAACTCCTGAAAGAGAAGACATATTATGTAGAGTGAGTTATGTTACACTGCAAAGGGATTAACCATTTAATCATAAAGAAGCATAAATGTCTTACAACTATGAATACAGCAAAATTAACATGTTATGAAAATGCGTGAAAAACCATTTGCACAGATAGATCCACATGGCTAAGCATTGGGTTCATACATGTGATGTGCACGTCGTTATGTTTCAAAAGAGCAAGTGCTAGTGGTCTAGTACAGGAATGGTGGATTCCAGAGAAGTATCAATTTGGCCTTTCTGATCACACTTCCATCAGCTCACTATCTGGGCGTCATTTATATTTTTAGTAATTATTTGTGGTTGCACAATCATTGTCCTTAGCAAATAGCAGGTACACAATAAGAACAGAAGATCTTTGTTTATCTTATACAAGTTTAACATGCCACTTTATTGGAAGCAACACAGAGGTTTGTTAAATACTTCAGCGCATAACATAGAACACATGGGGGAAAGCTAGCAATTGTCCTCTTGCTGCTTAAATTTATTGTCAAACAAATGCAAAAGAAGCAGATAACTAACAGAAAAGAGACAATACCTCATCATCTTTAATGTAGGGTTCATACCAAGTCCATAATGTCTTTGGTTCCGCAACATATCGCAAGTAGAGAAATCCAATCTGAAATATAAATGATTATTATAGTCTGAGAGCTCTGATGTAAGGAGAATCACGGTGCTTCAGCAGCCCGTGCATCTGCTTCACGGTGAGCTTCATGGTAAAGAACTTGTACAGGAGGCAGAACGCGGAGGAGGGGCCGCGGCAGTTGCCGGTCATCCATGGCTCAACGTGGTCAACCTGATTGTAGATCTCATCGATAACCTCGTGGTATGTCTTCAGCCTGTAGAGCTCCTTGAAGTAGTCCGAGGAGATGATGTTCACGGACAGCACCTTCTCCATCAGCACATCGATGGGCCTACCAGATGACTGTATCTCCATTTCCCCTCTGAAATTAACATCACACAGAATCAATCCGAACCATATTCGAGATCTCCTAAATCTTTGATAATCTATATGTATTACTATTCGATACCAAGACAAGGGGTCAAGGGCAGTAAAATTATACGGTATCTCTAAGAAAGAATTTGTCAGTGTCTCGACAAAAGATCAAAAATTTCTAATCCGAACCAAATTTGTCACAGGCTAGCAATAGGGGAGAGCAAAGCACAAAAAGATTCCATCTTTTTCGCATCAAGATCCAAACTTTCAGACTGGAATCTCTCAATGATATCTGCAAATTTTAATACTAAAACAATTGAGCAGCGGTTTCATATCAACAATTATCAAGAATTAAGCATTGTAAAAAGAGTAACTGGGGCATGTTAGATGTATTGTGCAATGCTAATTGAACACTACAACATAAATACAGAGTAGTTATTTTTGCCATCAATGAATTGCTTGGAACCAATCAACCAAGGCTCATAGTTTCTTGCCAGAACAACATGAATGGGTCATTGAACCTTGCACTTCTAAAATGGCCCACAAGTTGTTTCTAGAATACGAATAAATATCCAACATGTCCGCGGGGTGCCAAGCTCCTGGTGCCGAGTCGTGAACACGGCGGCGGAGGCTGGCGGCGAGGAGGTAGGGTTAGAGGCATCGGAGGTGGTAGGATTGGGCCCATCGGAGGAGGTGACGAGGGAGCGGTTGAGGTGGGCGAACACGAAGCGGCGGGAGGGGCGGGGGTAGGGCGGGATGACCTTGCAGATGCCGTAGGCCGCCGCCTCCCGCTCCACGCGGGAGAGGAACGCGATGGGGCCGACGAACTCCGACTCCGTGGGGCGGTACTCCGGGGCGCGCGGGAGGCCGCGGAGCCACGCCGGCACGGGGGGATCTGGCGTACTGGCCACCGGCGGCTGCGGCTGCGGAGGCGACATTGGGGGCGGCGAGGCGAGGGGCTAGGGTTTTGGGAGGCGGAGATGGGTAGCGGAGGGGAGCATTTGCGGGGTTTGAGGCGGAGGGGAATGGTGGGGGTGGGGGTGGAGCTTGCGGAGACGGTGTGTGGGGGAGGCGATGCGGCGTAGATCTAGCGGGTAAAGGGAGGCAGTGGGGGCAAGTGAGGAGGAGTAGGCGGCGACGCGAGGTGGGGAGGAGGCGGTGTGGATCTAGCTGCTAAAGGAGGCAGTGGGGGGCAGGTGAGGAGGAGGCGGCAGCGGCGCGAGGTGGGGAGGAGGTGGCGGCGGTGGAGCAGATGAGCGGGGGAGGAGCAGGCAGCGGCAGCGCGGGGTGGGGAGGTGGCGGCGGCAGCGCGGACGAGTGAAGAGGCGGCGACAGCGCGGACGAGCGAGGAGGCGGCGGTGGAACGGAGGAGCGGGGGAGGAGGACTCGGTGGGGAGGATAGCTGCGCGGAGAACGGAGGAGAGGATTTGGTGAGGGAGGATGCGGCACGGAGAACGTGGGAGGGGTTTCGGTGGGGAGGAGAGAAGGCAGGGGATTCGGTGGGGAGAGGGTGCGGGAGGGGGTGGGGAGCGGAAGTGGCTTTCTAGTTTAGGTTCAATGATGTGTATGATCCAAATGATTTTGGCCTTAGGATCTTCAATGAGTAAGAGAAAAGGCTTGAGGAGAGATTCAGGCCATTCATTTGTATGAAGTTGGATTACTTTGGTACACAAATCTGGGTGGACTTAGATTAGGCATGACTGTAGGGGTGATTGATGGTGTGGATTTAGTAAAGAAAATTTTGGTGTATTATAGAGTAGGGTAGATGTATATTGCCTCGTCATTAAAATTCTTCATTTGTTTTTTTGGATATCTTTTTTGGAAAGCTGCCACCAAACAATGATGGCCCGAAAGTCAAGGGGTTTAACTCTTTATAGGTTGTTGCCAAACTTTCCTGCAATCACCACCGACCCGACCTCCTCGGCAAAAGGGCAATGTAGGCACAGATGCGGATCCGTCTCTTGTTGTCTGCCACAGAGGTGACAATTTTGCTGGTGTGGCCAGCCACTACAGGCTAGATTGTCAGCTGTGAGAATCTTATTCTAGATAAGCATCCAGGAAAAAAATCGTAGTTATTTTTCATGTTAGCCTTCCATATCAAATCATGTCGGTATTGCTCATCGGAACCCTGGAACTAGGCAAGGTAAATTGACTAATCCATGTAGATACCGTTCAGGGTCCAACACTAGGTGATGTTGTTTAGAACATCAGGGCTAAGTTGCACATTTGTCAAATAAATCCGAAGAGAGACAAACTCCTCTAGTTCTATGGTGTTTGTGATCTTTCCCCTCAGGGATAGGATCTAGGTGTTGTTATGGAGCTCTTGATGGACTGGCTTGTTCTTCATTTTGACAAGCTTGAAAAAGATTTGGCACGAGTGTTTTGGGTGTCGCCCTCCAACCAACGATTTTCCCAAAAGGTTGCTTTTTCAACATTTCCAATTGTTATCACTGTAGATGCCTTGACCAAGAGTAGCTATAGTTGGGAGATGAGAGTAGACTACGATGTGGTCATGTGGATGAGAAGGGAGTGAAGTAGGATATAGTTATGTGGACGAGAACGAGAGGGCGTGAGCGGTGAGAAAAGTGAGGAAAAGATATTTACATGAGACAGAAGCGAGAGTGAGGTGTGTGATGCGTCTATGATCTCCTAACTTATCTCCGGAGCGAGACATAAGCGAGAAGAGTCAAGAAGCAGCTTTGAGAAACCGAGTGTTCATTTTGGCTTCGGACTTCTTCAAACAGAAACCAGAAGCAGGAGCTAAAATGAAAAGCCCCTAATACTAAGCAAAATCAAAGGAATTGATTGTTCATTGGTTACAGCTCAATAATAATCAGTTGACTATTGTCACGTCACACTAGTGTCTCTCAAGATCAACATATTAAAACCGGGCAAATTCAAAGTAATTGATTGTTCATTGGTTACAGCCCAATAATCGTGAAGATTAAAACCGGACAAAATTAAGGAGTCGATTGTTCATTAGTTACAATCCGACAAATCACAATTAAAATGATTCTCGTGCATGCACTCTACACACTGCACAAGATCGAGGATGAAATTAACATGGGTATTTTTTTTTGGGACATGACAACCAATATATATGGGCAGATCGATCAGCAATAGGTACACTTCTGGATCAAATCAAGAGAAAAAGATAAGAGAACACTAAAAATCAAGGCAGCATCATCATCATGCATATCCGTCCGTCAACCAACGAACAACTAAAATCGATTGGCCATGGAGTATTATGGGTGTGTCTAGATATCACCTGAATATTTTTTTTCCTAACAATCATTCAAATTTGAGATCGTTGGATTACCTCTTTTTTTGAAGGGGGTGGAGGAGAACTTATGGTTATTGAATCTCTAATCTAATGATCACAAATTTAGATGATAGTTAAGAAGAAAACATCCGGATGATATTTATCAACACCGTATTTATAATGTGGCACCCCCTCTCTTATCGTACTCAATTAACCACCCCACCTCCCACGTAATCATCAATCCGTACCACCGCCGCGCCGCGCGTACGTACGTGGCAAGAGCATGCAATGCAATGCAATGCGATTAATTCGTGGACTCCTTGCTCCGCTCGACAATGGCGGCCCGGAGGGGGTTCTTCATGACGACGGTGAAGGCGAAGGTCTCGGTGGGATCGGGGGGGCCCTCGCCGGCGACGGGGACCCACCGGAACTCGCGGACCATGTTGGCGAGCACGAGCTGGATGTGGAGGACGCCGAGGGTGGCGGCGGGGCAGATGCGGCGGCCGGCGCCGAAGGGCATCATGCGGAGCGCGCGCGTGCCGGTGATGTCGGTGTCGAAGCCCTCGCCGCCCTCGAGGAAGCGCTCGGGGCGCCACGCGTCAGGGTCGGGCCACGTCGCCGGGTTCTCCGTCACCCACGCCGTGTAGAACTCCACGCTCGCGTCCGCCGGCACGCGGTACCCGCCCAGCTCCGTGTCCCGCGTCGCCGCGTGCGACAGCACGAAGTGGCTCGGAGGGTGCCGCCGGAACGTCTCCTTCACCACCGCCTGCAGGCAAAGCATCGCAATGGCCATCAAAATCAGGGCCTATCTGCAACGTAGGAATTCCAGACAACCCTACTCTGGTTCACCATCACGATATATTTGGAAGGTACGAATTTCATACGAAACAGTTCGCTTTGTACAGGTTTTTGTGGGAATTCACATGTTCCGATGGGGATCTTGCTCTTGCACTTGTTGTGTTTAGTTGGTTTACTTGACCTTAATTTTTGTTTCCATTTACTTTCAAATGTTTTAGATACTAGTACATGGTGATCACAAAGCAAACTTAATTAGCAAGATGCCAAATTAGCTGGGGACCAAATGGTAGTATATACTTTGCATGTATCCATCGCTTTCACTTTTCTGTTAAACAGAGGAATGGAGGAATCTTGCTGGCCCCATTAAGTAATGGCATGCTATTTTTAGTTTTCCTATGACTTTTGACTTCCGTTTTCCGAAAGTCAAAACAAATCAGAATGATTTCTCGAAGCTATTTAGAGAAACAGGCTCCTAACTTTAAAACCATATGTGCTGTTTACGTCGGCATCTCCGCTATCCGTCGGCGTCTCAAAAACACAGCCAAAAGCCATCAGTCACATCTAAAAGACTAAAAAACATGACCAATACCTTGAGCACACGTCATAAAAAAAATAAAGCTCCAAACAACTTCAACTTCTGACTTTTTTTTTGGTTGTTTGGCTTTTTTCTTATTCATTTGTATTGTCCGTGCTATATAACTTTTTGCACTTGTTGGAATGTTCATTTGTATGTTCCGATAGGGGTCTTGCTCTTGCACTTGTTGTGTTTAGTTGGTTTACTTGACAAAGCAAACTTAATTAGCAAGATGCCAAATTAGCTGGGGACCAAATGGTGGTATATACTTTGCATGTATCCATCGCTTTCAGTTAAACAGAGGAATGGAGGAATCTTGTTGACCCCATTAAGTAATGGCATGCTCTTTTTAGTTTTCCTATGACTTTTGACTTCCGTTTCTCCGAAAGTTAAAACAAAATAGCATGATTTCTCTAAGCTATTTGGAGAAATAGCTTTCTAAGTTTAAAATCATATGTGCCGCTCACGTCGATATCTCCACTGTCCATCGACGTCTTAAAAAATATAACCAAAAGCTATCAACCACATCCAAAAAAACATGACTGATACCTTAGCCCATGTCATAAAAAAAAATGAAGCTCAAAACAACTTCAACTTCTGGCTTTTGTTTTTTAGAGTTTTCTGGTTGTTTATCTTTCTTCTTCTTATTATTTTGTATTGTATGTGCTGATATAACTTTTTTATTTTTTATATTTAATTATACAAAATATATGAGCAACTATAATGCAAAATAAACTATAAACTCCTACATATCCGGCTTATAAGCAAGCACTCCCCATTTGGACAACCAGCTAGTTAGTGCCAGTTCAGTGTGTTTAATTTCAACGTGAAGTGTCCTTAATTAGTAGCCGCAATCTTGGTTCGTAGAATCGTAGCTCGGAATCTTAAACAAAAAAGAAAGAAACACATGGGATACTGGTGTGCCCATCACAAAGTTTAGTTAGTTGATCGTTCAACCGATAATTAACAATTCGTGTCCTTTTCATGTCCTTCGGATTCAAGTGGAGTGGAGTCCTAGTAGTAGCATGAGCATCTAGAGTAATACTAAGGGCATCTGTAGTGTATGAAATCAGGGGGTCTTAAGCCACCTTAAGGTCAACCTTATACATTACAAGGGTGACCTTAAGTAGGCCATAAGCAAAAAAGGTTTAAAATTCCTCAAGCTAAAGACCTGGCCACAAGCATTAAAATACATTTTTTCTTTATCTGCCAACTGGACCGTCTTAAGACCCTTTGGGTTATATACACTATGGAGTCAACCTTAAGGTTTAGATAGGACCCACCTTAAGATCTCTTGGGTTATATACACTACAGATGCTCTAAGGCCTTTTTTGGGACGTAAGAATTTTATAGGAATTTTACCTGAACTGTACAGGAATCAGTTTAGTTTCTCCAAAATTCCTTCAGATGTGCCATGTTTCCAGATGAGGCATAAATATTTGGTAGTAATATTAGTGCATTAATCTGCAACTGTAGTTAATGAGGTCTAGAAGAACAAGAAGGTAGTAGTGTTAGTCGATTACCTGCAAGTAGGGCATGGCCTCGACGTCGGCCTCGGTGATCCGGGCGGTCTTGCCGGCCTTGGCGACGACCTCGTCGTAGAGCCTCTCCTGGACGGCGGGGTCGAGGACGAGGTGCATCATGGCCCACTCGAGAGCGGTGGCGCTGGTGTCGGTGCCGGCGCTCATGACCTCGGAGCAGAGCGTGACCAGCTCATCCTCGCCGAGGCGCTTCCCCCTGCCCGGCGGCTCCAGCTCGAAGAGCGAATCGACGTACGCCTCGCCGGGCGGGCTCATCATCTCCACGCCGCCGACCACCCTGTTGCCCTCGCCGTTCTTCTTGGCATTGCCGCCGCTCTGGAGGAACTCCCTCCGCTCGCGCACGAGCGGCGCGAGGCAGTTGAGCTGCCGCCGGCGCAGGTTCCTGGCCTCGGTGAGCTGCTTCTTGAAGAGCGGCGTGAGGAGCGGCAGGAAGTCGGGGAGCTTGGGCATGGTCATCATCATGACGTCCTTAAGCACCTCCTCGATCTCGCGGATGAGCTCGTCGGGGATTTTGGCGCCGAAGCAGATGCAGATGAGGATGCTGCAGATGGTGAGGCGGCAGTTGGCCATCATGCGGACACCCCCTGTGGCGGCGAACTCGGCTCGGAGGCGCCTGAGGTGTTTGCCCACGGCCCACTCCCGGATCCAGGTGAAGCCCTTGACCCGCGGCGGCGACACGATCTCGGCGACGAAGTTCCGGCGCAGTGCGCGCCACAGGGGGCCATAGGGCGCGGAGTTGACGGTGCACTTGCCGACGCTGAAGAGGAGCCTGGTCGGGCTGTCCTCCGGGCGGCTGGCGAACATGGGGCCCTGCTTGACGAGCGCCTCGTGGATGAGCTCCGCCGACGTGACGACGATGAGCGTGCGCTGGCCCATGCGCATGGTGAAGATGGGTCCGTACTTCTCGCGCAGGTCGCGCACCACGTACATGAACGGCCGCCGCTGCAGGATCACCTGGAACAGGTTCCCCACCACCGGCCACCCCGGCGGCCCCGGAGGCAGCCCGGCCACCACGCCCGTCTTCGAGCACCGCCGCCACCACATCGCCGCCAGCACCGCCGCCGACACCAGCAGCAGCACGTCGTTGACGTCCATCCTCGATTCTCTCTCTCTCTTCTTGGCGGCGTCACTAGTGGCAGTGCGTATAGGAGTCAGGCATACTGCTAGCGACGGAGTGGGTGGAATGATATATACCGGAGGAGGGGGAGAGTAATGTGGCGGCGTAAATACACGCCAACCACCATCTGAAAGGAGCCATGAATGCTGTATTATTTAATGTTGGCTTGTGAAAGCTTGCAGGATATGAGAGGAGTACGACCTGATTTTTTTGTTCCCATTTTTTCTGAAATCAGAAATAAATATGACGGTATCTTCTTGCAAGATGTTTCTTCTAATAGTTAAGTCTAAAGTCACATATATGGTTTATATTAATATCTTAGTTGTTCGCTTATGTTAATATCTCAGTGGTTCACTGTAGTGTAAAAAATAAGTCCTACTTCTTTCAAGATGTTCCTTCTAACAGTTTTTAAGTCTAAAGTTATATATATATATATCGTTCATATTAATATCTCAGTTATTCGTTTATATTAACACCTCAGTGGTTCGCTGCAGTCTTAAAAACAAGTCCTATGCTATACTGTATGCTTCAGCTTGGCCTGGCCGTGGCTTAAGGCATCTCCAATGGTTCTAGCTAGCAACTAACTATAAAACTTCCACATCATTTATATAGTACACACTAAAGCTAGCATTCTAAAGAACTATCTATAAGGATAGCTATTTGATGCTTACATGCACACACAGAATTTATAGAGGCTACCTTGTTTGGCGTTATAGACTAGTGCTTAAGGAAGAGCTGGCTCGGTTTTTTTTGCATACTCTCTTTACTCCACATAGGATATATGCTGATGTGTACATGCATATAGCTAGATGACTCAGATCATTGGAGATGCTCTTAGCTGCTGCTGCTGGTTTTCTTCAAAACCTACTAGAAGCAGGCCAGCCAGACCACGCAGGCATTCCTGCGTGCGCTTTCAATGCCGCGCGCCAGTGCATGCCACGAACGAGCCTGTGCGCGCGGTTGGGTTGACGACGCGAACGCCGCGCGCGATGCGAAGCACGAGCGGGTGAGCGAGCGAGGCAGTGAAATTACGTGGTACGCGCGTGTTGGTTGGTTGGTTGGTTTGCAGCCGCGCGCGCTACCGTTTCTCGTCACGGTCCCACGACTCGCGAGCGTTAGCTGTTGGGCTTCGTTTCTCTCTATGTTGACGCAGAAGCAGAACTGCCTCCCAACATTTCGGCATTAGAGCAAGTTTAATAAGGCTGACTGTGCTAGCTATAAGGAATCAATATCCGCATAATTCTATGTGGAGGGAAGAGAAAAGAAGAGAGAGCCAAGCCGACTCCCATGCAAGAGTCAGGCTATAGCACAGGAAAAGAAGCATTATCCATGCATGTATTAAATGATCACATTATTAAATGATTGAGAGCTCTTGTGAAGACAACTTATAGCCAGCTTATTGTATAAGTTGGTTGCATCATTATCTTTTGATGACATGAAAATGTATTGGAGGTAGCAGCTATCTATACTATTAAACTTGCTAGAGGCAGCGAAATTAGTTAGTTCTCCCGTCAGCTAATGCCGTTTAGGGGCTTGCTTCAAATAGCTGTGGGCTCCGATTTCTCACTAAAATTATACTATATCGATTATTATATTTTTCTAAGAAAATAGAAAATTTTTAAAAACTGTTATATCATCGTAGACAATATAAAAGAATAATGTAAAAAAAGAATTGACAAAAAAATAAAAAAATCAAAATATGTCAAAATTAGAAGTCGGTATATTTCAATAGCTTCTAACTTAAATAAACTAAAAACTAAAAAAACCAGAAGCTAATAACGATTGATCGGTCGGTCCGTTGAGATTTGAGAAGCCGAAGAAGGCTAGCTCATAAAATCCCCGGCCTTCTGATGCGATCTGATGGAGATGTGAGGACTTGAATGCGAAAGCTCAGATTAGGAACAGCATTAGGATAGATGGTCATATCCTATTAGTTTTTACTTGATAGTTTTTAGCTAAAAATAAATAGTAACAATTAAAAAAAGTTGCTTTAGAAGAGAGGATGAGTGGTGTAAAAAATAAGGAAAAGATATGTATGCGACATAAGAATAAGAAGAATAGAGTACGTGATACGTCTGTGACACCTTGACTTATACTCCGAGCGAGACAGAAGCGAAATGAATGAAAAAGTCGCTTTAAAAAGATATTCATACTAGGTTTTATTTTTTAAAATAGAAATCAGAAATAGGAGCACATACCAAAGAGAAGGCTCCACATCTCAGGCTCGAGTGTGGTCGGTACTAGGACTGGACTGCTAGTGTAAGTGTCCGGCTGCTGGTGGTTGAGTGAGTGTAAGGGAACCAGAATAACTTGCTTGTCCATGGATCAATGGGCTTGAGTTGAACAACTGCAAGTGCACAAATTAATGTGTACTTCTGTCTTGTTTATGCTAGCTCTCCCATTGATGCCATTTCCTCTTCAGCATTGATCCCATGAAGCAATTTTTAGTAGCGATTTGTTTGGGGGTAGGAGTGCTAATTAATTAATCAACATACCGTTTTTTTGATTTGTTGTGCAGGACCAGAAAGGTGAGTGAGCATCATTATGGTTCTTGCGCCCACGCAAGACTGGCCAGATCTGATTAATAGCACGCCAGCTAATCTGTTCCCGCTCCAAAGCTCCGGTCGGAACTCTAAGAGTGATACTGCCCGAAAGGCATTTAGGTTTGTTTGGTAAGATTCAGAAAAATACAAACTGTGTGATATGATTGTATCATATGGTCTATATATGAACTTTATGAAGTACATTGCAGGGGAAACAGTTCTTTTATGCCCAAATAGCTCATGTTAACTGGACAATTCAGTCAGTCACAAGTTTGTGTCCATTATGGCATAGCATCATAGATCATAGTTCAGCTAGGAAAGGAAGTCATATATGTACTTCGGAAATGCGATAAAAGAAAACCTTTTGCACAGCTTAAAGCATTGTCAGTTGGGGAAAACGTAGTAAATATGTACATACCGCGTATCAGAGACAGAATTCCAATGATCCTGAAAAAAAAAAGGATTTCTAGATCCTACTAAAAGTATACCGCTGTTATATACTTCAGTGTGTTGTATCTTGGTAATGTACGAACCGAAGCTTTGTCATCTGAAGGACCGAAGTCTGAAAGAATCTTCTATGCTGAAGTGACTGACTGCGCGTCTGAGGATCCTGCAGCTTGATTATCTTTGTCACTCGATCTCCGTTTCATCGCTCTCCTAACCTCTTCCTCTTTCTTGTCAACAAATTGTATCAGATCTTTGATGCTACGAAGGCGCGTTGGCTTTGTCGGCCGTATTTCAGCAACAGGGGTGGCGGCGGCAGCATCAGCTTCGCTGGGCTCACCAGCAGCTTCAGAACTGGAGTACTTGCTATACTGCCAGCAGACCCTTACGAAGAACACAACGAGGGCGAAGGCGCATATCAGAGCACACATCAGGAAAAGGCCCCAAAAGCTTCCGAGTCCAAGCCTGGTTGCTCCCACTCCACTATCATCAGAGCTGCAACTCCGTCGTGTGAACCACTCGTCGTGAATTCTCTGAAGCTGGCCACTCTCTGAAAGTTGAAGGATGGCAGTTGATAAGTCTGCAGCAAGGGGAGAATCTCTCTGGAATGCCTGTAAGGGAGGGAAAATACAGCAGATTAGATTGTTTCCTTTACAGTACTAGACATGGGTACTTCTTTGCTTCCTTGAGATGCAAGGCCATGGATGCCCAGAAAATTGGAACGAAAACATATAATGAAATGTAGGATGATGAACATACAAATCCCCATCCCTCCTTTGTGAACTCCTCTCCCACAATTCTGAAGTTGCAGTGGTATGACAGGAACATATCAACATACGGCACCTCATCAACGATTGCAGCAACACCACCATCTTTTGGTCCACGACTAAGGGCATCGGCATACTCCTGGATCGTGTTTAGCGGTACCAACCGGGACTTGGGAATATTGAGCTCTTCAATCAGGTAATTTCTGGTAAATTTTCCAGCCTGGTATCCAATAGGTAAAGCGCTTGTAATCAAATTGTCAAGGCCAGTTATTCCAGTTGCGAGCTGTTGGACTGTGAGGATTGACGTCAGGCTAGCAGTGTAACTTGAATTGATGATCAGCACGACAAACAACCATATGATCAGCACGAACCGCCCAAGTGCACTTTCGGTGTTCTGTCCTGAAGTGAGTTTTCCATTAATATGTTTCCATCCAGATGGGAAATGAACAGGGAAGAGTTAAACATAATATCATGTGATGCATCTGGTAGACTTACTGTGTGAAAAGAACATTGTTGAGAAACTGAACCTGAAAGAGAAGCATGAAGTACTCTGTTACTTTCTTATAGTTAACATTTAGAGAAATCACCAAGATAAAATATTAAATTATTTGGTGAGAACGAATCAAATGAAGTAAAAAAAACAATTTCTGGCTATTAATATTTTCAGTCTGAATTATGATTAAAGACAGATACGGTAACCTAAGATAACATATCCTTGAAATAGCAACGGAAACATACCAAAATATTGTTATGACTTGCCGTCGAGGAGAGCCTCGAAACTCCTCATTAGTCCGATGTTCAAGAATCCAAACAACTATTCCCACAAAAATAAAAAGAGCACCTGTTACACACCACATCTCTAATGTGAAAGGTTTAAGAAAAGCCCAGGCACTTGAAGTTGCTTGTTTCACTGGCACTACTATCACAAGCCCCGACTCAATATAAGGTTGTGTGAATTCTGCAATCTTTGTTCTATTTTTCACAATAGCAAAGTCGCCTACAGCTGCATCAAGGGACTACAAGAAAATGAAAGAAATCAGAGGATTAACAGCAAAATGATCAAAGAAGGCAGTGCAGAGAATGAGGACATACATTGGTGGCGATCATATTGATAATGTCATCATTGTTAGGATTCTTTAAGCCATCCCCAACTGTTATAAATTGGCAAGGTACTGGGTAAGGAAGCAGTTTAATTGCTGCGTTGAATATATCAATGCAATACCCGGTCACGTTATCAGGGCCGGTGCCAACTGATACAAATTCCTTAAAGCCTACTTTGTTTGGAACACCAACTCTCAGAGGCTGACCATTGTTTGGGAAAACCCACCCTCTAGGCTTAGTAGTAGAGTCACCTGGCCATACCACATTGTACAGCCGCTGGGCACTTGTAGAATTATTTGGTGGCTTCCGATACAAGATTTCCGGAGCAGCAACAGAAAGGCCAGAGTAATTAGACCAATAGCCAATCAAACGGGACCCAGAACCACCAATGTTAAGGATATCATATGCCGGGTGTACCAAATTGCGTTCTGAATCAAACTGAACCAGACCTGTTAGGCTTGTAAAGTTTGTGAGCAGAAGTTGCTGTAGCAACTGCTCACCACCATCAAATATCTTAAGAGTCGATAGGCGCAAAGTGCTTCCATTTGAATCATGCAGCCTTGGATCTGCAGAGAAATTGATCTGCTGCCCACTATTGAGAAATTGATCGATAGCACGGGCAACAATCCAAACTGAATCATAAGCATAAAAACCATATGAATTCAATCCAGAAGTAATGCTCCTATTACGAGCTGCATTATTCCATTTAGATATGAAGTTTTTCTTGGCATTATAATCAGGAGTGTGCTGACGAAGAACAATTAATCCTTGAATATAACTCATGTCTTTAAAATCTCCAGATCCTGAGGAGTCCAGGACAGCAGCTAGCCAGTCAGTTACTATCCAAACATAGCCACTGGCCATCATCCGGAGCTTGTTAGCTATGGAAAATATTCTCATCCCTGTGTCAGGATTGACATGCACGACCAACACCCTTGATTCCATCATGTTTACTCTAAACAGTACATCATTAATCACTTCTGTATCTGAATTTGGAGGAATAGCCGCTTTATATGAAATTCTTGCCCGCTTTGCTGCAAGTGCATCACTGAGGGCCGACACCCCACCTCGGCCATAATCATCATCCACAAATACAGCAGTCACCTCTTTCCACCGATAATAATCAACAATGCTAGCAACAGCACGCATTTGGAAGTAGTCACTTATGGTACTCCTTAAAAAGTAAGGATACTCTGATGCAGAAAGAGTTGGATCGGTTGCCGCGAATGATAAAAGTGGAATATGTAGCTCATTAACAACATGTGAGATGACATGGGCTATTCCAGAGGATTGTGGGCCAATGACAGCAACCACGTTTTTCTCCATTAGTTGCAATGCTGCAGCAAAGTAAGGTTTTATAAATCAATTCATGGACTATTCAAGAGATTAGCAGCTATAGTTGAATAATTCAAGCTGAAAATCCAAGTTGGATATAGATCCTACTTTTTGTCCTAATACTTGATTCGTGTAGCAAAGTTCAAACAACAACAGCAAAAATAGTTATGGTTCAAACATATAATGAGTAGTCTCCAATAAATCTGTTTATTCTGATGCTCACACATGCCACAAGGAGAAAAAGGAATCTTGCATGAGAAGAAAGTGAAGAATTGGGTGCCCCTTCAATACATGTTTCTTGCACCTTAAGGAATACCGTAAGCAGTTTCATAAGTTATGCCATTGTACCAGTATGCTTTTTGTCTGTTTGTCTTCCATTGCCAGGATAATCGGGTTAGCAGAATTCTTAAGAAAGGACACCATCATCATAAGTCTAGCGAAGCACTTTTTTTTAAGCACAGTTGTTTTCTCCATTTCCAATCAAGACATTATTGAAGCATCTCATGAAACACGGGCCAGGAAATTATTATATTAAACTAAAAAGTATATTGAAAAAATGGACAACCTCATTAAAAAGTATAGACATACTATCAAAGGAACGTTGACCTAGTTCAGACTAAGACACCAAAGTACTACTATTACACAGGAGCTGAATTCTCTGTTCCTAGTCAAGAATTAGTTCCTCTAAATTTGTGGTACCAAACCTAAGAAGTGAATCTCAAACAGCTAGACAACATATACTAAAGAAACTGCATTAGTGAATGAATCGGTTGGATTTTTTTTAGAAAAAATGAAGGGAACAAATTTTCTTCCTATATGTGCCAAAAAGACCAGTACCGTGCAAGAGATATCAAAGCAACTAAGCAAGCTACTAATTAATTCCAAGTGTAAGTTCTGAAATTTTGTAACAAATAGCAACTACTTTTGAATTTAAAAGGGTTTTCAGATTTCAGATGCAATCATTTATAACGCCCGCCATACCAAGAACAGATATGCTGGTCGGCCCTGATCAACTCGGCTTCAGCTTCTGGCTTATTTTTCACTATTCATAAGTTTCGTCTTTTTCTGAACTTTTGGTTTTTTGTTGAGCTTTTTTGCCGGTTCTTTTTTTCCCGTATTTGTTTGTATTATACGTAATGGGCTAACATATTTTTTATTTTTTTAAATTTTTTTAAATTTAATTATGCTAAATAAGCCTCTGTCAGCTGCAGTGCTTTTTTCAGCCAGCTACAGTGTTTTCAGCTATAAGCCATGAGCTTTTCAACCGAACCGATCACCACCAAATGCTTGCCTCATCTCCACCACTATCAATGAAACTCATGCTGAAGTTGTCAGAGGGTAAAGATCCTAAACAGTTAAACTAATCCAGAAAAGAGAGAGCAAATCACCTCCCAAATTATTTTCCTTGGGTCATGGCAAATCACTCCGTCTCCCTTCTCATTTGCAACTACTAAAGCAGGACATTTTCTTTCTTCATCACCACTCCACTTTTATAACTAGTTGGAATAAAGCACCAGATAAATATAATCTGAAATTACAGCTACGGTTAGCTAAAAGTCACCAAATCACTCAAATTTCAAGTCCATGAAAGCTGAGCTCCTATCAAAACCATTTCTTTTGCGAATAAACCCACTATTCTAACTTCTAAGCACTATCTTTCCACTAGCTCGCAAGTAAGCTCTAATTCTAGTTCACACATTTTTTTTAGATAATGGATTAAAACCCGGCTTCTACATCCAACTTGGATGTACACAGCCAAATTCTAGTTCACACATAGGCATGAGCAACTGAGAAAAATCAAGAACCAACTAACCTTCGATGGTTCCAAGAAAGCCGCTGCAGTTGGTGTCCTGGGTGATCAAATTCAGCTTGGTCCCCGCGAGCACCGTGCGGTCCGCGTTGACGTCGTCGACGGCGAGATCGATGGCGAGCCGTGCCGCGCGGCCAATGGTCGAGTCGAACGTGAAGAGCGCACCCACGGCCACGGCGCTCGGCCGCGCCCCCGCCGCCGACACCAGCACCGCCCCCGCCGCCGCGGCAAGCGCCAGGCACAGAACCAGCAACCGAACCGCGCCCATTGGCCCCTAAACACACGAGGCCCGGGAAGCGCGCGGCACTAGAGCACGGGGCCCCTCGAAAAGTGGAATCTTGGCGCCAGTCGCATCGGTTCTTGACGCAACGGGCGGGCAAAATCGAGAGAAGAGCGGGAATGGCGAGACAGGGACAGGGACGGAGGCGGCAGGGAGACTACTACTCCACTAGGATAGCAGGATGACGTGATTGGATCAAGAAAAGCTCAGAGACTATTCCAATGCGGTTGCTCCAATGCTATTACCGTATCAGCATCAAAGATGACGGCTCTGCGGTGGGCATGCGAGGAGGAAGAAGAGGCCGAGCTGAGCTCTGGGAGAAAGAGAGCTTGACGACGGCGTGAGAATTGCCAAGTACTAGTAGTCTAGTAGCGAGTCCAAGGACTGTACTGCGACAGCAGTGTACGTATGAAGCGTGTGCAGATGTATGGTGTGGTGCCCTGAGCTGCAAGTCTGCATCACAACTCTGACGCGCGCACATGGAGAGGGAGGGCGGGCGGGGTGAGGGGGACAAGGTAACTGTGCAATGGAGACGGAAGCAAGGGAAGGATCCGTGGCATTCGCGGCCTCAGACGCTCCGTCCAGAGTGCCAGGAGAGATATTTTCGTTGATCTTGCCCGTCTCTGATCCAGCATGGAAAAGTGGTGTCTACAGTGAACAGTGCAGGCTTCGATGGTACGAAGAGAGCAGAGGGTGTAAGAGTAATTACAATAGTATGGTCAACTAGTGACTATAATATTTATCTATTTTATTTATAGTTTTTTAAAAAATAGTTCATACAATAATGTAGCTATTACAATAACTATTTGACCCCATGTGTAAGAGAGTGAAATGCATATTTTTACGTGCTATAGCTAGCTGTAATTTAGTAACCAGCTTCCTTCTCTCTCTTCCTTTTTCTCTCTGCTACGTAAAATTTAGTTGATATTATATTTGCTATAACCTCCTGACTAAATCTTATTTTACCTGCGCCCCACCCTATATTCCATTTTCAGTAGCACTCTTGAACGTCTCCTCCTACGCGAAGCGTCGTCGGGCTACAGAGCGCGAAAACAGAGAGGATTGAGATAGGTGTGCATCGCTAGATGATGTTGCATCACAGAACGACACAACACCAGGCATCGGAGCTCCACAGCATTTTTTTAAAAATAACTTTCTTTAGAAAAAAGAGAGAGAAATCAGCAGACATCATACTCCAATTTGGCAATGAGATATAGAGGAACAGCTTACTAACTTATGCGTCTTGTTAGGACTAAGGCTGTGATCGTTTTGATTTTAGCTTTTAACTTCTGATTTATTTTTTTACTATTTATAAATTTTATTTTTTCTAAATTTTTTTCTTTTTATTGAACTTTTTTGCCGGTTCTTTTTCCCGTATTTGTTTGTATTATATGTAATGGGCTAACATATTTTTTATTTTTTAAATTTAATTATGCTAAATAAGCCTCTGTCAGCTACAGTGTTTTTTTCAGCCAGCTACAGTGCTTTTCAGCCATAAGCCACAAAAAAAACACAAATGATCACCACCTAAGGTAATACTCTAACTAGCTTTTAGCTTAAATTTATAGTTGTGGTTTTTAGCTGATATTATGCTGTAGCAACTATTAAAATTTTTTTAAAAAATAAGGAAAAAGATGAAAATTTGTTATATCTTTATGGACAATGTAAAAAAATAAAGATAAAAAAGAAAAGGCTAAAATTAGAAACCTATATATATATATATCCCAAGTAATTTTTGATTTAAATAAATCAAAAACAAAAAAATCATAATTTGAGCCTCGCTCATTTCAGCTTCAGCTTTTGGCTTCTAGTTTATTTTTCACTATTCATAAATTTCATCTTTTTTGAACTTTTGGCTTTTTTTTTAGTTTTTTCTTGATTCTTTTTTCTGTATTCGTTCGCGTTGTCTGTGATGAGCTAGCATATTTTTTCTTTTTAAAATTTTTAAAATTTAATTATGTCAAATAAGTCACGTTCAGCTACAGTGAAATTTCAATTACTACAGTACATTTTCAGCCATAAACCACAGCTTTTCAGCCCAACCGAGCGGGACCTTAAAACGGAGTGCGTAAATTTAGCATTGGGAATAGGCACCTTAGACTATAGGATAGGCAAGACAACCCTCCCATCGCTTTCCAGAGAGCTTCTCATCATGAAGCCATCTGTCTCGATTCTCCTGGCAACTTGCAACCAACAAACGTCTCCAAACAAACCAGCCGGAAAAAAATGAAAGCGATTCCGAAGGATTGGCAGGCACATTTTCCTCCTCACACTAGATTCTTCAGCCTTTACACCGCTGCATCTACGTCTGGGCTAACGCAACTAGGCTTTTATTTTTTACCGACTTGGCACGACAAATGCCCGGGTCTACATCAGTCAGGCACAGGGGCGGATCCAGCGGTGGGGCAGGGGCTCGAGCCCCCCTATCATTACCGGACCCTTGGAGCCCCTCTGGAGCCCCCCATAAATTTTTAGCATGGATGTATAATGTAGCAGGGGCTGAGGTTAAGCTGAAGGTACTTCAGCCCTTCCAAAAAATTTTCCTGGATCCACCACTGGTCAGGCAGGTCAAGTTGATGCTACTTAAGGTACATTATTACATCGCACATGTACATGACGGTGACACGTACTCAAAAGGCAAAGAGAGGAGGAGAAACAAACGTCAATATTTTTTTCACCTGTATTTTATACTGACACGTGAACACCATTGAGATAGCCATCGCTGGCGTGGAGTCCGTGCGAAATTCCGGCTCGTACCCACCCTCGTTGTCCTGTTTTTGTTGGGTTTTCTGCGCCCTCTTCGCCGCTGCACGTTCATGTTTTTTGTCGGGTCGAGACGAATATTCTGCAGTCGTGCACGATGACGAGGTGACCTTTTCCAGAGTGCAACACTTCACACGCTCGCCCACACTCACCGCCACGTTAAATACATCCTAGCACACGTCTAATCTAGTACGGAAGCTAGTACTATAATGAGCGTGAGCACGTACTGTAACCACTAAATACATTTACATATGTATATAGTCTTTCTGCCTAGGACTTTATCCTAGAAAAAAGATAAGCGTCATCGTCGAACCCATGGCTTAAACGTTTGTAGACAACTCACACATCAGTAGAGCTTAGCTCCTTATCTCTGAATTTTGTTGGATGCTTAGAAGGAGCCAGCCCAGCCCACAAGGCCCGTAGGGAGCCCAATGACTGAACTAGTGGGCTTCATTGTGTAGTCCATACATCAATCCGCCACATTTTTCGTCAATCCGGACCGTCTAATTTCGATCTGAGGGTTACCTGTGAAGCCCCACTGCGGTCGGTGGATGGCTCATCGGCCGCGGCTGTGGTGCGCGAGCGCGACTCTCCCGTTCCTCGTGTTTCTCCGGCCGTCGGCGTCGGCCTCTCCCCGTTGCCATCGTACAGCCGGACGCACACCGATTCTGAGCCCGGCGAGCTGAGGAAATGGAAGGGCCGCGCCCGCGCGTTCCGTCTGTGCGCGTCCGCCCGTGTGCCTGTTCAGCGTGTGTTGGAACATGGCAGCAGCTTTTCCATTATTTCTCCCACTCTACTCTCATCTTTTACTCCGTACTTCAGCTGCTCTCTTCAGACGTTTACTCTCTTGAACAGTTGAACTACCCCCTCTTTACAGTTTGCACACCCTCTTCTTACCCTTTTTGATTCTTTGTCTATGAGATTCGCTTCCTTCCACCGCTGGAAGTGCCAGATACTTCGCTGGAAGTCCATGTTTGGAGGTTGCCGGTGTTAGAGATATATGTATAGTTTGTTATTCCCCATTGTTATGAGGGGTTCTTTGCATATTTACCACCTGTACTTTGTGTATATATACCGGCCCATTGGCCTCATATGAATACAAGCGCTATTCATAACATGGTATTAGAGCCAAAACTAGGGTTTTGGCTTACCTAGGGTTCTGCGCCCGCGTGCCGCCTCCGGCCTCCCATCCTTGCCGCCGCCGCATTGCCGCCTCCCCGGTCGCCGACGCGGCCTTCGAGCGTCGCCTCGCGTCCCCGGCCGCCGACGTGTCGTAGGCGGGCCTCCGCCGCCTCCGCTCCGCCTGCAGGTCGCTGCCTCCGCCGCCTTCTCCAGGCCGCTGCCGCCGCCGCCCGCGCCGACCCCGATCCGCTCGAGGCCGCCGCCGGTTCTCCCGCCGCCGCCAGCTCTCCCGCCGTCGCCGGCTCCCCCGCCGCCGATCTATCTTCTGGCTTTCAGTTGGTGAACCGAGTCGGTTTTGTAAACCGACCGAAAAAAAAGAAAAAAAAAAGAAAAAAATGTTGTTCTAACCGCCGCGCCGTCCAGCGCCGCCTGTTAGACTTCGTTGCCTTGGTCGCCGCGCCGTCCAGCGCCGCCTACCAATGGGCACCGTTTCCCTCCCTCGCTGCCCGGTGATCTTTGATGGTGTTAATTACACTGACTTCGTGTCTCACATGCGCATCCACATGCGTGGTCTTCGTCTCTGGGGCGTCCTCTCTGGCGATGTCACCTGCCCGCCTTGCCCTATTCCTCCGACGGAGCCTACGCCTGTTGCATTGCCCCCGACAGCCGATAAGGCTGCTGCTGATGATGAAGCTGATGATAAAACTGCCTTTGCCTACCAGGAGGCTCTGGATTCCTACAAGGATCGTCTGACCGTCTACACTCAGTGGTACGATGACGACGCTCGGGCTGCTGCTGTCTTCATCGCCAGTGTCCAGCCTCAGTTTTCTTCTGAGGTTGTGGGACTCCCTTCGACTTTCCAGATGTGGACTCATCTTCGTCAGCGCTACGAGCCCTCTGGTGATGCCCTGTATCTGTCCGTGGTCCGCAAGGAGCACTCTCTTCAGCAGGGTGATGCTACTGTTGACGCTTTTTACGCTCAGAGTTCTGCTGTCTGGCGTCAGTTGGACTCACTTCGCACTGCTGGCTGTCGTACATGTCCGTGCTGCCTGGAGGTACGTGCTGACCTGGAGTTTCAGCGGGTTTACGAGTTCCTTACTCGCCTTCGTCCTGAGTTCGAGCAAAGGCGTGCCCAGCTCCTTGCACGCCACCCTCGTGTCACTCTCCTGGAGGCTCTTACTGAGATACGCGCGGAGGAGACTCGTCTGAGTGGTGCTGGTCTGATGCCACTCCCCTCTGTGCTCGCCGCTCGTCCGCCTGCTACACTGCCTCCTCCAGCGGCTACCACAGGTGGTGGTGGCCGTCCTCCGTCTGGAGGTGGCCGTCCTCACTGTTCCTACTGCGACAAGGATGGCCACACTGAGTCCCAGTGCTACAAGAAGAAGCGGCATCTTTCACGCCGTTCTTCTACTGGCACTAGTCCTTCTACGACGACGTCTGCCTCGACTTCTTCAGCAGCTTCTCTCACCGAGCAGGAGATAGCCAGACTTCGACGCCTTCTTGCCGCTTCAGGTTCTCCCTCGACAGGTTTTGCAGGTTCTGCTACTGACTCTTCGGGCACTAAGAGACCACCTCCTACACAGTCAGGTACCTCCCCGTGGATTCTTGATTCTGGAGCATCTTTCCACATGACTCCTGATCCTTCCACTCTGTCTTCTATTACACCTTTTGATTCTCCTGTCAGTGTTCTTACTGCTGATGGTACATCTCTTTCTGTCTCTGGTCGAGGATCTCTTAGCAACTCATCCTTTCATGTTCCTTCTGTTGCTCATGTTCCTCGCCTTACCTTGCAGCTTCTTTCTGCTGGGCAGATTACTGACCTTGGTTATCCGGTCATTCTTGACTCTGACTCTTGTTGTGTTCAGGACTGCCACACGGGAGCTCTGGTTGGTTCTGGCCCTCGGCGCCGTGACTCACAGCGTCTCTGGGAACTTGACTGGCTTCACCTTCCTTCTGCTGCCACCATCGCCACCAGTCTCTCCGCTTCTGCCACTTCGTTTACCGGCTCTTTCCAGCAGTGGCATCATCGTCTTGCCCATCTGTGTGGATCCCGTCTGTCGTCCTTAGTTCGTCGTGGTCTTCTGGGGTCTGTCTCAGGAGACGTGTCTTTAGATTGTCAGGGCTGTAAGTTAGGTAAACAGATCCAGCTTCCTTATCCTCATAGTGAGTCTGTGTCTCAGCGCCCTTTTGATCTTGTTCATTCAGATGTTTGGGGTCCGACTCCCTTCGTTTCGAAAGGGGGTCATCGATATTATATCATTTTTATAGATGATTTTTCTCGCCATACTTGGATATATTTCATGTCTTCTCGTAGTGAGGCCTTGTCTATCTATAAAAAATTTGCCACTATGATTCACACACAGTTCTCCACTCCTATTCGTGTCTTTCGTGCTGATTCTGCTGGCGAGTACCTCTCTCGTTACCTGCGCGGCTTCCTTGCTGAGCAGGGCACTCTCGCTCAGTTCTTTTGTCCTGGTGCTCATACTCAGAATGGTGTCGCTGAGCGCAAGCATCGTCACCTCCTTGAGACGGCTCGTGCTTTGATGATCGCCGCCTCTATTCCACCTCACTTTTGGGCCGAGGCTGTTTCCACTACCACCTATCTCGTCAACATCCAGCCCTCTTCTGCTCTTCAGGGAGCGATCCCTGTTGAGCGTCTCTGTGGTCTTCTTCCTGACTACTTTACCCTTCATCTGTTTGGCTGCGTTTGCTACGTTCTCCTCGCCCCTCGAGAACGCACCAAACTGACCGCTCAGTCTGTTGAGTGTGTCTTTCTGGGATACAGTGCCGAGCACAAGGGTTATCGTTGCTGGGATCCTGTTGGTCGTCGGATGCGGGTTTCTCGGGATGTGACTTTTGACGAGTCTCGTCCATTCTACCCACATCTTGCCTCTCCTTCGGCTTCCTCTGTGGAGTCTCTGTCTTTCTTGACCTTTCCAGATACACCTATATCTATTTTGCCCTCGTCCACCTGTCCCACTGAGTCTCCACATATTCCCCCTGTGGCCTCTCCGCCGTTGTCGCCGCCTGTGTCGTCTCCTACGACTCCGCAGGCTCCTCCCACTACAGTACCTTCTCCCCTTCTCTTCTACACTCGTCGACCTCGTATTGAGGATCTTCCAGATGAGCCATCTTCTTTTGATGTTCCATCTTTTTCTGATGCTCCATCTTCCCCTGATGGGTCATCTTCTCCTCGCTATGCTCTCCGCGATTGCCAGTCGATTCGCCCTCCTGCCCGTTTTGCTTTTGCTGGCGCAGCTACTCGTGAGCCTGTCTCCTACCAGGATGCTGTTACTCACCCTGAGTGGCAGCTTGCCATGGCCGAGGAGATTGCTGCCCTCGAGCGTACTGGTACTTGGGATCTTGTTCCTTTTCCATCTCATTCTTATCCCATCACATGTAAGTGGGTCTATAAGATTAAGACTCGCTCTGATGGCTCTCTTGAGCGCTATAAGGCGCGTCTTGTTGCTCGTGGCTTCCAGCAGGAGCATGGTGTTGACTACGACGAGACTTTTGCTCCTGTGGCCCACATGACCACTGTTCGCACTCTTCTTTCGGTGGCGTCTGTTCGCCACTGGTCTGTTTCTCAGCTTGATGTCAAGAATGCCTTTCTTAATAGCGAGTTGCGTGAGGAGGTCTACATGCATCTGCCACCTGGGTATTCTGTTCCTGAGGGCATGGTCTGTCGCCTTCGTCGCTCTCTCTATGGCCTTAAGCAAGCCCCTCGTGCTTGGTTTGAGCGCTTCTCCTTTGTGGTCACTGCTGCTGGTTTTTCAGCTAGTGATCATGATCCTGCGCTCTTTGTCCACACTTCGTCTCGTGGTCGGACTCTTCTTCTCCTGTATGTTGATGATATGATCATTACGGGAGATGATTCTGAGTACATTGCCTTTGTCAAGGCTCGTCTTAGTGAGCAGTTCCTTATGTCGGATCTTGGTCCTCTTCGTTACTTCCTTGGGATTGAGGTTACTTCCACTCCAGATGGTATCTTTATGTCCCAAGCGAAATATATTCAGGATCTTCTTGATCGCGCCTCGCTCACTGATCAGCGTACTGTTGAGACTCCCATGGAGCTCAATGTTCACCTCCGACTCTCTGATGGTGAGCCTCTTTCTGATCCGACTCGCTATCGTCATCTTGTTAGGAGTCTTGTCTACCTTGCTGTTACTCATCCGGATATCACTTATCCAGTTCATATTCTGAGTCAGTTTGTTTCAGCTCCCACTCAGGTTCACTACAGCCACCTTCTTCGAGTTCTGCGATACCTTCGTGGGACTATCTCTCGCCGTCTCTTCTTTCCACGTTCCAGCTCGTTACAGCTTCAGGCCTATTCGGATGCTACTTGGGCCAGCGATCCCTCTGATCGCCGGTCTATCTCTGCTTACTGTGTTTTTCTTGGTGGTTCTCTTATTGCCTGGAAGACGAAGAAACAGACTGCAGTGTCCCGTTCGAGTGCAGAGGCTGAGTTGCGAGTTATGGCTCTCTTGACAGCAGAGATTACTTGGCTACGGTGGTTACTTGAGGATTTTGGTGTTTCTGTCACTACATCGACCCCTCTCTTGTCCGACAGTACAGGTGCTATCAGTATTGCCCGTGATCCTGTGAAGCATGAGCTCACCAAGCATATTGGTGTTGATGCTTCTTTCATGAGGACTTGTGTGCATGATCAGGTGATTACTCTTCAGTATGTGCCTTCAGAGCTTCAGATAGCGGATTTCTTCACGAAGGCCCAGACTCGAGCACAGCACAGCTTCTACCTCTCCAAACTCAGTGTTGTTGATCCACCATGAGTTTGAGGGAGGTGTTAGAGATATATGTATAGTTTGTTATTCCCCATTGTTATGAGGGGTTCTTTGCATATTTACCACCTGTACTTTGTGTATATATACCAGTCCATTGGCCTCATATGAATACAAGCGCTATTCATAACAGCCGGCTCATCTCTTCTTCCCATGATACGCAAACTGCATGCATGCAGATGTAGTTTCTGATCAGGATGGTCGATCGATCGCCAAGATAGTGAGATTACTACTGTCTTTCGCTAGCTCATTGCCCTGGCCATCAGTTCGGCATGGGAGTAATTGGGACGTGCAAAGGTGCAACAGCGATGTTGCCGTGGAGTACCTGTGATATAAGTTGTTCTTTGTATTCATGTGTTGCGGATTTCAGCTGATACAAGATCAGAACGTGGAGCACTTGAAGCTTTGCTTCAAGAGAGCTAACTGCAGTAGAGTTTTTATTAGCAGATTCATTAGTATTTATGTTCTGCACGGAAAATCAACCGATCTGAATGACAAAAATCTGCTGATTTGAAGGACAAAAAACAGCTCTTTCCTTCTCATGCTTGCTACCCTGTCTGTTCTACCCTCGCCTTCTCTTTTGCTCTGCATCTTCAGTTCACTAACTCTGACACCTAATCATAAATTTAACCTGCACCCAATCTTGCCTGTGATCCACATTCTACGGTGCCGTTCAACTCAACGCGGCTGCATCTTCTAGCTGCTAGGTTTTGATTGAAATTACATTATAACAGCTATTAGCTTTTCTAAATCATTTAATTAAAGATAAATAAGAATAAAACACGTTTATATTTTTACAGACAATACCAAAAAAAAAATATAGAAAAAGTTGAAATTAAAAAGCCGGCATATTCGTTCTAGCTTGGCAAGCCAGATGCCCAAGCGGAATTGAACGGGGCTATACTAATGACTGATCAAGTTATCCCATATACAAGTGTTGGCATTCAGCTTTTAAGTGTTGCTCAGTGGAGTTACGTTGGGAGGTAGCTGCGTGCAGCTTTTCTTTTATTTCTCCGGCTCTGTTCTCATCTTCTTCTTTTTTTTTTATTTCGGGTGGGAGAGTGTTGGGGGTGGGAGGCGTCGAGGGTTTTTCGCTCTTCACCGCTGGACGGCGTCACCGACAAAGCGGCGGAAGCCCTTGGTCGTGCGCAGCACGTCGAAGCCGCACAGGCCCGTCTCCGGCTTCGCCGCTACGGCGGAGAAGGCCGCGCCACCGCCGCGGCGCGCGTTTGGCTGATCAGCTCCAGAGACAGGTGTGAGATATTAGGTGCTGAAGTTGTTGGTTTTTCCTCGTGATTCGCGTCGACGGCGATGTGTCGATCACTCCGCCGCTCACCGGAGCTTGGCTGTCTGGGACGCGAGAGGAAGTGGATGGCAATGGGAGAGGTGAAAACAACTACGAGGGTCCTTATGAAACATTCCTCTCGTCAATCGTGGCCGCCTATGGTTGATCGAACGGTTCGTAAGCGTGATCCATTTTGTGAGGGTGTAACTCAAAATATACAGTAATAAAATGGTCTTTCCGAACAACCTTCCCACCAGTTTTATATTCTTATCTATCTGGTCCGCAAATGCTTGATCCAACGGCTCACCAACACCCCAAGTGTGAACGCGATTTTTCTCCGCGATCCAACTTGTGAGATACAAACGGAAATACACAGTAATCAGAGGATCTGTTACGAAAACGTCCCACCCGGTTTTGGTGGTGCTCCAATCAACTTTTGGAGGTGGCTTTTTTTTATTTTTTTTACTAAAATTATACTGTAATAGCTATTAGTTTTTTTCCTAAACAACAATTGAAAAAACCATTATACCGTCACAGACAATACAAAAAAATAAGAAAAAGAAAAGAAAAACAAAAAAAACCAAAATAAGCTAAAGTTAAAAGTCGATGTGTCTCAAGTAATTTCTAACTTAAATAAACTGCAAGAAGAAAACAGAATCTAAAACTATTTAGAGCGGGGTCTACTAATCAATTGTGGAACAACGTGTAGAATTGCTTCAAGAGGTAAGCACACTTGAGTTGCAAAGGAAGGCTTTGCTCTAAACGACTCCTGGTTCTGGTTTCTAGAACATATCAGCTTCTTAATTTCGTATTTTTTTTGTCTTTTTTCTCCCTTATTCTTTTGCATTGTTCGTTAACCCTGGGCGTTCGGTACTACCGAACCGATCGGTTCGGTTCCTCGGTACCCATACAAATTCGGTTCCTGAGAATCTCGGTACCGTTCGGTTCCTGAAAAGACTCGGTACCGAAGAAATTCGGTATCGGTTCTTTCGGTTCGGTTCCGGTATTTACCGAAATTATCGAACAGGGTACAGCAGCATGTAACATCAAGTTCAATAGCCAATTTTGACAGAAATGTAACATGATTTCATATAGAATAAGTGCCAAATCATACAGAGAAAAAAACCACAAATACATAATATAGCTGTCCACAATAGACCCATCAATAATATTACATATTACTTAGTACTCACTACTCAAATACAACATGTTATTCCTTGTAGTTCGGTATTTCGGTAAACCGAGGTACCGAACCGAATTTCCTCGGTAAATTCAGTTCTTGAGAACCTGGAGCCGAACCTGGAACCGAAATTTTCGGTTTCGGTACTTTCGGTTCGGTTCTCGGTAAATTCGGTTCGGTACTCGGTTTTCGGTTTTTCGTGCCCAGGGTGATTGTTCGTGGTAATATAATTTTTTATTTTTAAAATTTATTACTTAAAAAAACTAACAGCTACTACAGTAAATTTTCAACTAACAGCTGCTATAATAAATTTTTAACCGCTATAATGCATTTTTTAGCTAAAGACAGAAGCTACTTTGAGCGCACAGTGTGTTGTCGCTGCAGAATAATATCCATATGATGTGACTAGCTAATTGCCGATGTTTAATGTTAGATGGTTTCAACTAGTACTTCATGTGTATTGGAGTCATGGAGTGTATACTCACTCGGTGCGGTAAAAAAAATTTCCTCCTAGTCGTAGTAATATTGTAGGACAACTGTTTTTGGTCTGCAGCATGCGTGGCAGATGTAAAAAATCCCTTGTCTGAAACATAAACTAGCAGAAATTTAAGCCCTCCGAAATCCTAATTCCTAATGTGGGTGCAGTTTGGAGAGACATCTCAAGTGTGACGGAAGGAAGCGAAGCCGCCCAAAGTCCCAAACTCACTAATCTCAGCTTTAATCTGCATGCTCTGCACCCTCAATAGGAGTAAATCGTCTAAAAAAAGAGTGGAGTAAATCTCTGTACCTATTCTTGTCTTAATCCATCCACGCTCTCTGTACCATCTAATTTCACTTTGCACAAGTTTTCATTTAATCCTTTGAAGGAACATCGCACAAGTTATACGCTTATTCTACCTATATATCCGGCATGTTTTTTCAGCAATGACTGATGGCTTTATCTGTAGCATAAGTGCTTCCGTGAACAAACCAAATAACTATAAACCGTTTTAAAAAAAATATAAAAAATTATCTTATTTATTTATATAAAAAATTATAAGTCATTCGTTGAAAATAAGGGCCATCGTCTCTCTTTAGGGCCTCTTTTTTTGGGCTTTTGAAATCGGCTTTTAGCTTCTGCTACAGTACCTAATTTTCAAACGGAGTATTTTCTCAAGACGGGATCTACAAGTTAAACAACCTACACGTTAAAAGCCCAACATCTGTACCAACCAAAATCGCAAGTGAGTATTTGTCTCTCCGTAATCTGTACCGTAAACAGCCAAAATTTAAATATTTCAGCTAAAAATCATAAGCCGCAGCCAAAAAGAACAGGCCCTTAATTCCAGCTCCTCTGCGCCTCTTTACTCCCGTCATTTTAAGCTCGAACTACCGTCTGTGCGCCTACTCTTACCTTTTATCTCCAAGATTTCCTTCCTATCCTTTCCTCCGTCTGTGCGCACCCTTTTATCTCCAAGATCTCCTTCCTATTCATACCTCCGTCGTTGGCAGTGCTAGCTGGTTCCTTCACAAGATGATACCGAGGGCTGGTGGTTGCTTGGTTTAGGCCTAGGATGTCACTACAGTTACACTCGCATTCCCATCCTGATGCTGGGTAAAACCTTTGCCTGTCAATGGCTGTCTCATTGGCCTAACCATTAATTAGTTCGGCATGGGAGGTATCGGGAGATACGAAGGGGCCTCTTCCCTGTGTTTCTGAGGAGACCAAGGAGATCGTCGGTTCTGGCTTGGTTTTTATTTTCAATTGCGGTTTATAGTTTATAGTTTTTATTCTAATATAAGTGTTTATGTGAATGAGTTGAATATCGATAAACTGTTTAAAAAAAATTATTCCGATAAATCACTTCAAAATGGTGGCGAAGAAACCATCCATTTATTTGTTTGAAAGAAGCCGTTAGACATAAACTATAAGTCTATAAGCTGAAAAGATTTACGCATTCAAGTTGCTGCACAAGCGTCTCAAATAGTTTCATATACACATCATGGATGGTAACAAGGGCTAGGCTCTTTTGGGCTAGGCATTGCTTCAACTAGCTTATAAGTCGTAGTTTTTGATTTTTTGTATTGTAGCGACCAAAAATATACTGTAGCATATGTTAGATTTTTCTGAGTAATTAAATTTTTTAAAAAGTAAAAAAATTATTATATCATCACGAACAATGTAAAGGAATAAGAGAAAAGAAAAGGTAAAAAAGCCCAAAAAAGCAAAAGGCTGAAAAAGGGCAAATTTAAGCAGCCAGAAGCTGAAGTCGTTTGGAGTGAGACTTAGCCTTATAGCTTTTGTCTTATACTACAGTAACTAGCTTTCAAATTATGTGTCTTTTTAAGGCGGAGTTTACGAATCAATTACAGTAGACATTGTATTGAATTCATCCATATCAATCAAAATCACACATAAGTGTCTCTCTCTTCGTACTCTCTCTTACGAACAGTCAGAATTCAAAAATTTAAACCAAAAATCATAGCCAAAAAATATATCTAATGTATTTTTGCATCTACAGCAGGCGAGTCGTCCACATAAGGTGACTAATTGCCAACGTGTAATGGAGTAAGTTCAGTTTTCACTGAATGCTTTGAGGCGTATACTATCTTGGAAACGTTTGTGATGTATAAACCCCTTACCTGGAATTTAAACTAACATAAATTTAATCCCTCGTAAATTCCAAAGTATTGCCCACAGTCCCAAACTGGACTTCTCCCTTCAAAGAAACTGAAAGGCATGACACATGTGGCATGTTCAAAATAATTTTTACTGATGGCTTTTAACTATGGTTGTTACATTTTAGTTAAAATAGACACTACAGTGGTGGTTAACTTTTAGCTAAGATATTAAAGGAAAATAAAGAAAAAAGAGGAAAAAAAACTGGAGATGCAACGAAAAATAAACCACGATAAAAAGCAACACGTTCAAACGGCTTTTAGCTTTAGAAGCGGGGCCATAGCCATAGGCCTACATAAAAAGCACAAACAACAAACACGGGGAAATTTGAAATTGGGATAGTGAAATCATAAAAGAAACATTTATGAAGAGTAAAGTTCGCTGCAAACGTAAGCACAGGGACATCTGATCATTGATCAATATACACCTTACAAACTCATTAAATAATGAACCAACCAGGGCAACTTTCCGAGATCAACACAAAATGAATCCGACGAGCTACAACTCACGGTCCTTGAGAAGTAGTTCTGTTGCATACAATTTTCTTCCATTTCTCTTGTTCATAGGGAACAAACTGAAGCAGACAACAACCTTGATTTGATTACAAGAAAGGAATTCACAAGCATCGACAATCATGATTAGTAGGTTCTCGAGTGAAAACCGCACCTCGGAGTACCGAGGTGCAGGCACCCAATGGCGGGCTTAGTGTGGTAGAGTTGATCGTATGACTGTTAGCAGAAACTCGTTCATCCGTATATTGCAGCAAAATATGTCGGACTTGACCGCGGCCGTTCAGTAAAGAAATCTCAGGTATGTCTAATCTCTATCTGATGTATGCATGTGATCTGAACTCATGCTAGCATCTGTCCTCGCTCGAGAGCCCTTGTGCCTTACTATGTTTCTACAGAACCTGCAAGTGGATTCAGACAAATCTACTCAGATAATCTCGAAAAACAACATTTTTTTTCTGCAAAAGAGCTAAAACAGTTGAAAAGTGTCCTTAAGGGAGGGAAGAACAAATACATATCCAGCTCTTCTTCCTTTTTCTTGATTTCATGGGACCAAAGTACAGGGTCAACATTCTTGGGCAAGGACTCCTGAAGTTGCCACCTCTCCCTCAGCCACTGCTCAGCTTTAATGCATTCGTTGTCAACCTGACAGGTAAGAGGCAACCGATCATCAGAAGCACAAGTGAGCCATATCACTATAGCATGATGATACTATACACGCAAGAAATACAGACAAGTTAAATTGAACTTTAACACTCCAAATATTCATTATTAACCTAGGAGCATTTTAAAAGCTTAATTCCTTCTCTTTTGGCCGTCAGTTTTGTAATTTAACAATGAAGAATAGTACTATGTTTAACAAATTGTGAGGAACATGAGTAATTTTCACTCTATAATTTACATCAAACCATATCGAACAAGCTCATGATGCAAAAGAAAGGTCTTATCTTCATCTCTGTGATCTTATTGTTATCTTTGTGCTGAAATTAGTACAGACCAGTAGACCAAACATAGATAGTTAATGTTAAGACTTCAGAGTTATAATGTTAATTAAGGTGCACTAAAGAAAAACTAATGGTTAAAGAACTTACTGCATCTCGATCAGGTGTGGATAATGACTTGGCAGCCATCCTGTGGTCAACAATGCACTTCAAAAGCTCCCTTCTGGCTTGAGCTCTGACTTCCTCATCTTTACAACGATTTTCAATGGGATCTACAAGCTATAAATATATATAAAAAAAGACATAAGAAAATAGTCCGACAGAGAGGTGCAAGACAAACAGATTAAAGCTCAGAAGCAGATGCTCCACCCGGATTTGGTGCAAAATAGAACGACAATTTGGAGTTCTAGCCCGTAGCTGTATTATCACCGATTACTCCAACAGAATTGTCTCTCACAAGTGCAAAGTATTTGGATTGAAATATTCAAAGAATGCTTATTTTTTTCGTAAATTTTACTCTTTGCCATGCACCTAGTCTACTATTATGCATATGAAAATTGGAGGATGACAGCTGAGCTACCATTTTCAAAGGACTCCGTGTAAGAACAGCATGAGTAACTGTCTTTTCTTTTCACCTAGAATCTACTACCAATATGATATTCATCAAAAACAGAATATTTATGAATTATGTTTGGTGCAATAAGAAACTTTCTACAAGAAATAGTGACCACATCATCATGGATGGAAGCAGAAGACTATCTTGTAGCAATGTGCATTAGCATGGAATATACCATAACAGGTCACAGGATAAGATGGACAAAGAATAAAACAGACTGCAAACAATATACAACTGGAAGGAAGTCAGTCAAAACTGAAAATGAAGTGAGAAAAACATGAAAGACTACAGTAGCAAGAACAAGAAGATAGGTTTACAAACATATATTAGGAAAGAAATAATAAGGGGTCATGCATGCAGACAGAAAGACCAGCAAAAAGTTTCTTTTACCTTTTTGAGCTCCTCAAGTTTACTACTGTAAACTGCTTCAGTCTCATCATCACCTTCTTCATAAAGCCATTCTTCAGTCTGTTGTAGATCAATTGAGATTTCTTCCCTTTCGGAATCAGTAGCAAAGCTCTGATACCTCTCAAAAAGCTAGAAAAAAAAAATACCAGCCAACAAAATTTTAGGTTTGGAAAAGAAGAGACAGTTCAAAAAACATTCTCAGATCACCACCTTATTACGGATGTCATACACATAAGATTCCAATGCATTCTTTCTGTCTTTTGTTCGCTCCATGAGTTTATCCTGATAGACCAGTTGCTGTTCTTGCTCTTGAGCTTCCAGCAATTCCTGCTCGCTCATTGCACCATAAACAGACTCAAAAATTGGCAAATCCTGCCGCCGAATTGACCTTTCAGTTCTTGACTTATCACCCTTCATATAATAACAGATAACTTGTTAAAGTTTTAAAGTATGCAGTATGTATTTCGGCAGGAACTTTTCATGCTCCCATTTCATATTCTCAACATATAACTAATCATAAGGAACCTTCGTCCAACCGGCTACAAATTAATAAGAGCCTCGCAGAAGTTAGCATCTTAAATAGTTAGAATTACATAGCTATGCCCAACCAGTAGGGATAAATTACAAGCAAAGGTTGTATGCTTGCTAGTTACTAAACCACGTTTACTGCCTATTACAAGAAAGAACGCCAGCTGCTAATGATACTCATATTGTCATACAGCAACTCATGCTACCATATTAGATAGAGTGAAAATAAGAGCATATAGTCATAAGTTAGAAGAACACACATATGGCACAGAAATAGGCTCAGTGAGTGCTGAAATAATCCCTTACCATGTCAACATTGGAATCGACCTCCATAGAGTCAGTGGAATTCGCATCCCTTTGATCATCATCGATCAACTGAGGCAGTTTAAAAGTTAGAACTTAGAAGTTACATTAACTATAACTAATAATTAAAAGCTGACACTTACAGCAGCTGATTCCACTGAAATGAGTCCATGTAGATTTAACCGAATTCTTACTTTGACTTTAGACTTTTCAGTATGTGCTTGGAAAGGGCCAATCTGCAATAACGATACTTAAAAGAATCAGTCATAATTCTGTAACACATCAAAACTTCGCTATTTCAAACAGTAAGTGTAACTTCATTCAATTAATGGCAAGATAATTTTGTGCCACAGTTCAGCTGACAGATATGGTTAACAGTAATAGTAACTTTCAAAAGACAGGATATACAACAATATATCAATTACTATGTTAGTGCAGTAGGTAAATGCAAGCGTTAACATCACCTCCCCTCTCCATCTCTGTACTGAACCATGAACCAAAATGTAACACCCTAAGTTTTATATGTGAGTTAAGTAAATTGATCAATTTGTGCTATCTTGGGCCTAATGGGCCATTAATGAGCTATTGGTCTCTACTACCGACCCTAATTATCAACCTTATTTAGCCTTGCCCTTATCCTAGCACCACATGCATACCAGCCGCCGCCTTCTGATTTCTCGCGTCCTCCATGTGCGTGCCGGCTGAGAAAGATCATGTCGCCCTGCCTACACACCTGCACACGCGTGCTGCCGCGGCTGGCCACAGCCGGCGCACAATGCAGTAGCTTGATCGCCTCTTGCCAAGGCTGCCACATGCTGCTGCTACACAGCCCATGCCCCAGCACATGTGCATGCCTGGTGGCCACTAGCTGCTGCTGCTGTGCGCTGCTGCTGGTTGCTGTCGTCCTTGCTGTTGGGCAGCCGCTGGTGTTTGACGCTGCTGCAGCCTGCAGCCAGGGGAGAGAACGCAGGATGCAGAGCAAGAAGACAGCAGCCGTGTCAGGCAGGAAAGAGGGGAGCGGGAGTAGGAGGAAAGAGAAGGAGGGAAGAGGGGGCAGTCCCATCATTTCTTTTTATATGGGTAACCCGATGCTTCCTCTTGGTCCATCATTGAGATTACATTAGAACAAGTACTTAGCAGATAATCTCCCAGGTAGACATGCTTATTGCAAAGTCAGGATTTTCGGTTGTTCTAGCTTTGTGCGGTGTAGATTAAACCAATGTAAGATGATGTTAAAGGCCTCGGATGGGAATAGTGTTGTTATAGAAGTTGTAGATAATTTATTTAGCTTTCCAAAGAGTTAAGGACCACGAAATTCAACTAGGTAGATCAAAAGTTATGGTGTTTTGAAGCGGTCTGTCTCGTAGTGTAGTCTCAATCTGTGCAGTAATTTTGTGATGCAGATTAATTACAGTAGATGATAGAATTAGATTTTAGTGGTAACTAGAAATTTGTAGCTAATTTCTAACTAGAAATTCGTAGCTAATTTCCTGTAATTTTCAAAAGTGGTGCGGTTTGCCACTTTTCGTATTGCAGAAAAATAGATATAAAATTGTTATGCTTTCTGTCCAGTAAAAGAACAGAACCGTCTTCGGGGCAGAAAGCGAGGGCCTTGATGGCTTAATCTTAAAATCTTCATAACTAGATAAAACTGGGTAATTTTGTGTAGATTTCAGAAAGTAAATTATTTAATATGTTTGGGTTTCTAGGTTGTGAGCTATGCATGTTTGAATGATGGGGCAGCAATATCGGTAAATCGGAAAGAGGAGAGAGAGGCGTATTGCGGTCGGTGGTTGGGTACAGGTCTGAGAACCGAGAGTAGGGCACTCATCCTTGAATGGCTGGCCATGCCGCCGCTAAAACCCTAGACTTAGTTAGGGAGAAATTAGAAACTTTGTTTATTCATTGAGAAATTAGAAACTTTGTTTATTCATTGCTCGATGATAATAAGTACAGTACTGTCCCTTTTATAGAGATGGCTAGACTTAACCATAAGAAAATTAATCCCTAATAATAGAAAACTTATTCCTAATACATGGAATAAATCTAAAAGAAAATAAAACCAAATAATAAGAAAAATAATTATTATATCCCTAATCCGCGATATACTGCCAATGCTATCAAACTATTCAAATATGTAGCATCGACGCTAGAGTGCCAACGGTGATGTTCCCGTGTCTACTAATCTTGGTTTATAAAATTACACCCCTCACGGCAAGATAGCTCATCCTCGAGCTGTCAGGTGGCGGCCACAGACTAAGACTTTCGCGTCTCCATGTCAACGAAAGGGCACAATGACAACGTTATGCAGCGCGGAAAATGATCAGCGAAACCCTGATGCACAACAGTGAGGACAACCCTCTAGCACTGGTTGACATTGTAGGAGTTGCCGGCGGCAAGAACAACCGGCATAGGGCGGCAGCATTTTTCTCACCTCGGGATGCAACGGTTGTGGGAGAGATGCGACGATATCGCTGACACCCACATGATAGTTGTTGCGCTCCGCATCTTCGAAGGCACGACGTCGGTTGGCTACATGGAGAAGACCGCCTTCCTCCTCGGCGTAGACACCAAAGGTGAAGCCTAGAGAGGACTCGTCGTTGGTGAAGATGGTAGCGGGACCAATGCCGGTGATGGCATTGAGGGAGGTGATGGCAGGGCGGCCATTGCAATGGCACGTGACACATCCTCTTGCTCCTTCAACTTGTCCACCAACTCCATAACCTTCTTTAATGTGACCATTATGTCGTCGAATAAGGACTTCTTTTGTTCACTGTTAGCCATCAATCTGTCCAAGAGAGATAATTCAGTATCAGAAGCTATGGTGAGTAGCTCTGATACCAAATGTTGTGGTACGATGGTTGGGTATGAGTCCGAGGACCGAGGGTAGGGCACTCGCCCTTGAACGGCCGGCTATACCGCCACCAAGGCTCTGATGCTTAGTTGAAGAAGAGGAGGGAGAAACTAGAAACTTTGTTTATTCATTGCTTAATGATACTAGATATAGTATTCTCTTTTATAGGGATGGTTAGACTTGACTCTTAAGAAACCTATCATTATATTAAGAAAACTAATCCCTAATAATAGAAAATTTATTCATAATATATGGAATAAATCTAAAAGGAAATAAACCCAAATGATAAGTGTTGTGATTACGACCAAACAGAGAGAGATATGGTAGTGGAGAGTTAGGTGAGCAATACTTAGGGTTCCCCCATGGCCTGGATGGTATATATATAGTTACATAGGGAGTGCTTTACAATTATGCCCTTATGCTCTAGTATCCCTCACAGGGGCATTTATGTCATCATACATATCCCATTTTGGGCCTTATAACCTTCTAACAGGCCTGCTGGGCTTAGGTGGGGGCCACCCCTACAACAATAAGAAAACTAATTATTATATTTCTAATCCGCGATATGCTGCTAATACTATCAAACTATCCAAATATGTAGCATCGCCACAGTACCTTTGCACGGGTACTGTTCACGCGTTGCTACAGTACCGCATGTGAGTGTTGTTTGCACGCCGCTAGAGTGCCAATGGTGATGTTCTTGCCTCTGCTAATCTTGGTCCATAACAGGCGTGTTTAAGTGTAGAAGCATGTGATCTTATTTGCATGTTTTAGATGTGTACTGAGGCGTTTTACCATGGCTGTCATCACGTTATGATGCTTCGGTTTTTTGGTTGATCGCTAGTCATTACATCTTTCTTCATATTTAAGACAAGTGCGTGGTAGAATGGTAGGCGGTTATTTATTCTTGCTCTTGGTTATCTAAATTTACCCACTATGTTATATTTACTTGATTCTTGTTCAATATGATGTGATATGGTGAAGATAAGCATATGATATCGATGGTTACTTGGTAATGTTAGTATATAGTAAATGATCATTGGAAAGTATTGCATCACTTGCATTCACATCATACAAAGCGCATATGAGCCAGGTCGGTGAATAAGTCATGTGACTAGTCAGATCGGTGAGAAGGTTATATGACTAGTCCAAAACACTCTTGAGAAATGGTAGACACCTCCACGGGATAAAGGTAGAGGGTGTACATCGACAGGTGTTCTCTCAGCTATACCGGTATGAGCTTAAAAAGTGTATATGGACATGGCATTGCATTGCATTAATAAAAAAGAAAGATGAAAAAGAGATTTATAGATAATGGCATGGTTATGTTACATAGTGATATATGGATATTGATATTGTTAAGTATGTATATGGCTTTATTGGTGTTTCTTGTTTTATTATATAATTGTTGAGTCTTTGGACTCATTCTTTCTTTATTGTTTTTAAGTGAATGTTGAAGGTGACATGCACGGAGAGGGGATAGCACATGATCAACACATGCATTACCGTTGATTCACCTGTCACACTTAAATATGTTCCTTATATATTAGAAAGATCATTCATGCAATTATTAGAGTTAGATAATGAGTCTTTCTAGAACATAATAATATTAGTATGGCGTATTGCCAATTAAGTACAGTTGGTTAAAGGGAATATTTGGTTTATCTCAGTTAATGCTAATTTCGTTATTATCAACGTCAATGGTAAGATTGCTCCCGGGCGCATAGTTCCGAGCGTTCTCGAGCGCGTTGGTCTCGAGCGTTTTCAGGCGCGTGGTCCGGAGCGTGCTTGGACGTGAGGTTCTAAGGTTATATTTGTGCCATTGCTTATCCTTGTTCTTTTATTATCTATGATACATGGGTTTGAGTAATTGTCTTGTGAAAACATGGTTAAGATATTACTGTGGAAAGTTATGTTAAGGACGGCTTAGATTATTAAGAGAAAGGCAGTGGGTGACATTCTGGGCTCATTGTTGGGCTGGGGTGTTACACAAATGGACCAAATTATGTACGGAAGAATCATATGGAGCTACCATCATCAAAAGTTATTGCCTGAAACTCTGGATCCCACAATTCCAGGGGGGAAAATGTGAGAGAGTACAACACTGATCTTTGAGTACACTGAGGCTAATTAAAAGGCATTATCCAATTAGAAGCTAAGAATACAATACTTGAGTGAAATGCTTTTGAAAATGATGATCCAGAACCAAGCATCGTGAATATGATGCCTGGAATACAACAGTAATGACCGGAAAGCTGTTGAAAAGGATTTAGAAATAAGCATCACAATACTTATTTGTTGTGCCACGTCACAATATTTCTTTGTTGTAAATATGTGTTGCAAGCTCTTACAAAATGAAGTTACAAGGTTAGCTTCCTGAAGAATGTCTGTTTATGAACTACGATCTATCTTAAAAATCCTACAGTTCCAATTGTCTTGCTTGTGAAAGGACCAGCACTCACATTTTACAATGGGTGACAGGCATACCTCCTTGAGGACATGCATTTGTGAATGAGACATGCTACAAATTGAATATCCCTGTCATACTATTATGGTTCACAAGATTGCTTGTACATTCTAGGTGTTTTGTTCATTGTACGATAAAGCACAAATGAACACAGCAAGGCCCCTAGATGATATGATTCATTAGATGGCAGGCCAACAGAACACATGAAAGAAGTTATTTCAGATCGTCAAAAGTGAGGAGGAAAGGAGCCATCCAAATTAGAAACAATGGTGCCATGAAATGAGACACTACTATCTCAGTATCTTGTGAAGATATAGTATGTGCACATAGAGATAACACCATCTTAAACCTAAATCAAACAGAAGATACATCTGGAGCAAAATGCTACAACGTGATCATCTTTTATCAATTAACAGAGTTAATAGCGTACCTGAAAACTACCAAGTTTTGTTGAAGTACCAGGAGGCAATTCATTCTCATCCACATAAAACGCATCCAAATTAAAACCGCTGTTCCTATGCAGAGTAATGATCTTAACACTGGGAAGGGGCTGGCCTTTCCGGAACAAGACATTGCTTGACAACGTTGAAATTGGGCCTTCATTTGTGCAAAATCCTATCGAGGCAGGAATTGCATCTTGCACCTGAAATACACCAAATGTGACAATTCTCACTACACAACAAGCAATCCAGCATGCTTCAAATACCACATGAAACTTAAATGTCAAAGACTACTAGACAAAGAGCAATCATACCTCATACTCCCGAACACGGAATGTGGGACTAAGCATTGCGCACTGCAGCGCACACCCCCGAGCCACGCACTCACTGGCATTGAGTGTGTGGCTAGGCTCCCTTCTAAAGAATCCCGCAAGAACTCTGGCAATAGCGGGTACCCGTGACCCTGACCCAACAAGCTCCACAGAATACAGCCTCTCTGATCCAATCCCTGAATCTGCCATAGCCCTCTTGCACGGCTCGACAACCCTATCCAGCAGCCCAGCACAGAGCTTCTCGAAGTCTGCCCTCCGGATCATCCCTCTCACATCCTTCTCCTCCATCAAGCACTCGATGTTGACCACTGCTTCCGCGTTCGCGCTCAACACCTTCTTCGCTTTCTCACACGCGGCCCTCAGCCTCATGCTCGCCTTCAGATTACCCGCGACATCGATCTTATACCTGTCCCTGAAGTCCTCAGCGAAATGCTCGAACAACACCTCGTCGAAGTCCCTCCCCCCTAGGTCCGCATCGAATCCGTGCGACAGCACCTTCATCCCCGACGCGTCGAAGGCAACGACCGCGACCTGCGTGTCGCAGTGGCCGACGTCCACGAACGCGACGTAGGTGGGGCCCCCGGCGCCGCCGAGGTCGGAGCGGTAGAGGCCGTACCCTAGCGCGGTGGCGGCGAGGTCGTGCATGAGGCGGAGCGGCCTGAGCCCCGCGACGGCCGCGGCGTCGAGGTAGGCGCGGCGCTGCGCCTGCGTGAAGTAGCAGGGGACGGAGATCACGCAGTCGGCGACGGGCGCCTCGAGGCCGGCCTCGGCGAGCTGCTTGAGGTACGCGAGCAGCATGGCGAGGAGGTGGGTGGGGGAGAGCGCGACGCGGCGGCCGAGGTGGTCGGCGTGGACGAGGGCGCCGTGGCCTTCACGGGCGTCGACGGGGAAGGGAAGGCGCGGGAGGTCGCGGAGGAGCGCGGGGCGCCTGGCGAGGAGGAGGCGCTTGACGCTGGAGAAGGGGGCGTGGGAGGAGGCGGCGCCGGTGGCGTGGGCGCCGAGGAGGCGCGCGTTGTGCGAGAAGGCGACGGCGGCGGGGGACTCGCGCTTGGACTCGGAGTTGAGGAGCACGTCGACGCCGCGCTGCCGCGCCGCCGCGGTCACCAGGGTGTCGTTGCCGACGTCGAACCCAACCACGCTCATCGCGCCGCGCCGCGCCGCGCCGCCTCGGATTCGGAATTGCGATTTGGGATTCGATCGGTGGGGAGGGAATGGGGTTCGATTTGGGGGGTGGAGTGCAGGAGCGGCGAGCCGGAGTGTACGGACCGCGCACGGCACGACGGGGTGGGGGACGACTCACAGTCACAGCCTCACAGGAGGAGGACGTGCGGTCGGGTCGGGGGGCTTGCCGCTGACTGACAGGTCGGGCTATATGGGACAGGCCATGCCGGCGTCGGAAGCAGATCCTCTCCATTACAAGCTACTAATGCACGGGTGGCATTAGATAAATTCTTTTTCGCCCATCCAAAGTGGGCAGTGGGCACCAGCCGCACTTGGGAGGGAAAGTTGATCATATACTCTCCTTTTATTTTGAGAATTCAGGATTTACTCTCCCACCTCAATGACATGTGAGGTCATCATAAGTCACTGACATGTGGGGCAGGAGGGTAAATCCTGAATTTTCATCTAAGGGGAGGATATATGATGAATAAATTCCACTTGGGAAGGGAAAGAGCAGAGCCGATGCATTTGGTTACTTCTCTCCATTTTATTTCCCTACAAATTACACGTCACGAGCATAATTGCTTAACCTTTTCTGATTCTGAAGCTTCGATCTAACTTTTATAGGGCAATCAATTTCTCTATGCGTAAATGCACATAGAAATTGGACAGCTAACTCTTTTTTTCACTTGTATGATATCATGAGCGACGAGGGTCGAGGACCACATGGTCAAGTACGATTTTGAGCAAAGTGCACGAGGGATCATCGAATTTCACAGATGAGGAGGATGCCCACAAAGTCCCTATGTCATGGTATGCAACCTCCATAAAAATAATCAAGATCAAATATAACTTTCGTATCTGATAAAGACATCAATAATAGTGGGCGAGGTAGAAATAGAAAAGACAGTGATGTCGGCGAGTAAGGTCACCGGAAGGGAGGGACAATGGTATGAATTGGGTTTTATTCTTAGGAGGAGCAAGGAGATGTCTTGTGTTTTTAATTCTGTTAAGGAAAGAAGAAGATGTATAGTACTTCATCTGCATCTTATCCATCTATGTAGTTATCAATGCAGAGGATCTGCTTCTGGCAGCGTCTGCTCTCTCTCTCCCTCTCTAACTTGTTCGGTCTCTTTCTCTTTCACCCGTTCTCCTCCGTTTTAATTTTAATCTGAAGTTGCTAATTATCATCATCATTAGCTAATAATAATCCTGGAACAAAACTGGATCAAGATTCAATGTAGAACGTGATTGAATCGTGAATGAATATGTTAAGTTGGGTGAATATCCGCCTCTGTACAAAAAATTCTAGAGCACAGAAATATCCTTCTGGATGGTACATCTGGCCCGGTATAACTGCCTCCATTAATTTTTCTAACTTAGCTAGATTTTGATTTAAACTTTGAAATCCTTACAATCAAACCTTGATCCTTGATACTCTTTGACTAGAACTGAGTTAGAAAGATCTAATATGCACCATAACTAATCACACAACCAAACTAAGCTCAAGCTACCAGCCTTTAAACCCCTCCCCTTTAACAGTATAGTCAAAGCAAAAATAAAGATCTAATCACTATAATGATCCATACCCAGCTCCTTGGATCATTCTAGCAGTGGGGTCTTTAATCTTCATGAAAACCAAAGCTTTGTTGTCATTTGAACACTTGGGGGCTATAATCATGCCCTAGAACCAAGTCATCCTATCATTGAGACCTAACTCCACTTAACACTTAACAAAAATATTAGTCTCAATGATTTATATGTCATTAATCACTAAAACACGATATTCAGCGAGTTAAAGGCCTAGATGCTTGCAGTGCTCAAATACATAATATAATCTTTATTAAGCCAAAGTTTCTAAACTGGTCAAATAGATTGTCATTAGGTGAGTTGTTTTGCCGTGTAATTGTCGTCAATAGTTTGGTCGTATTCTTGAAAAGCTGAATTTTCTGATTCTGAAGCTTCAATCTAACTTCTATAGGGCAATCAATTTCTCTATGCGCAAGTCACCATTTTCTCCCATTGTCTTTTGAGCTTTAATGCATCTACACAAAATTGACAACAAAAATTTGTGGTTCTAATTTTCGGAGCTATGCGCGTGTAGTGCATGTCATAATTTTAACATATTGGAAACAAAACCTATGGAGGCTTCAACATGTGACAAATGTCGACCAAGGCTGAGAAGTACTCGATGCAGCACCAAGCAGATACACTAACAATTCACCTATTAGTAAGCTTGGTTTATTAAGTTGTGCTCAGTACTACCAGCCATCCAAGAGAAGTAGTTATTGTGGGGGGCTCTTTTAGGTGTCCAAAATGAATATGAGTCATATATTCTTTTTATCCAATAAATTAGATTAATTAAGATTTAGTTATACGAGAAGTCTCACATGACATAAGAGGAGGCTCCGATTTAATGGATTCTTTATTGGTGTGAAACTTTAGCAGGGCGTGACCAGGTTGACGGCTTTGTATTGTAAGTGGGTCTTATCCTTCCCATACCCAAATCTAAATAGATATTTTATTTCTTATCTATATCCTACCCAATAGTGTGAGTATGGGTACCTAGTGATAGCCTTAGTTTTTCATGAATTAGACTTTATTTTTCAAAAACTAGTTTAAATGAATTTGTCAAAATCTTTTTAGAGAAAGATTGTCCGGGTGGGATACTCATGTTTAGATTAGTGTTAGCTTGGATCTGCAATAATGGTATTAATTTATTTAATTTATTATTTTTATTTATTGTATTAAATTTAGCAATTTATATCTGCTTATTATATTTATTCAAATTTGGTTTTACGCTCAAATAACTTTATCATGCATTCACTTGTTGCCCTTATATTAATAATGCATTTTCTCGTGTAACTTGCAGAGTATATTTTTTTTGCTCACCCTTGCTTAATTTTGCCGCTTAGAGGAGGACGTCTTCAACTATGGTGAGGATCAGGAAGAGTAGGCCGCATCTCACAGTCATTTGTCGGTGGACGGATTTATTGGGCTTCTCCGCTTTATTTATTATCTTTCGCTGTTATTTACCTTTATATTTGGCCTATGGGCCATAGAGATGTAAAATTTGTCCATAAGTCCCATACTCTTTTAAGTCTTTTAATTAATAAAGTTTGTCATTATGTATGATATGTATCCCTGTTACCACTATGTGGACCAGTTTTTTCTAAACTAATGCGATTGAGACAAAGGATCTGGATTTTTTTTGGTTCGATAAAACATAACTCGCTAACTAGAGTAAGAATAAATAATTCGCAAAATAAAATGTGAGTCACTCGTGCTGAAGAACGCTCGAGACCACGTGCTCAAGAACACTTAGGACCATGCGCCTGAGAACGCTCGTGGCCCTATGCTCGAGAACGCTTGGAACCATGCATCCAGGAGCACTTAAACTTGCAAATAGAACATTACTAAGGAAATATATATTACCATAAAAACTTCCCAACATTCATCATTTGTTATAAGGGTTCTATTGACTAATATTTAGATTTGTAAGCTACTTTTCTAAGGCAATATTAATAAAAAAACAGAGGTGATGCTCTAGATCATTATTATTGGATATGGTGTAGAGGTTCTACTTTGATTACCAATGTTGCATGTCCTTTATTGAAGCTTGAGTACTTTGAGTTGGAAGTTCTAATTATTTTGGCTAGCTTTTTATTTCATCCGAATAAGTAGACCGATCATTATCGGATTGGAAAGCCTGAATACTACTCAAGGCTGTAAAGTTAGAGCAACTCCAGCAGGGCCCCTACTTGAGCCCTCAACCCTCATATTTGAGGGCTTGAGGCAAAAATAGAGCTCCAGCAGGGCCCCTACTAGAGCCCTCAAATTTGAGGAGCCCCTCAAATCCCCCTCCCACCCCTCATTCCTAGGGGCTCCCCCTCCACCCCTCATTTTCCTGTTTTTTTCCCGCACCGTGAAACTTCTCCCGCTCCCCCCCCCCGCCTGCATCTTTCCCCGCCGCCTCCCTCGCCCGCCCGCCTCCCTCGCCCGACGCCTCCGCCTCCGCCCGTCCCCCTCCCTCCCACTCCGCCAGTCCGCCTCCCTCCTTGCTCCTTCCCCCGCCGCCGCCCCCTCTCCTGCCGTCCCCGCCTCCCCCGCCGCCCCCTTCCCCTTCCCCGGCGCCTCCACCCCCTCCACCGCCGCCTCCGCCCCCTCCCCTGGCGCCCCCTTCCCCGGCGCCTCCGCCCCCTCCTCGGCGGCTCCTCTTCGGCGGCTCCTTCCCAGGCGCGATGCGGCTTCAGGCCGTCGGCGTGGGAGGGCGAGCGGGCGGCGTGGGAGAGCGAGCGGGCATGGGAGGGCGAGCGGGTGGCGTCGGCGCGACGCAAGCGGCCGGGGCCGAGGCGCGGGTGTGCTCGGGGCGGCACGGCGAGACACCGGCTACGGGCGTCTGCCTCCAGGATCCCCATCCCATTCCCCCAAGTTCCCCTCCCGATGCCCCCCCTTGCTGCACCTCGCGCACGCCCGCCGCCTCCCGCCAGGGCTGCTGGTCGTCGGCGGCTGCGGCGGGGGTGGAGGGGGAGAACGCGGCGGCGAAGTGGGAGGGGGAGCGGCGGTACATCGGCGGAGGAGCGGGAGGGCGGCGGCCCCCGGAACGGAGCGACGAGGGCGCGCGCGGGGGAGGAGGGGCGTGGCGGAGGAGGCGGGAGATGCGGCGGCGGTGGCGTGCGAGGGGGAGCGGCGGTACATCGGCGGAGGAGCGGGAGGGCGGCGGCCCCCGGAACGGAGCGACGAGGGCGCGCGCGGGGGAGGAGGGGCGTGGCGGAGGAGGCGGGAGATGCGGCGGCGGTGGCGTGCGAGGGGGAGCGGCGGTACATCGGCGGAGGAGCGGGAGGGCGACGGCCCCCGGAACGGAGCGGCGAGGGCGCGCGCGGGGGAGGAGGGGTGTGGCGGAGGAGGCGGGAGATGCGGCGGCGGTGGCGTGCGAGGGGGAGCGGCGGTACATCGGCGGAGGAGCGGGAGGGCGGCGGCCCCCGGAACGGAGCAATGAGGGCGCGCGCGGGGGAGGAGGGGCGTGGCGGAGGAGGCGGGAGATGCGGCGGCGGTGGCGTGCGAGGGGGAGCGGCGGTACATCGGCGGAGGAGCGGGAGGGCAGCCGCAATGGCTTCGAGGAGTGAGCAGAGCAGTGCAGCGAAGCGGCGGCTGAGCAGTAGAGAATTTTGAGAATGACGAGTGGGCCCTACATGTCATTCTCACTTGGATTGAATTTGAGGGCCCTGATTTGAGGGCTTCTGCTGGAGTTCAACTCAAAAAACAGGGCCCTCAAAAGTAGGGGAAGCCCTCAAATCAAAAGTAGGGGCTCTGATTTGAGGGCTCCTGCTGGAGTTGCTCTTATAAGTTAGTTAAAGCCGTCGCCTCCTGGGATGGTAAGCTAGTGACCAAGTAGTAATTGGTATCAACAACTCAAATCGCATCAGTTTCAATGATCCTCATTGTCTCATCGCTTAATAAGATCTCTTGTAAGGTAACCAACCGATGGATTCTGGGTTGGAGTAGCTCGTCAGGTGATATATACACCCATTATGGGTAGCCGTACACTATGCCTTTCAGATCTCTCAGGATCAGCAGGAAGGGAATTTGAGGTTCTTGGTCCTCTGCGAAATCAGTCCGCCAGCTTGCTCCTTTCGTGCATGACAGGTGCTCATTCTTTCGAATGGTGGTGTTGCCACTAACCTTTTTACCCGGGAATCGGTGGAAGTCAAAGACCAATAGGGGGCTGCGGGGAAGGATGGTTTCTCCCCTGTACTCCGTCCGGTTGCTCCCCTGGAGGAATCACTTGTGAAGCCCTGACTCACTAATTTTCTGGACACGAAAGTTTCTCTTTGTGGGAGAACTAGTACTTCCTTTTGGGACAGGATTCCACGATTCTCTCATTTTCATGAGAGCCCCTCTTCTATGCGGTATACTTTTGCTTTGACTTAAAACGAATTTGAAGCATTTCTTTGAACAGCACCAAATCATTCCACCTCGGATGATTGGATTTTCAACCCCAACAAGGCCTCTTGAGCCTCGGGCGCAGTTGAAGAAAGATTCTCCTTCGGCTTGTCTTTGTCGGATTTTTTTTTCGTCTGCTTCTGGGGTGCGTCTGTGTCAGCGATGGTTATTTGCTCTTTAGGGCGACAACCCTTGCTTGAAACACCAAAGTGGTGAGTATCCCGGATTGTTTGATCAGCATTGCGCTCTGCCAGCGCTCGCTCTAACCCACCCTTTTGCCAATGAAGATAGCATGGCAAAAGAAACAAGCAAGGGATGAGCGCTTTGTTGATAAAGTGCATACGCTTTCTTGCTCCGTTCGGGCTTCAGCTAAAGAAAAGACCCTCGCTGCCCAATAAACCATTATTTGCTTTTCAAGACATCAGCCAATGTGTGGCTCCACCATCTGTCATTTCATGTTGGTAGGGTAGGGAAGGACATACTGAGTGACCTACCAAGAGAAAAGGCTTTCTACGTCCGCTTCTGAATTTTTTGTACGGATAACCAATTTTTTATTCGAAAATACAGAAATATACCCGCGACAAAATTTTTTTATACAAATAGGCTCCAGTCGCCCAACCATTGGGCGACTAGAGTTTGTCGCCCAACCATTGGGCGACTAGAGTTTGTCGCCCAACCAAAAAGCGACTTATAAAGAATCTGGTAACCGTTGGGCGATTAAATGCAATCGCGTCCCCGGTACGCGATTAAATTGAATCGCCCCCCCGTTGGGCGACATAAAGAGAGTCGCCCAACGGGGAGGCGACTTCATGTGAATACAGCCCGACGGCCAAGCCCTCTTTTCTTCCCCACGCCTGCTCGCCAATCTACCTCTAGGCGACTGCATGGTGATCCCATCTTTCGGTTTTGTGAATTTTGTAATTTGAAACTCGTAAAAGATGTGGTATAGTCACATATACTGTTAAGTCACACAAGAACTGGTATTTAATATTTGTCACATTACTTGATATAGAAATAATTTTCTATACGAAAAGAAGAGATAATAGCATTGTTTGAATTTAAATGAACTTTATAATATAACGCAGTAACATGCCGCGTATTTATCCATTACATGCATGACATACACCCCTCACTCCCCACCCTAAGGTGCTCTGTCACCGCGCCCACGTCCTGCCATACGGCCCCGCTTGGCCGTCCACCGGTGCAACGGATTACGAGGCGGGTGCCGAGGGTCCAAAAAAGTAAAATGATCAGGTGGGTTTCGCACCCGCGGCTGCGCCGGTGGAGTCAGCTGCACCTCTGGCTATGTGGCCTCCGGTGCACCGGGGAGGCCACTGCCGGAGAGAACCTCCGGTGCTACGTCGGAGGACGGCCCAGGCCAGTCCGCAAAAAACTGGTCCACCTCGATGTGGCCCGGGGAGAAACGTCCCTGCTGCTGGTAAGGACCTGCAATAGTAATATCGTTAGTTCGTTGCATGTCGTCTTAGGATAAAAACAAGATCGGACGATGCGTACCCGTACATGGCGCCATGAAATCATCCGTGTGGAAGCCGGGGATGTACGTAGGAGGTGTATGAGGCCGTGACCAAGCAGAACTCCCTGGCTGCTTCGGGGGAGGTGGACGTGTCCACGTAGAACTCCCTGGCTGCTCCGGGGGAGGTGGACGTGTCCACGTACTACCTCCGGAGTAGTGCCACGCTGGTCGGGGTGGCACTGGTGGTCGGGGTGCACTGGCCGTAGGTGTGGAGACCACCGGTAGCCTCGTGCAGGACAGTAGGCTGACGATACGTCTACACCCGGCCTCCATCCGTCGCGCAAAGCTGACGGCCTCCTTGCGGGTCAACTCCCCACCTGTGCCCCACCTCTGCACTAGTGCGGAGGACTCCGACCACATCGCAACACCGACGTCAGCCTGGACAAAAAGACATAGAATGGTCCATCATCGAAACGATATTGCCATTTGAGAATTTTTAAAATTACAAGTTACGTACCGCGATGTGAGCGTCGCGTGCGAAGTGCGCAGAGTACGCGTCTGTCGGTGCGGCGACGTGTGGGGCAGGTGGGTCAACGACATGTACCAGCCTGGTGCGAGTCTGCCCCTGGTACCAGATGAGGTACTCCGCGTAGTCGGCTATGTCGTATGGCCGGTCCTCCTCAACGCGGTCATCCAGCTCACCCTCCCACTGCGTAATCCAGGGCTGCATCCCCTGGACCAGTCCGTGCCTTTTTTGACGCCCTTCGTGTTGTGCCTGTTTATGAAACCATTACGTAAGGTAAGTACTTGCGATCACAATAGTAAGTGCGTACAAAAATATCAGAAGCGATCACTCACGCGTGCACGCGCGGCGGAATCGGCGGCCCGACTGGTACAGAAAGTGCCTGCCGCAGCCCAAACTGTCGCATGACTCGCTGCGGTGTGTAGTCCTCAACGTAGATGCCGTACACGAGCTTCCGGCAGGTTAGCCAGAAAGCCTGGTCACGCCAGCACAGTGCAGACAGCCCATCAGGAGCACGGGCCTGCACTGCCCCCTCTGCGTAAGGCTCCCAGCGCACGTCGAAGTCTGCGAGGCGGTCGAACTGCTCCACGAAGGGGTGGTACGCCCGCGTGACCTGCACGTGCGCGAACTGTACCTGCAAGAAAGACAAATTGTTTAGTACGACGATCGTTAATAAGTTGACTATGATAAAATACAACTCACTCGTCGACGACACCAAATAGAACCCATTGTCGGCCCGTCAATGTCTCCCCCGGGTACATCTCGGCCCCGTAGGGACCCATGTCGTCTAGTACAGGTCGTCCGAGACTGAAGCGCTCGAACGACCACAACTGCAGCAGCAGGGGACATCCCGTAAGGATCGAGTTCGCCTTAATCCTCGTGCACGCATCGCACAGGCCGCGGTACGTCGCGGCAAGTGCGGCCGATCCCCAGCTGATCTGGACGGCCTCGCCGTCGGCAATCACCCTCGCATAAGCGATAAGGCGCGCATCAACGGTGTTGCCGTGGCTGGTGGTGAAGAGCACCCAACCAAACATCCACAGCACGTAAGCCTCCAGGTGGCGCGCGACCTGGAAATCATCAGCATCTGCAACCATGCGCTCAACCTGAATGCGAACAAGTTCTTATTAGTATGTAATTGAACAAATAAGAGTTTCGAAGACGCAATCGACTTGAAACACCACGTACCCGGTACTGTGCCAGCCACCTCAGCGTCGGTCCATGCTTCTGCCTCTCGTCGAAGATGTGGTGGTGACCGGCCGGTGGAAGGACCCCCTGGAATCTGCCGAGCAGGTCATCGCGCCACTCGGCGGGAGCCTCCGGTAGGAAGGCAGCGTCTCCCGCGACCGGAAGGCCAAGGAGTAGGGACACGTCCTGCAGGGTCGCTGCCATCTCCCCGACTGGTAGGTGGAAAGTGTGCGTCTCGGGTCGCCAACGGTCCACCAAAGCCGTCAGCAGGGAACGGTCGAACGGGAAGCGTCGTGATCGCTCCACGCCCGCCTCGTCCCCCTCCCCGGCCAAGGCACCTCCATCCTCATCCGTGGCCTGCACCATCCGGGCAAGAGGGAGAAGTCCGGCATCCCGCAGCCCGCAAATAAAGTGAAGGTCAGCATGAAATGTTCTTATGGTAATACTAAAACGTTGGCGTAGTGCAAACCTGGCAGTCCAACGGGGGTCGAGTCCCCAGGCCACACGAGGTGTGCGTGTCCGGACCACTCCCAGCTCAGTCGACTCGTCCGTGCTCCCCGGTGGCGGCGCACGACGGGAAGCGCGGTGCACGCGGTCCAAGTGCTCGTCCAACAGCGGGTACCGCCAGTCACCCGTCATAACTGCAAAATTATCTAAATATAAATTTGTACACTACATTTTCTACAATAATACATGCAAAATAGTATACAAAATTTCGACACAACAATTTTCTACATTTAAATTTTCTTTATTTCAATTTTGTAAACTGCATCTACATTTGTACATTGAATGATCTACAATAAATTTCTAAAGTAAATTTTCCACAATAATGCATTACAAATATTATACAAACAACTATATTTTTCTACATTTAAATTTGTACATCTAAATTTGTAAACTGCATCTACATTTCTAAATTTAATGTTCTAAACTAAATTTTCTAAACTAAATATCTAAATTAAATATCTAAGCTAATTTTCTAAACTAAATATCTCAACTAAATATCTAAACTAAATTTGTAAACTAAATATCTACACTGGATTTTCTAAACTAAATATCTCAACTAAATATCTAAACTAAATTTGTAAACTAAATATCTACACTAGATTTTCTAAACTAAATTTATCTAAACAAATTTTCTAAAATAAATTTTCTAAAATTAGAAAAATACCTGCAAATCCCGCGGCTTCTTCTCCTCTCTCTCTCCTTCTCTTCTTCCCTCTCCTCCCCCTCTCCTTCTCTTCTTCCCTCTCCTCCCCCTCTCCTCCTCCTCTTCCCCTCTCCTCCTCCTCTTCCCCTCTCCTCCTCCTCTTCCTTCCTCTCTTCTGCTTCTCTCTTCCTCGTGCGGCCGAGAGTATTGGCGAGCAGGTGTGGGGAAGAAAAGAGGGCTTAGCCGTCGGGCTGTATTCACATGCAGTCGCCCCCCCCCCCCCGGTTGGGCGACTCTCTTTATGTCGCCCAACGGGGGGGGGGGGGGCGATTCAATTTAATCGCTTAACGGGGACACGATTGCATTTAATCGCCCAACGGTTACCAGATTCTTTATAAGTCGCTTTTTGGTTGGGCGACAAACTCTAGTCGCCCAATAGTTGGGCGACTGGAGCCTATTTGTGTAAAAAATTTTGTCGCGGGTATATTTCTGTATTTTCGAATAAAAAATGGGTTATCAGTACAAAAAATTATCCGCTTCTTTAGTCCCGCTAATCCAGAAGTCAATTCATCTTCCCTACCATAAAAACTTCCCAACGTTCATCATTTGTTATAAGGGTTCTATTGACTAATATTTAGATTTGTAAGCTACTTTACTAATGCAATATTAAGAAAAAAACAGAGGTGACGCTCTAGATCATTATTGTTGGATTTGGTGTAGAGGTGCTACTCCCATTTCCGATGCATGGCGCCTCATCGGTCACATAAAAACAATGACAAAGCAAGCGTAAGTCTAAGACTCACAAAGCAAAATAGTAAACACACATTCTTATTAACCGTTCATTATCCATTTACTCTTTCTTTTCATTAACTCTTTCTCATGCATTCACACTTTTTTAGCACAGAAACAATGCAATTACACATATCTCTATCTTAGACCACATTTTCATTAACCGATCATTATCCATCAACTCTTTCATACTCTTTAACACTTTAGTCTGCATTAACTTTTCATTATCGTTAATGTAATGCCACTACACATACACATCTCTACTCTTTATTTAGTTTATACCTGTATAGCCGAGTGGACATCCATCAATATACTACTCTCTCATTATCTTCATCCTATGGAGCTACTTTTCTCTCCATCCCGTGGAGATGCTTCTATCTTGCGGAGGTACCTACCAAAGCAAGCATTTCATGTCCACCGAAGTGGGTCTCTTTTATGCTATAAATATGCACTTAATGTGATGCACGAATTTTATCACTTTTTGACGTTCTCTTTCTTTATCACTTAGCCACCACTATCATCATTTAATCATCATGGAAACAAGAGTAAATATAATAATAAAGCATGGTAAATATTGCATCAAGTTTAACTACTAACACCCATTAACCCAATTTATCATTTTGTAATGCACTTACTTGTTAACCTTGTGAACAATGTGTGGACTACGCTGATCCTAAACCTCCACTTGGACAACCCATAAGCCATCTCAATACATCACTAAAACAATACATATTGACACAAATGAATGGCTCTACGTGCGAACTCGACACATACAACCTCTTTTCATCAGACGCTTTCCTGCTGTTCTGGTGATTAAACGATCATAACTTTCAATCTACCCTACTAAATTAGGTGTTTAAGCACTCTACAGAATGCTAATAAAATTAGCAAACTTTTTTGGTAGATCAAATTCTCAAATTATTCCCTTAACATCCCCAAAATATCCGTAGAAGGCTCTGCACATGGGATCCATCTACTAACTGTGTATTAGCCATTTCAAATGCATCTATCTTGCTAATCCCCACTCTAATCCATACACAAACCGATAAACTTACATAATCGATAAATCAGCATAGGAAAAGAATTCGAGGCATTACCCTAGTGACGAACAGCGAGATCGAGGCACTTTCTCTCTCTCTCTCTCCTTTGCATGATCTAGCGGATCTATGCCGGTTCGGCCTTTTCTCTTCTTCTTTCTCCTCTCTTCTTTTCTTCCCCTCTTCCTTCTTCATCTCCTTCTCTCTTCTCTTTTGCTCCCCACCCGGTCCTCGTCTTCCTTCCCTCTTGGCCGGTCCCTACCCACCCCCTTGCTCCTTCTCCACCTTTTGGCACCGAGGCGGTCGAAGGTAGCAACGGCGAGGTCGATGGGTGACGGCGCCCGCAACGGCAAACGTCGACGGTGGCTGTGCAGTAGCTCGCGGAGATAGTAGGAGGGCTTAGCGACGTGCAGTCAGGGACAACACAACCGAGGCAGGAGACGGGGAGAGAAGGGAGGCGGGCGTAGGATAGCAGCGTTGGCAGCAGGAGGTGACGGCTACCCGTAGGGGCACGCGCTTGCATAGGGCATAGTGGCGCATTTGAAGCGGAGGATGCGGTGGCGACACACGGGGAGGCGAGGATGGTGGCTAGGGGACGAAATGATGAGGGAGGCGACACAGCTTCCCTGAGCGGTAACACTTGGCTAGGGAGGTGACACGCTCGGCTTAGGAGGCAGCATCGTGGTAGCAACAGGAGGGAGGTAGCTAGGATTAGGAACCCCTCCCCTATTATACACACACGCCCAAACTTGGGCCGGCCAGTCCCAAGGCTCTCTCTTTTTTTCTTTGGAATATTACAAAAACTTTGTATGAATTTCATAAGATAAGGTTTAGTTTCTGTGGGACTCCTATGTAGTTTAATGCCCAAAACCTTTATTTGATTCAACGCTATGATTACCATTTATTTTGACTTGTTTAGAACACAAAAAGCTTACAAAATCATTCCAAACTTGTAATTCCTATAGGACATATAAATCTGCCATATTTCAAACTGGACTTTATTCTCCTATAATATAACTTTTAAAGACAAGTTCTTGTTTAAAACTATTTATGATTGATTTCATAAGTCGATAGATATTTATGGTGGGTTCTTTTCAGCTGCGACGAATAGCTTATGGCTTTTGATATTAGCACGAGCGCTTATACAAATGAACTGAATACCGATAAGACGATTAACCACTTCGAAAAGATTATTTCAATAAGCCGCTTCGAAACGATGATAGAGAAACCATTCCACTTGTTTGTTTGAGAAGAATCATAAATTATAAGCTAAAAAAGTGGGCCTTACATGGTGTTCACATTGACTTCTGCTAGAAGCCGATATGAACAACTGGTTTCATGAATTGGCTACTTTACTTCTCTCACTCCTGCCTCGCTTTAAGGATAAGACAGGGGGTTACGGGTGTTTCACTCACCCTATTCTTCCCACTTCTATCTCGCACACGTATCTCTTTTACTTTTTTACACCACTTATATTTTTTTCTCTAAAAATCACTTATTTTAGCTAGCACTATTTATTTTCAAGAAAAAACATCAGTCCCAGCGAAGAGCTAGGCAAAAACAGTAAACACCGGAAGGAACTTCTCTGGGGTCTGTCCCCTTTTCCTCTCAATAGGGACTGCCTCAGATGTCTTACACGTGTGTACACACAAATCTCTGTGCAGGGCTCCCTCCCTCCCCTTTTCCCCAAAACGAGCCAGCTGCGCCCAAACCAACAAAGAAAATGGCGAAAAGGAGAGGCGGGCCGAGCCATGGCGAGCTCGCGGCCGGCCGCCGGCGTCTCCGGGAAAGGCCAGGGACGCAGAGAACGCCAATAGGCCATGGGCTTCCAGGTCGCGGCCGTGGCGCCATAGCGATGCGCGCCCTCCTCCGCCTCGTCATCGCCCTCAACGTCCTCGCGGCCCGCGTTCCTCGGCGGAGGCTGCGCCGGGCTCGCGAGTTCCCGGGCACCGGTTAATTGGGGCGTCGGTCTTGTGACGTGCCGGCGCGGGGCAGGGCGGCCCGCGAGGTGCGCGCTGAGTGCTAGTTTAGATGGTATGGGAGGCGGGGACGCGGAGTTCTTGAGGAGGATCGAGGAGCTCGCGGCGGCGGGGTGCGGGTGGCCGGCCACCGTGGAGCGGAGCGCGAGCAGCGTCGGGATGCCGCTCTCGCTGCGGAAGAAGCAGCAGGTGGTGCAGCAGTCGCGGTGGGACGAGCGGCTGCTGGGCTCCGCCGGGGAGTCGGTGGGGCGTGCCTTCTCGCCTTCTTGCGGTGGGATGAGCACCATCGGCGAACCGGTGCTCGGGAACTCGCGAGCCCGGCGCAGCCGCCGCCGAGGAACGCGGGCCGCGAGGACGTCGAGGGCGACGACGAGGCGGAGGAGGGCACGCACCACCATGGTGCCGCGGCCGCGACCTGGAAGCCCATGGCCTATTGGCCTTCTCTGCGCCCCTGGCCTTTCCCGTAGCCGCCGGCGGCCGACCGCGAGCTCGTCATGGCTCGGCCCGCCTCTTCTTTTCGCTATTTTCTCTGTTGATTTGGGTGCAACTGGCTCGTTTTAGGGAAAAGGGGAGTGAGGGAGTCTTGCACGGAAATTTGTGCGTACACACATGTAAGACAGACAGACCCAGAAAAGTTCTTCCGTAAACACCCCCTTACCTTCACCAGTTCCCCTAGCCCCCCGATTCTCCCCTCGTCACCGCCTACCCCTCGCGCCGCCGTGCTCCCCCCTCCTCGGCTTCTCCTGCTCCTCCCCCAGCTCGCCGGCGCGGCGGCGCCATCCTTGGCCGTGCCCACCTGGCCGCCGCGGTCCCTTACCACCGTTGCGCCGCATCTACTGCCCGCCGGTCACCCCCGCTTCGTATCCTCTCCCACCTCCGCCGCGGTGGCCGCCCGCCGCCTTCACCGTCCACCCCCTTTCGCTCTTAACATCTACTATTCCAGATCCTGCCCCTGCTGCAGTGGTCGTCCTCTCCGCAATCACCTGTTTCCAGCTTACCCTCCCGCTGTTCTTGCCGATTTCTCTTCCTTCCCACTCTTCTTCTCGATTCGATCTGTAGGATTTGATGGAGAAGGGAAAATCGGTGGTCGCGGAGCTCGCGGCGTCTCTGAGCGATGTCCAGGTCACGCCGCGGCAGAGGCCCACGAGTTTACTGCCGGCAGCCTCCTTCTGTAAGCTCCCGGTTCTTGTTCCTGGTTCAAGTAAATTAATCTGTTATGCCAAATTAATTGCTAGAATATGTTAGTTAATTATGATACCGGTTATGGTTGTCTCGCTGAATTTGGTGTCTCAATTGACTGCTTAGAGTTGCCGTGATCAATTTGGTGTAACTAGTATCTCTTGAAATTTGAAAAATGAAAATTTTGGATTATAAAGAATTGTAAACTTTCTGAGATGATAAGACGGACGGGGTACTTTTCTCCATGGAAGGTGTAATGGATGCAGTTAACGGTAGAGTAGGGGTTCTGTGCTTCGTGTCAATAAAAAGAGATTTAAGTTTCATTTCACAGCAAGTAACTAGCGTTGTAAGTAGCTAGAAACTAGGGGAAAAGATATTTCCGTAATGATCATCTTATTGTTCTGTAATCATTATTTCCAGGTATATTGGCCATTTTCCTTAACATGCATGCAGATACTGGTTAATTATGATTATTTCTTTTGGTCAAGTACCAAGAAGATCATAGATGGCATTTAGTTTCTAATGAACAGACAATGAAGACCCATTCAGTTCTTTCAATTGAATTTTTTACTGCTAGAATTTATTTCTGCCTGGCCAGGCAAGATCCGACTCTTGTCAGGCACCATGCTTTCAAAGTTCCGATGAGTTGTTTGGCCAGTAATGATTGTTTTCATTGGTGTTAAACAACTCAAAACAAACTTACTTTATCCAGTGGCGTTATAATGGAATAATTTAGTGTTATTTATTCTAGGTTTCCTAAATTATCCTTGTAGTTGCAGATTTGCAGTATTACCTGCACGAATTAACTTGCAAATTTGAACTACTTCAGATTCTCCCACAAAGAGGGTTGGACCTCAGAAGTTGGTTAGTCTGTGCCTTGGCATCCTCGGTCAGTATCTTGAAGATATTATCACTGATATTTCTGAATTTGCTGCCGTCTTTCCACCCCACATAAAGGTATCGATATGCATCTCTGACTTTGGTTGGGTTTTCCTGTGCTGCATCATTTCCTCGCTACCAGAATAAAATCTGTACTCAAGGTTTTCGATTGGTTAGATAGAGTTCACCTTGTATTTTCTAATTCAAGCTAAATTTGTTGACATGGCATTTACTGATTGAGAAAAAAATGTTATTGTAATTACTGTTAGTTGATGCCTTGATGGTTTAAAATGCTGATTAATTTTGCATATGGTGCATTCTCCCTCTTTCTGCCATTTTACTTGTAACGCTTGCTTCAAATATAGAGGGCATTTAAGCAACACTTAGAAACTATAATTTGCTTTCTTTGCTTGATGTTGAATCTTCCTGATGTAAATAGCATAGAAGGTATACATGCATTTAGGCAACACTGAAAAGTGAGGATCTACATTTTTCTTTCTTTGCTTGCTGTTGAATCTTAGTGATACAAATAGTATAGAATAGGCACATGTTAACCTTAACCTTCAGAACATTTGAAACTCAAGACAGGAAGATAGGTATGACTGATAGTAAGGATAAGACTGTTGGATATAAGGTTGGTATGACTATACTAGAACTCTTTAGCATTATGGCCTGCTTGTAGCAATGGCTAATAGCTAATCAATCGCAAGGTATGCATCAATGTGTTTCATCGCATGTTGAAGTTGCCAATTCCAGTAATTGCAAAAAATGTGGTATATTTACTTCACGTGGTGACATTTTCATTTCATTATAACTGCAATACCTATTGGTACCTATGCATGGTACAGTGATAGTTGATCTTATTGTATGATACAGTTGGCAATTCTGTCTATTGCAAGGAGAAGAAGGCTACTGAATGACGAAGTTTTGATTTCTCTTGCTGAATGCTCCTGGGAGATCCTAGACATATCTGGGTCTGATGTAACTGATGTTGGTTTGGCTACTGCGGCAACTGTTTGTAATAATTTACGAGCTGTTGATATTGGGTGAGGTTTAGTGTTATGTCAGCTATTACATGGTAGAAGACTACAAATTAAACAAACATTTCAATTGGTGAACCCATCTTATTTATGATATATTTTTTCTCATGCAGTCGCTGTGAAAAAATAACTACCTTTGGTGTTTCCGAGATCGTACGCCACTGTCCATCCTTGGAGATATTGAGATGCGGGTATGACTTCCAACAAAATGTATCTATAAGCTCTATAGTGATATTTTACTTCTCTTAGGCTTGAGGAAACTTGCATCATCATGTTACCTCCAATTAATGCTTGGCCTGTGTTTGCCTCCAATTCTTTGTGGATAAGCCAAGTGTGAATGTCTTGGCTCTATCTATACCAGCCAATAGCATGGTTGAATCCACTTTAGTCCCATGAAACCTGCGGATGCTGGGCTAGTCTTCTCTAAGAAATTTGAGTCGTCCAATATCAGCATTTTGATTTATTTATATGTAAGAACTCCAGCAGTGATTGTTGGAGTTGCTGAAAACAAAATATATGCATGTCTGGAACTGAAAATTAGCTGCCTCTTAATGGACAACTAACAATAAGCAATTTCTTTTGTCAACTCGTCTTGATGTCTATAATCTATATATATGATCGTGTGCACTCAGGTCTGTATGAGTTCCCAACCCACCTTATGCTAGTGAGTAGTGAATAGCTAGTCCAAGCCTTTGTGTGAAGTTTTTCTTTGCTTTGTAGTTTGCCCATGCTGGTAAGTTTTACAACGTTCCATGTTGACTATAGTATCACACATAGCAGGATATGAAAAAGGGCTTAAATTGCATGATTGCAGAGGCTGTCCAAGAAGTGAATTCACGGCACGGAGGTGCTTGAATATCTTGAAACCCAAATTGAATACTCTTGAAGAGGACTCATGGGAGGAACTTGATACGGTAGATATTGGTGGCGGTTCAGTGTCTTTAAAATGGCTAGTTTGGGTATGCATACAAGTTCTCTCTTTTAATATAAATGTGTTACTGTTAGTTAATGCATCTCTTGCATTTCATGTTTTCCCTGTTTTATAGCCGAAGATAGATGATGACTCAAAGGCAATTATTGCTGCGGAATGTCCTCGTATTACTGTCAACCCACAGCCATCACCTTTTGACCTCCGTGGATCCAAGGTCCCGAGTGAAGCATTGGCAAGTGTTCCACTGGACCACTCCATAGTCGAGGATGTTGACCCCAAAACATGGGCAGTTTCTGCTGCCCCTCGAAGAACTACCATTCCATCCCACCCAAATGCTCCACCTGAAATACCAATCGCTGAGAAGTTCAGGCTGGCCTACGTGGAGAGGGAAGCCAGGCTGGCCCCCAAGAGAGCCAAGAGAGAAAGGCAGCAACGTCGTCGTGCTGAAAGGGAATACATGATGAACGACATCGATGCCAAATCTATAGCACTTGCTGCTCAAGCAAGCAAATACCTGCGCAAGAGCTAGTAGTGAACCTCGTTGCGCTACTTTGGAATGTTGTATGTATCTTAAAGGTTGTCTAAATACAAGGAAAGAAATGGTGTGGGTTGTGACAAAAGTATTGTTGCATTCCAGTATTGTTGTGACAAAAGTTTTGTAGTAGCTTATAGTAGAGCGTTTATACTAGTGTATTTTCATGTACGGAACCATGTATACGTCTAAGTGCACGCAAGCTGTGCCTTAATGATCGCGCGTGCTTTGTCATAGATTAAATTTGTGCTCCTGTTGTTGGGCATTAAAGGCAGCCGACTTGGCCCATGTTGATGTTAATTGGGCTAGGCCTCAAGCTATTTGCACATCTTCTCTTAGTCAGACTCTTGCGCGCCGCAGAGAAGAGGTGGAGATTGCTGCGGCCGCCGGCGGCGCCGGAGGAGGAGGAGAGAAGGCGGCAGTGTCCGTGCGAAGCCGGTAAGGTGTGGTGGGTTTTTTTGGGCTGAAGCCTATAATTTATGACTGTAGTTTTTGAATTTTGGTCTATTTGTGAGAGACAATACACAGAAAGAAATAGTTGTATATGATTTTGGTCAGTACAGCTAAATTTAATATAATTTGTACTATAATTTACCTGTAGATCCCGTCTAAAAAAACGTACCATATAACGGCAGGTTACTTTTATCCGTACATCTAAACTAATAATCCACCAGTTAAAATCATCCTACATCCACCCAACAATTATCTGCTCCACAGTCATGACCTTAACTACGTTCACACCACAATATGCACCCATAATTACACCATCCTAAAAACGTCCGCACCAGATTAACTCTCCTTCATTCTCTCTCCTTACTCAACCAATATCCGACGGTCATCCTTCAATGGATCTGCAGTACCCCTCCATCCTTCCGAACCGCCCTCCCCACCCTTCTCCTGAACCCGTGCGCTCCTCTCCCTTGGATTTCGCCGCCGCCTGCCTCCCCCCACCGCCGCCTCCTCCCCTCCGCCTCCTCCCCTGTCGCCTCCTCCGCCGCCCCCTCCCCCGTCGCCTCCTCCGCCGCCCCCTCCCCCGTCGCCTCCTCCTCCCCCACCCCTCCCCCGCCTCCTCCCCTCCCTCCTCCTCCGCCGCCGCCGGCCTCCCCCACCGAACCCGTGCGCCTCCTCCCCTCTGATTTCTCCGCTGCCTCCTCCCCCGCTCCTCCGCTCCGCTCCGCCGCCGCCTCCTCCTCCCCCCACCCCTCCGCTCCGCCGCCTCCTCCTCCTCCTCCCCACCCCGCGCCGCCGCCGCCGCTGCCTCCTCCTCCCCACCCCGCGCCTCCACCCGCAGCTCCACGCAGCGCGCCGCCTCCCTCGCGGACTCCGCCCACTCCGGGTCGGCGAAGTCGACGGGCACGACCCTGCCATGGCCCTTGCCCCCCTTGCCGTTATTGGGGATCCTGAGGCGGCGGTCGACGAGGACCAGGCCGCGGCGCGCGGCGGCGGGGAGGGAGCGGAGCGCGGAGTCGGGGAGAGGCTCGATGTTGTTGGGGAGGTCGGCGGGGAGGCGGTCGGAGACGAGGGAGATGGAGGGGAAGGGGGAGCGCGGGAGGCGGAGGCAGTGCTCGAAGCGGCGGACGGGGGCGCGCTTGAGGGTGACGAGGAGGTAGATGGGCTCCGGCGCCGGGGTGGGGTGGTGCTGAAGCCACCGGAGGAGCGCTGCCACCGCGCGGACTCCAGCGTGCCAGCTGCCATCGCCGAGCAGCACCGCCGTCGCCACTCCCTTGCTGTCGTGCCCTATCGCCACCATCCCCGCTCCCCTGCTGCCGCATCTCCCCTTTCCCACCGCCGGCGCAATGGTGCCCTCGCATCCCCAGCCGTCTCCACCCCGTCCACAACCTCAGACTCTAAGTAACAAGGTAGGATCCCTCGGTCATCCAGTGATTGATTTATTTTGCTACACCGCTCTTTCCATGCTTTTGATTTGAGGTAAGTTCGATATATTGCTGTTGCTTACTCTTCGTGTAATTCAATGTAGTGCTGGTGCTTACACCGCGTGCCATTACTCGAGTTGTTTAATCTAGGACTTCGCTGTTTTCAGGGTAGTTTCTACTCGGCGCCCCTTCACACTTTTCTTCTGTGCCTCGATGCCTTCCACAGCCTAGGACACCGGGTGGCATGATGCGAATCTGCGGTCGTCCTATGATTTGTGCTTTTGGTGCTTCCTTTGTTTACCACTACTCAGCTTTGTTTACTTGGTCATTCATCGTCAGTTCGATCTCTTCAGGGTGGTCGATAGGTTCCTCAACCCTGCTAGCTGGTGGTCTCTATAATTTAAGGTGTGATGCAAGAAAAATCAAACATTGCTCTGTTCATTACAATATACGTTCTTCAATTGACTTGATATATCCTGGTTAATCTTATTTGGTACATCTATTATAACAACAATTTGCCCAGTATGGAGCAAAGAAAATGTTCTTTCTGGTCGTACGATATATGCAATTTTTTATTTTATATTCAAATGAATATTCAGATAAAACCTCAAGATATGGTGCTTCAGTTCAAGTTTGGTTTAACAGTTTGTACACCCAGCTGCTCCAACAATTATGGCGCCATCTGCTTTGTTTTGCTATTAGCAAAAAATATCTCTTGAATGGTGCTCCCAGACTATTCCCCACTGTTTTAATGTTTAAGGTTCGTATGATTTGTTGTGTTAGTGGGTAATTGTTCAGTGTTTTAGGTTCAATTGTAAACTGGAGCACACGGTATGGGACAACAATAGACAGTGATTAGTTTTGGGTGTTCACGCTACAGATTCGCTCCTAAATTAGAAGTTGTGTTCACGTGTGGCCAAATGAGCAGCCAATGAATCACATCGCTAATGGAAAGCTAACTTGCAGTTCTACCACACAGAGGTCAAATAACCATCAAGCTATTCTGTCATTGATTAGATTTTAGTATTCAGTTCCATTGAGGGGTGTTTGGATGAGGATAAGCAGCCGATGAATCACATTGCTCCTTGCAGATCATCCACGTGAGGTTATTTAAGTATCAACCTATTGTGTCTTTGGTTAGCTTAAGTATTCAAGTCCACTGAGGGGGTGCTTGGACGAGGGTGTGTCAGGATTCCACCTGCCATCATAGCAGACATGGCAGACATTGTTTCTAAGATATATATGTTTAGATCCTTTGATTATTTAATACAAACCTTTTGCGTGAAAAACTTTTTCTGCATTGTACAATTGTCCAAAGTAGCCTTCATTTGTTTAATGCGCAAAAGCATAGATTGTGCACGTTTCCCTTCAGCTCTTTCAATGTTGAATACTTTATTACCTGCTCTGCAACATCCTGTAGGTTTTTAGGATTTTTTTTTATACATCTAAATAATTTGTTTCCAGCAATGCTGCTAACTTTCAAAATTTCGTTCTTTGGAGTAAAGGGAAGTTGTCGTTTTTCCCTGTGTTAATTACTTTAATGTGTTATGTTGCTATCAGCAGTTAGATGTTTATTGTTATAATCAGTTACTATATAAAGCAATACACACATATTTATGTGTCTATTCCATAGATATGTTTGCAGTACATACCTTAGCATTCCTTTTACCACTTCTCCTATTATGTCCTCATGATTTCTCATTCTTATACATGTATATTTCAATCATTCTGGTCAGTAGGTGCTACTTTTTATGGTTTGTCTCCTGCTGTGCTAGCAATTCTATCTTTGTTTAGGAGTGCAGGGTATAAAATTTTTTACATGGTTAATGAGATCCTCAACTGATAGTGTACATTATCACTCTTTTTTTTATGCAGATGGTGATTTTTTTTGCTAAGCGTAACCTATGCTGTTGCATGGTCAATCTTTCTGAATTTCTGACATATCTCTCTCTTCCTCTTGGCCAACGTTTCATCATGTTCCTTTTGACTTCTAAGTCGCCTGATGAGAAGATATTATTGTTGTGGCTGTACCTTTTCCAACAAATACAAATGTGTCATCAATGTAACTATTGTTTGATCATTTAATTATTTACTATTATTGTTTTGTCAGAAATCTAATGATCTATTATATGTAGGGTTGCATTATTGTCCTAAATCACGTAAATCATTTCTTGGTTATTTTGGCTGCAGTTTTACTTCCTGAACTGATCATCTAGACGAATTTTATATCATTTCATAAAACTGCAGCTCGGAATACTCCTTACATGTTGATTATGCTGTTTTGTCATGTTTTGTTCAGGTATTCAATTTGCAGCTATACAGGTTGATCAAGGTATATATATGTATTGCTCTTTTGCATGCTCTCTAAACAACAATCAAATTTCTCAATTTGTGTATCTCAGCATAGATATGTAGGCATCAATTTGTTGAGTCTAATATATGTAAGAGAATTTCTATGCAAGGTTAATTACTCATCATGGCCGATGGTTTGAGAGTTTAAAGGATGCCCAAAAATGTTGCCTTTCGGCATGCTATGTACATATAGAATTTTATGATCAACTTTCTTATTTCAATCCCTCCATATACATTTTGATTCATCTTTTCCTGTAGGTGCTCTTGGAAGTGCTAATTGTAGCATTCGTGAATACTCACATTTGCAATGAAATTTACGTGGTGTCATCCTGGAATTAGATTATATTAGTAACCTCTTCTTTTCTTGTGGTCCATTTTTTTTTGTATTAGTTTGGTTTTTCTCTGTGGGGGCAAATCTGATGTTTCATTCAAAGAGTGGTATATGCCCTAGGTTAGTTAATTATTTCTTGAATAGAAGGTTCACTAGAAATGCTTATAAACTTACAGAGATAGTGCTTGCAGCCTATTTCTGGCCACATCACCTACTAAGTTATCTTTTGATTCAGGGAAGATCAAATTGATGGCTGCTACTTGCCATACTTATCTAAATGACGTGTTGATTCCATGTTTACTCTCTAGAACATACTAAAATTCGTACACCAGCCTATCGGTTCAAATTTCAGAGGCACAAAAATCGTAGATGTGTCAGGTTCATTCTTTTCCTTTTCTTTATGTACATTTCTCCCTTTATTTTTTTCAGCTAACACTAGCTGTTACTCCCGTTTTCGTGCTACCTCATTTGTTTGAGAGTTCTTTTTTTCACCTGGAAGAGGTGAGTATTATGGAATGAAGAATAGATCTTATAGCAAACCATATCCAGTTTTCTGTGCTGATTGCTACAGTGCCTCGGGATGATTTCATGTTTGATTTTTTAAAAAAAAATAAGTGCAGTAAATGGTTGTAGCAGGAGGGTTCCTCTAGCAAGAAAGCCTTTATTTTCTTCAATAAGGTATGGCGATCAATCTAAACTAATAAACCACCAGTGCCGGACGAGACGGACGTGGTGGACCCGCGTTCGCGCGGTGCGGGGCGCGCACGCGGTGGACGCGGTGCGGCGGGGCGGACGCGGCGCGGCGGACGAGACGCGGCGGACGCGCGTCCACATGGTGCGGGGCGCGCACACAGTGGACGCGGGGCGCGGCGGGCGGACGAGACGGACGCGGCGGACCCGCCTCCGCGCGGTGCGGGGCGCGCACGCGGTGGACGCGGCGCGGCGGCGCGGTGCGGCGGGCCGGACGAGACGGACGCGGCGGACCCACGTCCGCGCGGTGCGGGGCGCGCACGCGGTGCGGCGGCGCGGTGCGGCGGGGCGGACGAGACGCGGCGGACCCGCGTCCACATGGTGCGGGGCGCGCACGCAGTGGACGCGGGGCGCGGCGGGGCGGACGAGACGGACGCGGCGGACCCGCCTCCGCGCGGTGCGGGGTGCGCACGCGGTGGACGCGGTGCGGCGGACCGGACGAGACGGACGCGGCGGACCCGCGTCCGCGCGGTGCGGGGCGCGCACGCGGTGGACGCGGTGCGGCGGGGAGGACGCGGCGGGGCGGACGAGACGCGGCGGACCCGCGTCCACATGGTGCGGGGCGCGCACGCAGTGGACGCGGCGGCGTGGTGCGGCGGGGAGGAACCCAATTATCCAAACAAAACATATATGACCATTCAAAAATTGGCTTTAAAAGCAGGGAACAAAACATGTATGGCCATTCAAAAATTCGTTTGGTTGATTTTATGTGCATCCCTAAAATGCAGCCGTGGCGTTAGCACAGACACTATACTAGTAAGCTGTAAGCGCCGTGAATAGGGGCTCTTCGGTTTGTTTATGGCTAACTATTCGCTGCGCCACGTCGAGCTCAGGCCGAAAAGTCTAGCTCTAGCTGTATCTGAGTTGGCCTGTCAATCGTACGGGTAGTCAGGTTAGGTTTACATGCTTCTGCTTCCTGAAAAAGAAGAGTTTTTGTCAAGCAGTTACCATGGGGTAGGTCTAGTTTGGAACACGGGTGGTTCATAGGATTCCATACATCTTGGTAATTAACCATGCACAGAATACAGGAGATCCTTGAAAAATGACCACCCCAACGTGTCAAAAGAATCAATCGGCCCGTACATACCCCCTCAACCTGCACCGGCAGACTCCCGAGTAAAATCACGGCCTGCTTCGTCGGTATTGCCCGATCACAGACCGTAGCTAACTGGCTACAGCCCTGAAAATGAATTAGACACATTCCCTGCACAATGTACAACATACTCGATCTAGTATACTGCACAACGGAGCAACTTCTGTTCATGTCGATCTTGCCTTCAGCTTTGCTTAAAAAGCAGCAGTCCAGAGAGTCTTTTCACTTTCTCCGCACCTGTTGTGCACTCCCCAGATGTTCTCCACAGAGTTGCATATACCACTGCATTTCCAATCGAATGACGCTGCGCAGGTGTTTCCTGCCTGAGCTTTCCATTCGCAATCTGTGATCAATTAACACATATAATCTGAACCAGTTGTGCGCAAGGACAGTAATGTGCAAATTGTAGGCGGTTCTTTATCACTTCTCTTATCAAATATATCATTGGAGCAAATAATGTAAATTCTTTAGTAATTTGGGCAACAGAAGCCTACCGGGAGGAGTACCGCAGCAAAGCCGGCGGTCATCAATATGCTCAACATCTAAACCTATCAACCAAGCTCCCACAGAAACATCTTCGTTGATATATTTGTGCAACACGTGCCTGGCAATGATTGAATTAGCAGATACGGTTTTAGTACTAACAATCATGAAAGAAGAGTAAAAAGTTTAACATTTCGAAAAAAGAGTAGCTCGGATACTATCTCACTTGTTTATAGATATGTAGGTTGCCAAATCTTTTGAAATAACATACAGTTGACCGGTGGCATGTCGGAAATACTTGTTTCCCACATCCCCAAATTTCCAATGCTCAGGTTCATAGTACCTGACATCCCTGCACAGTAACAGCATCTTAAGTCTAACAACTCGGAAAGCATGACGAAGAAACAAGGAGCTAAACACACTAATTTTCTTTTACTTGTCAGATAGGACAGGGCCAGACTTCATGCATCCAATATATACCCTGGGCCTCGAAACATGTTTTGACAAAATTTGTCCAAGTATTGCTGCAGATGTAAAATTTTCATGTTAGAAATAGAATGTTGCTGAAAAAGACCCAGACCTGACAAAACTTTTGTCAGTTTCTGTAGAATCAACAGACTGGATGGCATCAAAGTTAAAATTCAGATCAAGCTCTAAGTATTTGCCACCTTGCAATTGCAATAATGACCACAAAGGAATAGAATAAGAGCTTTATAAATATGCATGATAATCGCACACTTATGGTTACTTTGTCCCAATCTTAAAAATGATAAAAACCATATGGTCAACATACAAAATTACCTATATTAACATGCACATCATCATCAACCTTCACATAGAAGTCAGCATCCCATAAAGCAACAGCTGTAGCAAAGTATGTCTTGGTTTTGCCAGACAATTCAAGGTATCCTTCAACATGATCCTGAACAAAGTGAAAATGACTTAATTTAGGCACAACAAAAAGCATGTAAGTACAATAATTACACTGACACTCCCATATGGATCAGAAGGCAAGGGGGGCATATAGTAATTGTTACTTTGTTAGTAAAGCAGAAAAAGTGAAATCTTACAAGCCTCATGAAATCTCCATGTTTTCTATCCTCTGCCTCAATTGCTCTATCCACAATTCCGCCTGAAATAGCACTGCAAACAACATAGATAACGATCGCATGCTTGTGTTGCAAATAAATCAATACAAAAGAAAAATGACTACACAATTGCTAACCTACACCACCAACACTGCAACAGTAGTTTCAAATATTATTTTCCCCAACCTGAGTGGACATTGATCCTTAATTAATCATGTTCCTCGAATATGTGATACTGTGAGCATATCTGTTGCGTATCCTTGACATATATCAGTTAGTAAGAAACATTATGGTTTTATATGCTAATAAAGCTAAGCTGCCGGGAAAGATAGGGGCAGTATTCTTGTGAAGTCATTTAAAATAAAAGTTTTGTGTTGCAAAGGAAAATATGTTCATAAATCTCTCCTATTATATAAAGAAGAGTTGGTGGTCGTCGGTGTGTTCTCCTCTCCCCTCTCTACAGCCATCCGATTTGATCTGAACCATTCATCTCTCTCTTCCTCTCTCTCTCAGGATACAACCGCCCACCCCCTCCACTTTTCCCATCTCTCGCGCACTCTGATCACCCTTCTATCTCTATCGTTTGCTCTCTAATGTTTGATGTGTGAAATTGGCCAGGCAGTAAGTTCTGCCTCACTATTTTTATGACTCTGTTGCAATGTACGGGTCTCTATTTTTTTGAAGGAAAGGCAGGAGAACTGCCATATATTAAAAGAGAGTAAGAAGAAGCATTACAAAACGGTCAACCGACCGAGAGCTACAAGGCAAACACTAAAGGAAAACAACAACACAACAGCAAAAAACTACTACTAAAATGCCCCAGAAATCTGACCGCTACCCGATTCCAGCCGCCTCTCTTGTCGAAGCAGCAAAACTCACTTGCCTGTAACCTAAAACTGCTTGGTTTGCCACCGAATCCACCGAGAGGAAAGAGTTTTCGAAAATTCTTCTATTCCTCTCCCTCCAAACACTCCACCACGTTTGAACTAGGGCCCCAATGCATTCCTTTTTTGTTGATTGTGTCCTAATTTTTGTAAAAGCCTTCCACCAACCCGAGAGGGTAATGTAACTTTGACTAGCTGGAAGATGTGTCAGATTCAACAATTCTATTACTTTGCTCCAAACCGCCGCAATAAACATGCAATCTTTTGCTAAGTGACCGGGGTTTTCTCCCTGCTGAAAACAAAGAACACACAGAGGATTACATGGCCAATTTCTTTTGAGGAGATTGTCTGCAGTTAAAATCTTGTGCTGCAAAAGGAGCCAACCAAAAGATTTTGCTTTCTGTTCAGCGTGTCCTTTCCACAAGTGGTTAAGAAAGGGTTTCGGGATTATACCACTAAACTGAATCGAGTAAGCCGAACGAGTCGAATACTCCCTGTTGTGGCTACAGACCAAACAGAGAGAGAGATGGTGGTGGAGAGTGATGATGTCGAGTGTAATGGCCTGGGGGGGCCTCCCCATGGCTTGTATGCGTATATACATCCATGAGGAATGCTTTTACAGTTGTACCCTCACATCTGGTTACCCCCTCTGGGGCAGTTATGTCATTACACATGGCCTATTCTAGGCCTTATAGTTTTCCTACCAGGCCTGCTGGGTTCAGGTGGGGGCCACCCCTACGACAGGAGCCTCTCATGGTGAAGGGCTTCACAGGGCCGAAGCCATGCCGCCGAGTCCTTTGGCCCCCTCCGTCCCCTGCGGCCTGTGAATTTCTGCAAGCTCGTGGATGGGGCGCCTGAGTGGAAGCAGGCGCGCGCGCTCCGTCCCCTACCCTTCGAACGGGTGGCAGCGAAGCTGGCGCCTAGTCGAAGTAGAGGCGCGCGCTCCGTCCCCTACCCTTCGAATCGGTGGCAGCGAAGCTGGCGCCTAGTCGAAGTAGGCGCGCGCGCTCCGTCCCCTACCCTTCGAACGGGTGGCAGCGAAGCTGGCGCCTAGTCGAAGTAGACGCGCGCGCGCTCCGTCCCCTACCCTTCGAATGGGTGGCAGCGAAGCTGGCGCCTAGTCGAAGTAGACGCGCGCTCCGTCCCCTACCCTTCGAACGGGTGGAAGCGAAGCTGGCGCCTAGTCGAAGTAGACGCGCGCGCGCTCCGTCCCCTACCCTTCGAATGGGTGGCAGCGAAGCTGGCGCCTAGTCGAAGTAGACGCGCGCGCTCTGTCCCCTACCCTTCGAACGGGTGGCAGCGAAGCTGGCGCATAGTCGAAGTAGAGGCGCGCGCTCCGTCCCCTACCCTTCGAATCGGTGGCAGCGAAGCTGGCGCCTAGTCGAAGTAGACGCGCGCGCTCCGTCCCCTACCCTTCGAACGGGTGGCAGCGAAGCTGGCGCCTAGTCGAAGTAGACGCGCGCGCTCCGTCCCCTACCCTTCGAACGGGTGGCAGCGAAGCTGGCGCCTAGTCGAAGTAGACGCGCGCGCTCCGTCCCCTACCCTTCGAACGGGTGGCAGCGAAGCTGGCGCCTAGTCGAAGTAGACGCGCGCGCTCCGTCCCCTACCCTTCGAACGGGTGGCAGCGAAGCTGGCGCCTAGTCGAAGTAGACGCGCGCGCTCCGTCCCCTACCCTTCGAACGGGTGGCAGCGAAGCTGGCGCCTAGTCGAAGTAGACGCGCGCGCTCCGTCCCCTACCCTTCGAACGGGTGGCAGCGAAGCTGGCGCCTAGTCGAAGTAGACGCGCGCGCTCCGTCCCCTACCCTTCGAACGGGTGGCAGCGAAGCTGGCGCCTAGTCGAAGTAGACGCGCGCGCTCCGTCCCCTACCCTTCGAACGGGTGGCAGCGAAGCTGGCGCCTAGTCGAAGTAGACGCGCGCGCTCCGTCCCCTACCCTTCGAATGGGTGGCAGCGAAGCTGGCGCCTAGTCGAAGTACACGCGCGCGCGCTCCGTCCCCTACCCTTCGAACGGGTGGCAGCGAAGCTGGCGCCTAGTCGAAGTAGACGCGCGCGCTCCGTCCCCTACCCTTCGAACGGGTGGCAGCGAAGCTGGCGCCTAGTCGAAGTAAACGCGCGCGCTCCGTCCCCTACCCTTCGAACGGGTGGCAGCGAAGCTGGCGCCTAGTCGAAGTAGACGCGCGCGCGCGCGCCGTCCTCTGTGCTGAGATCGGAGCTTGGCGTCGGTATGGATGCACTTTGGGGCTGCCGTGACCTTGCAGTCTGGTAGTGCGCTTTTAATGGTAGCTGGAAACCCGCCGACGCCTGGCCTGGCAGAAGGCAGGCTGTCGCGTCGTGCAGTCTGCCATGTTGCAGGTGGGGCACGTGGCGACCCACGACTGGTGCGTCGTGGGATGCGGGCAGTTACATGACCCCGGCCGTTCGCCTCGTCCCCCGAGAAGCCGGGCACGTGTGGGAGATGTGGGGGCGTTGTGCGCTGTCTGGCCACCTACCCGGCACGGCTCTCTATGTTCCGACGGTTCTTCTTTCCAAAGCTTGATAGCCGAACTGCTGGGAATTTGGTCCGTCTGTGCATTGAGCCACGGGGCAGGCGAGCGGCCTTTATAAAGTGCTGATGCTGGGGTGGAGGCATCCTTTCTTGCTTGGCTTTTTGATCTGCCGCTTCGCTTCCGCCCGTGCTAATTGTCACGCCCGTTGCTCCCTTGCCTGCTTCTTCTTCTTCTATCGCCGGAAGCGATGGCTAGCCATGACGACGCCGTCTACCATCCCCACAGCGGTGCCTTGCTCGGCCAGGGCGAGGTGACCCCCCCTTCCCAGGAGTACAAACTGGTGCCGCGGGGGGTCTCGCGTGCCAACAAGTGGTGGGACGCCATGGAGCACTCGGGAGGGTCCTGCTCCCGCGTGTTGGGAAAGAGCCGCATGACTGAAGGGACACTGCAGCGGCTCGTGGATGAGGGGAAGATCATGGAGCGCGATGGGGCTCGCCTACCCCCCCGGGGGGAGACGGAGCCGAAGCCCGGGGCCCTGGAGGCTATTGTTTTCGTCGCGTTCTTCGATGCCGGCCTTCGAATGCCCTCCACGTTGTTCGTGGGCGAAGTCCTGCGGGCCTACCGGTTGGAGCTAGCCCAGCTGACGCCCCACGCGATACTCCGCCTAGCTGTCTTCACCTGGGCGATGCGGACGGAAGGGTGGCGTCCCAGCGCGAGCTTATTCGCCACCCTACACGACGCATACTGCCGACCCAGAAATGTTGGCGGGGCGGTGTCCAACTTCGGTAGTGTGGACTTCGTGCTCCGGGCCTCGTGCGCGACGTTGTTCCCTGTGCCTGCGTCATCTGGGCAATGGGCTGCCGGCTGGACGCGGTGGTGGTTCTATTACACCGTGACCGACAAGAGCCGAATGCAGTGCCGAGGTGGGCCGATCTCGTTCAACAGCACGCCGGGCCTGACGGCGGAGATCGATGACGCGCGGAAGCTACAGAGCCTTGTCGGTGTCGCCCGTCGAATGAGCGTGCGCGACCTAGCCGAGGAGTTCACGATGTACGGGGCAGCGCCGCTGTCCTCCCGGGGGAAGTACGTTCAACGGAACGGTCCCCGCGAGGACGGGTTCGACCCTTCCGTGTCTCGCCTGCTGCCGCCCTCCGCCCCTTGTAAGTCGCCCAGCACGCTTTACGCGCGCCATTGTATCCGCTTTTCTTTCGCCTAACTGGCGCGATCTCCTGCGCAGCGGCTCGTCTAGAAGATGCGGAGCGCGCGATTGCAGCGCTCCTCGGCCCGTACACGCTTAAGGAGCACCGGGCTCGCGAGGCCGCAGTTAAAGCGGCTAAACAGGGACGAGTGAACCGCACCTGTGAGGCTTTGGGCATTGCCGTGCCTGAGCGTGTGATGCCGGAAGAGGTTCCCGCCGGGACTCCGGACGCTCAGGGTGGTGATAATCCTGCGGGGGTGCTATCTTCACGACGCCGGGCTCGTTCCCCGACTGCCGTACGCGACGCGGCAGCCCCTCCGGTGGCCAGCCCAGCTGAGACGGGGCGTGCGACCGGCGGTGGACCTGGCCATACTGCTTCGGAGGAGCGCACCGCCGCAGATCCCTTGGCACTCGCCGTCGTCGTTGAATTGGAAGCCGTCAAGCCGAGGGATGGCGTCGTGCCCGTCGGGCAAACCACAGTGGGAGGTGTGTTATCCTCCGGCGCGGCCATCGAGGGCGTGCCTCGTCCTGAGGAAGCCGTGGGGGCGACAACGACCGGAGCTGGACCCGCCGTGGAAGAGTCGGCTGTGCCCCCGCAGGCGAAACGCCTTCGGACGCAGTCCCCGCCGGCAACGGGGAGTCGATACTCTGTTGCGGGGCCTTGCCGCGGGATCACGCCGTCGCGCACGGCCGAGAAGACCTTCTCCCCGCCTGTCGAGACGCCCACCTCCCCCGGGGTGGTCGAACCGGCGCCCCTTCCTACCGCGACGAAAGGCGCAGGAGGTAGGCGTGAGTCCTTTTCTTCACTTGACTTCGCGAGACTTTCCCCGATCTGCTCGCTCATTCTGCCAACATCAGGCGAGACGAAGTCTCCCCAACGTGGCGAAGGATCGAGCAGCGGCGGTACGCGCGAAGTCAGAAGCCTTGTGCAGGGTGCCCCGCAGGTGTCCGCCGGCGTCGACGTGGCTATGGCCTCAGCAAATCCTGGCGCACTGGGGCCGGGGCCCGCGCGCGCGGACTTCTTCCCCCGGCCGGAGATATTCTGCGACCTTACCGCGGCCGCCGAGCGTGCCGACCACGGCCTCAACAGGGCGGCGCTGTCGTCATGCGAGGGGGACCTTCTAGCACTTGCGCTGCAGGCGTCCGAAATAAGGGTAAATACGCGCGCTTCGGGCTTGCACCGCACTGCTGTACGCCTGCTGACTTTGTTGTGTCTGCCAGACGCTTGCCCTCAGCCGGTCCTTTGACGAGGCCCGTATTCGGGAGCAGAGGGCGCTGGAAGCCAGCCTTCGTGAAGCAAACACCGCCTTCGCCGCGAAGGATGAGGAATGTCACGCGCTGGGGGATGCCCTGGCGGCCGCACAACACGAAGCTATAGAAGTTCGGCTTGCCGCGGCGGAGGAGCGCGCCGCCTTCCTCCAGCAGATCGCCGCCCTAGAAGGGGAGAACGCCCGGCTAGCGGAGTCTGTTGCCGAGAACCGCCTTGCCCTGGAGAATGCGTCCGCGCCAGCATGGCGGACCATGGAATCTCTGAACCAGACCCTCCGAGATCTGTGCGTCCGAGTGCCGGACACTACGCACAGGCCGGAGGCCCTGTTGGAGACGCTCGGGCTGATCGAGGAGGGGGCCGGCGTTGCTCTTCATGGCGCCAGAACCTTCGGCGAGCACTGCGGCTATGTTGGTGCGTGCTTCGCCCTGGCGCTGCTTCACACCCGTGGGTGTAGGCATACCCAGGAGCTAGCAAATCCACAACTGGATCCGCCCAATCAGGCAGGGGTTATGTCGGACGCCATCCGCTCCGTCGGGCCTAGCCTGCAGAACTTCCACCAACGGATGTGGGGCCGGTTCGGGGAAGCTGCCGCCAGGGTCGCCGTGCAGCAGACGCTGCATGGGGAGGGGGACCTCCTCCAGTGGTTTGAAGGGGTCCTTGAGGGCCGCGGCGATGATGGCACGGCTTCGTCCGCACCGCGCCAGGGCTGAGTGTTTGGTCGGACCGGGCGGGGGGATGATGTACGGGTTCTTAGGCTTGTTACCCTGTAACCCTCTTGCTTTTATACTGGAACCAAGTAGTACTCTATGCTTGGCCAGTTGGCCTTACCTACCGCCGAATCGCGGAGGGCAGGTGTGCACAATCTTGTTTACACTACGTGGAGTGGCGCGTGCGGAGGCGAACCGCTACGTCTTCTTTATAGTCCGGAGACTCGCGCGTGCGGAGCTAGGCTCGACGCTACGTCTTATTTAAAGTCCGTGGACTAGTGCGTGCGGAGCTGGGCTCGACGCTACGTCTTCTTTATAGTCCGGAGACTCGCGCGTGCGGAGCTAGGCTCGACGCTACGTCTTATTTAAAGTCCGTGGACTAGTGCGTGCGGAGCTGAGCTCGACGCTACGTCTTCTTTATACTCCGGAGAGTGCGCGCGGAGGCGTCCCCCCGCTGCGTCTTGTTTATACTCCGTAGAGTGCGTGCGGAGCTAGGCTCGACGCTACGTCTTATTTAAAGTCCGTGGACTGGTGCGTGCGGAGCTAGGCTCGACGCTACGTCTTATTTAAAGTCCGTGGACTGGTGCGTGCGGAGCTAGGCTCGACGCTACGTCTTATTTATAGTCCGCAGACTCTCGCGTGCGGAGCTAGGCTCGACGCTACGTCTTATTTAAAGTCCGTGGACTGGTGCGTGCGGAGCTAGGCTCGACGCTACGTCTTATTTATAGTCCGCAGACTCTCGCGTGCGGAGCTAGGCTCGACGCTACGTCTTATTTAAAGTCCGTGGACTGGTGCGTGCGGAGCTAGGCTCGACGCTACGTCTTATTTATAGTCCGCAGACTCTCGCGTGCGGAGCTAGGCTCGACGCTACGTCTTATTTAAAGTCCGTTCATCGTGGACGGGGGGTGTGCTGGGAACAGCAATCTTTATTGAGGTCCCGTTTGCGCGGGCGAGCATCGCCCTACAACAAGACGGCGGCTGTACGTCTGTTGTCCTGTTTCTAGGCGTAGTATCGCCGCAACCTGTCCGCGTTCCATGTGTGCCGGAAGGCTTGTCCTTCGAGCGTGGCGAGGCGGTACGCCCCCTTCGGCAATGCCTCTGTCACGATGTACGGGCCTTCCCACTTGGACTCCAGCTTGCCCACGGTCTCCGCCTGGAGCGCCACTCTGAGGATGAGGTCCCCCGGGCTGAACCCCCGTGGGCATATAGAGCGGTCCCGAGTACGCACTGTTTGCCGCGCGTACTTTTCGGCATGGTGGGCTGCGTCGGCTCGTATCCCATCGAGGAGATCCAAGGACACACGGCGCTCTTCTTCGGGTGCTTGGACGAGGACCCTCCGCGAGCCGGCCTTGATTTCCTCGGGTGTCACCGCCTCGTCGCCGAAGAGGAGCTTGAACGGCGTGAACCCTGTCGGGCGCGTTACCGTTGTGCGAAGCGACCATAAAACGCTGGGAAGCTCGCCTGGCCACCTGCCCTTTGGCAATCCGACCAGACGCTTTTTGATGGCGGCGGAGATGGCGCCATTCGCCCGTTCGACCGCCCCGTTGGACTGGGGATGTCCCACCGAGGCGAATCGGAGGGTGATGCCCATGCTGTCGTAATAATCTTTGAAGAGGTTGGCATCGAACTGCAGGCCATTGTCGACCGTGAGCTCCCGAGGCACGCCGAAGCGGCATATGATGTTTTGCCATAGGAAGCGCTGTATGGCCGCAGAGGTTACTTTGGCCAGAGCGATCGCTTCCGGCCATCTGGAAAAATACTCTAGCGCGACTACCACGAACCGGAGGTCTCCCGGGGCTCGAGCGAGTGGTCCCACTATGTCCAGACCCCAGCGTGCCAATGGCCATACCGGAGGGATGGGGTTGAGGCGCGTTGGGGGCCTGCGGACAATGCGCGCCATCCACTGGCACCCTTGGCACCGACGGACGAGGTCCTGGGCGTCGGTGATGGCAGTCGGCCAGTAGAAGCCTTGTCTGAACGCCTTGCCGACTAATGATCTTGGTGCCAAGTGGGATCCGCATATGCCCGCGTGGATCTCCGCCAAGAGCTCCCTTCCCCCTTCGGTTGAGAGACAGCGCAGGAGCGGGGCGTAGACCCCCTTCTTATAGAGTATCCCTTCGAACACCTGGAAGGACCGTGCACGGTGCTGCAAGCGTCGCAGCTCGGCAGGGTCCTCCGGCTCGGCGATACCTTGCAAGAAATTGAAGATGGGCTCTCGCCAATCTCCTGGCCGATCAATGCGGTGGACGAGTGCCGCGTCCCGGGTGTCCTGCGCGATGGCCGCCTTTGCTAACGTCTCGTAGAACGCCCCCTCGGGGGGGGGCAGTTGCTGGCTGGCTGCTTTAGCGAGGGCGTCGGCCTGCTCATTCTCCGCGCGGGGGATAGCCTTGACGGTGACACCCAAAAAGTGCCTTTCCCTCGCCCTTACCGCCGCGAGGTACTTGGCCAACTCTAGGTCCTTGGCTTGATATGACTTGTCCACATGGCCAGCCACCAAGCGCGAGTCGGTGCGGACCAGCACCCGTCTCGCGCCTATTGCCTTGAGCTTCGCCAGGCCAAAGAGTAGTGCCTCGTACTCAGCCATGTTGTTGGTGGCGGGGAAGTTCAGGCGCGCCGAGTACAGCAAACGCTGTCCTTCAGGTGTGACGATCACCGCCCCGACGCCCGCGCCGGCGACGCTGTAAGCTCCGTCGATTGTAAGCGTCCAGACGGGATCATCATGCGTCCGGACGGGCTGGGCCGGCGGGGTCCATTCGGCGAGAAAATCCGCCAGGACTTGGGATTTTATTGCCATTCGCGAGGCATACGTCAAGGAGAAGGGGGCGAGCTCGGCAGCCCACTTTCCGATGCGTCCTGTGGACTCCTTGTTGTGCAGCATCTCCGCCAGGGGGAATGAGGAAGGTACTGTGATCGGGTGGGCTAGAAAATAATGCCGAAGCTTTCTGGAAGCCATGACCAGCGCATAGGCGAGCTTCTCAAGTTCCGTGTATCTTGTCTTGGCACCTTGGAGGGCTTCAGAGACGAAGTAGACGGGCCTCTGCGTGGCGCCTTCCTCCAAGACGAGGACGGCGCTGACCGCGGTGGCCGACGCGGCCAGGTAGAGCAGGAGGGGAGCCTCTGGTGCTGGGGCAACCAGAGTGGGGAGGCTTGCGAGGTGCTGTTTGAGCTCGTTGAAGGCCTTCGCGCAATCTTCGTCCCAACTAAATCCATCGCACCCGCGGAGCGTCTTGAAAAATGGCAGGCCCCGCTCCGCCGCCCTGGATAGGAAGCGGCTTAGCGCGGCCATGCGGCCCGCCAGCCTCTGGACCTCCCTCGTGGTCTTGGGCGGCTCCATACCCAAGATAGCGTCTACTTTGTCAGGGTTCGCCTGGATGCCCCGTCCGGAGACGAGGAAACCCAGGAGCTTGCCCGCCTGCACCCCGAAGACGCACTTGTCGGGGTTGAGTTTGATGCCCGCCTTCCGGAGGTTGTCGAAGGTTTCCTGGAGGTCCCGGCCATGCAGGGCGAGCTGACGAGTCCTGACCACCACGTCGTCAACATAGGCTTCGACGTTCCTCCCGAGCTGGGCAGCCAGGGCGATGGCGACGAGGCGAGTGAAGGTAGCGCCTGCGTTCTTCAAGCCAAAGGGCATTCGGACGAAGCAGAATGTCCCCAGTGGTGTGATGAAACTGGTCTTCTCCTCATCGTCTTCGGCCATGTACACCTGGTGGTAGCCGGAGTAGGCGTCCAGGAAACTCATGAGCTCGCACCCGGCGGTGGCGTCAACCAATTGATCGATGCGCGGCAAGGGGTAATTGTCCTTTGGGCACACCTTGTTGAGTGCCGTAAAGTCGACACACATGCGCCAGGCCCCGCTGGCCTTTTTGACTAGCACCGGGTTGGCGAGCCACTCTGGATGGTGGACTTCGCGAATGACCCCGGCGCGAAGAAGCTTTGCCACCTCTGCTTTGGCCGCCTGCTGCCGATCCATCGACATACGCCGAAGCCTTTGCTTGACTGGCTTGGCGTCGGGGCGGACCGCCAAGTGATGCTCGATTACTGCTCGGTCCACGCCCTTGATGTCCTCCGGGGACCATGCGAAGACGTCGACGTTGTTCTGGAGCACTCGGAGCAGATCGCGCTCGACCCCTGGTGGGAGCCCATCGCCAATGGACACAAACTGTCCTTCCGCCTGGAGCTGCACTTTCTTGATTCCGCCCTCGGGCCGAGGCTTGGGTTCCACCCGGGGGCCGAAGGCCCCTCGCCGAGTGCGCCGGGGAGGGCGTGCACCGGGCGATGCGGAACGCGGCTGCCGCCTTCGACACGCCTGGCCAAGCCCTGGTCTCCGAAGACGGTGATAATACCCTCGGGACCCGGGAGCTTCATACACAAGAAGGCGTGGTGCGGGATCGCCTCGAAAGAGTTGAGGGCGGGCCGCCCCAATATGGCGTTGTAGGGGTGTGGGAGGTCTACTACGTCGAAAATGATGTGCTCTGTCCGGATGTTACCTTTTTTGCCTTCCTGACGGAAGGTGACCGGAAGAGACACGTGTCCCAGGGCCTGCAGCGGTCGACCCCCGAAGCCTTGAAGTTGAGCTCCTGGCTGCTCTAGTCGGCTTCGGGGGATTGCCATGCGGTCGAGGGCTTCTGCGAATAAAATATTCGCGGAGCTTCCCCCGTCGACCAGGACGCGCCTGACTTCGCAGCATGCTATGTGGGTCTGGATGAGTAAAGGGTCCTGGTGGGGGTATTCGACACCCGTAGCGTCGTTCGCGTCGAAGGTGATGCGGTGGGGCGGCATCCACAGTTGCGGCTGCTCCCCGGGGGCTTTCGAGGAGGAGCCTCCGGCGATGACGTTGATGGTACGATGCTGTGCACTTTCCATGGCGGTGGCTCGTATGGGGCTGTCCCCTGGGTGCTGTACTTGGGCTCCGGCGGGGGTCCGAGGAGGCGTAGCCCGAGATTCGGCCGCTGCCCTTCGCAGCGCCATCACCTCGGTGCATGCCCTTGTGCGATGATCGCCGTAGCCGTGTACCTCGCACCACCTACCATAGTGCAAGAGCTCTTGCTCTGCGCGGGGCTGGTCGCCGTAAGGTAGTCCACCTTGCGATTCCCGACCCCCCCTCCGTGAGGCGGGGTCGGGTCCTTGGCGGGCGCTCCTGGTGTCGAGGACGTGATGAGCCGCCTGCGACCGGCGCTGGCGGCGTCGAGGTTTAGGCCTGCTCCTTGAGGAGCCTGCCTGCACCCCAGCCTCACTGCCTCGGGGTGGGCTGCTCTGGGGCTCGCGGCTACGGCCCGGCTTCGCGGAGGGACGACCCGCCCCGGCTTCGCGCGGGGGGCGCTCCTCATGGGTGAGACCGAGGGCGGTAATGGTGCGCCTTGGCGCATCCTCCTCCGCCCGCGCGTACTAGTCCATGTTATCGAAGAGCTTGGCGACGGTCTTGATTGGTCTCCGCGCGCTGTATTCGGCCATCGGGCCTGGGCGAAGGCCCCGTATGGCTGCATTAATGACTGTGGTTTCAGTAAGATTGTTCACCTGGCATCGAACGGCGGGGTCGGTTGTCGCCGCCCCCGCATCGACGCCTTGGACCGCGGGGTCCGTCCTTGTAACGCCGGCGGCGGGGTTGGTCGTCGCCGCGCGAACGTCGACGCCTTCGGCCACCGCGCCTGCATCGCCACCCGCGTCCGCCGCTGGCGATGGCGAAGCTCTGGTACTCATACGGCGCTCCGGCCCGGCCGCCCTCTTTCCCTTCGCCGCGGCTGAGGAAGCTTTTTTCGGTGCCATCTTTTTCTTCGGTCTTCAGGCTTGTCTTCGTCCCTCCCCACGGACGGCGCCAACTGTTGTGGCTACAGACCAAACAGAGAGAGAGATGGTGGTGGAGAGTGATGATGTCGAGTGTAATGGCCTGGGGGGCCTCCCCATGGCTTGTATGCGTATATACATCCATGAGGAATGCTTTTACAGTTGTACCCTCACATCTGGTTACCCCCTCTGGGGCAGTTATGTCATTACACATGGCCTATTCTAGGCCTTATAGTTTTCCTACCAGGCCTGCTGGGTTCAGGTGGGGGCCACCCCTACGACACTCCCCATTTGTTGTCCATCTCCAAAAAATGGAATCTTCCGTATCTTCCAAGGAGAAATGATTCAGGCTTCCAGCTAACCCGATCAGTTGAGAGAGCTGAATAGCATCCGAAATTGTCCCAATACAATTTAACCAGAAATGTTGTCTCATGGCATCTTGAACCGAAATTCTTTTCCTCCGAGAAATTCTATAAATATCAGGAGCTATGTATTTCAAGCTCTGATTGTCCAGCCACTTATCGTTCCAGAAACTAGTCTTAGCTCCATTTCCAACCATGATTGTCGTGCTTGCCGAGAAAAGAGCGATGTCCTCTGTGTTGCACGGCAGCTCCATGGAGGACCAGGGCCGAGTAGGATCTCGCCATCTTAGCCACAGCCATCTTAAGCGAAGAGCTCGGGCGAATCTTTGCAAATCGAGAATTCCCAATCCTCCTAGGGGGCGCGGTTTACAAACTGTTGACCAATTTACTAGACAGTGTCCTCCATTTACATGTTCAGGTTCTTTGCCTTTCCATAAGAAAGCTCTTCGAAAACGATCAATTTTGTTTGTCAACCATTTGGGCGCGGGCAGTACTGTCAAGAAATAAGTAGGCACAGATAAAGAACATGCTTTACCAAGGTTTCTCTTCCAGGCATGGTTAAAAACTTTCCCTTCCACCTCGGCAGTCTGTTTGCAATTTTATCTAATAGGGGTTGGCAGTCGATTTTTCTCAGTTTGCGCGAATGCAAAGGAAGTCCGAGGTATCTACAAGGAAAAGAACATATCTTGCCTTGGAAACATTGCCGAGCAGATTCAATTAGCTCAGCTGAGCAAGCTATTGGATAGACTTCTGTTTTATCCAAATTTGTGAACAATCCAGAGGCCATTCCAAAGAGCTCCAAGATTGCCTTGAAAGCTTCTAGATTATTCTGTTCTGGCCTTAGGAAAACTGTCACATCATCCGCGAACATGGAAACTCTAAACGGTAATTGCTGTCCTGACAAGGGCGTGAGAATTCCGTCCTCCTCTGCTCTTGCAATTAGTCTTTGCAAAGGCTCCATAGCTAGAATAAAGAGCAATGGGGAGATGGGGTCACCTTGTCGTAGACCTCTAGCATGCCAGAAGGAGTCTCCAGAGAAGCCATTTACTAGAACACTTGAAGAAGACGAACAGAGGAGATTTGCAATCCAATTTCTCCAGGCCATACCAAATCCAAAGTTTTCTAGAACCTCAATCAAGAAAGGCCAACTTACGGAATCAAAAGCCTTTGCCACGTCTAACTTTAGAAAAAAACTTGGAGTTTTCTTTCTCTGAAGAAGCTGAAGCACCTGCCTAGTGTAGAGGAAGTTTTCATGAATAGATCTCTTTTTAATGAAAGCATTTTGGTTCTTAGAAATCAATCTGTCCATCACTGAAGCTAGCCTCAAAGCCAAAAGTTTAGAAATGATCTTTGAAAAACTATGGATGAGGCTGATGGGTCTAAACTGATCAGGTCGACTTGCATCCAACTTCTTATGCATAAGAAAAATTTTGGCAGAATTCAGAAGCTCTAGGTGCTCAGTCTGAAAATCTAAGAAAGCTTTAATTGCCTCGAAGAGATCTTTCTTGATTATGTTCCAAGCTTTCCGATAAAAACCTCCAATGAAGTCGTCTGGACCAGGCGCTTTTTCAGCTGGCATGCTAAATATTACACTTTTTAATTCCTCTTCAGAAATTTGTCGCTCCAACTCCTCCATCTCTAACTCCAGCCTCGGCAATTGCAGTTGTTCCCAGTTGAGGGAGGAAGAGCGGTTGAAAGCAGAGCCTGTTTTTTGAACAAAGAAATCCGTCATTTGGCTTAACTTCCCCTCTGTGGAGAAGACTGGTCCATTTTCAGAGTCTAAAAATTCAATGAAGTTCTTTCTTTTCCTGCCATTTGCCCAGAGATGGAAAAATGTTTCAATGTACGGGTCTCTAACTAGTTATATATAATGGACGGGTATTATTTCCTTAAATCTTCCCTGTCTCATAGTGATTATCATAACCTGTTGGATTGATGTGCTAGATAAATTTTCATATGCCAAGGCCCAAATTGTGGGACATGCATGCAATCAACAGTCTATTCAAGTTAATAGAGAAAAATCAATGGCATTTGGAATCTATCTGCAGCACAGGTAAAAGAGAGAGAGAAATTGCAGACCTGTGACCAATAACAAAACGAATTACGATCCCCTTCTCTTCCAGTTTTTTCCTCTTTTCTCCTGTTTTTCATTATTACTTCACCATTAATATTCCATATTATGAGAATGCTTTCAGAACAAATGAAGAACTATTAGAACAATTCAGTGTGAAAAACCTTGAGGCATCCAGGTGTAGCGGATAGAATCCCTTCTCTTACGGCTGCTAAAAGCAGTATTGATGCCTATCACCATAAAGTACTTCCGCCTTCCAATAGACCCGGAAGCCTTGTGCTCTTCTGAAACTGGAGAACCGTTGAGAAATGATTCTTGCAGAGTTCTTGCGGCTGAAAGTTCTGTCTCCAAGTTTGCTATTGTCTTATCCAAAGTGCTGCAGGAGCCATATCAACTCTAATTAGAAGCAACCACCTTGATGCTTTCCTGGATTAAATCGAATAGACAAAAGGCATGTGGCCATCACATACTGTACAGCATGATGAGTATCTAAGACCTGTAGCATATCTTTGTAATCATGTTTTTCTTGAACCTGGTGACACAGAGACATGAAGTTCGCATCAACATCAGTGTGCTACATGATACCATAGTAGATCAAGAGGATTGCAACTTGCAAAGCAAACAGCATACAAAGATACAAACTTGGTAATTCGTTCATTACTATAAGAAGCATTAAGTTTTATTTAAGTACCTTTGCCGAATTACTTGGGGAAAAGATTAAAGTACCTTTGCAGAATTACAGTCTCCGGCGGTAAGCTCAGTCTCTTTCTCTCTTCTTTCATTTGGTTTAGCAACCTCACTTGCCTCAGGCAATGTCCACATCCTGAAGAGAAGTGTCCGGGTCAAGCACTGTATAGACGTTTGGTTAAACAACTTATCTACAATGTCCCGATTCCTGAAGTTGAATTACAAAAAAGTGCATGGCCTAACAAAGCCCATGACTCCATGAGAAAATCACAGTAGCTAATTCAACCGTTCTGAATTCAGAACGCGTGATCCATTAACAGCTCGTCTAAATAATCCAGTTACAACTTTGCAGCCTTAATAACACTCGGTCCCATTCTGCTAACAGGATGATCGAACATAGCACGAAGCATACAAAAGCCTGAATTCTTGAAGCCTTGAACAATGAACACGGCAATTCAAACACCATAGCACACAGATTAACGACACTCCATGAATAGTAATAGCCCCTAAAGTCAGAACCTCCAAGGCAAGGGAAGGGAGCCCGGCCAAAAGAAAAAACTGAACCCAAATTCATGGAAAAATTTCAATCCAATGCCTACATCCCCACATTCAGTCTTCAACCTTCAGTCGCAGAGCCAGCACAAACAGACCTTGCTGATTGCTGATTGCCGAGCAACCAATTACTGCGTACCTATTGGTGAAGAGCAGGCCAAGGCAGAAGCTCCCGACGCAGAGCAGCAGGACCCATCTCCTGAACACGCCCCCATCCCCACCCCCACCACCTCCTCTTCTCCAGCTCATGGCCGCTGCTGCACTATCAGCAGTTCACCACCCACCTCCTCCTACTCCCAGCTGCCGCGGCAGGACATGTATGGACTGCGAAGGAGGAGGGGGAGAAGAAAGCGAGGTTCTTGATTCTTAAATTCCCGAGTCCTGCCCCCTTCCCCCGTGCGACCCATGTGGGCGGGCGGAGGCGACCGACAGCACAGGACGATACAGTCATACAGACACCGCCCTGCCTTGTCTGGCTGCTGCGCATTGAAGAAAGCAGCAGTAATTTAAGTAACTACTAACTGTAAAGCGATGTGCCGTTGTTAGTGTGGGACTGTTCGGTCGGACGTACTGGCGTGTCGCGGGCGGCAGGTAGAGTGCAGGCGGCGGCGTCGGATTCAGAATTCTGACGCAGTGTAGTGATTTGGCATTGTTTTTTGGCCTGTGAGCATACGGCTGTTCGTGGGCCAGTGATGCGGCGGCGTCCGAGTCCGACCGGTTCTGCAATCTGGCATGTGGCGGCAGACGGGAGAGATCTATGATATATCATGCAGGCGCGTGCTTTTCGGTTTAGCGAGACGGAAACCTGCCCGGCCGTGCGGGCGGTCGAGGAGCAAGAGCCAACGGTGGCGGCGCAGGCTGGAGAGTCGGGCAAGGCAGGCGGCGGTGGACGTGATGAATCTCGCGTCGCGTTGTGGCGCGCGGCCTCGGGACCAGGCGCGGCAACGCGTGATGAATCATGAACCGGAGAAACAGTTAGGGTAGGAACGCTACAGCTCGACCGGGGAAATCACTGCGCTCGGTGAAAAGGCCCGCGCCGCGCATGGGCATCTGCATGCGAGCTGCGCGGCCCGACGGCGCGTTAATTAGCCGGTCTCCACAGAAGAGAGTAACCGGCGGGCGTGCGTGCTCCGGCCGCCCCATCGTTCGCCGGTGCCGTAGACGCACGGCGATCGTGCGTGCCACGGCACTGGTATCGGATGCCTCGCCCTTAACGAACTAATTGGTCGCTTGATTCGCTAAACAGAATCAGCAAAAACAGCCACCGATCTTAACCAGCCTACTTAAACCCATAACCTCGACCAGCATAACCAGAAATAGGCCAAAGAGAAATTTTAGATGAATATTAGCTAGCTTATCGTCTGATTTGTTAAGGTTAGAACATAGTCTAAGTTTGGCCTATTTAGAAGGAAATAGTCCAAGTGTAGAACATAGTATAACTTATTGTACTTAGCTGGGTAGTCTTTGGGTTGTGCTAAGACAACTTACTTAAGTATTTGTTGTGGTTACAGACCAAACAGATGGAGATGGTAGTGGAGAGGTGGGAGTGTTCTGCCTCATCCTACCCCTCATCCTGATATATATATTCACATGGAGTATACTTTTACAGTTATACCCTTACACCTGTACCTCCCCATTAGGGGCACTTATTTCATTACACATGTTACTCTGGTTCTTATAACCTCCTAACAGGCCTGCTGGGCTTAGGTGGGGGTCACCCCTACGACAGGAACCTTTCATGGTGAAGGGCTTCACAGGGCCGAAGCCATGTCGCCGAGTCCTTTGGCCCCCTCCGTCCCCTGCGGCCTGTAAATTTGTCCAAACTTGTGGTTGGGGAGCCCGAGGTAGACGCGCGCGCGCTCCGTCCCCTACTCGTCGAACGGGCGGCAGCGGAGGCTGGCGCCTAGTCGAAATAGACGCGCGCGCGCTCCGTCCCCTACCCGTCGAGCGGGCGGCGGCGGAGGCTGGCGCCTAGTCGAAGTAGATGCGCGCGCGCTCCGTCCCCTACCCGTCGAGCGGGCGGCGGCGGAGGCTGGCGCCTAGTCGAAGTAGACGCGCGCGCGCTCCGTCCCCTACCCGTCGGGCGGCGGAGGCTGGCGCCTAGTCGAAGTAGACGCGCGCGCGCTCCGTCCCCTACCCTTCGAGCGGGTGGCGGCGGAGGCTGGCGCCTAGTCGAAGTAGACGCGCGCGCGCTCCGTCCCCTACCCTTCGAACGGGTGGCGGCGGAGGCTGGCGCCTAGTCGAAGTAGACGCGCGCGCGCTCCGTCCCCTACCCGTCGAGCGGGTGGCGGCGGAGGCTGGCGCCTAGTCGAAGTAGACGCGCGCGCGCTCCGTCCCCTACCCTTCGAGCGGGTGGCGGCGGAGGCTGGCGCCTAGTCGAAGTAGACGCGCGCGTGCTCCGTCCCCTACCCTTCGAACGGGTGGCAGCGGAGGCTGGCGCCTAGTCGAAGTAGACGCGCGCGCTCCGTCCCGGCGCTAAGATTGGAGCTGTTGTGACCTTGCAGCCTGGTAGTGCGCTTTTAATGGCGACTGGAATCACGCCGACGCCTGGCCTGGCAGAAGTCAGACTGTCGCGCCGTGCAGTCTGCCATTCTGCGGGTGGGACACGCGGCGCCTCACGACTGGTGCGTCGTGGGATGTGAGCGGTTGCGTGACCGCGGCCGTTCGCCTCTTCCCCAGGGAAGTTGGACGCGTGTTGAAGGCGTGGAGGCGTTGTGCGCTGCTTGGTCACCTACCGGGCATGGCCCTCTAAGCCCTGGCGGTTCTTCTTTCCAACTCGTGGGCGTGCTAATTGTAACGCCAGTTGCTCCTTGCCGTGCTTCTTTCCCCCTGGTTGCGAAGAGCGATGGCTAGCCATGACGACGCCACCTACCATCCCTGCAGCGGCTCCTTGCCTAGCCAGGGCGAGGTGTCCCATCCTTCCAGAGAGTACGAGCTGGTGCCGCGGGGGAGCTCGCGCGCCAACAAGTGGTGGGACACCATGGAGCACTCGGGAGGCTGCTGTTCCCGTGTGTTGGGGAAGAGCCGCGTGACCGAGGGGACGCTGCAGCGACTCGTGGATGAGAGGAAGATCGTCGATCGCGATGGGGCTCGTCTACCCCGTCGGGACGAGACGGAGCCGAAGCCGAAGCCCCGGGCAATGGAGGCGATTGTTTTTGTCGCGTTCTTCGACGCCGGCCTTCGAATGCCCTCCACGTTGTTCGTGGGCGAAGTCCTGCGGGCCTACAAGTTGGAGCTAGCCCAATTGACGCCTTACGCAATACTCCGCCTAGCTGTCTTCACGTGGGCGATGCGGACAGAAGGGTGGCGTCCCAGCGCGAGCTTGTTCGCCACACTGCACGACGCGCGCTGTCGACCCAGAAAAGTTGACGGGGCGGTGTCCAACTTCGGCGGTGTGGACTTCGTTGTCCGGGCGTCGTGCGCGACGTTGTTCCCCGCGCCCGCCTCGCCGAGGCAATGGGAGTCCGGCTGGACTCGGCAATGGTTCTACTACACCGTGACCGACAAGAGCGGGATGCAATACCGAGGTGGGCCGACCTCGTTTAACAGTACGCCGAGCCTGAAGGCGGAAATTGATGACACACAAAAGCTACAGAGTCTTGTCGGTGTCGCCCGTCGAATGAGCCTGCGCGACCTAGCCGAGGAGTTCACAATGTATGGGGCGGCGCCACTCTCCTCCCGGGGGAAGTATGTTGGACAGAACGGCCCCCGCGAGGACGGGTTCAGCCCATCCGTATCTCGCCTGCTTCCGCCCTCCGCTCCTTGTAAGTCGTCCAGCATGTTTTACGCGTGCCATTGTATCTGTCTGGTTTCCGCCTGACTGACGTGATCTCCTACGCAGTGGCTCGGCTAGAAGATGCGGAGCGCGCGGTTGCGGCGCTCCTCGGCCCGTACACGCTTAAGGAGCACCAGGCTCGCGAGGCCGCAGTCAGGGCGGCTAAGCAAGGGCGGGTAAACCGCACATGCGAGGCTCTGGGCATTACTGTGCCCGAGCGCGCGGTGCCGGGGGCCTTCCCGCCAGGACTCCGGACGCTCAGGACGGTGATAGCCCTGCGAGGGTGTTATCCTCGCGACGCCGGGCCCGTTCCCCGTCTGCCGTATGCGACCCCGTAGGCCCCTCGGTGACTATCACAGCTGAGACGGGGCGTGCGACCGGCGGTGGGCCCGGCCACACTGCTTCGGAGGAGCGCGCCGCCTCGAATCCCCCGGCACCCTCTGCCGACGCCAACGAACTCGTGCTCGCGGCCATCGTTGAGCTGGAACTCGCCAACCCGGGGGGAGCACCGCTCCTGGCGAGAAAGGTACGGTCGATGGTGCGCTATCAACCGCAGCGGCCGGCGAGGGCGCGCCCCCTACTGACGAAACCGGCGAGGGCGCGCCCCCTACTGAGAAAACCGTGGGGGCGACGGGAACCGTGGTTGGTGTTGCCCCGGAAGAATCGCTTGTGCCGCCGCAGGCGAAACGCCCTCGGACGCAGTCCCCGCCGCCAGCGAGGGGTCAATACGCCGTTGCGGGGCCTTGTCGCGGGATTACGGCGTCTGACGCGGCCGAGAGGACCTCCTCGCCGACCACCGGGGCTCCCGCCTCCCACTTGGCAGTCGAAACGACGCCGCATCCTACCGTGACGAGAGGCGCAGGAGGTAGGCGTGAGTCCCTTTCTTCTCGTGACTTCGCGAGACTCTCTTCGATCTGCTCGCTCATTCTGCCAACATCAGGCGAGACGAGGTCTCCCGGACATGGCGAAGGATCGAGCAACGGAGATATACGCGAAGTCCAAAGCCTTGTGCAGGGTGCCCCGCAGGTGTCCATTGCTGTTGATGTGGCCGCGGCCTTGGTAAATCCTGGCGCGTTGGGGCCGGGGCTCGTTCGCTCGGACTTCCTCCCTCGCCTGGAGATACTTCGCGTCCTCACCGCAGCCGCAGAGCGTGCCGACAACGGCCTTGACCGAGAGATGTTGTCATCATGCGAGGGGGAACTCCTATCGCTCGCGCTGCAGGCCTCCGAGATGAGGGTAAATATGTGCACTGCAGCTTGTAAGGTACTGCTGGGCGCCTGCTGACTTGTTGTTTTTGCCAGACGCTTGCCCTCAGCTGGTCCTTTGACGAGGCCCGTGTTCGGGAGCGGAGGGCTCTGGAAGCCAGCCTTCGTGAAGCAAACAATGCTCTCGCAGCGAAGGATGAAGAACTTCGTGCGCTGGAGGGCGCCATGGCGGCCGCACAACTCGAGGCCACGGAAGCCAAGTGCGCCGTGGCTGAGCAGCGCCGCCTTCCTGCAGCAGATCGCCGTCCTAGAAGGGGAGAACGCCCAGCTGGCGGAGTCTGCTGCTGGGAATAGCCTCGTCTTGGAAAATGCATCCATGTCGGCGTGGCGGGCCATGGAGTCTCTGAACCAGGCCCTCCGAGATCTGTGCGTCAGAGTGCCGGACACTGCGCACGGGCCGGAGGCCCTGTCGGAGACGCTCGGGTTGATCGAGGAGGGGGCAGGCGTTGCTCTTCGTGGCGCCAGAACGTTTGGCGAGCACTGCGGCTATCTTGGTGCGTGCTTCGCCCTCGCCCTGCTTCACACTCGTGGGTGTAGACATACCCATGAACTGGCGAATCCTCAACTGGATCCTCCCGGCCGACCAGAGGTTATGTCGGACGTCATTCGCTCCATCGGGCCTAGCCTGCAGAACTTCCATCAACGGATCTGGGGCCGCTTCGGGGAAGATGCAGCGAGGGTCGCCGTGCAGCAGACGCTGCATGGGGAGGGGGACCTCCTCCAGTGGCTCAAAGGAGCCCTTCAGCGTCACGGCGACGACGGCACGGGTTCGTCCGCACCACGCCAAGGCTGAGCGGTTGGTCGGGTAGGGCGGGGGGATGATATACTGGTTCTTATGCTTGTAACCATGTAGCCCCTTTGCTTTTACAATGAAACTAAGTAGTACCTTATTCTTGGTGTTGCCTGCCGCCGAGCGCGAAGGGAAGACTTCCCCATCTTGTTTATACTCCGTAGAGCGCGCAGGGAGGACATCCGCGTCTTACTTATACTCCGCAGAGTGCGTGGGGTCAACATCCACGTCCTATGCGTACTTCGCGGAGTATGCACAGGGACGAGGCCCCTGGCATGCGCGGAGTTCGCGTCTTGTTTGGAGTCCGTGGACTGGCGCGTGCGGAGGCGAACCTCGGCGCTACGACTTTCTTTATAGTCCGGGGACTCGCGCGTGCGGAGGCGGACCTCGACGCTACGTCTTATTTAGAGTCCGTGGACTGGCGCGTGCGGAGGCGAACCTCGACGCTACGACTTGCTTTATAGTCCGGAGACTCACGCGTGCGGAGGCGGACCTCGACGCTACGTCTTGTTTAGAGTCCGTAGACTGGTGCGTGCGGAGGCGAACCTCGACGCTACGACTTGCTTTATAGTCCGGAGACTCGCGCGTGCGGAGGCGGATCTCGACGCTACGTCTTATTTAGAGTCCGTAGACTGGTGCGTGCGGAGGCGGACCTCGACACTACGTCTTATTTAGAGTCCGTAGACTGGTGTGCGCGAGGGCGTCCCCCCGTTGCGTCTTATTTAAAGTCCGTAGACTGGTGCGTGCGGAGGCGGACCTCGACGCTACATCTTATTTAAAATCCGTAGACTGGTGCGTGCGGAGGCGGATCTCGACGCTACGTCTTATTTAGAGTCCGTAGACTGGTGCGTGCGGAGGCAGACCTCGACGCTACGTCTTATTTAGAGTCCGTGGACTTTGTTCTGCTCAGCGCGGACAGAGAATGCTCTGGGAACCGCAATCTTTATTGAACTCCCGGTTGCGCGGGCGAGCATCGTATAACCAAGGGCTGGTGGCTCTACGCTTGTTGTCCTACTTCTAGGCGTAGTATCGCCGCAACCTGTCCGCATTCCATGTATGCCGGAGGGTTTGTCCTTCGAGCGTGGCGAGGCGGTACGCCCCCTTCGGCAATGCCTCCATCACAATGTACGGGCCTTCCCACTTGGACTCCAGCTTGCCAGCGATCTCCGCCTGAAGCGCCACTCTGAGAACGAGATCCCCAGGCTTGAATCCCCGCGGGCATATAGAGCGGTCCCGAGTACGCATTGTCTGCCGCGCATACTTCTCGACATGGTGGGCTGCATCTGCCCGTAGCCCGTCGAGGAGGTCCAAGGACACACGGTGCTCCTCTTCGGGTGCTTGGACGAGGACCCTCCGCGAGCCGGCCTTGATTTCCTCGGGCGTCACTGCTTCGTCGCTGAAAAGGAGCTTGAACGGCGTGAATCCCGTCGGGCGCGTTATCGTTGTGCGAAGCGACAAAAGAACGCTGTGAAGCTCGCTTGGCCACTTGCCCTTCGGCAACCCGACCAGGCGCTTTTTGATGGCAGCGGAGATGGCGCCATTCGCCCGTTCGACCGCCCCGTTGGACTGGGGATGCCCTACCGAGGCGAATCGGAGGGTGATGCCCATGCTGTCACAATAGTCTTTGAATAGGGTGGCGTCGAACTGCAGGCCATTGTCAACCGTGAGCTCCCGGGGCACGCTGAAGCGACATATGATGTTTTGCCAGAGGAAGCGCTGTATGGCCGCAGAAGTTACTTTAGCCAGGGCGACCGCTTCCGGCCATCTGGAGAAATACTCCAGCGCGACCACCACGAACCGGAGGTCCCCTGGAGCTCGGGAAAGTGGTCCTACTATGTCGACGCCCCAGCGCGCCAGTGGCCACACCGGAGGAATAGGGTTGAGGCTCGTCGGGGGCCTGCGGATGATGCGCGCCATCCACTGGCACCCTTGGCACCGACGGACGAGGTCCTGGACGTCGGTGATGGCAGTTGGCCAGTAGAAGCCTTGCCTGAACGCCTTGCCGACTAATGACCTCGGTGCCAGGTGGGATCCGCACGCGCCCACGTGGATCTCCGCAAGGAGCTCCTTTCCCCCCTCAGTCGAGAGGCAGCGCAGGAGTGGTGCGCAAACCCCTCTCTTGTAGAGTATCCCTTCGAACACCTGGAAGGACCTTGCGCGGTGCTGCAAGCGCCGAAGCTCGGCGGGGTCCTCCGGCTCGGCGATGCCTTGCAAGAAATTGAAGATGGGCTCTCGCCAATCACCTGGCCGGTCAATGTGGTGGACGAGTGCCGCGTCCCGGTTGTCCTGCGCGATGGCCGTCTGCACTAATATCTCGTAAAAGGCCCCATCAGGGGGGCAGTTGCTGGCTGGCCGCCTTAGCGAGGGCGTCGGCCTGCTCGTTCTCCGCGCGGGGGATGGCCTCGACGGTGACGCCCAAAAAGTGCCTTTCCCTCGCCCTCACAGCCGCGAGGTACTTGGCCAACTCAGGGTCCTTGGCTTGATATGACTTGTCCACATGACCAGCCACCAAGCGCGAGTCGGTGCGGACTAGCACCCGTCTCGCGCCGACTGCCTTGAGCTTCGCCAGGCCAAAGAGCAGCGTCTCGTATTCAGCCGTATTGTTGGTAGCGGGGAAGGCAAGGCGCGCCGAGTATAGCAAACGATGTCCTTCGGGCGTGACGATCACCGCACCTACGCCCGCGCCCGCGATGCCGTAAGCTCCGTCAATGGTAAGCGTCCAGACGGGGTCGTTGCGCGTCTAGACTGGTTGGGCCGGCGGGGTCCATTCGGTGAGAAAATCCGCCAGGACTTGGGATTTGATTGCCGTTCGTGAAGCATACGTCAAGGAGAAGGGGCGAGCTCGGCAGCCCATTTGCCGATGCGCCCTGTGGACTCCTTGTTGTCTAACATCTCTGCCAGGGGGAATAAGGAAGGCACTGTGATCGGGTGGGCCAGAAAGTAATGTCGAAGTTTCCTGCAGGCCATGACCAGCGCGTAGGCGAGCTTCTCAAGCTCCGTGTATCTTGTCTTGGCGCCTTGGAGGGCTTCAGAGGCAAAGTATACTGGCCGCTGCATGGCGCCTTCCTCTAAGACGAGGACGACACTGACCGCGGTGGCTGACGCGGCCAGGTAGATCAGGAGGGGAGCCTCTGGTGCTGGGGCGACCAGAGTGGGGAGGCTTGCCAGGTGCTCCTTGAGCTCGTTGAAGGCCTTCGCGCGATCTCCGTCCCACCGAAATCCATCGCACCCGCGGAGTGTCTTGAAAAATGGCAGGCCCCGCTCCGCCGCCCTGGATAGGAAGCGGCTTAGTGCTGCCATGCGGCCCGCCAGCCTCTGGACCTCCCTCGTTGTCTTGGGCGGCTCCATACCCAGGATGGCGTCTACTTTGTCGGGGTTCGCCTGGATGCCCCGTTCGGACACGAGGAAACCTAGGAGTTTGCCCGCCTGCACCCCGAAGACGTATTTGTCGGGGTTGAGCTTGATGCCCGCCTTCCGGAGGTTGTCAAAGGTCTCCTGGAGGTCCCGGCCATGCAGAGCAAGCTGCCGGGTTTTGACCACCACGTCATCAACGTAAGCTTCGATGTTCCTCCCGAGCTGGGCGGCCAGGGCAATAGCGACGAGACGGGTAAAGGTAGCGCCTGCGTTCTTCAAGCCAAAGGGCATTCTGACGAAGCAGAACGTCCCAAGCGGTGTGATAAAACTGGTCTTCTCCTCGTCGTCTTCGGCCATGTATACCTGGTGGTAGCTGGAATATGCGTCCAGGAAACTCATGAGTTCGCACCCCGCGGTGGCGTCAACCAGCTGATCGATGCGTGGCAAGGGGTAATTGTCCTTTGGGCACGCCTTGTTGAGTGCCGTGAAGTCGATGCACATACGCCAGGCCCCGCTGGCCTTTTTGACTAGTACCGGGTTAGCGAGCCACTCTGGATGGTGGACCTCACGGATGACCCCGGCGCGAAGAAGCTTCGCCACCTCTGTTTTGGCCGCCTGCTGCCGATCCATCGACATACGCCGAAGCCTTTGCTTGACCGACTTGGCGTCGGGGCGGACCGCCAAGCGATGCTCGATTACTACTCGGTCTACGCCCTTGATGTCCTCCGGGGACCATGCGAAAATGTCAACGTTGTTCTGAAGCACTCGGAGCAGATCCCGTTCAACCCCCGGTGGGAGCCCCTCGCCGATGGACACAAACTGCCCCTCCGCCTGGAGCGGCACCTTCTTGACTCCGCCCTCGGGCCGAGGCTTGGGCGTCCACCCAGGGGCGGAGGGCCCATCGCCGAGCCAGAGAGGGCGTGCACCGGGCGATGCGGAACGCGGCTGCCGACCTCGGCACGTCTGGCCAGGTCCTGATCGCCGAAGACGGTGATAACACCCTCTGGGCCCGGGAGCTTCACACACAAAAACGCGTAGTGCGGGATCGCCTCGAAAGTGTTGATAGCGGGTCGACCCAGTATGGCGTTGTAGGGATGTGGGATGTCTACGACGTCGAAGATGACGTGCTCGGTCCGAATGTTACCCTTGTTGCCCTCCTGACGGAACGTGACCGGAAGGGACACGTGCCCCAAAGCCTGCAGCGGTTGACCCCCGAAGCCTTGAAGTGGAGCTCCTGGCTGCTCTAGTCGGCTTCGGAGGATCCCCATACGATCGAGGGCTTCGGCGAACAAGATATTCGCGGAGCTTCCCCCGTCGACAAGAACGCGCCTGACGTCACAGCGTGCTATGTGGGCCTGGATGACTAGAGGGTCTTGGTGAGGGTACTGCACACCCTTGGCGTCGTTCACGTCGAAGGTGATGTTGCGGGGCGGCATCCACAATTGCGGCTGCTCCCCGGGGGCCCTTGAGGAGGAGCCTCCGGTGATGACGCTAACGGTGCGATGCTGCGCGCCCTCCACTACGGCGGCTCGTATGGGGCTACCCCTTGGGTGCTCCACGTGGGCTCCGGCGGGGGGCCGAGGAGGCAGAGCTCGAGACCCGGCCGTCACCCTCCGCAGCTTCATAACTGCGGTGCATGCCCTTGTGTAATGATCACCGTAGTCGTGTACCTCGCACCACTTGTCATAGTGTAGGAGCTCTTGTTCTGCGTGGGGTTGGCCGCCGCAATCAAGTCCGCCTTCCGATCCCCAGTCCCCCCTCCATGAGGCGGGGTCGGGTCGTTGGCGGCCGCTCTCGGTGTCGAGGACATGATGGGCCGCCTGTGACCTGCGCTGGCGGCGCCGAGGTTTATGCCTGCTCCTTGAAGAGCCTTCCTGTACCCCGGTGTCGCCGCCTCGGGGAGGGCCTCCCCGGGGCTCTCGGCCGCGGCCCTGCTTCGAGGAGGGACCATCCGCCCCCACTTCGCGCGGGGGGCGCTCCCAATGGGCGAGGTCGAGGGCGGTAATGCTGCGTCTTCGCGCATCCTCCTCCGCCCGCGCATACTCGTCCATTTTGTCGAAGAGCTTGGCGACTGTCTTGATTGGCCTCCGCGCGTTGTACTCGGCCATCTGGCCCGGACGAAGGCCCTTTATGGCTGCATTAACGACGGTGGTTTCATTGACGTCTTTTACTTGGCATCGAATCTTGGCGAAGCGCTTGAAGTAGTCCCGGAGCTTCTCCGAGGGTCTTTGCTTCACAGCGAAGAGTTGGTCCGCGTCGACTCGCTCGACATAGTTTCCTTGGAAGTTGTTGCGAAGGCGGTCGCGGAGCTGCTCCCACGCGTAGATGGAGCCCGGCTCTATGGTAAAGAACCAAGAGAGCGCCACTCCTTGCAGCGCGAGGGGGAGTCCCTGCGCCTTCGTGGTGTCGTCTCCGCCCGCGGCCTCGATCGCGGTTTCGTACACGCGCACGAACTCTCGGGGGGTCCGTGTCGCCTTTGTACGGGTCGATGACGCTAGAAAACTTGAAGTCTTCGGGCCATGCCGCCTGCTGCAGCCCCGCCGAAAGCGGGGACTCCGGATCTACGCGCCGCAGCGGCACACGGCTAGACATGGGGGCTTCGCGAGGGTCGGGCGCGGTTACTGGCGCGGCCTGCTGGCTCCGAGCCTCTTGCATATCTCGAACAGCTCCGCGAAGGTCCCCTAGTTCCCTTTGGAACGCGTCGAAGGCTGCTAGTTGGGCGCTTTCCACCGCGGGTGCTGTCGGTGCCGCCGGAACACCCAGCGGACGGGTCGGTGCAGGGGCCATCGCCTCAAGATCTCGAGATCCGCCGGATGCTTCATTGCGGCTACCCCCGGCCACCTGATCTGCGCTGCCGGCGAGGGTGGCGGGGGCTACTGTTGCAGTGCCAACGACGGGGTTGGATGTCGCTGTAGCGGCGCTGGCAAGGTCGGTCGTTGTAGTGCGAGCGTCGACGCCCGCGACCCTTACGCCTACGCCGCCGCCAGCTCCTTCGGCGGCGATGCCGAAGCCCTGGTATTCACGCGCCGCTCCGACCCAGCCGCCTTCTTTCCCTTCGTCGCCGTTGATGAAGAATTTTTTGTACGAATAATCCATTTTTTATTCGAAATTACAGAAATATACCCGTGGGAAAATTTTTTACAAAAATAGGCTCCAGTCGCCCAACCATTGGGCGACTGGAGCCTTTCGCCCAACCCAGCAGCGAAAACTAGAAAATCTCCCAACCGTTGGGCGATTAATTGCAGTCGCCCCACCGTTGGGCGACTTTAATCCAGTCGCCCTCCCATTGGGCGACTGCATGAAAGTCGCCCAATGGTTGGGCGACTGCACTTAGGTCCCCGAGAGAAAAAAGAGAGGAAAGAGTCTATTTTGCCGAAATTTGGAAAGTGCATCAAACCTTCGCCAAAAATAGTGAAAATTGGTGGAGCTGTTCTTCATACATCCAAAAGCCTCCAGAAACAAATTTGAGCAATTTCGGCCATAGGATCAAAAGTTATAGCAGTTTCAATTGAGACCGAAACGAATTCGAGTCCGTTTCCGACACACCTTTAGTAAAACGGGCATAACTTTTGCATACGGTGTCCGTTTTCGACGTTCTTGTACTCGTTGGAAAGCTAACGACGAGCCCGATCCAAAAATAACGACCCGCTTGCGCCAGTCGCCCTCCAAGACCCCGAAAATCGGCTATCTTTGGACCTAAACCTGCGTCGTAAGTTTTTTCTTTCTGTTTTTGGCCTTTTTCTTGTTCTTCCCTTTGGAATTTGGATTTTTCTTCAACTGACAAGTTGTAGATCTCGTCGAAACCTTTCAAATGAGTATATATAAGCCATATAGAACTTTGCCATTTTATCTTTTCAGACTAGTTGTTTATATTGCATCGGTATATAAAACGATCGGTACATACGGTTTTGTCGGCCCCTGAGTGTAGTCACCCAACCATTGGGCGACTGCATGAAAGTCGCCCAATGGGGGGGCGACTAGATGCAGTCGCCCAATGGTTGGGCGACAGCTATTGTGTCGTCCGCTGGTTGGGCGAAAGGCTCCAGTCGCTCAACCATTGGGCGACTGGAGCCTATTTTTGTAAAAAAATTTCTCGCGGGTATATTTCTGTAATTTCGAATAAAAAATGGATTATTTGTACCAAAAATTCCGTTGATGAAGTTTTTTTCGGTGCCATCCTTCTTCTTCGGTCTTCAGGCTTGTCCTTGTCCTCCCCACAGACGACGCCAACTGTTGTGGTTACAGACCAAACAGAGAGAGATGGTAGCGGAGAGGTGGGAGTGTTCTGCCTCATCCTCCCCCTCATCCTGATATATATATTCACATGGAGTATGCTTTTACAGTTATACCCTTACACCCGTACCTCCCCATTAGGGGCACTTATGTCATTACACATGTTACTCTGGTTCTTATAACCTCCTAACAGGCCTGCTGGGCTTAGGTGAAGGTCACCCCTACGACAGTACTCCTTAGCACTTCCCTATTCTGGGAACGGTCATTGCCTGTCAGTTGAGTGTTACTAGTCATTATTTCACATTAATCGAATTCAATTAGTAGGGAAAAAATACTTAAGAGCAAGTGTGCATCTTTGATTTTAAGCAGAAAAAAAAATAAACCCACAAACTCAACCACTTGTGCTCCACCACTACGTCACATTAGTGTTCCCGATGCAATCAATAGAGGACTAGAGGGACAGAAATGGGAAATATAAAATTTAGATGAATGGAAGCTAGCTTATCACCTTGTTAAGTGTAGAACACTGAACACAGTCCCAATCGATTTTTCAAGCTCAGGTCAACTTCATGGAACAGTCAACCATAGCATAGCCCAACAATGTTAACTTAATGCGAAAAAGTCAATCATAACATAGCTCAACAGTATGGCACAGTATCTTTTTCTGACGGATGATCAGGATTCGATTCCCACTAATTACATATTTGGTGAGTTATGTTTTTTTAAAGGTGCTGTCCTGAGAGGATTCAAGTGTTCTTTTTTTGTGGTTCGGAGCGTTCAGTTTTTTTTTGTCATGCATGTAGCATTTTTCATCTATATTTACAATATTTTTCGCCCATGTATACAACATTTTTCCCTATATGTAGCATTTTCCCATGAATGCAATATTTTATAACCGAGAAATATTGCATACATAGAAAACATATTGTATATATGGGCAAAAATGTTACAAATATGGACAAAAAATCGTATATATGGAAAAAATCTAAGCGCTCCGAATAAAAAAACACTCATGTGTTGTTTAGCAATTCCTTTTTTTAAATTAACCTATGACATATGGTTTACAAGATGACTACTCTAGCCAATTCCACCCTCTAAGAAACTTTGTAGGAGAAGCGCTCCTATCACCTGGTAGACCAAGAGAGTGTTGAGGAACCGTTGCTGGCGAGTCCAGTCCGATCAATTCCTCTCCTATACAAAAAGACAGATGAAACATCCCACCCATCCTCTGGGCCTAGAGTGCTACCATCATTGCATATTAATATCACTTTTAGACATCTATTAATCAATTTAAGCAAACTCTACCTTGTTCATGAAGCAGCAACCACTTACACCATACCATTTTTAAACAACTATGCTAACTTGCTGGTGGAGTTAAACATACTACCAAAAGCTAGATATGTGAAGTACTGCAAGAACGTGAAGTTATTCATGTGCTACACCCACCTGTGCAAGGCGTCCTCCACAGCTACCTAAAAATAAAACAACAAAGCAAAAGTGAGTCCAAAGACTCAGCAAGTACACAATAGAACGAATAAACACGACCAAACATGTAAGCAAATCAACCATCCATAACATATTTCGTATGCATTGCCATGCTCATATCATCATTCTCATATTTCCACATTAATCATAACGTATTCTCTATGCATTGTCATATTCCAACATTGCCAAATCATCAATGCAATGTAATTTTGCTCTACATGCACATTTGCTCATCTCATTGCAAATACCGGTATTACCGAGTGAACACCCGAAACGCGAGACGGTGCCGACTGTCCCTAGGCGGTCCGGGAACCTCTGAGAGCGCTAATTATACGGCTCTCTAGACGGTGCCGACCGTCCTAGGATGGTCTGGGAACCTCTGCGCGCGATACTAAATCGACACTCCAAAAAAGTCGATGGGTCTGACGGCAAAACTACACTCCTTAATCGCTATTGTTTTCCCTTATGCATAATTGGGATATTACAACAGATCAATCAAAGAGTAATACAAGTAATAGATTAGAAATACAGAGATTGGTGGGATAACTCTTGTTCTTTTCTTTATTGTTTTCTCTTTCATGCATGTACAAAATAGCCAATAGTACTCTCTATATATAACCTAGTGGTGAGGTGTTCACCACGGGCCAAGTCTTCAAGCCTAGGCCTAAGTTTCCCAACACTTCCCTTTGGACACTCATCTGACACGTTCATGCATCATCAAAACTCCAAAAAAAACCTAGTGGGAAAAATTTAGAGAAAGAGTACATGATATATGTTATGCTGTATTGCACAAATTACCTCATTAAAAATCTTAGCCGAGAACCTTTCAAGAAAACTCGACAAGGGAAAAGATTACAATCCACCCCTTAATAATTATAAAATGTGAGGGTAAATTGGTATATTTTCTTATACTATTGGGTATATTGCAAGATATAATCATTTAGAGCTGAGCCATCCCTACAATAGTTGCAAAATTATAAAAAGTAGAAAAGGTGCTAAAGTTTTTACAATAATAATAAGGACGCCTTCTAGGAGGACGAAGTATGGACACTGACGTCCGTGCATAGACCACACAGGAAGCCCAAAACGAGCCCATGTATTGGTCTGGCCTGAACAACCAAAACCTAAACGAAGACAGCTCAAGCAACTGCAACAAATCAAACCTAAACGAAGGCAGCTCAAGCAACTGCAACCAAACAGCTCAGGCATTTTGTGCTGTTATTTAACTCCCATCTCACAGAAACAAAAGAGACGAAGCTGATGACAACACACAATCTCCGAGCTTTTCAGCCTCCGCGCAAATCAAACGTACTTGCCGAAGGATAGTTAAACTCGGCACGATCATACAGCCTAGCAGTAGAAATTTGGTCGCTAAAAAAACACCAAGTGCTTCAAGAACAACAGCATTGACAAAAGTGTTAGTCAATACACCGAGAACCTCAGACACGCCCGTTGATGTCAAATGAATACAATGACACCAAGTAGGTTCTTCCCGATAAACAGGAACTTGGAGGCAACTGCACCTCTAAACATTGGGCGACTCATCACTGGCGATTCGGACGCAAAGTTTGTGAAAAACACATACAGATCATACTAATCTAAATACGGCTACAAGTCTTTATGAAGGATGTGCAGCAACAAGAAGGCTCAGGTTTATATCAGCTCTCTGTCATGAATTCTCAGAAGCAGAACTGGCATGTAAGCTGAAAGTTGTATCATCATTGCCATGCTAAACCACACATCAACGAAATATAAATCTGAAAGGATAAAAGTGAAAAGCTGAATGTTAAATGGCTCATATTAAGAAATTCAACCATTATTTTTCCCTTTGCTTCACGGGTTAGATCAGAAGCGCGGGTAAGATCTAATCACTGCCATCAATCCAATGCAAATAATGCAAGAGTAAGAAACATGAAGAGATGAGTTATGGATGTATCCATTGCTTTGACACAGACCAATCACAAGATGTATCAGGAGTGGACCAGCTGGTGCTTTGTTGGGTCGGGAGAGGTGGATGTGCCAAAACATATCGAAGAAGTATCGTCAAGTAGTGGAAATGTATTGAGGTTTTTTCTATTTTCTTTGTGGCTAAAATTCACCAATACTTCATTGATACTGTATCGCTGCATATCAATACGTATAGAGTATAGAAACGGCAATTCAGTGGAGTATTAGTGCTTCTTAGTTTGGAACTCTCCCTCATGCAATGCTTTCCTCCACACCGCCCAGATAGCCTAGCATGCAACAATAAGCTTCCTCATATCAGCTTTAGTCAAGTTCTCCATCATATAAAATAGCCAATCTTTCGAATTTCTGGTGGAGGTTATCCCAATCAATTCTGTGATATCCTCATCCAAAAAGAGCCCACACACACTAATATATCCTCATCCAAAAGAGCCCACACACTTAGACATAGTACTCTCAAGCAAAGCATGATCTCAATTATCCTCCTCGGCTCCTTAGATTTTACAAGTGGCCAATTCAATCATATTGCACTCTTTCAGAACCTTACTTGTAGGAATCAAGTGCCAGCCTCCATGCAAATGCCCTCTGCTTGGAGGGAATTTTGATACCACACAATAACTGCCATCTCTTGTCAAATTTACCTACATTTGAACAAGCTGGTCTACTTTCCAACCAATCCTCCCTCTGCCTTAACAAGTAACAAATAAGCATATTTGACATAGAAAAGCCCATACTTTTCATAATGTCATGCCCAACTATCCTCCTGATGAATTGAGCTGAGAAGGATACTCAGGATCGCTTCAATATCCATATCAAAGAAAAATTGAGAATCATCTCTTCTCCGGGAACAAGTAACATGACAACTCATGAACACAAAGAGGTGGATCAGTTACTTTTGCACAGATTGGTCGAACGCAACCTGCCCACCATGCCACCCGCCTTACCATAATGCAATTGTAATCAAAGTGATTTAACCCATTTTTGTTGTTATTGCGCAGTTGTTATAGGTGTTCGCTTTCAATTACAGAATGTATAGTAATCCTTCCAATGGGTGGTCGCTTTGGATTTGTTGAGCTAACAAGTGACAACGTGTTCTGTGGTTTCTCCCCCTGTCGTTGCATATGCCTGGGTATCATCCTTGATGATGGACTGCTCGAGAAGACATGAAATGCATTGCTTAAACGTGTTTCTAGTATCGTCCGTATGGCCGTATAAGCACCTACCAAATCACCAAAACTGTGCAAATTCAGGGCAGGCACTGAACAACAAAGAGGCATTATATATCATATCGATGCTTCCACAGCGTCGCATTTTGTGCTGTTATTTAACTCCCATCTCACAGAAACAAAAGAGACGAAGCTGATGACAACACACAATCTCCGAGCTTTTCAGCCTCCGCGCAAAACAAACGTTCTTGCGGGTGGATAGTTAAACTCGGCACGATCATACGGCCTTGCAGTAGAAATTTGGTCGCTAAAAAAAATATCAAGTGCTTCAAGAACAGCATTGACAAAAGCGTTAGTTAATACACCGAGAACCTCAGACATGCCCGTTGATGTCATATGAATACAGCGACACCAAGTAGGTTCTTCCTGATAAACAGGAACTTGGAGGCAACTGCACCTCTAAACATTGGGCGACTCATCACTGGCGATTCGGACGCAAAGTTTGTGAAAAACACATCATACTAATCTAAATATGCCTACAAGTCTTTATCAAGGATGTGCGATCACAAGAAGGCTCAGATCTATATCAGCTTTCTCTGTCATGAATTCTCAGAAGCAGAACTGGCATGTAAGCTGAAAGTTGTATCATCACTGCCATGCTAAACCACACATCAACGTAAGATAAATCTAAAAGGATAAAAAGTGAAAAGCTGAATACTGAATGGCTCATATTAAGAAATTCAACCATTATTTTTCCCTTTGCTTCACGGGTTAGATCAGAAGCGCGGGTAAGATCTAATCACTGCCATCAATCCAATGCAAATAATGCAAGAGTAAGAAACATGGAGAGATGGGTTATGCATGTATCCATTGCTTTGACACAGACCAATCACAAGATGTGTCATGACCTGCAACACTGAATGGCATGGTGGATCTAGCACAAGCATTGGGGCTTCCTTCTTCAGAGGATTGTAATCCGAGAAGCCCGGGGTTAGCACCGTGCAGAAACCAATATGAACTCGAAATAGCAGAGAGGGAGAGAGAGAGAGAGAGGAAAGATCTACAAAGCAAAGAAAAAGAAAGGGATTCGAATCAAGAAACTGAACTATGCTCGAGCAACAAACATACTGCCTACTGGAGTCATGCCAATTGAAATGATTTCTTGAGGATTCGATCTATCCCCTTCCAGCAAAGATGGTAGCACCACGGTAATACCAGTGCTCCCAACTTAACAAGGACAAGAGAGGTCGAATCGAATAGGAAAAAAACTGCTACCAGAACCAAGAACTGCTGCAAATCAAAATCGATTCAAGTATGCAATATGATACGAAAAGAGAACGGCAAGCGAAAGAAAGAAAAAAAAACGCTGCTGCGAAGAGAGGATGAGAGAGCGCGGCGAAGGCAAAGACGATGGCGGCTGGCTCTTGGAACCCTAGCAGATGGGGAACCGAACGCTGGGGTTAGGAGTTTATTTATAGCCTCCATGGCGGCGAGGGGAAGAGGGCCAGAGGAGGCGGCGCATCGCGTCCAGCCGTCCATTGCGTGGAAAAGTAGAAAACCTAGAAAGTGTGGGCTTTATGGGCTCCTTTGGATTGGCGATCATTTATTCAGGCCTTGGGCTCGGTCTAGTGGATTGAGTAGTGTTTATGGCGAAGAGATGGGCCTAGGCTCTTGGGGTACTTTGCACTTAAGGATAGGCCACTGAATAACATAATATGTACTGGGCTGAGTATGATTGGATAGGCCTGCGAGAAGCAAATGTGATTACCTGTTGATCTATTGGCTATTTGCCATGGAATTTGCAGAATAAACTGCACAAGTTGGCGATCCACGCGATTATTATTCATTAGTATTCTCCTTCCACGGTCTAATGATGTAGAAAATTGCTATATGCCTTTTGATCGATTTTTTTAGTATTATTAGTATCGAAAGTGCTATACTGTAGTCGCATATTTTCCTCGCTGAAAACAGTCGATTTGTCAGCCGTTGGATTTTCTTTGAGATTCGGTTCTCGGGATGATGCAGTGAATCCGGTTTGCAAATTTCGACCCGTTTCTTCCAGACCCGTTTTCGCGAAGGTTCTGTCCGGACCTGTTTTGTTCGAATTGTTATTTCATCGATTCACGCGCATGTCCTAATCCCACTCGCTGGAGAGAGAGGACCCGAGGGTTCTCAGTTTGAGCAGAGATCTCGTCGCCTGCGTCTTCTCCGTCGAGTCTCCGACACATGCAGTCGGCGCCTAGTTGGAGCGGAGATCTCATCGCCAGCGTTTCTCCGTCTAGTTCTCCGACACACGCGCGGTGTCTTCTGCGTCGAGTTTTGCCTCTCTCTCTCTCTATACTCAGTTATCCCAAATTGATTTCTCCTGGTAGGGGTTGAGTAGGCGGACTGCTCTAGTCAACAGGAAGGCCATGAATCCACGCTATGGTAACTTGATTTTAACTGAGAGTTTGTTGGATTCGAGCGTTTGAGGTGGAGTGAATTTTATGTTGTTCATCTCGATCTGTAAGATCAAATTCGTTGTTGGCCCTTCTCTCTAGTGGTTGATTTCTGCGGTTTTGGTGGTGGATGATTCTTCCTAGAAGGTAGGGGGAGGGTGGTATAGAGAGAGATGTACCAAATCCATGCTATCTAGAAGGTTGAGCTCGATCTGTAGATCAAATTTGTGTCCCAATCAGTGGTATAGATAGAGGGAAAGGGTTAGGGGAGCTGGAAGGGGAAAGGAGGGAGGGAGTTAGGGAGTGATGTAGAGAGATGGTTCTATGGCTCCAGGATGCTACTGCTGCTGTTTTAAGGGTTTATTTCTTTGCTGTTGTTGCTGTTGTAATGCCAAGTTGATTTGTTGGTTGTGTATGCATCAGAGAATGATTATACAACATGTTACTATTACTTGTATAGCTAATCACTTATTAAAGTAGGGATGTTTTCCTTTTTTTAGAAAAATGTCACTATATTTTCACTACATGTTACTATTCTTTGCATAGCTAATCATTGTTTTAGCCCCGGGCTTCCGACAGTGATGTTGATAAGACCATGAATGATATGATTAAATTTCCATAGTTGTTTTGTTTTACCTTTTTGAACTTTTTCTTTATTGTTTCTGATCTGCGTGCGCTTCCACTTGGTGGAAAAAGTTTGCAATTGATCTTGTGCTTGTTTTCGCCCTCCACAAATTCTGTCGTGCTATTCTTCGAATCGATTCTTGTGTTCTTGCTGGATGCTCAATCAAGGCCACACAGTTGTTGTCTTTGTGCTACAGGGATTGTGGAAGTGTCAGATTGTTAAGTCTTATAGAGGGGGTGATTACACTGTGCGCTTATATTGTGTATAATGTAACAGCCTCAATGGCCAATCCGATAACAGTTTTATCAAGCATTTCGAGCTCTTTCTTTTTTTGTAGAAATTTGAGTGAAATATTGTTATGCTTGGGTTGAGAAAAAAGATATTAGTTCAGTTTTGCATTACATTCAGTTATGTTGTATAATCACTTTTGTCGATTGTTTTCTGATTTGAAACTGATCACATGGTGGTATTGCTCTAGACACCATACCTTCATGTGTCTATCTAGGTGTGAGCCCTGCCATGTTTTGTGGATCCAAAATCTTCAGTAATATCGAATTGACTAGTCTTAGTGATCACTTATTAGGTGAATAGACGTTGACAAGAACATTTTTGGTTGCAAGGTTGCAACTTCTTGCCTAAACCCCGAAGTTTTGATCAATGTGGGGTAGAATCTGTGTTGTCCATTCTTCTTGTCTGTGTTTTGAGTCATTGATTGTGTTCCCAGTTCACTGAATCTGGAGACCCGACCTACCTAACAGGCATAGAGACAGAGCTATAGTTGCTGTGTCTTTTGCAGTTGGACATGCGATAGCCAAGTCCCAGGCATTTTATTGTGTAAATAAGTTTTTCCATCTAATTTATTTGTCACTGTGCTACTTATGTTAACTAGTAGTGTGCCCGTGCTAACGCTACGGTAAAATACAAAACATGATAGATTTTGTAAAAAATAAAACGAACAATCAAATTCATTAAGATTCACGTCTCATATATTGTATAACCAAATATTTTTGTCACATAATGAATGTCATATAACGACTGATCCGACCACTTCTGTTGCCGTACGACCACTCAGGTAGCCGTTCGACCACTTTGCTTTGTCGCTGCGCTCGAAATACCGTGATCGCAAACTCCTAGATCACTCAGTGATGCTGGCGATCACTGTTCACCGTGGTCGAACACCCTTTCGACCACGTTCACTTCCTTCAACGTGGTCGAAGTCGCTTCTGACCATGCACTGATCTTCTTGGCGTAGTTGCAACTCCTTACGACCACCTTCACCGTGGTCGTAGCCTCCTTACGACCACGTTCAAACTTTGTCGCAGTCGTGCGCCTTCAGATTTCCTTCAACTTCTCTCGGATGTGGTCGTATCGCTTCTCGATCTCACCGTCTTCCAATTTCGTCATGGTCAAACGCCTTTCGACCTTGTCTACAGTAGATTTGTCGTGGTCGTAAATCCACTGTAGCTTTGCCGTGGTCATAGGACCTCCCGACCACGTTTGCCGTGGTCGTAAGTCGACTTCGCCCACGCCTACGAGATTGTACAGAATGCACAAGGATTGCTTTTCACTTCTTCTTTTCTCATGATTGCTTGGTACTTTTCGGCACACCTTGGTTACAAGACTCCACCACTGGTCTTCTCGGCGTAGTTGCAACTCCTTATGACCGCCTTCACCGTGGTCGTAGCGTTTCAAAAAGCATATGGCACAAAAAATAAAAAAAGCAGAGATTGGACATTTTGCAGTACCATTCCAAGGAAGTTTTTTAAGGAATTCCCAGAAAACATATGACTGAAGAAAACAGGTGTATCATGTCAACCTTTAATGGATGGGTTGGCGCCTGTTTACTTATAGCGCAGGCCTTAGCTCTGAGGATATATAGCTTGAATGAAAATCACAACAAAGCATGCTTGGACATAGTTTTTATGCTGAGGAGAGCCATACAGATCATAGAGAACTGCCTCCAACTTCAAGCTAGATGAACAGAATTGGCTTCTTGCAAGGAAACTGATCTTCACGAGAGCATTCTGCATAACACTTGCTGGCAAAATGGTTGACAGAAATGTAACAAAAATAATTCACCATTCTTGCTAGGCATATACTTTTCACGGTATACAACTGAATCAAGAGAAAGTAAAAAAGTTGAGTATAGCTCTCAGTTCATATATCAAGGCAAGAATCGCAGGCCTTCCCAATTTGTTTCACTGTGTCTCAATGTGAGAGCACCAGCAGACACATGCAGTAATTCCAGCAAACTGGATCAGTGCAAGCTTACGGAGCATTTGGTTCATCAGACTTCTCAATGTCATCTTCAAAAAGTAATGTAGTAAATTATTGCTAGCCAAGCGTGCTAGCAAATCTTCCTGAGTGATGGCCCAAGGTAGCACGACCTTGGAATCAATAAACAAAATGTCATGCAAATAACCATGGTAGCTGAAACCAGTACTTTAAGTAGTAATGATTATAACTAACATAAGGACAAACAAGAAACCAGTACTTTAAGTAGTAATGATTATAACTAACATAAGGACAAACAAGAAAAAAAACTTCATGATTCAAACAAATGACCAATCAAGTTGGAAAAAAACTTCATGATTCAAACAAATGACCAATCAAGTTGGTCCCTGCTGATAGTTGCACAATCTTTGATGTTGGAAAACTCAACTGAATATCCTCTGCTTTTCTTTTAGAGCACATATCCTCTATACCAGCCTATACTATACTATCTGCACTGCTAATGGATGGGTAAATAGGTATAGGTTTGGTAACATGATTAAATTACTCATGGATAAACCTGTACTCGTCCGCAGCTTGAGATAAATCTCATCTGCTCGGCCCCTACCAGATCCACTGGATGCACCCTTGCTGAGCCTATCCTGCAGAGAATGCCGCAGAGCACCTGCACATCAACAAACAGCACAAATTCAGCACCAGGTCAATCCTAAAAATCCCCACTGGATCAAGCAAAGCAAGATTGTGAGATCCCACTGACTTGCGGACACCTGCTGAGACTTGCTATCGATCTGGAGCACGATGGACTTGCTGCTGAGTCCCGGATCCCTCTGCAGGTCCACCACTATCGGAGCCCTAGTCGCGCCATTCTCCCCCGTCGACTGCACCACACACCACCACACAAATCAAATAACCACCGAGAGAGAAAGAGGGCTGAGCTGGTCGGGTAGAAGCTCACCAGCACGGGGTGGCCGATGAGGCTGTTCAGTACGGCCGACTTGCCGGCGCCCTGCATGAATAGATCAGAATGGATCAGATCGGAGCACGAGCGGCGGATCGCCGGGGGGATTTTGGCGTCGGGCGGGGGGCCGACGGATCCCGATACTCACGACGTTGCCCAGGGTGACGGCGTTGAGGAAGGTGGAGGGGCGGCGCGGCGCGGCGTCGTCGGAGGGGTCGTCGTCGGCGAGGAGCGAGGCCGCTTGGCGCTTGGACTCGGAGAGCTCTGACAGCTCCTCCATGGCATCCATGGTAGCCCTCTCTCCCCCCTAGCGGCAGCGGATCTCGCGGGAACGGGGGCGACGGCGGGGAAAACCTGGCCCTGGCCTGCCGTGGATTTGAAATCTCCGCGGGGTTGGGAGGAGGAGGCGGCGGCGACGCGGCGGAGGAGGGAGGGGAGGAGGCGAGGGCGGAGGAGGGAGGGGAGGAGACGGCGCGGCCGCCGGCGAGCGGTGCTGCATGGGGACGGCTGGATCAGCGCCGGATCAGGACGGGTGGGGGGAGGAGGAGCGAGGGCGGAGTGCAGCGGAGGAGTGGGAGGTGGGAGGCGGCGGCGCGGTGTGGGGGGTTGGGGGCGGGGTGAGCGCGGAATTTTCGCGAGGTGGGGGATCAGAGAGAGAGAGCGGGTGGGCAATGATGCATGAACCGGATGATTTTGGCCTTAGGATCTTCAATGAGTGAGAGAAGAAGGTTTGAGGAGAGATCCAGGCCATTCATTTATATGAAGTTGGATTACTTGGTACACAAATCTGGGTGGACTTAGATTAGGCATGACTGTGGGGGTTGTTGAGGGGGTGGATTTAGTAAAGAAAATTTTGGTGTATTATAGAGTAGGGTAGATGTTCCTCATCTTAAATGATATTTTTGCGCAAGTACCTGTACACAGAGTTTTTTGCTATTATGGTACCCTCTAAGTTGGGCTTCGCTGAAACGGTACTTATACCGTGGGCTTCTCCCAAATAGTACCCTTGTACTTAAGACTTCTCTTAAATAGTATTCTCAGGGATTTTAACTCAAATAATTTGATTTTCGAATTTGTACTCCCCCAATTGACTAAACTGCCCCTGCTCATAATATTCGGAGAATGTCAAGAAGCTTTAGGGTTTCTCCTTTCTCGCCGCCTCCCTCCCATTGCAGGTTATCCGCCGCCCGCAGCAAACCGTGTCCGATCTACTGTTCCGCCTGCTTGTGCTCGCTTACCAGATAAATCAACCAATTCGCTTCTCTCTCAAATGGATGGCGAATCCTGACTTCTTCTTGGAACATACATCGTCGTGTTCCAGCTGGAGAAGATCGATGTATTAGCTCTTATTAGTTGATCGATTAGCGAACCGCGATTTTTCTTCCATAACCAATCTTGGTATTTGGAACTGTCTTAGAAAGGAGAAACCCTAAAGCTTCTTGACATTCTCCAAATATTATGAGCAGGGGCAGTTCAGTCAATTGGGGGAGTACAAATTCGAAAATCAAATTATTTGAGTTAAAATACCTGAGAATACTATTTAAGAGAAGTCTTAAGTACAAGGGTACTATTTGGGAGAAGCCCACGGTATAAGTACCGTTTCAGCGAAGCCCAACTTAGAGGGTACTATAATAGCAAAAAACTCCTGTACACAGGGGCGGATCTACCATTCGAGCGTGCCCGGGCGGCCGCCCGAGCTCCGTCGCCGGCCGGCCCCCCTCCCCCTGCGGACAGAACAGGCGCAGTGCGACGGCGAGCCGATAGGCAGTAGAACAGACGGACGCAACGCACGCAGCCATGCAATACAAGATACAACGCTTCGGTCGTCCACTACTCCACTCGTGGCTCATCTAGCCCATCCGCAGGCAGCAGCCCAACAAGCGAGTGCAACCCAACAGGCGAGTGCAGCCCGGCGGAAGGCTGCGAGGTGCCGAGGCGGCTACTGGCCAGCAGGCCAGGGGAGGCGGAGCGTGGCGGCCAAGGGAGCACGGCGGCGGGCTGCTTCCTTTTGTCTCAAGGTCAGCTAACGTCTGCACCTTCTGCTTTTCCTCGGTTTTCCTGTGTTCGCCAAGAATTCTTCCTTTGTTTCCTCTCCTTACTGTGTTTGCGCGCGCGCGCGCACGCTTATGGGGTGGTGAACGGCAGGGCGGAGCGGACGACGGATGTGTCCTTCACCGCTTCACGCTTGATGATGGCACCGGCCACCTCGATTTCATCAGATGGTGAGAGCATTTCGATAAATCACATACGTCATACGGTTAAGCTCCAAATATATTCTAGGGGGTACTTTTTTAGTATTTGCGCTTCTATTGTCAGTGCTGGATGTTAGATGTTACTCAAATCTTCCAAGCTTAATATTTACTAGGACATTGTTCATACTTATCAGAATGCAAGCAGTTCAAGAATGGGAATTCTGCAAATATTTTACCATTTTTGACTAATTAACCATTTGAGAGACGGTAGGGGAAATATCCTACTGTAAAACACTGATTGTTTGGTGAGACTGTAAAACATTGATCGAGCATAATATATATTATTGCTATGTGCAAGAGCTTTGTCATACTCTGAGCCATCCATCACTAATCACTTTACCAGTTTAATAAACAATGCTACAACTACGAACCGATTTATGATACTACTAATTCATCTATCTTTCACAATTGATATGTTGCTTCTTCTACGGTTCATCTACAATTGTTGATCAAGATTCATTGGTGAGGTATTTTTCAAAGTCCTACTATTATTTACATATGTTTGCATGCGAATTGTAGTTGTTGCTTCTATTTTATGTCATATGCTCTTATTAGTACGATTGTAACATAATTTGATCATAGATTGTTTTGCTTTTAGGTAATATTGTTTGCTTTATGCTTCCGATTTCGCCCTAGCTACATTTTATTCCTGGGTCCGCCACTGCCTGTACATGTATACCGAATATTTATTAGGTATATTGTTGCTAATGTTTCCTTGTGATAGCGTACTCATTCTTTCATTTTGCAAATCACTTATTGAAGTAGAGATGTTTTCCTTTTCCAGAAAAAATGTCACTATCTTTCACTACATGTTACTATTCTTTGGATAGCTAATCATTGTTAGTCCCGGCCTTCTGACATTGATGCTAATAAGACCATGAATGATTTGATTAAATTACCGTAGTTGTTTTGTTCTACTTTTCTTAATTTTTCTTTACTATTATAGCTCAATGCAAAGTGTATATACAAGTTGTTTTGTAAGCTTTTGTGGACTTTTTCTTAACAGGCTTAACTTATTTTTTAGGGTAAGTATCCCTATTGGTTTTGTAATATTAGAAGGATAGTCAGGTTTTGTTAGATTAAATTTTCTTAGTTTTGTTTGCTTTTCTAAACTATTCCTTACCATCATAGCTCAAAGCAGAGTACTACCATTAGCTCAATGCATAGTATATACACAAATACAATAATAGGAGTTGCATAATGCAAATTCCAAAAAGTAATGTATCCCCCTATGATTTTTGTTGTTATTGTAAGGTGACTTTCGACAGGTTCGACGTCAAAATTTAGTTGCACGAACATCTCCAATGGGTTTTTTAATACATTTCTATGTGTTCAACCTTCTATGGCAACAACTTTATTGTAACCACAAGGCACCAATCCTAAAGGTTTTGTCATTTTTCAACTATAGTTTTGTATGGTCTACTGACACCCAACTTATTGTTTTGTTTGTATCACCAATACTGCCTCTTAGTAGCATCATTTAACCTTCATGTTTTGTTTGCTCTTAAAATCTTAAGGTAACAATGCATGTTTTGTTAGCCTCATTGGGTTGTATACTTTTATGGTTAAAAATATTTTCTATAAACATATAGTATCATTTAACCTGCATGTCAACATTTTCAGAATATTGCTAAAAGGGTACTTTCAGCCGCCTTTAATTTGGATACGAGTATTCAGCTCATAACAGACAGAAAGTGCAAGTAATATGGTTATTACTGCAAGCACGAAACTCTGCGTAGTACTGTGAATAATGAAATTTGTTTTGTGTATAACTGAAATCCTGCACATTTGCTGAAACTAAAACGTGTACATAATTCTCCTGCACATAGCTGAAAAACTGAAACCTCTGCATACTTTTTTTTTGTTATCTGGTAACTCTGCAAAGAAATCGAAAATCTTAAACTCTGCATATTACCTGAGAGAGAAGGCTTATTCTTTTTTTGTGTATATCTGAAATCTTGTACACTACTTTATGCACATTTGCTAAAACTGAAACCTCTGCATAATCTTTTTTTCCTTGGGTGTCAAGTTGATGGTTTGTAATTGCGGGCTTCTGTACAAAGATTCAATCCTTTTTCTTTTGTGTTTACCGTGAGAACAAAACGGCTGTACTAAGTTTGTAACCGTGGGCCACTGTACAAAGTTTTTACCATGAGAACAAGTTGATGGTTTGTAATCGTGGGCCTTTGTACAAAGATTTAATCCTTTTTTGTTTTACCGTGAGAACAAAATGGCACAAAGCCCATGGTGGAGTCTGATAAAATAACCGAACAAAACCCACAATTGATGCTAACAGGGTTTGTGAATGCTGAACCGTTAATGGGCATTTTTCAAAACGAGACCCAATAAGAATTGAGGGCCTGTTAAGCAGTTTTACGCAGGTTTTGTACAAGACAATCTTGTATGTCCATTTTCTAATCGTGTGGGCTAGAATTTGACTGTTTTTAATGATGAAAACAGTCAAATCTCATATAGACAGTCCCTATTAGTATTCTCCACGGTCTATCAGTGTTTGCTGAGTATGAGTTCCATAGTTATGGAACGAATTCAGACAAATCAAGGAGGACAAATTCAGACAACGAAAAGACGGGGGAAATTAGGTTAGTAACATATCAAAAGGTTGAGATTAAAGAGATAACATCGCAATGGAACTTGATTGCTAAATAACATCTGAAAGGCCAAAATCAGGAAAACAACACTCAAAGGGAATACTCCATCCCAAAATTTCCAAAAAGACACAATTGCCCCCTTCTCCCTCAACTCTGGAGTCTCCTCTCTCTCTCTCTCCAGCAGTGTCACGCCTCCTCCGGCCACGCCACCGCTAGAAGCTACGCCATGGCGGTGGCGCCAAGGCGAAGCCACGCTTCAGCCGTATCGGGGCGAAGGCCCATTGCACTGCTGCCACGAGCATACCAGTGTGACGTGGCTTGGAGAACAGCGATGGCGGGGGCACAGCTCGGCGGGAGATGAGGGAGAAAGAGTGAAGCCAGAGAATAGAGAGGAGGAGCGGCTTGGAGACATACAGCAGCTGTGTGGACTGGCAGTGGTAGCATGCTTGGAGACCGGTGGTGGTGGCAGCACGGCTCAAGGGAGGCGCGCGTGGCTCGGCTAGAGAAGGAGAGAGTGTGAAGTCGAAGAAGAGATGAGGGGATCCAAGAGAGAGGACAAAAATATCATTTTACCCATATGGGGTGTTATTTTCCTAAATTTTGGCTTTTCGTGGTGTTACAAGGCAGCCAACGATGAATGCAATGCCATTTATCTGAATCTCGATGATTGGGATGTCATTGGCCTAATTTCCCAAAGACAAATCACCTACCAGTGGTGCGATCTTAGGCAATGGTGATTGACCGATGGAGAGGGTTAGGTTAGGGTTCACCAGGGTAGGGAGTGGTTCATAGGACCCTGGGGTATAGAGGGAGGGGGAGGGGGAGGGGGAGGTGGCGGCCCGATGGTAGGCGACAAGGCAACGAGGGCACTGCTAGTCGTGGGTTCGGGGGAGGATGGTGGCATCGAGTAGCACGGTGATGCCGATGTGTGAGATGAGTTAGGGTGGATGGGGTGGGTAGCAGGGGCAGGATAGAGGAGGTGGAGCGGCGAGGCAACAAGGGCATCATCAGCCACTAGTGGTGGCTGGTGGGGACGCACAAAGCTCGCCAGAGAGAAAGGGCTCACGCAAAGAGGAGGAAGAAGAGGCAGGGTTCACGTGGTGGCGGCGTTGAGCCGTTGACCGGTGTTGAGCGGAGGTAGGTGGTGGTGGAGGCATCGAGCGTCATTGCACGGAAGAAAAACGAAGATGATGCGTCAGTTGGGGGAGGATGAGAAAGAGCGAGTGGTGAGGACGATGCAATGAACATATAAGGTTTTTTTAAGTATGAGCTTTATTGAATCACTTAACACAGCTATATCAATAAAGTTTGGAGGAGATACCAACTAGAAATGATGTCCCTTCGATTACGGTACAAGCATGTTTTGCTAAACAGTGAGCATTATAATTTGAACTCTTTTCAAAACAAAAGAGACTGACTCAAAATTCCTTACCTTGGCTAGCATCTCCTGTAAGATCATCACGTATGAGCATCTACTAGGCTTCTTCAGATTGTTCATAGCCCCCAGAAATTTGGGCAAAACCATAAAAGAAAAAATAACAAAAATATAGAAAAGAAAGGAAACCTTTTGAACAATTTTGTTTATTTTTTGAAATGTTACTATAGGAACATTTCTCAAAAAGTACACTAAAGAAAACATTTTAATTTTCCTCAACTTTTACGAAACATTGCTCAAGTTTCTTTCTAATGTAAAAATTTTGTGTGAAATTTTGAAATTTTTGTTTAGAACTGGTCCTTTAATTTTTTTCTATATTTTCTCTTTTTAATTTTTTTTCTAATATTAACTTGACGGAAAATTGGATAAAGTGACAAAAGTGAAATATTTCCTCTCCAGCGACCCTTCCTCTCCAGCGCCGCCTTCTCCCCTCTCTACCTCTCACCTTCGCCTTGCCGCCGCTGGAGCACGCCGCCGCCGGAGGCTCGTGCGGGTGCTAGGAAGGCGGCGGCGGGGCTCTCTCGCCTGGATCTGGGCGGCGGCTTCTGGATCTGGGAGGTGGGTTTGCGGTGGCCGGGTTCCTGTGGAGGTCGCCGGCGGAGGCAGCGTGGCGTAAGCGGTGGCCGGGGCCGGAGACGAGTGGGCGACTCTTTCTCTCTCCAGCGCTCCAGCGCCGTCTCCCCCCACCCGTGCCTCTCCCCTTCGCCTTGACGCCGTTGGAGCGTGCCGTCGGAGGCGGCCGGGTCCCTGTGGAGGTCGCCGGTGGAGGAAGCGTCCTGATGGGCGTCCGTGCTGCGGCTTTGCTCCGCCTCCGTCAGTGATGCTGCTGCCGGTGGGTCCTTCAGGGGGTGCCGGTGTGGAAGCGGGTGGCGCGGCCGACGTGGTGGCAGAAGGAGACGGCGGGATCGTGGCGGGGCGGTCCGGCGGCGCTGATCTGGGCGGCTGCTTCTGGATCTGGGCTCGCCGCGCACGCCTTCGTCGGCCGTCACGCCGAGGCCGTCGAGGCGTTCTCCCGGATGGACGAGTTTAGTGTGCCGCCCCTCCGCCTTCGTCTACAGTGTCGTCCTCAAGGTCCTCGTCGATTGCGGTGTCATCCTTCTCGGTTTGGTGCTGTAGAACCGGAGGGGTAGCGTCAGTTGCGCGCCCAACAAAGTCACGTACATTGTGCTCTTGGGCGGGCTGTGCAAGCGTGGCATGTCGGGGGTTGCGCTCAAGATGTTCGTCGAAATGCTCAAGAAGAGATCGTGCCCAGCGTGAAGATCTACACGGTCCTGCTCTCGTCCCTGTGTAAGGCAGGGAAGATTGAGGATACTGGGCGGATGATGCGGTCATTGAAGGAGAAGGGGTGCCCGCCGGACGAGGCAATGATTTGAGCGGGTTGTGCAAGTCACAATCGCAGCCGCACCTGGATTTCCTCACTGGGCGCGCTTGGATCCGTGCGTGGGAGGTTTCTTCTCTGGATCTGCTCAGTAGTGGCACATAGGCGTCGCTTTGTGGTTTCTTCATTGGCGAAAATTGCAGGGAGCGGCTCGTCGTAGAGTTCAAGGGTGGCTATGCCATGGCCTTGAGGCTCGCAGGTCCCCAGTGTGCTGGTGGCGGTTTATTGTGTGAGTGGGTAATACGTGGGGTGCTGTGGAGGTGCTGGCGAAATCCTTACCGGTGATCTTACCGGTCTCGACAACGATGACGCCTTCGGGCGTCATTTTCCTTCCTGGAGGTGTTGTCATGGTGCTCCATAGCCCTCATGTTTACCGATCTCCAGGTGAAAACCTTGCCTCGGTGAGGCGGGCGGCGTTGGTGACTCTTGTCGCTTCCTTGGAGGCGTCGTCTCGGAGGTCCTTCTTCACGCATAGTACACCGAAGGTTGGAGGACACGGTCGGTTGAGGATAGGGACTTGGTTGAAAGCAAGGACGGAGAAGAAGTTATGAAGCTTAGTCTTTCTAGCTTTTTTTTATAGTCCTTATGTTATTTGTCTTGTTGTTTTATGCTCCTCAGTTTTTGAGGATTTGAGCCTAAGAGCTTGTGTATCTGTTGGCTGTATATATCCCTTGTGGATATAGAGGCCGGATTTTATATCCTTTATCTAAAAACACTGGCAGAAGGATGTCAAAAGCAAAATGAGTAGATTTCTGATGGCAGAAACAATATTGTACCTTTTTCCTTAATCATACACTTTCTTTGCTCTGAAATACCCTTGCTGAAACAGATGGAGGACTTAGCCAAATTTACCAGCTGCCCAGAAGCATTACAGTAGCTTGTTAGAGCTGCATTCCCCGCATTAGCGCCCTCCTCATCTGATTTGAAAAATTAAAAAACTATCATCAGCAAAAAGAAGGTGGTTTATCTGTGGAGCTTAAGTAGTTATTTGAAAACCCAGTAAAAGGCTACTCGCATCATCCTCCTTGAGAGTACAAGAAAGGCCTTCAGCACAACGAGGAAACAAGGGGAAATCGGGTCACCTTGACGTAAGCCCCAGGTAGGAGATAATTGCTGAAGACGTTCTCCATTAAATAACGAAGGAATAAGGTAGAGGCCTGAGGGGTGGGATAGTTGGGCCTTCGGTCCGTTTGATTCTGCGTCAGTTTTGTTTTTTTAAGAGAAAGAGCTCTAACCTACAACTGTTTGATATGGCTATGACTTATGATTTTTAACTGAAAATTTTAAATTTTGGCTGTTTACGATAGAGATTACAGAGAGATACTCGCTTATAATTTTGGTTTATACAGATGTTAGACTTTTAACATGTACTAAAATTAATTTATAGATCTCGTTTTGAGAAAATACTCCGATTAAAAGCTAGGTATTATAAGTTGTTTTTAAAAACCATTAAAGAACAGGCCGCAAAACCAAACCCTGCCTCCCGTCGGTGAAGGAAGATCTGCTCCACCATTTTTGTCGGTGCAGCATGCATGCCCGTCGGTCTCGACCGCTCCAGAAACAGGGAATCCCCTAGCAAAAACAGTAGGCCATGCGTCCTCACCTACAAGCAAACCGAGGTATCGAGCCATTTTTTTCATCCACACAGTCCACAAGTGGGAGTACAGGTCGACGACTCGACGATGCACTTTGCCTCTCCATTTGCTCTAGTACAAAGCGGAAACTGGTAGCAACTAGAAAGAGGTTTGTTAACTAGTAACCTGACCATGTGGGTTAGTGAGAAGGCAGGGACGGGAGCGTGGGGGCAGGTGGCGCAGGTTGCAGAGATGCAGAGCATATGCATGTATGCCCACATGCGGCTGACGCCTCTGCCGCTGCACGCGCTGCATGCCGGCGTGCCCGCCGCTGCCTCCGTCGTCGTCAGATCCTTACGCTTGGCTACGGTAGCAACCAGCGGTAGATCGGAATCGCCGGCGAGGCCGGGCAAAGCGGCAAACACGCTCGGACAAGAGCTCAGAGCTGCTGCTAGCGCGTAGTAATTGAAAGCTCATGCTTTACTAGCTTGCTGTTACTGCTAATCATAGGTCGTGACATTGGATTCGCCGCTTTGAAATTTTTTTGCTACCTGCTAATGGCGTCGCGGCGTCGCGACGGTGAACCCCCTTTTTTTTTCCAAGCGGGGGCACGGTGACGGTGGCGCGGGTGAGCACGTAGCATTTTACGACACGACGCGTTTTGATGTTCGGGAAGGGTGTCGTACGCGGTGAAACCTGATAAAGTGTCCGGATGAAATGGTAATAGACCTGAGGGGTATTAAATTGAACGTGAAGTTAACTTTAATCTAATTATATTACGTAGTATTTAACTCACTGAATAAAGAAACGATTAATATTATATAATTTTATAAATACTACTATGAAAGTTTGAAATTTTATGGTTGGAGGATCAAATCAAATGTACCAAGTTGTTTATCACAATACTCTTTATGTTCACAATGAAACATTCATTGTGTGTTTCTTTATAAAGTAGCCGGTTGTTCTATAGAAGTGAATCAATAATATACTGTCTTTGCCATAAGAATTTCTTCATTTACTTAAATAGCGCGTAAAGAAACGCCTAAGAATACTTTAAAAATTATGCACATACCTTATGTATGTAACGTTTTCTTAGAGAATTCAAATAGATAAAAGATCATTTCAGATGGCTTTGTCTCTTATGCAAACTCCTAAACTTTTCAAAATAAAATGTAAAACTTATCTCAAAATAAAATGTAAAACTTATCTCTATAATGTTTTACTTTAACCTACGGCCTGTAAAATTTTAAAAAAAATAGCATGTATTTTAGTGGAGCTACTTGAGTACTTGACCCACGGTTTTAGGGTAGCAACGTAAAAGGCTAAAACGAGGGCGTTTATATTACCTTTTGCTTATGGGTTTTAGTTTTGTCTGATAAATAGTAACAACTTATAAAAAAAGATATTTGTATGTGATTTTAGTTTATATAAATAAAGTTATTATAATGTTTACTATATCTAATTAGTAGATATCGTTTCCAAAAGATAGTTCATCTGAAAATTAGGTGTTACGGTAGAAAAAATGGTTTTTAGAAAGCCAATGGAATAGGAATAGGGTACGCATAAGATTTTAAGGCGCGTGGAAGTAGCGGCCCGCAGTTTCCCACTCCCCCACGCGGCGGGCACGTCCCGTGACAACTCACGCGCCACTACCACCCGCCCCCTTAAATTACGAGCACCGTTCAATCTAGCAGCCGGATCTACAGACGTCCGTCCAACCAATCGCCATCACTGCAAAATCCTCCCCTCCTCACCAGACGCCTTTCCTCCCTGCCACCGTTTGACCCCTGCACTGCTTGCATAGCTACCTCACTTCACTCTCTTCTGGTCAGTGAGGTGAGGTGATAGAGAGTGAGGACTCAGGACTCAGGAGTACAGTGGTGGCGGTGGTAGTAGTACTAGTAGGAGTGTGAGATGAGGATAATGGAGGCCCCTTCCTCATCCATTCCCCTCTGCCTCCTCCTCCTCCTCGCCTCCTGTCTCGTGGTCAGAGGAGATGACCCCTACAGGTTTTACACCTGGAACATCACCTTCGGCGACATCTACCCCCTCGGTGTCAAGCAGCAGGTATTAGATATATGCATTGTGCGGTTATTCTTGTTCTGTTCTTGCTCTGAGCTGTGTGTGGTTTTTACTGTAAGAGAGAGGAGGTGACTGATTGAGTTTGCGTTCGCTAATGGCCGCGTGATGCAGGGGATACTGATCAACGGGCAGTTCCCGGGGCCTCAGATCGACGCGGTGACCAACGACAACATCGTCATCAATGTGTTCAACAACCTGCCTGCCCCTTTCCTCCTGTCGTGGTAATTTTCTCTTCTCTTCTACTGTTTACAGTGTCTCACCTAACTTAGATGTCCAATTCAAGCTTGGCATGTTTCTCTCTGAATGTTGTATTCTTGATGGGATGGTCATGGTGTTTGTCGGCTCATTGTTGAGCTTTTGTCCACGATATGGATTTGTAGATGTCTTGGCATGATCTAGATCATGCTTTAAATCCTGAAATGTATGGACCATCTCGCCTGTTTTTTCTTATGTTTTTTGTCCCTGATCGGTTCGGCTTGAGCTTCCGACTTCTGGCTTATTTTTCACTATTTATAAATTTCGTTTTTTTCTGAACTTTTGATTTTTTTTGTTGAGCTTTTTTGCCGGTTCTTTTTTTCCGTATTCGTTTGTATTATACATATTGGGCTAACATATTTTTATATTTTTAATTTTTTTAAATTTAGGCCCCGTTTGGCACGGCTCCACTTCACAAGTGGAGCTGTTTTTTTTTTGCTTCAGCTCCACGAACAGCTCCACCGGTGGAGCTGGAGCTGGTTTGGTAGACTGTTTGGCAAAACAGCTCCACCTATTTTATCATGCATGGTTGAGAGATGTCAATTGTCCAATATACCCCTGTCTATTTGCATAGGAATGACCCGTTAAAACCGGTGGCAGATCGCGTAAATTCACGAAAGTACAAGGGCAGTGGCATGCGGGTCTGCGGATGGAGCCGGGTGGAGCTACTTTTTTCAGCTCCATCTCGTACATATCTTTTGTCTCAGCACGTTTTAAGGGACTCCTTGGGTGGAGCTATTTTGTTTTACCCCGTTTGGCACAAAACAGCTCCAAACAGCTTCAGGAGCCGGTGGCGGAGCTGTGCCAAACGGGGCCTTAATTATGCTAAATAAACATCTGTCAGCTACAGTGTTTTTTTAGCCTGCTATAGTGTTTTCAGCCATAAGCCATGAGCTTTTAAGCCCAACTGATCACCATTGGACATATGGAAGAACATGCAAATACTTGAAGTGCAAGTGGATAGTTAAATTTCCTTCAATAGAGTAGGCTCATGTGTAAATCTTGATTTGGCAAGTGCATTGCAGAGTTTGTGATGTCACTGAGAGTAAGCTGTCCCAGGGTAATGTTTATTGCTTCCTTTTATTTGTTTAACTAACGGAATCTGATACTGCTCTAAGATCCACACTCACATCTTTATCCTTTTATTGTTTTTTGCCCATTTCTTTTCCTTGTGCTTTCACTTTCCTTACAGATCCATTATAAAAAGAGCAAATGTACAACTAATGCCTAATTGTATCAGTGGGGCCTGATATATTTCAGCATTGAGCATGTGCAGATTGCTGCGCTTTCTGGCTTCTTTTGCCTTGAAGTGTGGCAAGAGTGTAATTCTTGCCTCCTTCAGACACTCGTTTGCTTCTCGTGTAAGAAAGCGGCGTGTAGATCCATAAGATATGCTCCTGTGATATATGAATGACTAAGAAAGAAACAAGTAAAATAAGGCATGTATATTTTTCACATTGGCTATGCATTAACCATAGTAGGTAACTGCGTTGATCTCATGGTTACTTGATCTTGAAAACCATTGCATTACACATGCGCACACTTCTCCTGCTCAGAAAATCATCGCATGACACCTACCAAAGTTGATTTCGCACACCAAGATTTGGACCGTGGAGATAAACTGTTATTTGACGGTCCATACATTGCAGGCAAGGAATTCAGCAGAGGAGGAGCTCATGGCAAGACGGTGTGTATGGTACAAACTGCCCGATCCCTCCAGGGGGCAATTTCACTTATGTCATGCAATTCAAGGACCAAATTGGGAGCTACTACTACTTCCCTTCTCTTGCATTGCATAAGGCGGCCGGTGGGTATGGTGGCATTAGGGTCCTTAGCCGCCCGAGAATCCCGGTTCCATTTGACCTCCCTGCTGGTGATTTCACCATATTGACTGGTGACTGGTTCAAGCTCAATCACACTGTAAGCGTGCATTTTGATGTATGAAAGTACAATGTTTCGAGAAAACATTGGTAATTTGCATTACATCTTATTGTTCACTTTAGTGCATCACCTAAACTAAAACTAAAATTTCTGCAGGATTTGCAAGGCATTTTGGACAGTGGTAATGACCTGCCATTCCCCAATGGGCTTCTTATCAATGGCCTAGGCTGGAATGGCAACAGATTTACAGTAGACCAAGGTAAATTTAACAGAGTAAATCAAAACGAAGTACTTCATATTTGTATAGACAGAGTTGCACTAAACTTGCTTGATGTAATCTTGCCAGGGAAAACATACCGTTTTCGGGTATCTAATGTGGGGATCGCAACATCATTGAACATAAGGATTCAGGGTCATTCCTTGCTCCTGGTTGAGGTGGAAGGATCACACACCATGCAGAACACGTACTCATCAATCGACGTCCATCTAGGCCAGTCCTATTCATTCCTTGTCACAGCTGATCAGCCACCCCAGGACTACACCATCGTGGTCTCGACACGCTTCACCAAACCTGTGCTCACCAACACAGCCATCCTACATTACAGCAACTCAAATGGAGCCCTTGCCACAGCACCACCTCCCCCAGGGCCTACAATCGAGATCGACTGGTCTCTCAACCAGGCTAGATCAATTCGGTAAGATTGTCCATGATAGATTGGTATATCATGATTTCAATAGAAGTAGCAGGAACCGTTGCTCAGTATATATGTTATTGCATTCTCAACTGAAGAATTTTAAGAATTTTGGGAAGTCATGGAAATATCTGTTTCTGCACTAGATCCTAGGTTAAAAAGGTATATTCAGGAGTATATAAAATTGTATCGACACAAAAAGATTGGAATAGCCCTACTCAAGGATGGCATGGGATGGAAAATTTTTATTTTGAAAGATAGTTGGGACCGGGAAGTTGGAACATTCTAATATATCTGCAACTTTGAAGATGGAACAATCTTGTGACTACCATGTTTCAGTTCAAAAGATGTGTTAAAACTCTTAGCTTACTTGAACAACATTGCTTTGAATGACCATATGTGATGACATAACGAAGTTACATACGCCACTCTGAAAGACTTAAAACATCATTTGTTCCCTAACCCTTTGGTTCCTTTTGTTGGTTAACTCTAAACAGGTGGAATCTAACAGCGAGTGGACCAAGGCCGAATCCTCAAGGCTCATACCATTACGGTCTTGTCAACACCACAAGAACCATCAGACTCGCCAACTCACGGGCTAACATCAACGGCAAGCTGAGATATGCAGTCAACAGTGTGTCCTTCATCCCAGCCGACACTCCTCTCAAGGTTGCCGATTTCTACAACATTCAGGGCGTGTTTACACTGGGGAGCATGCCCGACAACCCCACCGGCGGTGGTGCCTACCTCCAGACAGCCGTCATGGCGTCCAACATGCGAGACTACATGGAGGTTATCTTTGAGAACTCCGAGGACTTTGTGCAGTCATGGCACATTGATGGTTACGCATTCTGGGTCGTCGGGTGCGTTTGCTAATGCCATTCTTGCAATACCTGCGCTTGTTTTAGGCCACGCTGTTTCAGTACGATGACTGAAAATGATTAATCATTTGTGGATGAACAGGATGGATGGAGGACAATGGACACCGGCCAGTCGTCAGAGTTACAACCTTAGAGATGCAATTGCTCGGTACACATTGCAGGTATTATAAATGCAGATGGTCGCTGTAGACCACTGTGTCTATCCTCTAACTTATCTATCTTAAGTTACAAGTAGCCTATGCTCTTATCATGTCATTACAAGAAACAACTGTGCCTGAACTTGTTCTAAGGGCATAACCTAATGATTAATGACGACTCATCTGACCTTCTGGTCGTACATGGTCTACTTTTCAGGTGTACCCTCACTCATGGACTGCGATTTACATGCCTCTGGACAATGTGGGGATGTGGAACGTCAGGTCGGAGAGCTGGGCCAGGCAGTACCTCGGCCAGCAGTTCTACCTCCGAGTCTACTCGCCGGCGAACTCATGGCGGGACGAGAACCCGATCCCGAAGAATGCCCTCCTCTGCGGCCGGGCTTCTGGCCGCCGGACTAGGCCTCTCTGAACCTGAATTTGGCCTGTTTCATGTCACGAAGGGGTGACTGAAACTGAGAATCAGATGGGAGCTCAGATTGCTGAGATCCAATTGTTTTGACAAACTTGAGATGTTTGTACTGGTAGCGTTCTATTTGTGGTGCTACTCCAATTGTTTAGCAATTGTAGCTAAAATGTTGCCGGTGAATTCTTTGTATGGTAAGCAAGAATGATCTTGCTTCCTAACATCATTGATTGATGATATATTGATATCTAACTGGAGTATGTTAAATGGTTGAGTTTCAGTTTTGAGGTATGAAAAGGATAAGTACGAACATAAACCATCCTCTTTGGCAACACACTGCTGCAATTAGTCAATTACTAAGTGAAATACGCCCGTACCTAAAGTAAAATACGCACTGAAACACACAACACGTACAGGAAAAACGCCTTCATGTTGGTATCGCGTAAGCGCTCGAAAGCGCAAACAAGGAGAAGCAAGCAGCTCGAAATAGTTAACGGATTAGTGGGAACTTTTCCAAAACGCCCCCTGAACTTCTTCCTCTTCCAAATCTCACGCCCCTCGCGAGGTGAGGAGACTTCGAGGGCGGGGTTTTATGGGGCAGAGACAGGGCTGTTGGGGGCGAATTGCTCGCCGGTGTTCGCGGTGACTGGCGGTCGCGGAAGGATTTATGGGCTCCGAAAAGGGAGGAGGTAGAGGAATTCAAGCTGAGAAGGGGGAATTGGTGCAAGCAGTGGGAGAGGAAGAAGGGGGGGGGGGGGGGGAGGAAGAAGGGGGGGGGGAAGAAGGGAATCCGGTGTTACAACTTTGGACTCCGGCCACATGCCTAAGTCTAATCGGGTGCCAAAGGTTTAAATGGGCTGAACACAACTAAGCCCAAAGAGCAACGGAGCAACAACCTTATAAGTTTATAAGTGGTATTGAGCCTTCTCCCCCCAAAAGACTAGTCCAAAGGGTGGAGGCTCCTTCACACTTATAAGTTGTGTTTTCTCCTCTCCCACAATCCATGTGGGACAATTCCTAACAATCTCCCCATCACACATAGATTGGGCACTTCTGCAACCATGAGGTCCAAGAAGATGTTAGGCACCTGGACTCTGATACCACTTGTTACAACTTTGGGAAAATTAAATATATAGAACTGAGTTGAGAGTGCTTTTGTGAAATAGGATCAAGTTATTTGGACTTGTAAATATATGACTGAGTTGAGCACCTTCTTGCAAATATAGGATTTTTCCCATTTTAATTTCATTTTCATTTTTCAGCTCTTTTTCTCTACGCGAAATGACTCTTTTGCCCTTCCTTCCTCCCTCGCCTGGCCGCGCCGCCGCGCCCGCTCCCTCGCCTGCCCGAGCGGCGGCGCGCCATGCCCGCTCGCCTCGCCAGCCGCCGAGCGCTCGCCTGCGACGCTGCGCGCTTCCTCGCCGGCCGCCATGCGCGCTCGCCTCTGCTGCGTTCTCGTGCGCTCGCCTCGCCCGCCGCCGCGCTGGCTCGCCGTCCGCACAGGCCGCGCCGCCGTCGCCCAGGCCGCTCGCGTCCGCGCAGGCTGCGCCGCCGTCGCCCATGTCAACGGCGCGACGGAGGCACGCGGCGGGGGGGGGGGGGGGGGGGGTGGCTGCGGGGGAGTGGGCGGCGGTGTTGGGCGCGGGGGCGTGGCGGGTGGAGGAGGTCGGGAAGCAGCAGCTGATGCGGCGGACGGGGCTCCCACCGCGCGACCTGCGCGCGCTGGACCCAGCGCTGTCCTGCCCGTCGGGGATCCCTGGCGTCGAGCCGTTCGTCCGCGAGCTCCGCTCCCGCCTCGCCTCCACCCACGCCGCGCAGGCCGCGCGCGTCGTCCGCCCAGGCCGCGCCGCCGTCGCCCAGGCCACGCTCGCCGTCCCCTTGCCTCGCCGGCGTCCGGCGGCCTCCCCTCCCCCCTCCCTCTCTCACCTGCTCTGCTTGTGCTTGTTAGGAGAGGAGAAGATGGTAGTCAGGATGAAGAAGATGAGTTGGGAGAGAGAAAGAAAAAAGGACAACATTTATTACGCGAAGACACCAGCATTGTGTGAGGTAGTTTGTATAGATAGTTTCTTGCTGATGTGGCTGCTATGGAAACCGTGCGTAGTTTACAGCATTGGGACTGCTCTAAGTTGTGCTTTCTCCTCTCTCACAATCCATGTGGGACTATTCCTAACATCCGGCCGAGGCGAGGTGGCGGCGCAAATGGCGGCGGCGGTTGAGGAGTGAGGGGAGGGAGGAAGAAGGGGGCGAGGAAGAAGGAGTCGGCAGGTAGGCCCCAACGGCAGTGAGAGAAAGGGGGAGAGAAGGGGAGAGGCTGCGGGATGGGCGACGGGGATCGCGCCACGTGGCGACGGGAGGTAATTTGGTCGTCCAGGAGAGAAGGGAGGTGCGGGCGGTGGGGAAGGAAATCGGGTCGGCCAGGTGTCGACACGAGAGAGGTAGGAGAGATTTTAAATCCTTTTTGAATTCTAGAAAAGCTTGAAAATTAAATAAAGGTTTAGAAAATAGTAAGTAAAGTCTAAAAAATTCAAAGAAATTCTTGAGTAGATTTGGGACTTTAAATTCAAGCAAACACATCAATTGTTTTTATTTTAAATTAAATTAATTGTGTTCACTAATAATTTAAAATAAACGGCTAAGCTGTTACATAAGTCCTTCCCCATTCACATTTTCAAACATTTTACTCCACCGACCGATTCAGTATTCTGTTCAGACAGGGCACAATTTGTTTTTTCATCATTCATAGAACCCCAACAAAGTGTTCAATCTCCCAAAAGTTTAACGTTTACCTCCACCCGAGTAGGCACCATACAGCAAAAAAAAAAAAAAGAACAAACACTAACGACTTGATAACTTCATCTACGCATCTAATATTCTTTTTCGAAGCAGACGGCTCCGCATCTAATATTCAGCTATGCCCAAATTACACTATTTGGCAAAGTGGCAAACACACCAAAAGATCATGCCCCAAATCACAATAATTAAACCAGGTCCCATTTTCTCAGTATTGGCATTCGGCGAGACTTATTTCAGTGCAACCAAATCTAAACTACATGAGAAATCGACCAAACAAAGCGAGAGCATCACGAAGCAAGTAAGTCGATATGCATCTTTCTCTTCGAACGAGTAGCATGCATCTTAATTCTTTTTTAGCAAACAACCTAGCTAGCCAACTCGATCCATGCCGATCGATCTATTAAAATCTAATCTAAACCCCCACGAGAAGAAACCAATTAAGCAGTAAGTCTGACACGCACGCACCTAAATGTTTTTCACCACGTGCTCCTCATGCTTGTCCAGCATGTTTCTAACTTAATTTGGCCAAGCCAAAGCCTCTTTTTTCCCCCCGTTCTCCTTGCCAGAATTAGCCGGTGGGCCCGAGGGTGACAGCGACGCGGCTTGCCCAAACAAGTAACCTTGGAATTAGTGATGAACACGTCGAGATCTCCAAACATCAGGTGCACACGCTGCAAAACCATGCATGCACCATACCTCGCACGTGTGCACAAACATTCATATGCATGCATGCACGCGGAATCGCCAGCCCAAGAGGCTACCGGCTTTAAAACTCCATCCGCCGCTCTCCCATCGCGGCATCGCCTACCGTGGTGAGCTGACGGCGATCTTGCTTCTCTCTCTAGTCTCTCTCTCTCTCTCTCTCTCTCTCTAAGATTCCATTTTGTGAATATATAAACACACCCTTTTGTTCAAAGAGAGAGGACTAGAGAAGAAGAGATCGATCGTGATGAGGCCGAACGTGCGCCAAAGTCCTGCAAGCGTTGCCGTGCCGGCGGCGGAGAAGGCGAGTACGGCGGCAACGGGCGACGACTGCAAGACTGCCGCAGGAGGCTGCGTCGACGCCGCCACCGAGGAGCAGGCGAGGGCAATCATTTGCACGGCGAAGAGGGCGGTGGAGGAGGCGGCGGACGGTGGGAAGCTGTTGGTCAAGAAGTCGCTGGAGCGGTTCCTGGAGAGGAGGAAGACGGCGGCCGCGGGGGTGCACCGCCACCATCACGAAGAATCCTCGTCGTCTTCGTCTAACTAGCTACTGTACTGTGGATAGCAGATTGCCTTTGTGAATGTCATGTGATCGATCACTGGCCTAGCTAGGCTCTCAACAATTCGTTTCAACTTCTTTTTTTTTTCTAATTTAATTCCTTGTACGGTAGCTAGTACTCTATACCTAAGTGGAAATCGAATTATCCCTAATCGACGACATGGTTGTTTCATTTCACTTCGCTTTATTCTTCGACATGCCTGTTTTTTCAATTCTTTCTTTCTGTGAAATCGATGTCTGTCTTACCCGTGAGAGACTTGAATTTGACTATGCTCTAAAAAAGCATTTGAATTCGACTGGAACAAAATATAATGCTGTGTTCGAACCAGCTTTTTGCTGAATTATGCTCGTTCTGTCTACAGCAACTAGTTTTTAAACAGTGTGTTTTTTCAAGACAGAGTCAATAGAAATATTGTAGTAAAAAGTGTACTAAGTTCAGTTGTACCGGTCAAATTCATATATGGGTATTTTTCTGTATGTATTATCTCTCAAAACAATTAGAATTCAAATATTTAAAAGCCGAAAATAATCCAACCAATTATCGGGCCTGCATAGCTCGCCTAAATTTTCACTTGGACCAGAGCAGGAAGCAATTGCATGGCTTGGGCTTCTGCGACGGCCGACGGGGAGGATCCGTTCTAGCGAAGCGGCCCGCTCGGCCCCGCCAGTTTGCTCACCGCACGAGAGTAGGCCACGGGCTACGTGGAAAGTGCACGGGAGAGGCGGCCGCTTCTGGGTGGTGTCAGCCCAGTCTTCCCACGCGGCGCGGATCGGAGTCCCGAGGCGAGGCGGGCCGAGTGGGGAGCGCACGGCCGAGGCGGATCAGAGAGGAGGCCGAGGCCTAGGTGGAAGGTGCCCGGCCCACCTTTTGCTGCGTCCGTCCGTCGGGCGGGGCGGCGTTCCGTGCGGCAGACGGCGGTGTCAGCCCAGGTGGCCGAGTGGGGAGCGCGCGCGGTCCAACCCTAGGCGAGCTGGTTAGTGGGCTAGCAGCCTGGCTTGTGGCCCGACTAGTTTCGGCAGGTGCACGTTCCGAGCAGAACCTGCGGCGAGTACAGCAGTTCAATCGCACGAGCAGCTTGCAATGCTGTATCTGAGAGACGGAAGACCTGTTTTCTCTTCGTTATCGCCTTATCGGTAAGCTCCTGCTCGCCAAACTCAATTCCAGAGGTTGATTATGTTAAGGTATAAAGAAAAACTAACCTCGCGTGTAGCCAAAACGATGGTATAATCTCATACCATCCGATCCTTCTACATAATCCTCACTCTTATCCAAACCAAGCTGTTCATATCCACTCGTTCATCTATCTTATCCCTATACATCAGCCCATCATCTCCTCTATTTTCTCACACACGCATTTATGAGTAGATAGTTAGTATCTCATCCCCCTCCATCTCTCTTTCATCGGCGAACAACTAGTTGGACGATGACCACCGTGCTATGCGGCGAGCAACCGTAGATGGGTGTGCAGCTGCGGCGTCCAGCAAGCAATAGCCATCAGGCACAATGATGAGTGGTGCTAGTAGGGGCTTGCGGTCAGCATACCTCGTCAAAAACTGTTAAGGACGGCACAGTGAGAGGAGGCATGGGCAAACGTTAGGGCCCACCATCTCCTCCTTCAATTCCAATAAGAGCAGCTCAGTGGAGCAGCCGTAGGCTCATGCAGCGAGCATGACAGGCCCCTCCACTTACTCCTTCGACTCCGGCGCCACCCTCCCCTCTTCCTCCATCTCCGACTCCAAATCTAGTGTAGATGGTGCTGCAATGCTTCACCTCTGGCTTCGAATCTAGCCAGAGTGGTGATGGCACAGCTCAAGACACACGGATCCGACAGTGGCTCAACGTGGAGCTTAGGCCTGATCTGAGGAAGAGAGAGAGATAGAGAGACAGAGATGGAGGCTTGACGCGGAGCTCAGGCATGAATTTGACGGTGAGTGAAGTCAGTCAACTCTATGGTGGCAATAGTAGTCAAGGCCAGAGCTGAAGAATTGGCTGCGTCGGCAACAAGCGATGTTGGGCAACCCTTGACGTTATGGTAGTACTATTGTAGCCATGTGAGTGCATCAAAACTAGCCAAAATTTCTTGAAACTCGTTTGAAACCTATTGTAACTCACTTAAACATTTTTGTTTAAACATATTGAAATTTGCTGAAACTTGTTAAAACACATCATTGAAACTTGGTAAAACTTAAGTTCTAAAATATAGAACTCATCGAAACTTGTTAAAATTTACTGAAATTCATCGATTAAAATTTGGTGAAACTTGGGTTCTAAAAGCAGAAACTCGTTGAAACTTTGGCTTGAAATCTTCTAGAAATATGCGAAACTTACTGAAACATGAAACTTTTCAAATGTTCTCTTGAAACTTGCTAAAATTGTATAAAACTTATTGCTATACCGTTACAATGGTATACCGTTCTCTAGTCACTCCCTAAGATATATTGCACATTTTTTATTGGCTTAAGCTTTTAGATGATGGGTTTGTTGTATGCAACTCAACAGATTAGTCATGTCTGATGACAAGGTTCTACCTGACATGACTGACACCGCTGCTATTTTGATCGTTTGGGCCTCCGTGGAGCCATTTTAGCATATGATCCAGTAATGAATGCCCGCCGCCTTGCGGCTATGGGGAGCTCAACCTTTACGTGCATGATTGTTCTTCACTATTTGCTCTAAAAAAATATTATTCTTCAGCATGGAGCCTTAAATTTAGCTTGTCCGTGAATCATCTTCAAATCAAGCAAGGAAATAGGCGATTGGCAGTCATATATGCAGGTGCTAACTAAGAACAAGCGTAGATCTGCACACGCGCAGTTATCCCCCAGTAGCTGTTCCATGGGTACAAAAATATGTCTTAATTAATCACATACACATGCAGGAGACAAGTGCATACAACGGAAGACAAGAACTCATGTCACTTCGTTAATTATATATGATACATGAAGTATCACATAAGTATATAGTTAATCTCGACTATGTCCTTTACAACGTATAAATATAATTGCAAGGACATACTAATTGGCAACATGGTCCACGCACGCACGCCGCAAAATCAGTCACACCTCTGAAAAGTTTGCTGCGCGCCGGTGGCCAGAGGTGCAAAACGGTAAGCTCTGGGGACCCCCGACGACGCCGAAGCAACTGACGACGAAGAAGAAGCGGCGCCCTGGAAGCCGCCGTCGTGCGTCATGCTGGAGTGGTCTTCCTCCACGATGGTGTCCAGCTTCGCCGGCCGCGGCGGGACCCTGCCGGCGGCCGACGAGATGGGCTGCCACGGCGCGACCTCCGAGAAGACGACGCCCTCGCCCTTGCGCGAGCGGGACGAGGTCCGGACGACCTGCAGCAAGAAGGATGCTCTCTGGATACTGCTCGCCATAAATCTCCTCAGCTCAAGACAGAGATAAGCTCAGCAGTCAGCACAAAGATCTGAGCTAGCACAGCTACGACCTATATACGAAACAGAAATGAGCTATAGCTTGCCAGCGGCGAAGGGAGACCGGGGGCTTTTATAGCCTTGAGCTTTCGTAAATGCCCTTGTTATCTGGCGTTTATTCCTGGTGATTCTGGCACAAGCGGCTGATGCCGAAAAGGGCATTCTTGGAATGTTAATTAGTGCTTCTGGTTTTGCCTTCGCGATCGGCCATCAAGTACTACTCAGTATCAAGATCAGGCGTTTCCTGGGAAGACGGATACGGATGCAGGAATGACATGCAACTCTGTCAGAGAATTTTGGCCGGTCCATCGAATCATATCGCAGGCTGCTAGCTTTAAATGGGGGGAATTTCGTGTATGTATGTGAGTACGTGGTGGCGCAGGCCGGAGGATCTCTTTCTCCTGGCCCCCAGGACCAGGGCATCGCCCTTCTATTTACGCTTGTTCACGATCAACCCTGTTATTGCCAGGTTTTGATTACCGGTTTTAATCTTTTACCAGAGGCCACCGATAGAACCAATTATAGTGATTTTTCAAAAAATTTGGTATTTTATAGGCTAAAACTTTTAAATAAAAATTGACTGAAAATTAGTTGAAAATATCAGAGAAATTTCGGACGATAGGACACATATACGTACATTCATAAACACATCCATATAAAATAAAAAACAAAATCAATTGTAAACATGTTCCTTGACAACAACAAGTTATGAGCTATTGCGTGAATTATTTGACAATCTAGTAATTGGAATTCATAGGATGGTGACTTGAGTTTACTTGATATGCCATTGCCAAAGATGCACCATGGCTATGCTCTGGCCACGCCATCGTGCACGTTGATCCATTGCTGGCAGGTACTCCGCGCCTTGCCATCAGCGTCACCGTTGTCACCTCCACCTCCTAAACCTTCGGTGTTGAAGTCTGCCAGGGGAGGAATTCTCCTGTAGCGCCACGTTAGGGGCTCGCAGATGACCATGTCCGGGAAGCCCACTGGATCACACATAGAGGCAAAGCAGTTCAGCAGGAGGAGGCTGCTGCGACGGTCCAAGACGGTCCAAACCCAAGAGAAGTTTATGTCTAGGAGGAAGTCAAGAGAGAAGTAGCTGTTGGGATTTTTATGCGGCTTTTAATATTTATTATGGTTGTTGTCTATTTTATTCAACTAGTATAGTGCCCGTGCTAACGCCACGGCAGCATTTCAAGGATGCACATGAAAACAACCAAATGATTAACATAACCACATTACAGTTTACCAAGGACATCTCTAGCAGCAAAAGCAGTGGCAACGCCTACATATATACAGTAACAAAAGAGACTTTTAGTTTAGTTAAAAGTATTATCTACTGCAGTCAAGAGATACCAGGAACCCTAATGCTGAACGGCCATAGTGCATACAAAAGAGAATTTCAGTTTAGTTAAAAGTATTATCTACTGCAGTCAAGAGATACCAGGAACCCTAATGCTGAACGGCCATAGTGCATACAAAAGAGAATTTCAGTTTAGTTAAAAATATTTCCAAACCACGTTTTTGCAATTTAGCCTGCATAACTATATTTGAGTTATGCCAAATTCATGTTATGCACCAACCGGAAAGGTCCAACATGGATCCATTCCTCGTATCATATTATTCCCAGTTCACGCCGCCGCTGCTTGTACCTTGATGGCCTCGGCCACTCCCGCGTGGTCGAGGTCCCCCGCCGCGTGCGCCGCGTCCGCCCCGTCGTGCGGCGTCCTCCCCGCCGCACTGCGCCGCCGCGCCGCGTCCGCCCGTGCTAACGCTACGGTAAAATAAAATTTGTGTACCTAGGAAACAACTATGACCGACAATCAATTTTCTTTCTGAGGCAAGAAGATCAATGACATGGCGGTTCGGGAGGAGGGGGGACGCAAGGGCGTGATGGGGTGGGTTTCTGGAATCAATGGATTCAATGATGTGCATGATCCAAATAATTTTGACCTTAGGATCTTCAATGAGTAAGAGAAGAAGGCTTGAGAAGAGATCCAGACCATTCATTTGGATGAAGTTGGATTACTTTGGTACACAAATCTGGGTGGACTTAGATTAGGCATGACTGTAGAGGTGGTTGAGGGGGTGGATTTAGTAAAAAAAATTTTGGTGTATTATAGAGTAGGGTAGATTAACCAAAACACACAACACACACTCCCGTGCCCGGTCTTCCTCTGTAGTCTGTGTCATTTGCTCCAACCCAAAACCCTTCTTGTCTCTCTCTCTACCCATTCCCTGATCAGATATTCAGATCGAGTGCTTGATCGATTCGAATCGCCGTGACGAGCAAAAGGGAACCGGAAAACCCTAGGCGATGGCGACCCACCCGGCCTCCCCGACCGCCGGCGGCGACATGTGTCAGACCCGGATTTTTCAATCCAAATCTTACTGTGTTTCACTGCACTAATCCCTGGATCAGTAGTTAGTGCCCACAGGTACATTGCTGAATCATTTCATACATCGCATAATCATCCAATATATTACATAAACTGAATTACACCACGTCGGGTGATAGTTTACAAAAGAGGCCGACTAGGCCAACTGTCTTTAATACATCAACGCAGCGGAAATTATAGCAAAAACAGACCCAAATCCACAGGCAAGCGACCAGTAGAGTAATGTGCACAATATATGCTACCAGGGTCCTGGCAACATAAATGTACACAACGCCTAGGGTCTACTTGTCTATGCCTAACCACCGAGGCCTACGCCTTAATTATCGCCCTTGCTTCCGTCGATGTTGGCGGGGGCCTCCTCATAGGCGTAGTGTTCTTGAACTCCTGTTTCTGAATTGTATCGCAAGAGCGAGAATGAGCACTCCGACCCCGTGCTCAGCAAGCCAACACACAGAATGCAATAATTATACATGCATGGCTATCAATGGATGGCTGGGGCTCATTTTATTTTGCGGAGAGTGCTTTTGAATACAATTATAGGAAAATCCCTAAGACCTAGCAATTTTAAACTCAAAACCTTTGTTTATAAAGTAGGTTGATCATATTCTTGACACAGATTCCATCCACCATTACATGGCACCTGTGCCATATAGCATCTTTTCAGCGTTATAGCCGCTTAATGTACCACTGGGACGACGCCCAGGACAACTCCGAACCAGGACCCTCACCGGTCCTATATATTTCCATTTTCACCCACCCAGATTTTTGAAACAGAACTATATCTAGTAAGTTCCCATGTCTGCCCATGACCGTGGGCACGGCTATTCGAATAGTTTTGACTCTGCAGAGTTTGTACACTTTCACCACAAGAGATGAACTATCCTTTTTGCCAACATGCTTCCTTTGGCATGAGACCCAGATAATTTATCATAAAGCCTTTACCTTACTCCGATCTAGCTAGACACCACCCACGCTGAGGTTTCACCGCTGAAGGGTTACACCACCACAGTCAGAAGCCCCCTCTTGCGCCGTGTGAGTACAGTACACCCTGTACCTCACTGTGAGTAAACCAGTACACCCTGGCACCCACTTCCCTCGGTGATGTCTGAACTAAACCCTTGCAAGTTATTCAGCTAGATCGTACCCATTATAGACTTGTGGTTGTACTGTTTTACACGGGTTGACATGACAAGATTCGGTCCTTAAAGCCACCCGGATGATTCTGCCACATTTCATGATTTGTGCTCCCACCGCACCACATACCCGCCCCCAAACCATCCATCCAGGTGTTTAAGCAATTATAGGATTTTCCAGATGTAAAAATATTGTGTCCACCCACTACAGTCATTCCATCCATGACTGCCCACAAAACATTTCGTACTTTGCAATTGTTGTTTCTGGGGCAGCTATGTACCCCCGTTTTATCTAGCAATACTAGGCATCGCAATATTTATTGGGACTTATTGATAAAGGCTATGATAGTATAAGTTTTTGCTAAGGCGACAAGGTTCACATGTCCAAACATTTCAACGGATCATTATAAGCAAGCATTACAGTAGGTGTATAGCTATCATTTCTGGAAATGAACATATTTTGCCACATGAAATAACAGCATGCATGTTGATATTTCAAAAGAAAGTACTTTGCAAAATTGTAGGTTCAAAAATGATCAAAATGTTAACTCGCCTTGGTCACAGGGGTCAGTTTCTTGGTGGTCTGGTGCTTCTTGTGCTGCTGCCTCGATATCTTCCTCTTGAGCCTCGTAGGCTATTTAATCGTACGGAAAACCCAATTAAAAGAAAAACAACCAATCAATAAAATATCACCAGAAATTCAAATGAACTCAAAAAATTATGGTTCTGGTTCCATTAGATAGATCTTGAATTTAAACGAATTTAGAAATTTGTTTCATTCAATTTGGAGCTAAAATGGAGAAGTTATAAGCAGTCAAAGTTTTCGGTTCCAGTCAAATTCAAAAATAATCAAATCCTGACATGTGGGGCCCACTGTCAGCCTCCTGATTCATTTTAATTTCCATTTTTATTTATTTTTCGGTTCTCTGTGCTACTGACATGTGGGTCCAGTTACTGTTCATGGGATCCACATGTCAGTACGGTCCCTGCTTAGATGTATCACTGACCGGTGGGGCCCAGCGGTCAGCGGTGACTCGAGAATGCAGTGGCTGACAGGTGGGGCCCACCTGTCAGACCGAAATAAAAGAAATGTTCAACCTCGGCGCGCTGCGGAGCCGGGGGCTCGAACGCGCGCGGCCGAGGGAACGGGGGGGGGGAAGAGTTAGCGCTGATAGCCAAGTGAGCGGGGAGGCTTTGCCTACCTCTATAGGGCAATGAATCCTTTTGAGGTGGGTCTGCAGAGGGGTCGGGCCGAAGAGTCGTTGACGACGGTGGCCGGCGGCGAGGGAGTGTCGGGGAGGTTCGGTGGAGGGGCCAAAGGGGATCCTGGTGCTGCGGCGAGTCCGGTGGCGCAGTCGGCGAGGACTGAGGATGACCGGAGGTGGGTCGGCGTCGAGCGGCGGCGGCGACTCGAAGGAGCTCTCGGTGCCGGCGAAGTACGGACGTCGGAGAGCTCGAGTGAAGGTCGGGGAGGCTTCACCACGCTCTGGAGACGGTCCTAGCGCCAGGAATTGGGCTCTGGGACAGAGAAACCGCGGGGGGGTTAGTTCGCCGGAGTTGGGGGAGAAGAGGGCTTCCGGTGGCTACAGTGCTGCTGGGGCGTTTACCTGTTACGAAGCGAGTGGGGGAGGCGTGGGGAACTCCGCGGCGCCCTCAAAGCTTCTTATAGAGGCGCGGAGGGAGTGGGCAACGGTTGGGGCGTCCGTGCGGTCATGTCGCGAGCGGCGGGGCAGACGGAGCAGGCAACAGCAGGCGGCGAAGCAGCGGGTTTAAGGGGGATATGGCATGCACGCGCGTGACCGCTCGGGCAGGTCTTGCGCCGCGCACGCGAGGGGACGTCCCAGCGAGGCATGCTTGCCACGGGGCGGGGAGGCGCTGCGCGCTGCAGAGGGAGGAGTGAGCCGGGGAGAGAGCGCTGTGGGCGGTGGCTCAAATCCTCAATCCAGGGGCGGAGGCGGCGAAGCCAGAGGCGGTGTCGGCTTTTCTGGCGCTCCCACCGGGTGACGAGATGGCTCGGCGGAGGCATGCGCGCCACGGGGACGCTCGGCGCAGGAGCTGCGCAGGCGCATGATGGCGTGATCGCATGCGGGCGAAGGAGGAAGATGCTGGCGTGAGAAGGGGCCAGCGGCAGCGAGGGATCGGGCACTGGCCCGCGTGCCAGGGGGAGAGAGCGGACGAGCGGAAGGGCCCACTGGCCAGAGGGACACGGGCGCGGGGTCCGCCCGCCAGTGGCGCTCGCGCCCGCGCGCGAGAATCGGGCCGCGCGGGGGGGGGGGGGGGGAAGGCCGTGCACGCAGGAGCTGGGCCGGGGCGATGGCCGGCCTGGCTCCAGCTTTTTTTTTTCCCATTTTGGTTCTTTTATTTTCTTTCTTTATATATATATATAAATATATATATATATTTTAGGGTTTATTTCTTTGCACAATTTCATAAATAATTTCCAGATTTATTTAAATCCCTTCCTCCTAATTTCTGGATCATCTTTTCAGATTCTAAATTAAAATTTAAATTTACCTCCTCATGTGTATATTTCCTTTTTATTTCAACTTTAGGGAACCTCAACCAAAAATTCTTGAAGAAACACCATGAAATCCAAATCAAATTAGGATTTACTGCAAAATATTGCAAGGCTCCATAATTTTACAATTTCAATTTTTTTCGGGATGTTACAAACCTACCCCCCTTAAAAGAATCTCGACCCCGAGATTCAACTTAATTAGGGAACAGGTCGGGGTAATCTCTTCGTAACTGGTCTTCACGCTCCCAGGTAGCTTCTTTCTTGGAGTGATGGCTCCATTGCACCCTGCACATGCGAATGGTTTGAGTACGCGTCCTCTTTTCTACGGTGTCCAAGATCTTGATCGGGCGCTCCTTGTAGGTTAGGTCTTCTTCAATCTCGATTGCCTCCAACGGAGCTTGATCCTCAGGTACTCGTAGACACTTCTTCAGTTGGGACACGTGGAAGACGTCGTGTATATCTGATAGATTCGGAGGTAGTGCAAGCTGGTAGGCAACTTCCCCCTTTTTAGACACAATTGGGAATGGTCCAACATACCGCGGGGTAAGCTTGCCTTTGACTTTGAATCGTCTAACTCCTCGCAAGGGTGATACCTTCAGATAAACATGATCTCCCACTTCAAAACTTAATGGCCTTCTTCTCTTGTCTGCATAACTTTTCTGCCTGGACTGAGCTGCTTGCAGTCGATCTCTAATTAGGCGAACCTTTTCTTCAGCCTGTCTTAAAGTATCTGGTCCGAAAATGTAGTTCTCCCCTACTTCTGACCAATGTAGAGGGGTTCGACATGGTCGACCATACAGAGCTTCGAAGGGTGACATCTGAAGACTGGCCTGATAGCTGTTGTTATAAGCAAACTCAGCATAGGGTAGGCATCGATCCCAATCCTTAGAAAAATCTAGAGCACAGGCCCGAAGCATATCTTCCAATATCTGATTTACTCTCTCCGTTTGACCATCTGTCTGGGGGTGGTATGCGGTGCTAAAATCCAAGTAAGTACCGAGAGCTTCATGTAGGCTAGCCCAAAAATGCGAGGTGAACTGGGAACCTCGATCCGAGACTATCCGTTTTGGTACGCCGTGTAAACATACTATGCGTGACATATATAGCTCGGCTAACTTATCTCCCTTGTACGTGGTTTTGACGGGGATGAAATGTGCAACCTTAGTCAGCCTATCAACCACGACCCATACGGAGTCATAACCAGATTTGGTTTGTGGAAGTCCCGTGATAAAGTCCATCCCGACTTCTTCCCACTTCCACTGGGGTATTTTCAATGGTTGTAGTAGTCCTGCTGGCCTTTGATGTTCCGCTTTCACTCTCTGACACACATCACAACAGGCTACATGTTCAGCTATGTCTCTCTTCATACGGGGCCACCAGCAGAATTGCTTCATTCCTTGGTACATCTTGGTGCTCCCGGGGTGCAGGGAGTACGGAGAGCTATGAGCTTCCCTCAATATCAGATCCTTGAGATTCCTCTGATGAGGTACAACTATACGCTTTCCGTACCACAGAGTACCGTCCTGATCAGTCTTCATGTTGGGAGCCTTCCCTGCTTCTATCAGCCCTTTCCATTTTATTATAGCTGGATCTTCCTGCTGAGCAACCATAATCTGCTCCTCTAAACTTGGTTGAATTTCCATGGTAGTTAGAGTGCCTTTCTCTACTATCTCCAAGTTCAAGGCTTGCAGTTCTTTACATAGCTCGGGTTGGTGTTCCTGTACCATGAGATTATTGCAATAAGCCTTCCGGCTTAGAGCATCCGCTACAACATTAGCCTTCCCTGGGTGGTAATGGACGCTCAGGTCATAGTCCTTAATCAACTCCAACCATCTCCTCTGCCTCAAGTTGAGGTGCGACTGGGTGAAGAAGTATTTAAGGCTCTGGTGGTCCGTGTATATGTCACAGTGATTACCTATCAGATAATGCCTCCAAATTTTCAATGCATGCACTACTGAGGCCAATTCCAGGTCATGAGTAGGGTAGTTGGCTTCGTGAGGGCGGAGCTGCCGAGATGCATATGCCACTACCTTGCCTTCCTGCATTAGTACACATCCAAGCCCTTGATGTGAGGCATCACAGTATACCTCAAAATCTTTGCGCACATCAGGCAGGGTTAACACAGGCGTGGTAGTCAATCTCTCTTTCAACTTTTGGAAGCTCTCTTCACATGCCTTGGTCCATTCAAACTTCTTCTCCTTCTTGAGTAGTTGAGTCATTGGCCTGGCAATCCGAGAAAATCCTTCTATGAATCTCCGGTAGTATCCAGCCAATCCAAGGAAGCTCCTCACTTCAGTGACGGAAGCTGGTTGCTGCCACTCTATGACTGCTGCTATTTTGGCGGGATCAACAGATATTCCTCCTGCTGACACTATGTGTCCTAAGAAACTAATGTCATGCAGCCAGAATTCACACTTGCTAAACTTTGCATATAATTGATGCTCCTTTAGCCTTTCCAACACCAGGCGCAGATGTTCCGCATGCTCTTCAGCATTCCTGGAGTATATAAGGATGTCGTCAATAAAGACCACGACAAATTTGTCCAAATACTCCATGAATATCTTGTTCATCAGGTTCATGAAGTAGGCTGGGGCATTGGTTAATCCAAAAGACATGACTGTAAACTCATACAGCCCATATCTAGTGGTGAAAGCTGTCTTGGGTATATCTTCAGCTCTAATCTTCAGTTGGTGATAGCCCGATCTTAAGTCTATTTTGGAGAACACCGTGGCTCCACCAAGTTGATCGAATAAATCGTCAATCCTGGGGAGTGGGTATTTGTTCTTGATGGTTACTTCATTTAGGGCCCTGTAATCCACACACATCCGAGTGGTGCCGTCTTTCTTCTTCACAAATAATACTGGAGACCCCCAAGGTGATGAACTAGGTCGGATAAATCCCTTTTCCTGCAACTCCTGAAGTTGCTGCTTCAATTCTTCCAACTCCTCCACTGTCATTCTATAAGGCCTTTTGGAGATTGGAGCGGATCCCGGCTTCAAGTTGATAACAAACTCCAGGTCTCTATCTGGGGGCATGCCAGGGAGCTCATCGGGGAACACTTCAGGATAATCTTGCACCACGATCATCCCTTCCATAGGTATGTCTTCACTATAGTAGATTGCACGGCCCCATCGATAGGGTCGATCTACTTTTACCTCTATTGTTACACCGGGGCACTTGACCAGTTTCACCGTTCGGGTGGCACACTCCAGGACTCCTTGATGTCTAGCTAACCAATCCATTCCCAGTATGATATCCAGGGTTTGGGAACTTAACACTATCAGGTCTGCTAAAAAGTTATACTTTTCCATAGTGATGGTCACTTTAGGACATACTAGGATAGCAGTAATCGGACCAGCTGGTGAATTGAGCACCACTGGGCTCTTTAAGGTAAAGGTAGGTAACCCCAATTTATCAGCATATCCTTTTGATATGAAGGAATGGGAAGCCCCCGAATCAAACAATACTTGTGCAGGTATGGTCTTAACAGAAAACGTACCCATCAGTACTCCGACGGCCTCCTTAGCTTCTTCGGCAGTGATGTGGTTGACTCGACCACGGTTCGGGGCCGATGCACTCTTGCTGCCTTGTGAGCCTTGATGCCCTCGGTTGGGTGCTGAAGCTTGGCTGCGGGCTGAGGCATTCTGCCTCTGTGGACATTTGTTGGCGAAGTGCCCTGGTTCGCCGCAGCTGAAGCACTTGTAGCTGGCTATAGAGTTTGATCCTGCAGATTGACCACCTTGTAGAGAATTGCTTCCTGGTCGGAACGATGGGGTTGAAGTCTTGAACTGATTAGGCTTCAAGGGAGAGGATGAATTATTAAAGAGTTTTTGGACAAATCTTCCCTGCGGTCGTTGAGCTGACATCTTCCGCTTACGACTGGCCTCCAAGTTATTCCTCTCATTTTCCAGAATCAGTGACTTGTTCACAAGCTGATGAAAGCTGGTGAACTCTTGTGTGATCAACTGCACCCGTAACTCTTCGTTCATCCCTTCAAAGAATCGGTCAATCTTTTCTTCCTCATCAGCTACATCTTTTGGGGCATATCGAGCCAATTGGGTGAACTTAGTGAGGTACTCATTAACTGACTTATTCCCTTGCTTGAGGGTGCGGAATTCGTTTTTCTTCATCCGCATTACTCCGGTTGGAACAAAGTTAGCCTTAAATGCGGTCTTAAATTCTTCCCAAGAAATAGCTTGTGCGCTAGTTTCTGTGGTGGTATCCTCCTGGCCCCTGGCGGCCAGGTAATTCTCCCACCATGCCGCTGCAGCACCCTGCAGCTGGTGGGCAGCGAACATGACTTTGTCTTCTTCTGCGCATTTAACTAAGCGCAGTTTCCTCTCGATATCCCGAAGCCAGTCTTCGGCTTCAAGTGGTTCTTCTGCCGCTGTAAAGGTTATTGGCCTTGTTCTCTGGAAATCTCCTAAGTCAGCTCTGTGCCCTCCTGAGCTTCCTTGTTGTCCTGCGTATATGGCTTGCAAAATCTGGGTTTGTTGCGCCATAACTTGGGCCATTGTAGGGTGTTCTGGAGGGTTTGGAAGGTTGTCGTTTCCCTGGTCTTGAGTTCTGCCTTGGTCTTCCGGCAGAACCCCACGATTTGAGTCTACCTCGGCTGGGTTTGTATTAGTCTGAGCCCTGGTAGTTCTTCGGCTGGCCATCTGCAGTGGTAGCCTTATACTCAGTGCTAGTTTCGTATATAGGGGAAACAAGGGGTGCCAACCCGCACAAGAAAAACAGTAAAACCAAGACGAGGCAATTTCCAACATAAGGCCGGTATCCAGCCATTCACTTAAACATGTCAACAATTACATAGCCAGCATTGATGCTGGGCTTACAATTACATTACAATAATTAAAGTTCATAGGTCCGCAACTACGAAATAAAAAGGATGGATACATTAACTAAGATACATGAATTTAGTACTTGCATCACACACTGCAAGTACATCACAACCCCATCTACTCCTCCAGATACCCGTAGCCAGATGGGCTGTAGTGCGGGGACCTGGAACGGGAGCGACTCCCACTGAACTCCGACGGATCTGAGTCATCGGCGTCCGAGGGCGCGCGTGGGGGGCTACGGCTCTGGGGAGGCTCTCCCCCCCTAAGTGCAGCCCGGGGACCCGGAGGCCGCGTGCTCTTACGCGCGGTCATCCGAGTGCGGGGCCCGGATCCTGGTGGTGGCGGTGCTGGAGCTGCTGCAGGGGTGGAGGCCCGTCGGAGCTGAGCTTGGAGGGCGGCCACCTCTGCCTGGGCCTGCGCCAAGGCCTGCTCGCTCTTGGCGAGCTGCTCCCGTAGCGCCACCCTGGAGCCGTGCCCAGTGGTAAGGCGCTGTCGGAGAAGGGTGATCTCCTCCAAGGCTGCGGTGTGGGCTGCGCCCATAGCCCTGGTGAGAGTGACCTGGTGTGTTAGCGCAGGGTCGTCCTCGTCCACCGGCAGGTTCGTCTCATTGTACCGCGCACCGTCCTGGCGCGATGGGTAGAAACGATAGGGCGTGCGGCGAATGGCAGTCTCATATATGTCACACAGCCGTGCCGCGGCGAGGCGCGCGGCGTCCTGGATCGCGTCCGCCCTGGTACTCCTCCGATGCTCCGTGGTAAAGACATGAGGCTGTTCTTGTTCACTTTTTGGGTAGATGTAGACCTGCATGGTCCAAGATTCATCTTCTCCTATAGTAGCCTTCAGTCCACGGTAGATAGGTTGCTCGTCGTAGCCCATGTAATGTAGAAGCTTGCGTAAGATGCTTGCGAACTCGTTTTCATAGACACCGTGCCCCAAATAATCCCAGTCCCCTTCATATCCCGTTCCTGCCATCTGTAAACGTTATGGTTCCAATGTTAGTACTTTTCCAAATGTAATGAAGAATAGAGTAGAGCAGATTCTAGGAAGGATACGAGTAAGAACATTATACTATGATTTTGGAAATTATTTTCTTGCTTTCATAAGTATTGCATTCCTAGGCCATCCTAAGGCTTTACCCTACGGTCGTATGCTCTGATACCAGCGCTGTCAGACCCGGATTTTTCAATCCAAATCTTACTGTGTTTCACTGCACTAATCCCTGGATCAGTAGTTAGTGCCCACAGGTACATTGCTGAATCATTTCATACATCGCATAATCATCCAATATATTACATAAACTGAATTACACCACGTCGGGTGATAGTTTACAAAAGAGGCCGACTAGGCCAACTGTCTTTAATACATCAACGCAGCGGAAATTATAGCAAAAACAGACCCAAATCCACAGGCAAGCGACCAGTAGAGTAATGTGCACAATATATGCTACCAGGGTCCTGGCAACATAAATGTACACAACGCCTAGGGTCTACTTGTCTATGCCTAACCACCGAGGCCTACGCCTTAATTATCGCCCTTGCTTCCGTCGATGTTGGCGGGGGCCTCCTCATAGGCGTAGTGTTCTTGAACTCCTGTTTCTGAATTGTATCGCAAGAGCGAGAATGAGCACTCCGACCCCGTGCTCAGCAAGCCAACACACAGAATGCAATAATTATACATGCATGGCTATCAATGGATGGCTGGGGCTCATTTTATTTTGCGGAGAGTGCTTTTGAATACAATTATAGGAAAATCCCTAAGACCTAGCAATTTTAAACTCAAAACCTTTGTTTATAAAGTAGGTTGATCATATTCTTGACACAGATTCCATCCACCATTACATGGCACCTGTGCCATATAGCATCTTTTCAGCGTTATAGCCGCTTAATGTACCACTGGGACGACGCCCAGGACAACTCCGAACCAGGACCCTCACCGGTCCTATATATTTCCATTTTCACCCACCCAGATTTTTGAAACAGAACTATATCTAGTAAGTTCCCATGTCTGCCCATGACCGTGGGCACGGCTATTCGAATAGTTTTGACTCTGCAGAGTTTGTACACTTTCACCACAAGAGATGAACTATCCTTTTTGCCAACATGCTTCCTTTGGCATGAGACCCAGATAATTTATCATAAAGCCTTTACCTTACTCCGATCTAGCTAGACACCACCCACGCTGAGGTTTCACCGCTGAAGGGTTACACCACCACAGTCAGAAGCCCCCTCTTGCGCCGTGTGAGTACAGTACACCCTGTACCTCACTGTGAGTAAACCAGTACACCCTGGCACCCACTTCCCTCGGTGATGTCTGAACTAAACCCTTGCAAGTTATTCAGCTAGATCGTACCCATTATAGACTTGTGGTTGTACTGTTTTACACGGGTTGACATGACAAGATTCGGTCCTTAAAGCCACCCGGATGATTCTGCCACATTTCATGATTTGTGCTCCCACCGCACCACATACCCGCCCCCAAACCATCCATCCAGGTGTTTAAGCAATTATAGGATTTTCCAGATGTAAAAATATTGTGTCCACCCACTACAGTCATTCCATCCATGACTGCCCACAAAACATTTCGTACTTTGCAATTGTTGTTTCTGGGGCAGCTATGTACCCCCGTTTTATCTAGCAATACTAGGCATCGCAATATTTATTGGGACTTATTGATAAAGGCTATGATAGTATAAGTTTTTGCTAAGGCGACAAGGTTCACATGTCCAAACATTTCAACGGATCATTATAAGCAAGCATTACAGTAGGTGTATAGCTATCATTTCTGGAAATGAACATATTTTGCCACATGAAATAACAGCATGCATGTTGATATTTCAAAAGAAAGTACTTTGCAAAATTGTAGGTTCAAAAATGATCAAAATGTTAACTCGCCTTGGTCACAGGGGTCAGTTTCTTGGTGGTCTGGTGCTTCTTGTGCTGCTGCCTCGATATCTTCCTCTTGAGCCTCGTAGGCTATTTAATCGTACGGAAAACCCAATTAAAAGAAAAACAACCAATCAATAAAATATCACCAGAAATTCAAATGAACTCAAAAAATTATGGTTCTGGTTCCATTAGATAGATCTTGAATTTAAACGAATTTAGAAATTTGTTTCATTCAATTTGGAGCTAAAATGGAGAAGTTATAAGCAGTCAAAGTTTTCGGTTCCAGTCAAATTCAAAAATAATCAAATCCTGACATGTGGGGCCCACTGTCAGCCTCCTGATTCATTTTAATTTCCATTTTTATTTATTTTTCGGTTCTCTGTGCTACTGACATGTGGGTCCAGTTACTGTTCATGGGATCCACATGTCAGTACGGTCCCTGCTTAGATGTATCACTGACCGGTGGGGCCCAGCGGTCAGCGGTGACTCGAGAATGCAGTGGCTGACAGGTGGGGCCCACCTGTCAGACCGAAATAAAAGAAATGTTCAACCTCGGCGCGCTGCGGAGCCGGGGGCTCGAACGCGCGCGGCCGAGGGAACGGGGGGGGGGAAGAGTTAGCGCTGATAGCCAAGTGAGCGGGGAGGCTTTGCCTACCTCTATAGGGCAATGAATCCTTTTGAGGTGGGTCTGCAGAGGGGTCGGGCCGAAGAGTCGTTGACGACGGTGGCCGGCGGCGAGGGAGTGTCGGGGAGGTTCGGTGGAGGGGCCAAAGGGGATCCTGGTGCTGCGGCGAGTCCGGTGGCGCAGTCGGCGAGGACTGAGGATGACCGGAGGTGGGTCGGCGTCGAGCGGCGGCGGCGACTCGAAGGAGCTCTCGGTGCCGGCGAAGTACGGACGTCGGAGAGCTCGAGTGAAGGTCGGGGAGGCTTCACCACGCTCTGGAGACGGTCCTAGCGCCAGGAATTGGGCTCTGGGACAGAGAAACCGCGGGGGGGTTAGTTCGCCGGAGTTGGGGGAGAAGAGGGCTTCCGGTGGCTACAGTGCTGCTGGGGCGTTTACCTGTTACGAAGCGAGTGGGGGAGGCGTGGGGAACTCCGCGGCGCCCTCAAAGCTTCTTATAGAGGCGCGGAGGGAGTGGGCAACGGTTGGGGCGTCCGTGCGGTCATGTCGCGAGCGGCGGGGCAGACGGAGCAGGCAACAGCAGGCGGCGAAGCAGCGGGTTTAAGGGGGATATGGCATGCACGCGCGTGACCGCTCGGGCAGGTCTTGCGCCGCGCACGCGAGGGGACGTCCCAGCGAGGCATGCTTGCCACGGGGCGGGGAGGCGCTGCGCGCTGCAGAGGGAGGAGTGAGCCGGGGAGAGAGCGCTGTGGGCGGTGGCTCAAATCCTCAATCCAGGGGCGGAGGCGGCGAAGCCAGAGGCGGTGTCGGCTTTTCTGGCGCTCCCACCGGGTGACGAGATGGCTCGGCGGAGGCATGCGCGCCACGGGGACGCTCGGCGCAGGAGCTGCGCAGGCGCATGATGGCGTGATCGCATGCGGGCGAAGGAGGAAGATGCTGGCGTGAGAAGGGGCCAGCGGCAGCGAGGGATCGGGCACTGGCCCGCGTGCCAGGGGGAGAGAGCGGACGAGCGGAAGGGCCCACTGGCCAGAGGGACACGGGCGCGGGGTCCGCCCGCCAGTGGCGCTCGCGCCCGCGCGCGAGAATCGGGCCGCGCGGGGGGGGGGGGGGAAGGCCGTGCACGCAGGTGCTGGGCCGGGGCGATGGCCGGCCTGGCTCCAGCTTTTTTTTTTCCCATTTTGGTTCTTTTATTTTCTTTCTTTATATATATATATAAATATATATATATATTTTAGGGTTTATTTCTTTGCACAATTTCATAAATAATTTCCAGATTTATTTAAATCCCTTCCTCCTAATTTCTGGATCATCTTTTCAGATTCTAAATTAAAATTTAAATTTACCTCCTCATGTGTATATTTCCTTTTTATTTCAACTTTAGGGAACCTCAACCAAAAATTCTTGAAGAAACACCATGAAATCCAAATCAAATTAGGATTTACTGCAAAATATTGCAAGGCTCCATAATTTTACAATTTCAATTTTTTTCGGGATGTTACAACATGTCCCTTTCCACGCCGCCGCCGGTGCGCCTGGCCGGGCCGCAAGCGGTGGCGGCCATCCAGCCCAACTCCCCGCGATTCTTCTTCTCCTCGCTCGCCTCCGCCTCCGTCGCGGCCTCCTTCCCGCACCGCCGCATCGCCATCGCCGTGGACCTCTCCGACGAGTCCGCCTTCGCCGTCAAGTGGGCCGTCCAGAACTACCTCCGCCCCGGCGACGCCGTCGTCCTCCTCCACGTCCGCCCCACCTCCGTCCTCTACGGCGCCGACTGGGGCTCCATCCCCGTCTCCGTCGACGACGACCCCGACGCCGGGGGCGCGCCGTCCAGCAACGCCGCCGAGGAGCCGGAGGACAAGCAGAAGAAGCGGGAGGAGGACTTCGACGCCTTCACCTCCACCAAGGCGCAGGACCTGGCGCAGCCACTCGTCGCCGCGCAGATCCCCTTCAAGATCCACATCGTCAAGGACCACGACATGAAGGAGCGCCTTTGCCTCGAGGCCGAGCGCCTCGGCTTGTCCGCCATGATTATGGGCAGCCGCGGCTTCGGCGCCTCGCGCAGGGTCGGCAAAGGGGGGCTTGGGAGTGTCAGTGACTACTGTGTGCACCACTGCGTCTGCCCCGTGGTGGTCGTGCGCTACCCTGATGACGTCGGGGCAGCGGGTGGTGGGGAGGCCGTGGGGGATGAACTGCGCGCGGTGCCTGAGGATGAGCCTGTGTACCATGAGGCGCCTGATGGGCATGAAGGTCTGTCTTTTTGCTTGATCTTGTACTTCCTAACACCTATTGCATTTATCGATTAATTAGTTTGCCATGAAGTAGGTAATGAAATGATTAAAATGTGTTGGGTATTGATGGCAAGGAGACATGAGAGGAAGTATAGTGCCCGTGCTAACGCCACGGCGGCATTTCGGGGATGCACATGAAAACAACCAAATGATGATATTTTTTTATAGTTTAAGTTTCACGCAATTGTATATCACCATGTATATAATCTGGAAAACACTCATGTATATCACCAGCAAGTTCAGGTCATGAAATTACAAGCCTAGGCATAACAAGGCAATAATAAGTCATGTCTCGCCTGAACCATCTACTTTCTGATTTGCTTAAGTAGGTCTTGGAGTTCTCCAGGGATAATGTCTTTACATTCATTTTCACTGCTCTTCAAAATGTCCACCAAGAAATTCGTCCTCAGTTAATGTGATCGCTGTGCATGGCAGATAATAAGTTAACTTATTAATTTGCTATGCAGTCTACAAAATATACATAGAGAATATTATATGCTCACAGTGTTGATAACTGGTAATCTTACGCCATTCCACGACCACATGAAACTGTATACAAGGAAGCCTGACAGGTTGCTGGAGAAGAGCACGTGTTTAATTGTTTTAGATAAATCAAAAGATATTTGATAATAAAGATGAAACATATTATAAGTTATTACCAGTCCGTAGTTTTTGGAACCCATGTTGGGAATTGACGACGCCAGTAAAAAATATCGTCTTTCCACGCAGGATGTGCCAATTCCATGGCGAGTTTGAAACTATTAGCAATGTTATGTAATTTGTGTATATATGGCATGCATGGATCAGAACCCTTAAACATTCCATTTTTAGGATGAGGATCCATAATGGACACAGTTCTGGTACCCATGTCTAGTATGTATAATGTGTAGTGATTCATTTGACGGTATGGCAGTAGAACCTATAAACAAACACCGAGTCTATAAGTGACAAATGATAAAACACAAGTTTTTAAAGGAGTATATAGAACATATCTTACACTGCTGCAATGTGAAATATCGTACTCCATGTCAGGCCGGCATTCAAGCAATTTTGCGAGTTTTTTGCAGTCTAGCTTGTCACACCGCCGCGGATCTCGTCCAAACTGAGATATGGACTGTTCATTTTGCAAAATTTAGAATTATTTGTTTATATATATATATATACACACACACACACAACAAGGGAACAATTATATCAACTTACACAGAACTGGAGGTCCATGTAGTGGAATTTGTCATCTAACCACAACAAGGCTTCGTTGCACGCAACCGTCCGAACACCCATGTTGAAGCAATCACAATCAATGGGTTTATTTGCATCTAAAATATCTCTAAGTGTTCTGAGACTTAAAGAAATTGGATATGGTCTGGTGCTTCGAACCCATTCTTTGCTAAAAAAAAAGGACCAGGGACGAATTAGTTGATCACATCTTAGTATATTAGTATATGCAATTAATTAGCAAAAAATACTTACTCTAAACACTCTTCATCGTCTATCGACCAGATGTATGTGCTCAACCAATACAATAGTTCATTTCTGTCAGTGAATATTTTGGCAGATGGTTGAGGACCAGCAGCAATTTCTGACAGTTGAGTGACCTCACCCGGATTATCGATCATTATGACATCATCTGGATTATCACTGACCTCTTTATCTTGTTCATCATCCTGGTACCCTCTAGCTGTGTTTAATGTGGAGTCCCACAAGATTGCAGGGAGCTTGAACCTAAACTTACTTATATCATCCTGAAAATATGAGCAAGTGCTGATCTATTAACCAATTATTTGACCAAAAAAAGTTACTATGTTTAGAAATCTCCCTATGAATTACCTGGGTCACATGGTCAGATAGAGTAATTCCAGTCCAATACTCCATATAGTTGATCATCCATAAACCACAACTTACCCTGTGCAAAAGTGAAAAAAAACTAACGTGAGTGATATAGATACCGTTGCAAGTCAGGCAATGGCATACACAACAAGTCAGATGATCTTTTACCCATCTGTTTGCATTCTCTCAGTGATCTTATCTATAATTGGCCAAGATGCCACTTTAATATCCGCCCATTTATCTCGGTATAGCTGTGTATGCTCTGCTGCAAGTTTTATTACTCTTTCCAGTCCTCTTAACTGTTGTGACCGAAACACCAATATTTAGAAAGGAATATTAGAATTAAAATACAATATGAAACTATATATTAATCATTAGTACGTACCGTAGTTTTGAGATCTCGACGGTCCGATAGTTCTCGTCCGAAAGAATCCAAGACATGTATCTCACATTTTTTGGCATTCACAACCGCTAGGTACCAGTGAAACTTCTCAATATTAATTGGAAGGAACACCTGCACTAACAGAGTTTTATCTCAAAATTTTCTTCTATCTTTAAATTAACAAAATTAACATCTGCATGATATTATATATATAATAATTATGGCATCGACAAGTTTACCATATCAGCGTGTAAATACTTTTCGACCCTTGTATAATCTACGTCATCTTTATAGTTCAATGCCACCTTAGGATCTCCGTCACGTTTTAGCAAGCTGGAAATAAATGTATTTTCTAAATAAACATCTCCACCTTCTCTATGCTGTAGGTGTTCTTCATGCCGGATACAATGAATATAAGCACTTAGGACCTGCAAATTTTTAATTTGACAGTAAAGAATTGAACCCAAATATTTGGTATACATCAATCAATGCAAAAGACAGTATTAAACATACTTACAACGCATTCACTTGCTCACCGTCACGGAAAAGACAATCCATGTCATCTCTGTTTACCCAATTATTATCGATGTTGACGAGTACCCTTTTTTCTGGTGTTGCTTTCATGTATTCAATTATATCAGCATCTTCTTTTGTACACTCATAATCTACAGAGAAATTATTTTTATTATTAATTAATTCCCAAATAAGTAAAGAAGATACAATTGAAGACCACTCACCTTGAGGCAGGACTTTTGCATTGTCTGACTTCTTAGGTTTATTATGTCGGGATGATGCCTTCATCTGTGTGTTCAAGACTATCGACTTCACATCCTCGTCAGCACGCTTCCTGTAGTCGTCTTGTTCTAGGTCAACTATTTGTCCGGCATCGTCTTCGATCGGCCCTTCTGCTACATCCATGTTGATCTGCAATATATAATATCAGTGAAGAGAGAGTGAAGTAGTGAAGCATCTTGTGAAATGAATCAGGTCCTAATCTAATGATCTCATTAAGAGAGCAATAATAACTAAATAGAAGAAGATTAATCTTAAACCTGTTGCAAAACTAAACAGAACCATGTTTCACATAATCAGCACATATTGCACTTTAACAAATAACAGACCAAAGGGAGAAGTTCAGCACATATTGCACTTAACAAAAATAACCGACCAAAGGGAGAAGTCATATTTCTTAACTGCGTTAGGATTATCAGGATGTTGTGAACCAATATTATTATTGGGATCTGCAAACTCAGCTACAAGTTCATCTGCCACTTGAAAAAGACAGGCCATGCATTGTATAAATAATTTCTAAACCGGACTGCAAAAAGACGTCAAAGTGTGACTGTTTTGTATTGTATCTAAGAAAGTTTATGTCTTCAATATTGTGACATTGCATCGTTATAACACCTATTTTCCAGGTCAAGATATGGAGAGATACCACACAAACATGACCAAGCAAAAATATTGGCGTAAGTGTAACCAATTGGTAATACTAAAAACACTGTACAAAATATGATGATAACGTATGCATCATAACTTTATAAGTAATCTTTCATGTATGTTGGTACAGTAGGCTTAACAGCATGACAATTATACCAAATCGGAGTACAGGTGAGACAGTACACATTGCAGAGACCATTATATGAGATGATAACTGATCTTGTGGGTATTTACAGGTACTGCACGGGAGGTATACACTGTGAGATGGCATCAGCTTATATACGCTCCAAAGGTGAAGGCTTCGAGAATGTTTATCAGGTAACCTGTGACGCTTTGGTCAATAGTTTAATTCTAAGAAATCTGGAGTGTTGATTATATATGTTTTAGTAATCTGCATTGTTTATGACCATTTCATATTTTGTTTGTGTTAGTTATATGGTGGAATCCAGAGATATCTGGAGCAATTCCCAGATGGTGGCTATTTTGAAGGAAAGAATTTTGTATTTTTTTGACCATAGGTTGGTAATCAGTTAGTCATCTAATCTAATACATCTGGTCTAATTGCTTCCTTCAGAGGTTCCGCAGTTTCCCTAGTGCTGACTATTCACTGTTTGGAAATAGTAGGACATGGCTTCTTGTTATATATGAATCTCTGTTTCTCATCTTGGCTTTAGTGTAGTAAATTTTTTGTAAGAAAAAAACATTCCTTACTATGTGAGCACATATTACTATTTCTTAGTTTGTAGAAAACTATTTCTAACTTGTGGGTTGTCCTGAGCTGACATTATTAATATTTGGTATTTTTACCATGTTGCATAATTGTTTCGTTGACAGGTGTTCTCAGATTTGGAACGTTCAGTTTGTCGCATGGTCAATCGTCAGGTTAATTTCTTATATTTTTCCTTTCGCTATATGCATAGTGTCCCGAGCAGTCTCCGTATTATTGGCAAATAACATGCTGATACTTGGAACATGTTTGCTATGTGGTTCTTTTGATGACTATTCATCCCGGTGTCGTTGCAACCATTGTAGAATGCTGGTCTTAGTGTGCTCCGTGTGTCAGGTTGTTAAGATGCTTTATTTCATATATCCTTTACGACCATTTGAACATATTCTTGCATGCATGCAGCAATTACTCATCGCACTTTCTTCTCCAGGATTCTACTAAGGAGTATGTATGCGAGTTATGTCAAAAGAATGGAAAACCGTGCCACCAAATATCACTAAGGCAACACTGCCAAACAGAGTTAGAGCTATCTGAATCTTGTCACTTCGAAAATACATCCATAAGCAATCAAATTGCAAATTCTAAAAATGCCAGGACTAATGGTAAGGTCTGTATCAGTTTACTTTTGCACTCTAATGACTATAGGCTATTTTTATCTCATCAAGTATGTCCATGTTATAAGCCTATACTACTGACAGATATGTGCATACACAGCCTAGATTCAGTACTATGAGATCTAATTAACTTCATCATACGATATGTCCATCTATTCTGAAGTACAACAAGAGTTAGGATGCCCCAAGACCATATTGCATTGTACCCTAAAAAGGCATTAGTTGTGATACTCCAGTCTTCAGATCTGATTACCAACATTACTGATCTCTATTATTTGACAGCATGCAAAAAGCACAATCCAAGATTTGCATGCACATCTTCAGTTACCTGTGGACGGAGAGCAGAACTCTGTGAGGCAGGAGGTGGTGTCGAACAACTTGACGGTGAGCACGTCGCCGCCTTCATGCCGGAGCACCAAGAACCACCCGACTGCGATGCTGTGCGCGCTGGCGATGCCGTGCGAGCCGGCGAACTCCGGCAACCTGCGCCCCAGGAAAGCGCCATCCCAGTCCCGGTATAGATGTATATCATCAATGAAGAAAAATAAGAAACTATCGATGATGATTTTGCATCAGAACATGGAGTAAACAGATTTATCTAAGTTGCATTTTTGCTTATGCTTATCAACTCACCTTTCATACCTCTATTTCTGCATGAGTCTTGTTCTGCATCTCACCTTTTCCTTCACCTTTCATACCTTTCATACGAGAGAGAGAGGTAGATAGGAGAGAGAAGAGATTGATCCGTTTCCATGTAGAATACGTGAAGGAGATACGGCCAGGTCAAGAACTCAGGCATGCAGTGTCCCAATCGAACTCAGCTACGTGACGCCATCCCCCAGCTCCGACCGAGTCTGAACGAAATTCCAGGCGGAAGAAAAAAGATACTCGATTACGAACCGAGTCGGTGGCAAATGGACCGAACCGGGCCGAGAAAACATGACACGCATGCGCCGGGTGCCGCACCGGAAAACCCTAAGAAAACCCTAGGCCACGACTGATCATGTGGGAAATATATATCGGTTATGACTTCGATTATATTCGCATATCGGTGCACAATTTAGGAAAAAATTGTGCACAACTGCTTACCTTCTTCATTTCACTTGTGTGCGCAGCTTTGTGCATAGGAATTTCAGATAGGTAACATAGGTTGGTGGGTTGGGCTGTGTTCACAATCCCAACAGAGCCTAGAAGGTGACGAAGTGCTTTTTTATTTTTGAGCTGAAATCTTACAAGACCATGCAGACTTACTCTTCTGTCTTTGTACATCATGATCCATTAGAAACAAAACATGCTCTGGTTCTTTGTAGTGTCTGGCAGCATAGTGTGAATTGCTCATCTTTTACTTAATGTATATTCTTGGAGTCAACACTGTATGATTTTCAATTTAGATTTAGGTGTATGTTATCCATGTTAATACATATCTCATTGTTAGAGGAATCTGCGCATTTGAATGCCATTTCCTTGTTTAGATAGATCAGCCTTAGTGCTCACAACAAAATATGCTTTTCTTAACTGACTCAAATGGATCAGAAAGAATTCCATGCTCAGATATCCTCCTTTTGATAAACGATCAGGTGATCTACCAGTAAACTTTGAACTCGGCAATAAGTAACAGTAGCAGATTCTTGGCATCATTGTGAATGACGGATGTTACACATGAAGATATCTCATGATTACACAATAGACAGTATCAATAAAAAACAGAAAACTACACCAAGAATATATTGGCAAACATTAGACAGTATCATCAATAAAAAAAGGCAACATTTGTAGAAACAAAACCTTGCTGACAGGGCACCCTTCATAAGTAAGTAAACAAATAAGGAAGCAGCTACTTAACTGCGTCGCAGAGAATGAAACAGTAAGTAAACAATTTCACAACCCAAATGGGATTTTTTCTGGTGGCAAAATGCACAGTACTTGGGGCCTTGGGGTGCCGGAATTGAAAAGGGTTGGCGAAGCATGAGTAAACCAGCGCTGGGACATCAGATGGTACGTTCTGACGGCAGACTCAATGTCATCCTTGTGTATCCCCACTGAAACCCTCATTAACATGTGCTGTGGCCTTTCGACGACCTTCCCGCTAAGCTTCAAGAGGTAAGACCTCTCCAGAGTCTTGAAACCAAAGTAGTCATAATCAAAGTCCCTGTCGTAAATGATCTCACTGTCCAAGCGAGCAGCATTCTGAAATCAAATGTCACGACATTAGAAGCCGCATAAGGCGCAACGTAAATCAAGGAGCACTCGGAGCAGAGCAGGCGCATTGGAATACATCGGTAATACCGTGAGGAGTAAATACTCCAATGGAGCAGTAAATTTAAACACAGCAAGAAGCCCAGCAACAGTAATCTACAGATAATTCCTGTCAGAAACACGTCACGGCTGATCAGCATATCACCTTCATGATGACTTCGTATACATCGTCAGCAATCAGAGGAGCCATCAGCCCTGATCTCTCGTTGTGGTGCCCATACATGTCCTTAATCCTGTATCCACAACATCCGCATCACCGCACAATTGACAACACAGTCCATGAATCCAACCGAACTCATTAGAGTAATAGGCAGCCATAGCTTACGTCTCCGAGAAGGACTTATTGGTATTCTTGTGCAGCAATCCGGGCCGCAAGCTTCACGGCAGCAAAAACTGACTGTATATATTCATTGTAACAAGGAATCATTCTATAATACAGACAAGAAACATAATACAAAAATTAAAGTTAATCATTCTATTATTCTTTTGAGTGTACCAAATCTTTCCTTAGTTGGGTTAAAAACTGACTGTATATATTCATTGTAACAAGGAATCAAGCATACCTTTAAGATCTTGCACCTGATTGTATAGCTTTCTATTTTCTTCAAGAACTTTGTGATAACCTGAGGCAGCATGTGCAAGGCTAAACAGCTGCCTTCCTGAATACAAGTGCCTGCGGAAAAGTTCAACATCTCTTCCAAAAGGGTCATGCTCTCTGACCACCTACATTGCAGTTCATCATCAATCAATGCCGCAGCACTCAAGAGCTATGTCACTACCTGAACATTAAAACCACTACCCTACATTCTGAAGCATATTGCTATGTGTAGATAGGGAGAAACTGTAGGTTACTTAACAGAGGTTTGCTTGAAAGTGGAAAAAAGCATCAAATGAATATTATAAAATTGTGTTTATCGGAGTTCAAAATTACATGTAGCCTATACAACAAAGAAAAGGTAAATGCATAAGTTGGACATACACCAACTCAAAAAAAGCAAAAATGATTTCAGATTGGAAGGTGTGCGCTACATATTATTTCAATTCTTGCAGGAAAAATACAAGAAATGGGGAATACATGCTAGCCAGAGTATTCGTTTTGTAGCAGATTTTAAAATAACATCATACTGTTCCAACAATTTCACACAACAGCTTTGTGCTCTTTCTGGATGAAATAAAGAAATCTAACACCAAATCCAGCAGCGTGGCAACCCTCACATGCCACAATTGGTAACTTTATCAAAGAAAATATTGTATGTCTAATGCCCTATGAAAATTTTTGGTTTATGTACATTCTAAAATAGCAATTATGTAATGTTGTTTGTTGTACAGAACTTTGTTCTAATTGTCCCTAGAGAAAAAGGAAATTATTCCAATTTGTTAGTCAATCAGGGTACACACAATGAAAAATCCGAAGAACCATTCACTTTCCAACCATCCGATGCTGAATTGCACAGATGTCAGAGACCTAAATAACGATCATCACCGTTAAGTATCACGACTACAAAATGTTCAAGTGTCATATGCACTTACGCTGAGCAGGATTCTGAACAAACTGAGACCTTGGTCATTGGCCCAAGAAATTATTTAGGTCTCACCCTGCTGTGGACACTGTTGCATTTGACCAAGAAATTAATAGGGCGCAGATGTTGCATTGAACCAAGAAATCTGTGGGTCTCGTGGGCAGCGAAGATTCTTATTTCGATGGACTAAGATATTATTGGATCTTGCGGGCTCGTGCTAATTCCTTTTTTTGGCTAACATACAGACTGAGTTATGCTGCTTTAATATCCACCATGGTACTTCAATTTTGGCAGTGACGATAAATTGATGACAGATTGCTCAAAAGATCTTTTTTCTTTTGGCTAAGATGTATGATTGTTAACATTATTTGAAATCAATAGATTGAAATTAAACAGAAGCGCCAATATATATATGCAGTACCTAAACAGTGCTATGGATTTGAATCAGGTAGAATTTCATCCTTTGTTATTTATGAAATATAGAACTTAATGTGGATATGGTTTGCGGTTGAGAAAATCTCTTCTATGTACCGAACCATCTCAAACCCACCCTCCAGCATATGATCAGGGCTAGCCTTTCTAAAACACAAATCTTTCTCTCCCTGAAACTTAACATTTAGTTGTAGATTTACAGCACGATTTGCCAATTGTAAGGAGGACTAAATCAAAGGAAACATTATTAATATCATTGCAACAGCCATGCTAGTTTCAGATCTACATATTGTTAACTCTCCCAGTTCAATTCGAGGTTTTAAAACCAAATAGTAATACACCCAAAGTAGTTCTCACTTCTCACACTGCGAGACATCACAACCTAACTTCGGATCCCACATTTCTGATCTGCATCCAGCTGACAAATCAAACCTCTTGCCTGCTTAACTTGGACCAATTCCACTGGCCTCTTGTACACATCAGAATAAAGCAGTTCATCCAAATCTAGTAGCAGAAAATTAGAATTGGATCTTTAGGGAATTGTATTACCTGCGCGGCAATGCCGGAGACTCCCCCGGCCATCGCATTTTCGAGAAGGCCCACCTCCCGGCCACCACCGGCGAAGGAGGACCGGATGTGCTCGTAGCCGACGATGCGGAGCGGGGTGTAGAAGAGGTGTCGGAGGACTGCGGGGGAAAGGCCCCGATAGAGCCCGCCGTCGCGGACGAGCTCGCCGGCGACGCGTATGACGCCGCCTCCGCCGCCACCGGCGGGGTTGTGGTGGAGCTGGAGGCGCGTCTTGACGGCGTCGATGGGGAAGGTAGCAACCTCCGCCGCGGCAGCCGAGACCGAGGAGAGGGAGACCTTGGCTAGGGTCTTGAGGCGGCCGTCCTCGCCGACGGCCGCGGCGCGGGCTGACATGGCCTGGGAGTTGGGAGCCTCAAGAGACGCCTCGCGGAAGAAGCTGAACAGCGTCGGCGCCGGTGGAGAAGTGGAGCGGCGTCGGTGCCGAGGTGGGCAGGAAGCTGCCAGCGTCGGTGGGGTGATGGCCGTAGAGCGGCGGCGCGGAGGGACAGCAAGACGCGGCGCACGGGAGGAGGAACGGCGAGGGCGCACAGGAGGAGGAGAATGGAGGCGCGGCGGCCGGAGTAAAGGGATGTGGCGCGCCGGCGGATCTGGAGGAGATGAGGGCGGCGGCGCACGGGATGATGCGATGCGGACGGTGGCGCGGCAGAGGAGGAGCGGTGGTGCGATGGAGAGGTGTGGCGGCGGTGGATGCGGAGGCGCGCCGGCCGGAGTAGATGAAGAGGAGGCGCGATGGAGGGGGGCGGCGTTGGTGGCGCACGGGAGAGCAGAGGAGAGGTAGGGGGCCGAGATCTGGTGGAAAAAGCGGAGAAGGGGGGCCGTAGAGAAGGAGAGGAAGGGGCGGCCGAGAGAGGAGGAGATGGATGGCGGCGCAGATGGAGAAGAGGGGGAGGCGGCGGCCGATTCGGGGTTTAGGTTTAGGGGGAGGCGGCCGATTCGGGGGAGGCGGGGGAGGCTTTTCAGAAGACGCGCGACCGATTCTGGGGGAGGCGGAAGGGGTACTGCACATCCATTGAAGGATGACCGTCGGATATGGTTGAGTAAAGAGAGAGAATGAAGGAGAATTAATCTGGTGCGGACGTTTTTAGGATGGTGTAATTAAGGGTGCATATTGTGGTGTGGACGTAGTTAAGGTCATGACTGTGGAGCAGGTAATTATTGGGTGGATGTAGCATAATTTTAACTGGTGGATTAATTTTATTCAATGTAGAATTATTCATATTATTGATGCAAGTGATAGGGAATATTTTGATACGGAATTTAACTCGAGGAATTAATACTGGAGGTGCCGAGGATGGCTGTGCTGGAATATGGTAGACATATTTATTAAGATCAAGTCTACTGAAATTTGATATACATGCATTTGTTTAACCCGGGTACAGCACAGGACGGAATAGCTGGGTTTGTTTTACAGGATCGGCTCTGCAGGCTGTTGACCCACATGATCAGATTGGAATTGATCTCATAAACAATCTCATCATGGCACATGACTCACACATGTGTGCTTGGGACTAATATATTTTAGACTCATAAAACTAGCCTGACTGATCGTTGTTGGTGACATGGTTCAGAAATCTCATGGGATAATGAAAACAGGTGGGTCACTTTGGAACACCTGAAAGTGGAGTCTATAAATAGTTTCCTTCCCTGTAGTCTCATTATGCATTGTGAGCAGCACCACATATAAGGCAGAGGAATAGAGGGTAGACCAAAAGCCTCTACATAATTAATCTAGGGTTTAGAGAGAACCCAACAGTAGCAGGTGTTGATGGCGGCCGACAGCGACAAGGCAAAGAAAGGGCAGCGGCTTACCCCCAGAGCACAGAGGAAGGGCGTGGAAGGGGAAATCGCTATAGGGATTGGGACGGGTCGCCGCTAGCAGAGATTGGGAAGAGGGGCAGAGGGGAAGAGCCGCCGCCCGCCATGGATGAGGGGAATGGGGAAGAGCTGTCGCCAGGGATGAGGGGAATGGGTTGGGAAAGAGCCGCCGCCCGCCCTCGACGTTTTGGTGTTGTGATAGTGTGACCTAGGGCAGAGAATAAACTAAAGTCGAATGGGCCGGTTTAGGCCAGGCTTGCGTTTAAATTAGACCGAATAGTTTTTGCCTGGTATGGATTTCTACCGGAGGGCGTTGGTAAATCTGATTTTTTTTGTTTATTTTCAGACGATTTTGGTCCGATTTTCTGAACTCTGGTTATTAGTACATGGCTTGCCAGTTTTGCTGGACTCCTAGACGTGGATACGTATGACATGCATGCTCGAATTTAAAACAGTTATAATTCGTGGAACACGTACCTATGTGCCGTATTATATAGCATTAGATGGTTCAACTTTAAAAAAATTGAATTGAGTCCCACTAACTGCGTGTCAGGTACATATTCCGCGAGAGAAAAGAAAAATTATCGTTATTATTATAAAAGAACAAATTGATGGTTGTACATCCATCTCCTCTAATAACTCTATTTCTTTAACTTCTCATTACTCTTCACTTTTCAATTGATCGGAGCAACCCTTTCTCATAGCATGATTTTTTATATATTTAATAAATTGTATTGCAACGTACGAACATGTAACTAGTACAGATTAATTTGTTACTCGTAAGTCGTAACATGCATGTTGCAAGATGCAAGTGTCTACCTCATGGTTACTGTTTGTACATATGAGGCAAGAGGAACCAGCCTCTTGAGTCTCGTCGTCATCAGTGATTGTGTGGAGAGTTACCATCGAATAAAGTAGAACTGATGCATGCTTCGCGAAAAGAAGACAAGTTGGGCGACCAGTCGAATCCATCTCGATCTGCAGATCACATCTACATATTTATTTGCATTCCCATTGGCCATACATAAGCCTCTTCGACAACTTGTGTTTTGCCAGTCACTCGATAAGATAAGGAACGCATTTGTTTCAAAAAAAAAAAGATAAGATAAGGAATGCATAGCGTCAGAAATATGGCGGTAATAGTGCCGGCATGCAGTAAGGTGGTGCTTAGTTTGATGATGGATTGTATTTTTATTATAGTTTTTGTATTTTTACTGTATTTAATGATAACTTATTTAACATAATTAAATTAAAAATATAAAACATATATTAGCTCATTATGGACAATGCGAAGTAATAAAAAGGCAAAAAAGCCATAAAAAATCAAAAAAGATGAAATATAAAAATAGTGGATTAAAAATCAGAAGCTGAAACTAAAATGAACAAGGATATTGATGTTCATTAATTACGGCGTTCGGTTGGTACGTGTAAATATCGAGACACTGGTGCATATATACTTTTGTTTGTGCTCCTTGTCTTTTTTTTCTCGAACATTATTTGTTGCTTGCTCTCACCATTTTACACTTCTGTCAAGCAGTGCTTCTATGTTCTGCCAAAATATATGTTGCACAGATCTTAAAGTAATACGTACGTTTGTAGTCAAGTAGCCAGTAGCGGGTGATCGCAATTCAAAGCCTAAGCTGCTCATTTGGGCTTTTCTTGTGCCAAATGTATTTGGGCTGAAAAAAGTGGTTTATGACTGAAATTTTATTATAGTTGGTTGAAATTGCACTGTAGTTGATGGTGACTTATTGATGTAATTAAATTTAAAAAAATTTAAAAATAAAAAACAGGTTATCCCATCACGGATAATGTAAACGAACACGAGAAAAAAGAACAGATAAAAAAAGTTAAAAACAGTAAAAAAAAACCAGAAAAAGGCGAAATTTAGGAATAATGAAAAATAAGTCAGAAATCAAAAGCTGAAGTCGAAATGAATGAAGCCTTTCACTTTTGGCATTTTAGCTAGCTTATTTTACACTATAACTGTTGGTGAATTTTTTGGTGTAATTAAGTTTTAAAAGTTTAAAAATAAAAAAAAGTTACCTCATCAAGAACAATGTAAAGGAATACATGAAAAAAAAAGAAAAGTCAAAAAGCTAGAAAAACGAAATTAAAAAATTAGAAGCTAGTAACCAAAAGCCTAAGGGAGAAGCCAAAATGACAGGGGAGGGGCCAAAAGCCCACGGTGTCTTTCGCTCTAAGTGAGAGCATTGAAGCACAGACTTCACCATCAGATCAGTTGTGAGCTTTGTGTGGAAAACCGTATTTGTAGAGCTTTGTCATAAAAAAAAAACTTATGTATACCGTATGTGCTAGTCTCTAGCAGCATATATGGCATAAACTCCCAGATGATCGACGTTGTGTCTCATATAAACTGTGATGAGTCAAAAGATGACTTCCACATATCATGAAATGCTAGTGATAGACAGCAGGTCACTACCCGAAGCGAAAAAACGTTGCATGTCGGCTAGTGCGTGCCCTGCCATTTACGGCATCGCCGGAGGTGTCGTTTCTGGATTACGCCGCAGAAAGCCATGCATTTATATGGACTCAGATTAATGGTGTTAGGCAACCAAGAATAACACAAAAACACAGCTAGCTAGCTCGGGCGTGCGCATGTCGGTCAAGCTAGGTAGCTAGGGCTGCCGGCTGCGTGCAGCTATATACGGAGACACACTGCAGTGACACTGACACTGACGATATAAATGAGCTTGTTTTTGTTATAGGTCTCAATTATTTTGATTTGAGTTTCTGATTTCTATCTTATTTTTTACTGTTTTTAAATTTTATTTTTTGGCACTGACATTGACGATATAAATGTTTGTTGTTTGACAGATAAATGTTTGTTATTTGAGCTTCTGGTTTCTAGCTTATTTTTTATCATTTCTAAATTTTATTTTTTTTCTAAAATTTTTAGGTTTTTTTGCTAGTTCTTTTTTTATTCGTTTGTATTGTTTGTGATTGTCTAATATGTTTTTTATTTTTAAATTTTTTAAAATTTAATTACGTTAAATAAGCTACCACCAGCTACAGTGTAATTTCAGCTAGTTACAATGTAATTTTAGCCATAAGCCACTTTTTCAGCTGAAATGAGCGGACTGGTAGTGATGCATCAGTTAATGTGCAGTTCTATGAATTGAAGCTGGAATTTCTTGAGACACTAGTTAGGCCCTGTTTGGATCAGTTTCAGATTCTTAAAAACCAGCTATTACTTCTAGTTTTTAAAAGCTGGTTTCTAAGCAAAAATTGATGGGGTGTTTGGATCCCCTAGTTTTTAAAAGCTGGTTTCATTTATGATTGGTACTAATAGACTATTATACCCTTACATTTATGATTGGAAGCGTCTGTGCGTGATCTTTAATGAGGGTAAATGTGTATTTGTGCAAAAAAAAACTGGCAAAAGCTGGGTATCAATAGCTTCTTGGTTTTAAGAATCTGGGTAGATAAATTTTAAAAACTGCCCTAAAAACTGGTCTGTTTGGATCTCACCCAGTTTTCAAAAACCAGATTCTTAAAATCTGGGTGGATCCAAACAGGCCCTTAATCGACCCAAATGGCACAGTACTAGAAGTACTATAAAAAAGAGAGAAGGAACTTGGAAACGGACCATTGCCAGATCGAACGAGGAAGCGTTCGGAAGAGTTCAATTAAATCATGAATTTGGGCAAAGTTGCGCGCGTTCTGAAGAGGAAGCATATGTGGAGCCGCGCGCATCCATGCCTCCCGCCGGTGGGCAAGCTAGCGGAGCGGCGAAGTAAACCATGCATGGTTGGCGCCACGCCGCGCTGATAACGTGCGTAGCGGCGCACGCGCGGCTGGCTCGTTCAGGTGCCGATCGATCGCCTACTGATAATGGATGGGTTTTTCAAGCCATGTCTTTGATTTTTTGTTTATAATTTTTGAATTCTAACTGTTTACGAGAAACAGTACGTAATGGAAAATAGTTATATATAATTTTATCTGATATAGCTGAACTCGGTATAGTGTCTACTTACAATCTATATATAGAACCGTTTTTTTAAAAAGATGCATTATTTTAAAAACTAATTCTTGGCGCGCGTGCGCGGCTGCCGGCAAGCAACTCATCGTTAAAGACTCGACACGTACGTACTCACGCCGCGTAGCTTTCATGTCTCGGCACACATGAACACGCGTAACGTAATTACCCCACCTCCACTCCATCGATCATCGATCCGGTTCGGGCGGATGCGACACGGAGCCCGCGCCCGTGAAACCGACGCTTCGGACGTGCATGCAGATTACTGCGTTGGACGTGACATGTACTGTAGTACGCACAGTGAAAATTCAGCCGTGCTATCGTGTCTAATGTGTGGCCGGTTTGAACTGCTCCCTTATGATCTTCCGTTGATCGTGCGTTGTAGCCTCTAGTTATAAACTCGATCCCGAGTTGCATTGCTGCAAGTCTAAGATTGGTTTTCGTTAAGCACTTTATATATGCACACCATCACTACAAGCTTAGCTCGCTCGATCGATCAGTCTATTGTAGACTAGCATATATGGAGAGAGCGCAACCGGCGCCGTCGACTTTCGTGACGGAATTGGCCCCGCCGCCGATCGTGAGGCGGGGGCATGTGCCCCCTGCGCCGCCTGGACATGATCGCCGAGGATGACAAGGATGATCATCAGGCCGGCGTCGACGCCACGACCACGGCTAGCAACTTCGCTTCGACGCCGCCGAAGAGGCCTCAGCCGCCGAGCAAAACGCACGGTTAGCCTCGCGGGAGAGCTTTGCAAGTGTTTCGCGAAATCTGGACACATTTGGACCCCTAAACACCCGAAATTCCACTTTTGACCCCTAAATCAAAAAAATTCCGTTTCTGGACCCCTCCCGACCGCGCGTTCGCGAGCTGGTGCCACGTGTCCCGGACGCGCGGTCGGCGGCGCGGTCGCGCGGGCGGGCGGGCGGACGCGCGGTCGGGAGGGGTCCAGAAACGGAATTTTTTTGGTTTAAGGGTCAAAAACGGAATTTTCGGGTGTTTAGAGGTCCACATGTGTCCAGATTTCGTGTTTCGCTGGCTAATTCACGACGTCCGATCGATCTACAGTTCTACACGACGTCGTCCAGGCTATGCGCACCTTCTTCGCCAATCAGCATAACAAATCGAGTAACCATCGAGTTGGGCCGGTCCATTGTAGTACAGATGGGCTTTCAACGAAGTTGTTGACGATAGGAAAGTTGGCCCAACCTGGAACGTGGGCGTGATCTTCTCCGTCGGAGAAAGTGGCCCAGAAGCTGATCACATGCAATCTCGGTCCTGTTTCTTAATAACTTCTAAAATCGGTTTTTGTTTTTTGCTATAGTACCTAACTTTTAAATAGAGTATATTTTCAAGACAGGATATACAAGTTAATTATAGCACACGTTAAAAGCCTAATATCTATATCAACCAAAATCGTAAGCGATTATCTCTCTCCGTAATTTTTATTGTAAACATCTAAAATTTAAAAATTTCAGCCAAAATTTATAAGCCTCATCTATATCAAGTAGACCCCTCTACCATTGATATTTGTTTTTCAAAAAATTGTTAGTTAGGGCCCACGTGTCACTCCCACGTCCTTGCGTTCCACAAGCAAACGTGGCAGACCGAGCGCGGCCACGTAACTCCCCCACGCCGCCCCCATGGCTGCCTCTGTTCGCTTAGAGCATCTCCAAGAGATGCTCTTTCTCACCCCATATCTTAAAATATTGGGTATGAAAGCTAAAAACAAACTCCAACAGATACTCTAAAACACACCTAATAATTTTGGTACCCTAAAATTGAGGTGGATCACCATCAAATATACAGTGCCTAGATAGTAATTTTAGGGATCCAAGTTTAGAGGAGCTGCTGAAGGAGGGGAAAGATTTAGAGGACAATTTTTTTAGAAAGACTCCCAATATGAGATTTTAGAGGATAAAATATTGAGCCTTGGAGATGCTCTTACCCCGAACAAAAATAACAAGCCGCCTTCTTCTCTCTCCCCTTTCTTCTCTGACTTTTTCTCCAAGTTCAACTCCACCTCCCTCTCCCCCGATCTTGGGAGAGATGTCTTGGCGGTGGGCTCTCGCGCGGCGCGTCGCCACGCTGGGCGGAAGGACAGGCTGCGTTGGCGGCGGCGGCAGTGTTGCCCAGGCGCAGAGGCTCTTCTCGTCGTCGGGGCCCCTCCTGGGCCGGCACCCTCCTCTGCCCTCCCAGATTCGGAACAAGGTCCCCTCTTCCCCCATTTTCCTCCTATCCTTGGCGGTTCTTGTAGTGTGTTTTGGTGCCTCGTTGCTGTGCTCCGATTCGATCGGTGTGGGTGGCGGCGGACCTGCCCGCAATGTGTTTGTGTTTATGCCGACTAGTGTAGCGCTGCAAGAAATCCTCGTGGAATCGTGTCTCGTAGCTGCAAAGTGCCGGTGATCACATTAATTTCCCCTTGCTGATGTTCGTGGGTTCCATTAGTCAGTAATTGGTCAACCTATCAGTTTTTAATGGGATTGATTGATAGGTGACCACGTCTTATTGAACTGTAGATTGGATTAGCTTTTTTGTTATACTGATAAGTTCTGTGCTTTTGGTATGGATTAGTAGGTGGTGGGTTGCAGAGAAGCTGCTTTCGTGAGCTCGCGATGGTTACATGATGCCCAATTCCAGATTCGCCAGGATGGGGTTTCAAGGACTGAGGTAGGTAAACCCTTATTTGTGCAATGATTTACTTTTGTGCTATCGTGCTGCTCATTAAGTTTGTAATGATCTCAGTCATTGCACTCTTTTTGTCAAGGAAAGGTATAGAGCCCTGCTTAATATAGAAACCGTATAAGCATAATCACTTGCCAAAACACAAAACGGTCATGCTAGAGTGCCTGGGACATGCATACAGGATCATGATTTGAAAACATGTCCAGCAACAGAACAAAGATATGAAAAGTGGGCGTTGCAAAACAGATTTGTAATTCCACGTGTTGTTCTGCTATACGGGCTGCTCCTTGCTTTGCTTCATTGACTGCTGCCATATGATTACGTTGCATTAACATTCTTACAGCTGTCATTTATGCCATTGTGGCACTTTTGCTGATACACTGTACCACTCGAATGGCTTCTTGTTTGATGTTAATCTTCAGTTACTCGGCCTGCGAGTTATCATACACATTCGCTCTCATGAAGATTAAATGCCCCTAAATTATTTATTATTATAGATACGTAGTTTCTCCATCTCCAAATCAAAAAGAAGATGGCAATGCAGTGGATAAGAGGGTCCTTCAAGTTTTAATTGATAAATCCACCTGGAATGGAATTTGATTGTTCTATAATGAGCCAAACAAGATGACCATGCATTATGCTCTACATCACATTTGAAACTTGGATAAAACGATTTCCCCCCTTTTTATCACAGAAAACTATGTTGATGGTCCCAGCCCCTGGCCAGTTATTCTCTTTATGTGGCCAGCAATTTATCACTCTGTTGTATAGAAGCTGAAGGAAAATTTTATTTTAGATGGAAATTTGAATAAGCTTTTATCACTTATGTTGTTAGGAATCTACTACTGAATAGTCACTCAAAACCTTTTTTTTGTTCCATATGAAAGCTAATTGTGGAAGGAATAATGCATTATTATCCCCTCATGGTAACACAGTCTAAGGAGTTTAAAATTTCTCCTGCTTTCAGGAACAGCAGGATCCATTTGAATTGGTTGCTGATGAGCTGTCACTTCTTGCAAATAGGCTACGATCCATGGTGGCTGCTGAGGTTAGTAACAAATTGATACGGCTCGTGTGAACTTCTCTGTTTAGTTCTGATGTAGTCTGCTGATGGCGCTATGGCAGGATGATTGGATGTTTCTTTGATCTAATGGTTACTGCATTGTCATTTTCGAAGGTCCCCAATTTGCCTGAGCTTTATTTTTTGCTTTTGCAGGTCCCCAAACTGGCATCAGCTGCTGAGTACTTTTTTAAGGTGGGAGCAGAGGGAAAAAGATTCCGACCTACGGTAACATCTCAATCTCTGTATTTATTAAAAGTCATGTTTACAGTATCGTTTTATTATTTGGTTTTTGCCGTATCCTTTTTTTGTTCTTTGCATTTTAAATGTTCTAATTTTTATTTGTAGGTTTTGTTGCTGATGGCATCAGCTCTGAAATTCCCCTTATCAGAATCAACAGATGGTGGAGTTTTCAGTATATTGGCAAATAAGCTCCGCACACGGCAGCAAAACATTGCTGAGATAACTGAAATGATTCATGTCAGTATACTGGTTGTCCTTCAGATTCAGACTCGTTTGTTTCTTTTAAAAAAATCTCAAACTGATATCTACCCAGGTTGCAAGCCTTCTGCATGATGATGTTCTGGATGATGCTGACACTAGGCGTGGTATCACTTCACTGAATTGCATTATGGGCAACAAGGTATTGTACGCCACACTAATTGCACAAGCACTAATGCAGTATACTAATCAACTGGGTCCTCACATTAAGGACTAAAAAACACGTTAGTAGTTGCAACTCAATGAAAAGCTTTACCTTCCAGTAAACAGATCTGCACCACTGCACAAGGCAGAGAAATACTTGTTCGTTTTATTCCAATTTAATATAAGCACAGCTTTGAAGTTGACAAGTGGAAATTGAAGTTTTTGAACATTAAATTACCTTATGTTTTTTCCCTAAGTTACCGTAAGCACTTCTCCGAAGTTGCTGGGACGTCATTATTCAAAAATTATTCTCAAGAGGTACAACAATTGAAATTATCTTGACATTGGTATTCCTCAAATTGTCATACTTGCAGCTTTCTGTTCTGGCTGGTGACTTCCTCCTGTCTAGAGCATGTGTGGCACTTGCAGCACTTGGGAATACAGAGGTGTATGAATATTATTTGTTTATTTATTTGTAGCAGTCTTCAAGACAATGTTGTACTTATTAGTCTTATTTTGTATGGTCTTTTAAAGGGGGAAATTGAAGTGGTTCCCACTTTATGATGGTTGCTAGATGGATGTTTAGCCTTTTGACTCATTCTTTCACCTCTGGATCTCATACATGTACTTGTTCTGATCTAAAAGGCTATTTCCTTGGTATATAACATGTTTCGTAAACATTATGTCAAAACGAGTTTGTTCTTGCAGTATTTGTGGTTTGCAGTGGACATAATCATTATTTCCTTCCTAACAGAATTTCCTAGCCGAGTTCATGTTGTAATTCTAGATTGTTAGTGTCCTTTCTTAGGGAAGCATATTTCTTGGCCTTCCCCATTCTGACCTCATGCATCATAATGGTTTATCACTCACAGTATTTTCTGGAAGTGTATTTCTTAACAGCATTTCCTAACTGAGCTCATGTTGAGGTTCTAGATTGTCCTTTGCGATTGCAGTACTGACGTGCTCTCTTCTTGCAAGTCCTCTATAGTACCAAACTTTCAATTGATCAACTTTTTTATGCAGGTGGTATCTCTGATGGCAACTGCTGTAGAACATCTAGTTACTGGTGAAACTATGCAGATCTCAACAAGCAGAGAGCAATGGCGAAGGTTTAATATTTCTCTTTATCATGAGTTTAATTTCTCTAGTCACATCTAATACCTAAAACTAAGAGCTGCAGAGCGAAATGCTTGCACATGTTTACTTCTTTATTTACTTTATTTTCTCCATTTAATTCCATGCCTTCATTTGCTGGTTCTAATATGATTCCGAAAAATGTGCAGCATGGAATACTACTTGCAGAAGACATACTACAAAACAGCATCATTGATATCAAATAGTTGCAAGGCTGTTGCTATTCTTGCAGGGCACACTGCTGATGTCTCAATGCTTGCATATGAATATGGTCGAAACCTGGTTTGTAAAACATCTTACAATTTCCTTCCTTTTTTGAAACTAGATTTCCTTCTAAGCTAATCCTGTCAACCTCACATCAACTTAATTAACTTGGTATCCTTGCAGGGTCTAGCCTTCCAGTTGATCGACGATGTTCTTGATTTCACAGGCACCTCTGCATCACTTGGGAAGGGTTCATTATCTGACATTCGTCATGTAATAACAGCTATCCCCTTGTTTTGATTATATTTGATTTCCCCAGTTTATCATCTGAAATTTCCATTTGACCTCCAACTACTTAGAATCATGGTTCTGATAATCGGCCGATTATCGGTTTTATTGGCCATATTGGTCCCCTCCGGAAACATTTCAAACCGGCTTCAAAAAAATTATTTTGCATGAATTTTGTCAACTATAGAAGTTTTTTTTTCCAAAATTTGTTTTCAAAAATTTCGGCCGATATTTTCAACCGATTTCATCGCCCCCCCACACCGCCGGTTTAAAATTTTAAAACCGGTTTACAAAACCCTGCTTAGAATATTAAGTCTTTAGCATATTTTTAGCAGCCTTCATTTGGGGTGATATATGTAAATTAAATTTTTTTGCTGGCTAACAACAATGCTACATTGGCTAATAACCTAATAAGCATATACTGCATCTTGTCTGACACGAAAATTCATGTTGCTGTAATTGTGTTAGCTGCTGTCTTGAACTTGCCACCCTCATGATAGACAGATAGAACACTTCTCACAAGAAAAGACTTGAATTTGGAATTTAACATGAGTATTGCTTTTGTATAGGTGACAATCATTGTCAGTTGCTGGATTTTGTCTCTGTTCAGTTTTCCTTGACCTATCAACTTCACATATCAGGACTACATAGAGTTTTTTTACAGTTAACTTAGATAAGAAGGATATTCTGGACCTTATATTGCTTATAATAATAAATTTATATGCCTTGTAGTAAAGCTAGTGAAATTAGATGTAAAATGTGGTTAGCAAAGAGTTCTTGTATTGACGTGAAAATTCTAATTTCTGTTAATGATCACATACTTCAGTAATTACCAGCATATCCAGTTAGAAGTGTGTCAAACAAGGACCACATGCCTGCTGATTCTCTCATTCACTCTCAGGTAGTGCTTGACATGATTTCATTCATGATGCAGGGAATCATTACTGCCCCAATGCTATATGCGATGGAAGAATTCCCACAACTACATAAAGTTGTTGACCAGGGTTTTGACAACCCTGCAAATGTTGAGCTTGTGAGTAATTATCTTAAATGAATGGGTGCTGTCCTCATTGTTCATTCTACCTATTGGATAAAAAAACATTTACACACGGTTTGCAATATCACACCTTATGGCAGATGCTCATCATGCTATTGATGTGTAAAGGCCATGTTTCTAGACACTAGAGTAGGACACTTGACACCTGGACAGGGTAGAAGAATAGGTTTTCAACAAAGATAAAGCTTTATTTCATGATTTTTGCAATTTAATCATACAACCACCTGTTTTGATTTCTAATGCTGCTGGTGTTCAGATCTACAGTTAATATATTACCAGGAAACTGGGGAACATCATAAGACTGACTTCAACTGCCATACTGTTGCTATCACCAAACGTTTCGACCTTTAAGTCGTCATATGATTCATATCCGCATTGCATGGTGAGCAATTGGTGGAAAAAAAACTGTATTAACTTAACGGACTACACTTTTGCAAATTACAGGCCCTTGACTACCTCCAGAAGAGCCGTGGGATTGAAAGGACAAAAGAGCTTGCACAAGAACACGCTAACCATGCAATCAAAGCCATAGAATCTCTGCCAGATAGCGATGACGAAGATGTTCTGACTTCAAGGCGTGCCCTTATTGATATCACACACAGAGTCATTACGAGGACAAAATAACAAGTTTTACATTCGCAAGATTAAGATAAGTCTGAACTTTGCCACAGGTGTAGTGGTTGGAAAATTTTGTACACTCTGGTCACTGCATTCTTTTCATTGCCGAAGTTTTTGTGCCGAAGTTTTTGTGTAGCATCGATGAAATTAGGATCACAGGAAATGGATCAATATTTCTCATGATCATCCCAGTCGCAGCTGTAGTGTTTTTAGTTACAAGTGGCAGCAAAATCTGTGTATCAGTATCACCGATTGCAATGATTACCGGAGTCTGTAGCCATATAAATGGAAGCATGGACATACCACATTCTGAGAGCTTGTATGCTAATATTTGGTGTGATATGCAAGTAAACTGGAATGTGTTGAATCTTCCATAATAAAGCATTACAATGGAATGTTGATCTCAACGTATCATCACTAGGCACCTAAACTAGAATTTAGTGTAATTACAAACGCACACCGTGAATTGATGGATCAAAATTGGACGTTGTTGAGAACTTGAGGCCTAATCAGGGCCTTCGCATTATGATCCTGACCGTTCACTAGGCTTGGCTCCAGAACCTCTCCTTGGCCCATGCAATAGCCTCGTCCACAGCCGCAGCGCCCACGCTGTCAATGTCGCCGTCGTCCATCAGCAACGGCGCCCGCTCCCTCACCTCCCTCACCATCTCCTCCAGCCGCCGCGGCGTCCTCGGCAGTGGGTTGCCGAACACCGACGACGACGCGGCCGACGGTGGCGAGAAGTAGTACCCGTAGTTGGCGCGAGAGCACTCGGTGGTGGTGTCGGCTTCGGGAGCTGGTAACCGCTCCCTGCCGCGGGTCCGCCGGAAGCTGGGCTCGTGGCTGGTGGTCTCGGGATTCGACGTGAAGCAGCAGAAACAGCCGCGCGCGCGGTGGTGCCGGTGGTGCTGCGCGGCCGAGCTCTCAGCGGCGTTACTGCTCACCGCGCTACTTTGATTCGTCCTGCCGGCTTTGAAGTCGCCGCCGTAGTAGTAGCGGGACGCCGGGTACGCGGCCGTCGAGCACGTGAAGCTGCTCTGGTACTCCCCTCTCGTCGACATCGTCGATGGCGGCGACGAGTCGTACCGGCGCGATGGAATCGCAATCGGCCTGCAGAATGATGCCATGATCGATCAATGTTACATCATCAATGATCGATGTACGTAGCACATGTGATTTGACATTTGTGATGTGATGAACATTGAACTATGTCAATATGCATGTGCTTCACATGAACTGGGGTCCAGATGCATTATCATGCATGCAATGCATATGCGTCATCTAGTTCTATCTAGGGACAAATGCTAACGAACTTTTACCTGAGTTTAGAAGCGAAGGAGGAGAGCGTGGCGTCGCCGCGGCCGCCGGAGGCCGTCGGCCGGCAGAAGGCGGGGCCGAACTCCTCGGAGCTGACCACCGAGGACGACTTTGTTGACTTCGACCTTGACCTCGATCTCATGTGACGGGCGCTGAAGATATCATCAAAGAAGCCCTCCTTGGTGGGCACGGCCGCCGGCGCCAGCTGGCCCCGGCCGTCGACGTATGGCCGGCGGAAGAAGGCGTCGGCGCCACCGTAGGACGGGTACTGGCCGTGGCCCGTCGGCGAGTGGTAGTCGACGGCCTCGCCGTAGAAGCTGCGGAGGAGCACGGTGCGCGGCGGCCCGCCGAACACGTCCCGGAAGTCGTCGGGGGCGAGGCTCTGGTGGCTGCCGGCGTGCTGTTCCGACGACTGCCGCCGAGGCAGCACCGAGCCCATCGTGCACCTCCATGACTCGTCCATTGCCGCGCTCTCCGGCCGATTACACACTACTACACTAGCTTATGTGTGTCTTGGTGTGAGAAGACAGAGATCTCTTTATACAAAGAGCTAGGAAAGCATGATGCTTTTGGGTCATTGGATGCGTATATATAATATATATATTCATGAGTACTACTGTATCTGTATGCAGGTACAGGTAGTACGAACAAGTACTCATTAGCATCACCATCACCTTAGCATTTAATCTCGCAGTGAATTTGCTGCAAAACAAGGTCTGAAACTAGGTCATGCTTGTAATCAATGCAGACATTTCACAATGAATTTTTGCATAAAACAGTCTCGAAAAGTTGTCTTAGGAATCCCATTCCAAACAGAGCCTTAGCCAGCCGCGGAGTAGTTTCTTCAAGAGGTAATCGTAGTTTGTGTTATGCTTGTTCTCAAATAACATCTTAAAAATGCATGCCAATCAAACGTTGCAAGCCTGCATGATTAAGTACTCAACTCACCACAATCATCTGCAACAGTTGCTAATCCTACCACATGAAGAACATTCTTAAAAGTTAAACCAGTGTATAGTTGTCAGGTAAATTGACACCTTTTGTTTTGTTTTGCTTAGCTGTTGTGGTGGTATGATATCAGATAAGATAATTGATGCAAGAGGGGGGTAATCAATTCACCGAAACATACTTTATTGGAGGGAAGGAGCCATGTGAGATGGGATGATTATGTTTTGCCATCCTCTTTGCAGACACAACATCATGGTGGTTGATTCATAGCCTCACTCCAGTCTCCACCCTTTTGCCATACAAAAAATTCCAGCGCCTTTTCCACTTCAGACTAGTCTCTTTTGTGTTCGTTTTAGTTGTTTCTTTATTTTGGTGCTTTGCGCATAACAATGGAAGCATAGTATTAGTTGAGATATCAATAAGTGCCCATTTCATCAAGGCTCAAAAAAAAGTTCAGGACCAATCCAGTGTTCATGGAAAAGCTACCAGGAAGAGACAGATCAAACTGGTTAATTACTCCAGTGTCATGCATACTGTGCGCTAATTTCAGCTGGTCAAGTTGAAACAAAAGTGGGAATTGAAACACTACAACTCAGGTGCAGCTCATGATCAGGTTGCAAATCATGTGGAGTTTGCTTAAAGCTGTAGACTATGGTGTACTAAAAGGCACTGCAAGTTGTGACTGAAGATGCAACTATCATGCTTAACAAACTCCACAAAATCTTTGGCGGAATCACAACAATCTTTATTTTAACTACGCTGAGCAACATTCCAAGATCCACATCCAACTGTGTCTCTCAGCATGATCAATGCAAAACATATAATTAATACATCAACTCGGTATCTATCTATCCAACTATCTATCAGCATCAGAGCTAAGCAAGTAGAGCTTTTTTCTCATTAGCTACACATAACAGAGTTGCTTCCTTCTCAAACCATCTTTTTTTCTTTCTCGGGGCCCTTCTGCGATCCTTCTGATCCAGAACAGATCAGGTTTGCTTGTCTATTCATTGGACATCATGAATCCAAGTCAAATGTCGAGCTTGACTCCATGCGCATGTACGCACTTTTCCAGAGCGAAAACTCGATTGTCTTAAGATGCATTGATCGTGTTAGAGTACACATCACCGCAACCACCACTGTACATAGCAAACCATCGCTAGATTATAGGCATGATGTGTATAGCCTTAATTAGCTATAACCTGTTGTTTATGGTTAAAGTCCTAACAGCTATAAACTCCTGTACAACGTGTATATATACACACACTACTACAGAAAGGCTAATAGTAGACGCCAAATCACAGACGGTTTTGTGAAACCGTCTGTAATGTACACTATTACAGACGGTTTTAATTTGAAGGCCGTCTGTGGTATTTGTGGCGGGAAAAAGGAGTATCACAGACGGTTCTTACCTCTGAACCGTCTGTGATACTGGAATATCACATACGGTTTTTATAAAAAGCCGTATGCGTTGTGTCGACTATCACAGACGGTTGTTGTTAAGAACCGTCTGTGAATGTTCACAGACGGTTTTTAACAAGAACCGTCTGTGATGTCCCTTTCTCTGTCATATTCTAGATCAGAGGTTAATATATAAGTACACATTGCTTCTAATAACTTCACTACAGAACTACTGAGACAAGAGATCACAAATTAAAGGCAAATTTATTAATTTCAATTAGAGGCAAATTTATTACAAAAGTCGCACAGGTAAAGAGTTTCCCATATTGTAATCTTTTGGGCTTCGTACGCTTCTTCTTCGACTTGGGGACTTGGAGGATCAGCCGTTAAATTCTCGAACGCCGTTAAGATTGCCCTTGTCCTCAGCACTTCCTCCTCCAGCCTGGGCAAATGATCAGCAGCATCCATAATATCGTAGAGGATAGCATGAAAAGATTCCTCAGAATCTGCCGTATTTGCTTGATCGGCAAGGCTATCCATCAGTCTCTCCAATGCGTGTAGAGTTTCTTCCGCTTTGCGCACATTGTGGAGAAGAACCAGGGTGATGGATGTTTCCCTTTCTTGAGCGGCAGCGAGACGCCTCCGTCGACGGTGGATGATGAGGTCGAGCTGACGGATGCAAGAAAGTCGGGGAAGGAGAGCAGGGCGTGTGCAGAGAAGCTGCTCCAGATGCAAATTGTTGGCCGCCTGTGTAAGGTTCCGGCCGAACAATTCGTGATGAACAGATGAGAGAAAGGAGATGATCACAAGAATAATAGAATCCATATTGTACGTACGTAGAAGAGACCTAGATTAGGCACGCATATTTAACCTTTAGTATCGTATACCCAAACATTAATAATATAGAAGTTTCGTATAACGATCGAGAGACGTTAATTAGACGATCGAAACACGAAGCGTTCTGGCAATCGAAACACGCGCAAAGCATTAATGATATAGACGCTTCGTATAACGATCGAGAGACGTTAATTAGACGATCGAAACACGAAGCGTTCTGGCATGAAGCTTATCACAGACGGTTTTTTTATAAAAAACCGTCTGTGATAATATTTATCACAGACGGTTTTAATAAAAAACCGTCTGTGATAAGCTGGTTATCACAGACGGTTTTTAGTTAAAAACCGTCTGTGATAATGACTAAGACATTTATTGCGCTGCTCAGACCGCATCTGTCTTCATTTCGATCCAGATCTAACCACTGCTGCGCACTTTTTCACTCGGGAGGAAGCTAGGCGATTTCAGGCCAGTTAATTTGGTGGGAAGAGGCAGAGATTGAGCTTTGAATTAAGATTCAGACTTTCCTGGTTGCTGTAGATATGGTTAGTAATGAAATTTATTTTTTCTTTAATTGCATTACAATTTAGGTCTAAGTAATCCATGAGTGGTTATTGAAGATGGTTAATTTGCAAAATTATTGGTTATATAATAACTGTTGTGTTTGCAATATGAATTGAGCTAGCAAATTAAGTCTCAATATAATAAATGTGGCCGGTATATATGTAGTTATAATTAGTTAATCTAGATTTTAATACTAAGTTGTTATATATGTACGTAACGTAGGACCGAAGCTGGATGTATGCCGCGAGCCGTGTGAGTGAAGAGTACATTAATGACGTTTCTGCTTTTATAAGAGCCACCGAGGAGGATATGTTGAATAAGGGGGTGGAATATATGTGCTGTCCATACACTGACTGCGAGAATTTGAAGATGTTTAAGAACCGAGGGCAAATTGAAGCACACTTGATTCGGAGGGGTTTCAAAAAGGATTATACGTGTTGGACCAGTCATGGCGAAATGAATGATCATATGCCGCCGGATGACATCGCCGGTGAAGTGAATGATATGCCCCCGGATGACATCGCCGGTGAAGTGAATGACATGCCGCCGGCTGATGTCGATTGTGGCTCGGATTCGGATAGGTTGCACGATGATAATCTGGATCAGATGCTTCGCGATGTAGAAGAGAACTATGATGAGAGAGAGTATGTTAAATTCCGTGGCTTGATGGAGGACTCAGAAAAACCTTTGTACACGGGCTGCAAGTACACGAGGTTGTCGGCCGTGCTTGAACTGTTGAAATTGAAGGCAAGCAACGGTTGGTCCGGCAAGAGTTTCACGGCGCTGCTAGATCTTTTAGCGGACATGCTTCCGGAGGGAAATGAGTTGCCTAAAACCACGTATAAAGCCAAGAAGGTTCTTTGTCCGTTGGGAATGGAAGTAGAAAGAATACATGCATGCCCGAACGACTGTATCCTCTACCGTAAAGAGTATGCAAACATGCATGTATGTCCGGTGTGCAACGCATCCCGATACAAACATAACAATCAATCAGATAATGGCGAGGGAACAGAGGCGAACAAAGGACCTCCTGCTAAGGTGGCATGGTATTTTTCTATAATTCCCCGTTTGAAAAGGTTTTTTGCAAATCCAAAGGAGGCAAAACTGCTGCGTTGGCACTCGGAGGAGCGCAAGAAGGATGGAATGATAAGACACCTTGCTGATTCCGCGCAGTGGAGAAACATCGATAGGAGTTTTGCAGAGTTCGGTGCAGAACCAAGAAATATAAGGTTTGGACTGAGTACAGATGGAATGAATCCTTTCAGTAGCATGAGCAGCCGACATAGCACATGGCCCATGACTCTCTGAATCTATAACCTTCCTCCTTGGTTGAGTATGAAGCGAAAGTACATTTTGCTGTCGATACTTATCCAAGGGCCAAAACAACCTGGGAATGGTATCGATGTGTTCCTAGCACCGTTGGTGGAAGATCTAAAAGTGCTGTGGAACGAAGGGGTACAGGTATGGGATGCATACAACCGAGAGAACTTCACTCTGCGCTTCTTATTATTCTGCACCATAAATGATTATCCTGCCCTTGGTAACCTATTAGGCCATAGTACAAAAGGTGCCAAAGTTTGTACTCACTGTTTAGATGGCACCGAGTGTGTGTGGCTGAGACACTCACGCAAAACCGTCTACATGTGTCACCGCCGGTTCCTTCGGTGGGCTCACCCATACCGCAAGATGAAGAAACAATTTGACGGAGAGAAGGAAGACGGTTTAGCTCCAAGGCATTTAAGGGGACACGAGGTTTATGATATGGTTAAGGATTTAGATGTTGTCCTCGGAAAGGGACGTAAATTGAGGGCTCATGAGAAGAACACCTGGAAGAAGAGATCAATATTTTGGGACTTACCTTATTGGGAGTACCTAGATGTTCAGCACTGCATCGACGTCATGCACGTAGAAAAGAATGTGTGCGACAGCTTGATTGGTCTCTTACTGAACATCCGTGATAAAACAAAGGACGGTGTCAACGCACGGCTTGACTTGGCTGACATGGACATCAGGCCTGAGTTAGCACCGACAAGCACTGATAATGGACGAACGTACCTTTCCCCTGCGTGTTACACTCTGTCCAAGGCTGAGAAAACAGAACTGTGCCAGTGCTTGCATGGTGTCAAAGTTCCGTCTGGTTACTCCGGCAACGTGAAGAAACTTGTTTCGATGCAAGATTTGAAGTTAAATGGCATGAAGTCTCATGATTGTCATGCGCTGATGACACAGATGCTCCCTATTGTAATTAGAAATATTTTGCCGATCAAAGTCTGAGAGACAATCATGAGGCTATGTTATTTCGTTAACACAATTGCTCAGAAGGTCATCGATCCCGAAGAACTAGATGCTCTGCAGTACGAGGTGGTGATGACTCTATGTCACCATGAAATGTATTTTCCTCCTTCGTTTTTCGATATCATGGTCCATCTCATTGTTCACGTTGTGTGGGAGATAAAAATGTGCGGGCCCGTATTCCTACGTAGCATGTACCCATTTGATAGGTTAATGAGAATTCTCAAGTCCTACGTACGGAATCGTTCTCGGCCGAAGGGCAGCATCGTCGAAGGTTATGCAAGCGAAGAGGTTATTGAGTTTTGTGTCGATTATATGGCTCAGATTCAACTGATAGGTGTCCCTCAATCTCGTCATGAGGGGAGGCTGAAGGGTCTCGGAACTATCGGAAGGAAAGCAATCACTCCAGATATGGACACGTACACTCAAGCCCATTCCACGGTGTTGCAACACATGACTGAAGTGGCGCCTTATGTGGACCAGCACAAGGATGTGCTTCGGCAACAGAATCCAGAGCGGCCGGATGTTTGGATCATGAGACAACACAACCGTTGGTTCAACCAATGGTTGAAGGAGCAAATCGCTAGGAGCTCACCGAGTGAGACGCTGACATGGTTGGCAAAAGGGCCGACATTTACAGTTGTGACATGGCAAGGATATGACATAAATGGGTACACATTCTATACGCAGTCTCAGGATGTCAAGAGCACTAACCAGAACAGTGGTGTCCGCATAGATGCATTCAGTACCGATGGGTTGAGAAACTCGTACTATGGCTTCATAGAAGAGATTTGGGAGCTCGACTATGTGGTTTTCAAGATCCCCTTATTTCGCTGCCGTTGGGTGCATCTCCCACACGTGAAGGTTGACAAGTACGGTGTCACGACCGTGGACCTCCAACGTGTCGGGTACAAAGACGAACCATTCGTACTCGCCAATCAAGTTGTTCAAGTTTTCTATGTAACCGACCCGGCAAATAAGAAACGCCATGTAGTTCTTCATGGAAAAAGGAGAATTGTCGGAGTGGAGAATGTAGTGGACGGAGGAATACAATCAATTTGACGAGTTACCTCCTTCTGGAAATGGCATAAGGGTCGACGATGAACAACGTGACGAAACTAGTTACGTACGCATTGATCATGATGAAGGGCTAATTTTTAAAGGAAATAATTAAGCAAGTACAATAAGAATGTATATGTGAAAATGTGTGACAATTTTGAGATGTATATGTGAAAATATGTGACAATTTTGAGATGTATATGTGAAAATGTGTGACAATTTTGAGATGTATATGTGAAAATGTGTGACAATTTTGAGATGTATATGTGAAAATGTGTGATGTAGTCAATTTTGAGATGTATATGTGAAAATATGTGATAAAATATATATGTGTATTGGCATTTATGTATATGTGATGTATATGTGTGATGTACATGTGATGGTTGATATGAATGCAGCTGGTTGGTGTTGTATATGAATGCAGCTGTTTGGTGGTGGATATGAATGCAGCTGTGGTTATTGGTGTTGTCTTAATAACTACAGTCGCAAAGGCTTATCACAGACGGTTCTAAACTTAGAACCGTCTGTGATAAATATCACAGACGGTTCTAAGTTTATAACCGTCTGTGATAACCTCCCTATATATATACCCTCTGGCTAGGGTTTTTCCTGTGTGCTGCGCAGTTATTCAATCTAGATCTAATTAAATCCCGAGCCCGTCGTTGCCTCCGCCTCCCCGAACCCTCGTCGGCCGCCTCCCCGAGCCCCTCGCCGGCCGCCTCCGTCGAGCCCGTCGCCGGCCGCCTCCCCCGACCCCGTCGCGGGCCGCCTCCCCCGAGCCCCTCGTCGAGCCCGTCGCCGGTCGCCTCCCCCGAGCCCCTCGTCGAGCCCGTCGCCGGCCGCCTCCCCCGAGCCCCTCGTTTACTATTTGATACATTGTTTACTGCAGTAGCTTAATTAGTTTGCTATTTGGTACATATTACATTGGTACATTGTTTACTACAGTAGCTTAGTTTAATTTGCTATTTGGTACATACTACATTGGTACATTGTTTACTGCAGTTGCTTAATTAGTTTGCTATTTGGTACATATTACATTGGTACATTGTTTACTGCAGTAGTTTAGTTTAATTTGCTATTTGGTACATACTACATTGGTACATTGTTTACTACAGTTGCTTAATTAGTTTGCTATTTGGTACATATTACATTGCTTGTTGTGTTAGTATATAGTATAGGCACATAACCCCTCTCTCTGTCCACATCACCCCCTCCCTTCTCCCCCTTCCCTCTACTCCTCTCCTCTCTTCCTAACATTGAGCATCATGTTTCACTTTTCTTGCTTCCTCATCTTATCATGTTTCACTTTTCTTGCTTCCTCATTTAGTAGAGACCTTGTAGTAATAGTATATGCCGACTACTGCCGAGATGTGATGTCCACTCCTACAATTCATCTTTTTCCTTCTTAAATGCAAGGCAATTTTATTACAAAAGTGCAAAAAACAGACATTCCCAGATTCTTCGTGAGCATCCGACATAGCCGACTTCTTCGGTGAGCGACTATCCATCTGCTTCTTTCCACTCCTTTTCTTCATCTCTGATCTCTGGATCACGTACGCCAGTAGCGATGATTCTGAATCATCGCTACTGGCGTACATGATCCAGAGACCAGAGATGAAGAAAAGGAGTGGGAAGAAGCAGATGGATAGTCGCTCACCGAAGAAGTCGGCTATGTGGCTGCTCATGAAGAATCTGGGAATGTCTTTTTTTTGCACTTTTGTAATAAAATTGCCTTGAATTTTGCGGGAAAAAGAAGGATTGTCGGAGTGGAGAATGTTGTAGATGAGGTTCCCAGATAAAGAAATCTTGCGATTGTTGCAAAAGATACATGGACCATTTGGGTGGAAAGATGAAATGTTTCGTCAGGCGCATGACTGCCAATTCGAAGCATAGCATAGCATCCGAGGCACATCCGAGGTCTGCTGGTGTGTCTTGAGGAATCCCAAGAGCTGATCTTCAGATGGAGCATAGCATCCGAGGCACATCCGAGGCCTGCTGCTGTGTCTTGAGGAATGCCGCATCTGAAGACCAGCTCTTGGCATTCCTCAAGACACACCAGCAGACCTCGGATGTGCCTCGGATGCTATGCTATGCTTCGAATTGGCAGTCATGCGCCTGACGAAACAGTTCATCTTTCCACCCAAATGCTCCATGTATCTAGCCAAAAAATAGCAAATGAAGCAAGTGACATACTCTAGTGTTCCCGTTCAATGAACCGGATACACTAGTTTAGGGACTTTGCTATTTGGTTTATAGTATTAGCAACTAAAGTAGGTGCTAAGATAGGCACATCACCCCCTCTACTCCTCTCCTCTCTTCCAATTCAATATGATCGCTTTCTCATCTTATCTTAATAGACCCACAAAATGAGCAACATGCCACCCGCGCATTCTTCAACATCATCGCCGGAGGAGTCCGCTCCAACATCAAGACGCCAAGGAAGAGGGCTATTGAAGAAGCCTGAGGGCCGACAGACCATCACAGCGGTAAACGCATCTGGGGTCCCTATCCTTCCTCAAAAAGCGGTAAACGCATTCCGAACCATGGTCGGAATAGTTGCACAAGAACGAATTGAGATCACATACAATTCGTGGAAGAACGTGCCTGACACTCGGAAACGTGAGCTGTGGACCGAAATTTTGGCATCGTTCGAGTTCTCAGAAGAACACCTACACGCTGTGCAACGACAAACCTACCAAGCGGTGTGCAAAGCATGGAAGAACTTCAAGAGCACGCTTGTTAGGAAATACGTGGAGACGGACGAAATGCCTGTTCATAAATACCCATTCCTGGAACCACAATGGGAAGAGTTCAAGGCGATGAAGACGTCCGAAGATTTCAAAAGTACAAGTGTGGCGCACAAGGCCCTCCAGGCAAAAAACACACACCCCCACAGACTTGGCACATCTGGGTATGCGGGTAAAATCCCGCAGTGGAGGAAGGAGGATGACCTGGCAGCTGCACAGGACATCGCCCCGCTATTTTCCAATATCCCGGATGACCGCGCTCGAAATTGGATTAGAGCAAGGTCTTCTACAACGACATCGGGGGACGTCTCCTTTCGAAACCCTGCAGACCAGCAAGTGTCCCAGCGCTTGGTAAGATATCGATAGAACCACGTAGCTTGTAATTACTCCACAACTTTGTACGAATTGAAATGTCATTTTGTGCTCTTGCAGGAAGAGCTGAGTTTTGAATCTACCCTGTGATCATTCTAGGGAACAAGGGAGAATGATATGCTCTCCGTGGCCCTGGGAAACAAGGAGCACCCGGGTCGTACGAGAGGCCTTGGGCTTTACGTTCCTTGGAAACATGGTTTCCAAGATGACTCCGAGATGTATCGGCGTAGGAAGAGAAACAAAGCCGAGCGTGACGCACAACTACGAGAAGAGATCAAGGAATCTCTTAGAGACGAGCTATTAGCTCAGATGGCTGATGTAATCAGAGATGAGGTGCGGAAACAGACAGAAAGTCAGCAGACCGCTACTGCCGCTCCTGTGCTAGCTAGCCCGCACAACCATCCGAGTAGCTGCGCGTCCAATCCGACGCAAACCCAGGCCAAATTTCCTGTGGACGACATCCTGGTAATAATTATTATCTCTCGAATGCTTGCTCCATTGATAGGCCTATTCGAGTAGCTAATTTTGTATCGTTATGTAGGAGCCTACGAAGTGCAGGCTCCAAGTGAGATATGGCTCCATTGCCTTGTACGCTGCTTGGGGCTAGGCATATTTGTCTGGTATTGGGGCCATGGTGTACGGTCAAGCTTTAGCGCCAGGCTTCGCAAAAGTTAATGTGAATGGTGTGTATGTCAATTTTGAGGTGGTCCCGCTACCGAAGCCCCCCAACGACGAGATCGTGACTCTAGGACAGGCCATTAGAACATTCATCCAGTGGCCCAAAAGCGACATCTCCCTGGAGGCTTCTTCACCGGTGGCAGGACCAGAAGTGCAGTGCGAACCACAGCAACATGCACTGGTGCCATCTCCACACGGGCAGTGCGAAGCAGAGCTACCTGCACCGGTGCTATCTCCACGGGTGCTATTCTCGCCAAAGCAACTTGCACCGTCTGTACCATTACAGTCGACTACCATGAAGTCGACCTGCAGTCGAGGCAGTGGCCATGGCAAATCAAAGACGAAGGATGATGACGATATCTCGTACCTGCCATTGGCCCACAAATTCGTGCTAGGCGAGCCGATGATATTCCCGAAAGAGCACCTCGCAATGCTAGGACTTGGTTGCCAAAGATTCCACATTTGGTATATGGAACAGTCCAATAGACCAGAGGCAGAACGACGCTCAGGTATCATGGTCAAATTCAAGCCGGAACATTTCTTGCACGAAGTTCAGGAATGTGTCTTCCCGGTTACCTTTGACGATATATTTGCTGTTTTCACGCTCAACGCTCTCGACGCCTCACTCGTTCGATGCTGGACGCTGTAAGTCTGTACAATCACAGTCTCTGTTCACGTAATGCCGATATATGTCACAATTTGTTGCTTTTCTGTGTATATATATAGATTCATGCTGATCGAAGCTAGATCATCGAAATCACCAATTGGTTTTCTGGACCCACGCTTGGTCGCCATTGATACCATCAACGAGGATGCATCCTTCGTCGAGGACTATATTACAAAAGCACTGCTGGCTCACCAAGATAAGGAATTTGTTCTTATGCCATACAATGAGAACTTCCATTGGATTTTAATTGTAATTATACCAAAATGGAACAAGGCTATATACCTTGATTCTCTAAGTAAGAACAAATCCAAGTACACAGCTATCGCCGAAATACTCGATAGATAAGTACATTGTACATTGTACATTGTACTCTTTCTTTCCTTCCGAATGACTAATCTAACTTTTTCGAATAACGAAGGTCGTTCGTCACATACGTTCAACAAACAAGTGGCTCGACGACAGCTGCTAAGCCCTTGAAACATGATCGTAATTTTCGGGTATTGGCTAGCTACACATTAATTAATCATATACAACACTTAGTAGTAATGCCACTTGATTTAACACATTCTATTTTTTGCAGTGCCACCAGCAGCAGCCGGGCAACACGTGTGGATACTACGTGTGCCACCATATGAGACTACTCGATTCCAGCAAGATCTCCACTCCTAAGGTTTGTCAATCTTTCCACATTTATTTCATACATGTCAAGTTTTATATGTGCGTGCGTTGATATTCCTATCGACAGGCTGCACCCATCTCTACATCTGCATTGAAACAGCCGGATTTTGCAAAAATTCGAGGAGAGTTCATTTGGTTTTTGTGGAGTAAAGTCGTAAGATCAGATGGAGAGTTCCACTGCCCAGAAGATTTTTTATTGTAATTCTAAGTGCAAATGCAGTGTAGATCTTTTACAATTGTGTATTTGTTAATGGATATTTTATTTCGATTCAATGAATTGATTTGCGAAATGGATGCTTTATGTTTGTGAAATGCAGTGCCTTGTCAATTGGATGTTTTATGTCTGTGAAATGAATTGAGATGTGAAATATATCTGAAATGAAATGAGATGTGTGAATTGTATATGTTTTATGTCTGTGATTATCTGCTTGTTTCAAAGGGCATGGCTAGCATTTCCTGAGGGTAGCCAATAAACAGAAATATATTTAGGGGTTGAAGGGAATATCACAGACGATTTTTGAGTAAAACCCGTCTGTGATAGCTGATAATCACAGACGGTTTTGACTCCAAAACCGTATGTGATACTTATTATCACAGACGGTTTTTAAGTCAAAACCGTCTGTGATTATCAGCTATCACGGTTTTTACTCAAAAACCGTCTGTGATAATAAGTATCACAGACGGTTTTGGAGTCAAAACCGTCTGTGATTATCAGCTATCACAGACGGGTTTTACTCAAAAACCGTCTGTGATAGCTGATAATCACAGACGGTCCGAAAACCGTCTGTGATGACCTTCGATTATCACTGACCCATAAATACAGACGGTTCACAAAACCGTCTGTGATGACGTTTTCGAACCGTCTGTGATGACCTTTTCTGTAGTAGTGACTGTAGCCTATCAATGAGAATCATCGTGGAATTCTTCAAAACTATCTCTACTTTCATGGTATCAGCCTAACTCGATCCTCTCCCCATCTATCAGCGTCTCGCGCTCATGCCTACATGGCCGATGACGCTCCCCACGACGGGGCCACCGCCCTTGCGGCTGTCATTATTGCTGCTCTTCTGCAGGCCATGCTTGCCAATCCTACTTCTGCCCTCTCCACGATCAACGTGCGCACACATATCCCATTCGCCCTGGAGCTTCATCCTTCAAACTACACGCGTTGGCGCGAGCTTTTCCTCACCTTTGTGGGCAAGTTCGGTGCCTCACACCACATCGATGGCATGGCTAAGCCCAACCCTCCTGATACAGCCTGGCAGGCCGTTGACTACGCCGTGCGCTCTCTCATCTATGCCTTCATCTCCGAGGAAATCTTGACCATCATCATCACACCCGACACCTCCGCCAACGCCATCTAGCGTAGTCACAAGGGTCTGTTCCACGACAACAAGACCTCTCGCGCGCTGTCTTTGGAGGCTGAGTTCCACAATCTCGCTCAGGGCAGCATGATGATCCTTGCATACTCTCAACGCCTAAAGTCCTATGCCAACTCCCTTGCCGACATCGATCAAGCTGTCACCAATCCCACCCTCATGCTCACTCTTCTTCATGGCCTCAATGAAAACTTTCATCATATGGCCTCGATCATCAAGACGAAGACGCCTCTGCCTACCTTTCTTAAGGCCCGGTCGCTTCTTCTCCTTGAGGAGTCTGACCTCAAGATTATGAAGCCCAGCATGGCCTCGGCTCTCATCGCCACCAACCCCGATGGCCACAATTCGTCCACTAAGGCTCCATCAGCTACTGGCTCTAACTCTGGGTCTCCGTGGCGTAAGAACAAGGGCAAGCCCTCCGGTGATTTCAACTCGGCGGTCACAGCTTTGGGCCTGGCTGCAACTAGAACTGAGGTGTTCCCTTCTTCAACCCTTGGAACGGCATGTTCCAGATGTGGTCGGCGCCTGCCAGCTTTCCTGCTCCACCGCCCGGCGCCTCCATATCCGTTGGCATCCTTGGTTGTGCCCTACCCAGGTGTTCTTTGCGAACCGTTCCCACCGCAAAGTTCCCCAGTGCACCCTCGCCATCTCCATCATGGGACCAGGCACCCCTCATCCAAGTGATGAATGCCATGAACCTCCAAGGCGGCGGCCCAGCTACATGGTACATGGACTCTGGTGCTTCCTTGCACCTCTCCTCGGACTCTGGTAACCTGAACTCCCACCACTCCCAACCTTCCTCCTCTCAGATCATCGTCGATGATGGATTCCTCCTTCCCATCACCGGTGCCAGCTTTGCCTCCGTCCCCTCCTCCACACGGCCTCTAACTCTCCACAATGTTTTAGTGTCTCCTCGTCTTATTGCCAACTTAATCTCTATTTGCAAATTCACTACTGACAACAAAGTTTTTGTGGAATTTGACCCCTTTGGTCATGATGCTTTGCTGCAATAGCTCCGGTGAGCTCTACCCCATCCTTCTAGCAACACCTCCGCCACCACGCGCCTTGGTCACTTCCTCCCCGACGTCAACCTTTGGCATCGCCAGCCCAGCCACGCCAACCTTCACGCTATTTCCAATTTAGCTCACTCTCAAGCAATTTCATGTAATAAAAGTGACAATGCACCATGTCATGCATGTCAACTCGGGAAGCACGTGCGTCTCCCGTTTTCATCATCTTTGTCTCACACTACGAAAGCTTTTGAAATCATTCATTGTGATTTATGGACTTCCCTTGTTCCAAGTATTTATGGCAGCAAGTATTATCTTGTTTGTTTAGATGATTTCACACATCAATTATGGATGTTTCCTCTCAAACTCAAGTCTGACACATTCTTTGCTCTCAAAAACTTTCATGCATATGTCTCCACCCACCACAACACCTCCATCTCCTACATCCAATGCGACAATGGCAAGAAATTTAACAATGAGGCCTTCCGCTCCTTCTTCCTGGTGCTTGGCACCCATCTCAGTTTTCCTGCTCGTACACATCCCAATAGAACGGCAAGGCTGAACGCATCATTTACACCACAAACGATGTCATTTTCACCTTGCTGTTCCAAGCTGGTCTCCCACCTTCCTTCTAGGCCAAAGCCCTCCTCACCACCACACATATTCTAAACAGACTTCCCACAAAAGCAATCAACCTCCGAATCCCACATGAGGCTCTCTTCAGATCACCTCCCACATACGACCACCTTTGAGTCTTCGGTTGTCGATGCTACCCCAACCTCTCCTCCACTATCGCTGCTTAGCCCTCTCTACAAACTACGTGATCATCTGCAGACACGTCGTGTTTGATGAGACTTGTTTTCCTTTTGCGGCACATTTTACCCTGTACTTTTCCTCTTATAGGTTTCTCGACGATGAGCCCTTGGCTATACTCCCCTTTAGCTCCTCCACTGCTCGTGCACCACCTGTAGCTACGGCCAGGCCTGCCTCTCCTGTGGCCAGGCCTGCTTCAGCCGTGGCCACAGCCACACGACCACAGCCGGACTACCATGCTTGTGCCATTCGCGGCCGCGCTAGCAGACGTTCCATCAGTGGCCCTGGCCGTACCCGTGTCTGTCAACGCGCACCCAATGCACACAGGTGACAAGGATGTCATTCGGGTTCCAAAACCTGTCTTCGACCTTCAAGCCAATGCACTACCAGACATCTCTCCAATTCTGAAGATGTATGGCAACGCACTCAATGATCCCAATTAGCGTGCAGCAATGCTCGATGAATTCCACGCACTGGCGGCCAACAACACATGAGATCTTGCCCCTCCAATCAATGCTAACATCGTCATCGAAAAATGGATATACCGGCACAAATTCAACTCTGATGGATCCTTCTCTCGTTATAAGGCACGCTAGGTCTTGCGGGGTTTCTCACCAGCAACCCAGACTGGATTACGATAAAACATTCAGTCCGGTTGTCAAACCCGCGACCATTCGGACAGTTTTCTCTCTTGCCTTGAGCTGTGATTGGCCAGTCCATCAGCTTGATGTCAAAAATGCCTTCCTTAAAAGTACTCTCATGGAGACGGTGTGTTGTCAGCAGCCGCTGGGATTCATCGACTCCGACAAGCCCAGACATGTTTGCAGACTGAATAGATCACTTTATGGACTGAAACAGGCTCCTCGGGCATGGTTCACCTACTTTCAGTCCTTCATTTAGTCCCTCAGCTTCACTGGCTCCAAAAGTGATCCTTCTTTGTTCACTTATCACCATGGTCAGCACACTGCTCATCTTCTACTTTATGTCGATGACATCATCCTCGCTGCCTTCGACACCGCCTTCCTTCAACCCATCATCGTTGCTCTCTGTCAAGAGTTCTCCATCATGGACCTCAGTTCGTTACACTATTTTCTTGGCATTTCCGCTCGCCGTACCTCACATGGGCTTTTCCTTTCTCAAGAGAAGTATGCTTCCGAGATTCTGCACCATGCCAACATGACACACTGCAACCCATGTGCAACTCCGATTGAAGCTCACTCCAAGTTGTCTATTGCCGCAGGTGCACCGATCACCAATCCCACATTTTACTGAAGTTTGACTGGAGCTCTTCAATATTTGACATTCTCCTATTTGGACATAGCACATGCTGTCCAGCAAGTGTGCTTACACATGCACGATCCATGTGAGCAGCACTTTCTTCTTATAAAGCACATATTAGGGGTACTTCAAGGGCACCCTTAGCCATAGCCTTCAGTTCACATGAATCAGCTTCACATGATCTCATTGTCTACTTCGATGCCAATTGGGCTGGGTGTCCCAACACACGATGCTCCACATCAGGGTACTATGTCTTCCTTGGCAACAACCTAATTTCTTGGTCGTCCAAGAGGCAGCACATTATCTCGCGCTCCAGTGCCAAGGTGGAATACTGCAGCATTGCTAACACTATTGTTGAAGCCTGCTGGCTACGCCAGCTCCTCCTCGAGCTTCTGTGTTCCCTTCCAAAGGCAACAGTGGTCTATTGTGACAACAGCTTTGCCGTGTATCTCTCCACCAACTTAGTTCAGCACCAACACACCAAATACATCAAAATTGATCTTCATTTCATTTGTGAACAGGTGGCCTTCAGTGATGTTTGAGTTCTACATGTTCCAACATCACTACAGTATGCAGATGTCTTCACCAAGGGGCTCCCTATGGCGGTCTTCACGGACTTCCGCTCCAGTCTCACTGTCCGCTCTTCTCCTGGCTGACACTACGAGGGCTATTAGAGTACACATCACCGTAACCACCACTATACATGGCAAACCACCACTAGATTATAGGTATGATTTGTATAGCTTTAATTCGTTGTGATCTGTTGTTTATGGTTAGAATCCTAACAATTGTAAACTCTTGTACAACGTGTATATATACACGGTAACCCATCAATGAGAATCATCGTGGAATTCTCCAAAACTATCTCTACTTTCAGATTCTTTCAGAATTCAGATTCAGATAGGCGAGCCTTGGTTGCATGCATGCATGGCATGGGCAAGAATGACAATAGCCAGGCAGCTTCTTGCAGGGCGTGAGATCGAAGAAGCAGACAGCGAGGGATCATCCGAATGATTCAGTGTCCCACAAGGCGAGAGTAAGCCATGCAAAGATATGAAATGATCGGAGCGAAGCGCTGCTTTGCACGAAATGCGCAAGGATGGGCATGATTTGCTCTTGTCCCTTCGCCTACGGCAAAAGCTCGCAGCGCTAACATTTTGCAAGTAAAGGAGGAGCAGCGCTGCAGCAGCTGGGCTTTATTTCGAGCAATTCTAAGGAAGCAAAATCTATGAGGAAGCACAAAGAAATTGATGGAGATTTAGGGTAAATGCTGTTGAGATTGCTCAAAAGAAGCTTACAGTAAGCACAAGGGAGTAATCTAATCAGAGTGTCATTATACTTGCTATAGCATATGTCATAGTCTACCGCCGCCGTCATCTACCCAAACCCTAATCCTGGTTGCGTCCAGACTTGGGATAAATCGGGCTCTGCCCAGTAGTTTCCTTACGGCTTAGCCGTTTAGATTGATAAGAATAAGCAGTGTTCAATACGGCTTAGCCGTTTAGATTGCTTTAAGAGTTAGTTTCGGCCTCTAAGCCGGACTCTCCTTGATTATATATAGCGATGTAATCACAAAATTGAGGGATAAGAAATAAGAAGGAAGTCTTTTGCCTCACCTCTTCTCTTCCACGGTTCCCGCTGGCTACTCCCGGCCAGGGGCGGACTGGCCGACGACAAGGCCAAGTTCCCCCAGCCACCTCCCACCAGTACAACCTGAGATCGAAGGATTCTAACAACTTGGTATCAGGTATGCCTGGTTCTGATTCCGAAGAAGAGGCGACATCGGTGACAGCGATGTTCAAGGCACTCCAAGATCAACTGGCAGGCATTGTGCAACAAAACACGGAGATGAAGACCCAGATCGCAGACTTATCTCGGCAAAGCATCGCCACCAGTACCAAGCTAGCCGCACTTGAATCCGAGGGTGTCCTTCCCTTCTCCGCGTCTGGCTTGTTGCCGATTCCATCCGCCGCAATATCCTCTGCGCCAAGCACCAACACATATGTAGCTTTTCCAGGCGATTCCATCACCACCGCCTATACAGCAGCTATGGCACCAGCGCAGTCCATGGAAGGATCGGCGGTTCACTCCATGCTCCGACCACCACCATCCATACCGCGATTTTTACCACAGCCCACCCTGCCGCCACAAGTTTCTCTGCCGCCCCGGTTCCAGACTGCGCCAAATCCTTTTCCAAGCGCTCCGCGCTACCACAAATTGGAGTTTCCAACCTACGATGGGTCCGACGATCCCCTGTCTTGGCTTAATCGCTGCGACCAGTTCTTCCGCGGACAGCGGACCGAGGAAGGCGACAAAGTCTGGCTTGCCTCCTACCATCTAACAGGGATCGCTCAGCAGTGGTATTCCCAATTGGAACGCGACGATGGCCAGCCCACGTGGGATCAATTCAAGGACCTGTGCCACATGCGGTTTGGGCCACCCATCAGGAGCAACCCCTTAGGGGAATTGACGCGGCTTCAGCAGACGGGAACGGTCAGTGATTACCAAACCAAATTCTTGGCGCTCCTCTGCCGCGCAGACCGTTTGTTGCCCCTTCAGCAAGTCCAGATCTTCACGGCCGGCCTCCGGGAACCACTACGGACGGATGTCGAACTTCAGCAGCCGGCAAACTTACAAGTGGCCATGAGCCTCGCCCGCGCGTATGAGCGTCGCGCGCAGACAACCGCGGGCGACTCAAATCCACACACTCGTCCGGGGCGTTCATTCCAGCGGCCATCAACACCAGTTCCAGGGCGCACCCAAGAGATACCTTCCCAAGCGGCTACCTCGGGCCCACGCCCAGCGAAGCCGTTTCGACGCCTGACGCCCACGGAATTGGCTGACCGTCGCTCCAAGGGATTATGCTATAATTGTGACGACAAGTTCCAGCCTGGCCACCGTTGTAAGCAACCCTTCCTCACTTATATTGACATGAATGAAGATGGTGATTCAGGTGATGACGCCCCGAGCCTGCACGCCTTAGACCTGGAGAATACATCCCCGGAGATCTCATTGCATGCAGTCACCGGAGCAGCCACTGGGGGCACTATGCAGTTGTCGGTGACAATTGGCACACAGAGCTTCGTCGCGCTCGTCGATTCGGGGTCCACCCACAATTTCATCAGCGCCCGGGTCGTCCAGGCAACGAAGGTGCGCCTCTTTCCTTCCAAAGGTCTACACGTGAAGATCGCCAATGGAGATCAACTGGAATGTGCTGGGGTCTGTCCGACACTGCAAATCTCAATCCATCAGACTCCGTTCTCCATCCCAGCTTATGCAATCCCCTTGGACGGCTTTGACATTGTCCTCGGCGTTCAATGGCTGAAAACTTTGGGACCAATCCGCTGGGACTTCGATGAACTGTCTATGATGTTTTGGCTCGACGGCAGACGGGTTCAATGGCAGGGCCTCTCCAAGAACCCGCCGATGCAAGCATTGGTTCAGTCGGGTCAGGACCAGCTGCAGCCACTCCTAGAGGCATTTGCGGATCTTTTTTCCGAACCATCTGGACTCCCTCCGGCCCGGCCGCAAGATCATCGCATTCATCTGCGCCCGGGAGCAGAACCGGTCTCCGTCCGACCATACAGGTACCCGCATCACCAAAAGGATGAGCTTGAGAGGCAATGCGCGGACATGCTTCAGCGCGGCATCATTCGCCACAGCCACTCTTGTTTCTCCTCTCCGGTCCTGTTGGTCAAGAAACAAGATAACACTTGGCGTTTCTGTGTTGACTATCGCGCTCTCAATGAGTTGACGATCAAGGACAAATTTCCCATTCCAGTGGTAGATGAGCTATTGGACGAACTGCGAGGTGCCCGGTTTTTCACCAAGCTAGACCTTCGATCGGGGTATCACCAAGTTCGTATGCACCCGGATGATATCTTTATGACAGCCTTCCGGACGCACGAAGGTCTCTTCGAATTCTTGGTTATGCCATTTGGATTAACTAACGCACCGGCCACATTTCAAGCCCTGATGCAGGCTATTCTTCGTCCTTACTTACGAAGCTTCGTTTTGGTCTTCTTCGACGATATATTGATCTATAGCCCATCCTGGCCGGAACATCTGCAGCACATCCGTATGGTATTTTCTCTCCTACGCCAACATGAGCTCTTCCTCAAACAATCCAAGTGTTCCTTTGGCCTGTCTGCAGTTTCCTACTTAGGCCATGTTATTTCAGAAGGCGGTGTGGCCATGGATCCCTCCAAGGTACAGGCTATTGCTGATTGGACACAGCCGAAATCAGTCAAGGCATTGCGGGGATTCTTAGGGTTGGCAGGATATTATCGCAAATTTATCCGCAATTTCGGAAAAATCGCAGCACCCCTCACCAACCTACTTAAGAAAGAAGCCTTCGGTTGGTCCCCCGAGGCTCAGCAAGCTTTTGAAGCTCTCAAACAAGCATTATCAACAGCGCCCGTACTACATATGCCCGACTTCACACAACAGTTCGTTGTGGAATGTGATGCTTCAGGAACTGGGATTGGTGCTGTTCTTCACCAACATTCGGGCCCCATTGCTTTTTTCAGTCGGCCGGTGGTTCCTCGTCACTCCAAACTACCGGCTTATGAACGAGAATTAATTGGCCTTGTCCAAGCAGTGCGTCACTGGAGACCGTATTTATGGGGGCGCAATTTTCTTATTCGCACTGACCATTATAGTCTCAAGTTCTTGCTAGATCAACGACTCTCCACTATTCCGCAACATCATTGGGTAAGCAAGCTGTTTGGATACGATTTCACGATTGAATTTCGGCCGGGCCGCCTCAATACGGTCGCCGACGCTCTGTCTCGCCGGGACTGCCTGCCGACCAACTTAATGGCTCTGTCTGCACCAGCATTTGCCATCTTCCCAGAGCTACGCAATGAGGTTTCAACCACACCCGAGCTACAGAAACTGCGATCTGACATTGAATCGGGGGTATTGGGTTCCCCTTGGTCTATTCAGGACGACCTCATCTTGAATGCCGGCCGAGTTTTTGTTCCAGCATCATCACCGTTAGTGCAGTCTCTCCTCACAATGGCCCATGCAGCTCACGAGGGAACTCAGAAGACATTATGTCGATTGCGCAAAGATTTCCATATCCCAAGAGCTAAACAACTGGTGCAGGAATTTGTGCGCTCTTGTCTTGTTTGTCAGCGCAATAAAATTGAGCACCTCCACCCAGCCGGGCTTTTGCAACCTTTAGAGGTTCCAACCCAACCATGGTCTGATATCGCGATGGATTTCATTGAAGGGCTTCCCCGCGTACATGGCAAAACTGTCATTCTATCGGTGATTGATCGTTTTTCCAAATACGCCCATTTTCTTCCTCTAAGCCACCCATACTCCGCCACAACAGTTGCTCGCATTTTCTTCAATGAAATTGTGCGTCTACATGGGATTCCAACCTCAATTGTGAGTGATCGCGACCCAGTTTTTACAAGCAACTTTTGGCAAGATTTGTTCCGTCTGGCAGGCATTCGGCTGCACCTCACCTCAGCTTATCACCCTCAATCGGATGGTCAAACCGAGGCAGTCAATAAGGTGATTACTATGTATCTACGTTGCTTAACTGGAGATCGGCCTCGTCAATGGTTGGAGTGGTTACCTTGGGCTGAGTATTGTTACAACACTTCCTTTCATTCAGCACTACGCGAGACCCCCTTCAAAGTGGTCTACGGCAGGGAACCCCCAACTCTGCGCTCTTATGACAAGGGAGCAGCTGCAGTCCAGGCAGTAGAAGCCTCATTGCTGGACCGTGATCAATTTCTTCACGATGTTCGGGAACGCCTTCTTCAGGCTCAGCAATATGCAAAAAAATATTATGACCAACATCACCGCGATATTTCTTTTGCTGTGGACGATTGGGTATGGCTGCGTCTCCTCCATCGGCCGGCTGCCTCGCTGGGATTCTCGGTAGGAAGTAAATTGGGACCTAAATACTTTGGGCCTTACAAAGTAATTGACCGGATTGGGTCAGTTGCATACAGATTGGACTTGCCGCCATCGGCTAAACTGCATGATGTCTTCCATGTCGGTTTATTAAAGAAGTTCCAGGGGGTGCCACCATCTACTCCACCGCCATTGCCCCCCATCCATCATGGTCGCGTGCTGCCAACGCCGTTGCGAGTGCTGAAGACTGCACGCCGGCAAGGACAGCTACACGCCCTTGTTCAGTGGACTGGAGTGTCTGTCGCCGACGCAACTTGGGTACCCGTGGCCCTTTTTCAGCAGACTTATCCAAGCTTCAAGCTCGAGGACGAGCTTCTTCGCGAGGAGGGGAGAGATGTCATAGTCTACCGCCGCCGTCATCTACCCAAACCCTAATCCTGGTTGCGTCCAGACTTGGGATAAATCGGGCTCTGCCCAGTAGTTTCCTTACGGCTTAGCCGTTTAGATTGATAAGAATAAGCAGTGTTCAATACGGCTTAGCCGTTTAGATTGCTTTAAGAGTTAGTTTCGGCCTCTAAGCCGGACTCTCCTTGATTATATATAGCGATGTAATCACAAAATTGAGGGATAAGAAATAAGAAGGAAGTCTTTTGCCTCACCTCTTCTCTTCCACGGTTCCCGCTGGCTACTCCCGGCCAGGGGCGGACTGGCCGACGACAAGGCCAAGTTCCCCCAGCCACCTCCCACCAGTACAACCTGAGATCGAAGGATTCTAACACATATGGGGCTTAAAATTTATGGAGAGTTAAGCTAAATGCTGAAATCTTTCATTGAGATGAGATTATGCATATCTGTCATTTCAAAACGAAAGGAAATAAAGAAAGAAATAAACAAAGGGGGTTATATTCAGATGCATACCTAGGTGAAACTATATAAAGATGCATAGACTGATTGATTTGTAGCGCTTGGAAAACATATAAAACAAAATGATTATGTAAGTACCTTATTTTGGGGTAATTTTGAGACAAGCTCATGATGATGCACCACAAATTGGCTACATATAATAGTGGTTGAAGAACATACATAATGGCTTTAGGTTTCTTATGCCATTGCAGGCATACATGATACATGTGGAGCACCACAATGTTCAGAGGGGAAACCAAACCAAACCATGCATGCAAATTGCAAAACTTTCCAGGCTTTAAAAGAGGCAAGCTCAACTTCACACACACACACATGAGACCAAATTCCACCTTTTCTTTTTCTTTCTACATATACTGACCAGAAAAGGATCGGCAGCTCTGACAGAGCAGCGAGTGCGCCTCATGCAAACTTTATGTGAGAGCTTTTGTATATACTCATCATACAGTTGGCAGTAAGTAAACAAAGGTTCATGCAAGACAGTACAAATGATATAAAACTATATGTATAAGGCTCATGTTATTTCACCTTTAATTCCTCCTGTCTTGTGCATGCTTATCTATTTCTGATGAATTTTCTTAAGGCACTTTAATTGGCAGCAGAAAGTAAAAGATCCAGATGGTAGCTTTTTGCCTTTAAACATTGTGTAGATTACTTTCGTTAACTTCATAACATTTACTTCTTTAATGGTGTGCTTGCAAAGGTGACACAGAATTATAAGACCTAGCCTATGTAAACTTTCTAAAGTTCATGTCTCGGCGAGAGGAAGCATGTACCTTTTAGTAGGCTACGGTAAAAACAAGGAGATTCATGTACATCTCAAGTTCTAGGGCCTGTTTGGAACAGAGGAATTTCACAGGAATTTTGCAGGAATTTTGCAGGAAACAATTCAATTCCCGCAGGAATCAGGAAAAATTCCCGCATTCCAAACAGGGCCCTAAACTGTAGTTTTTGTTTATACATCTCATCAACATTATTGTACGCGTGTTGAGAAAAACTGTATTCTTTTTGTATCATGCACATGAGGAAAAAAAATGACTGCTGCATAATCCTTGTTACTAAAAGAAAAGCCAATGCATGTCAAGAAAGGGCCCGGCCCATATTCCTAATTAGGCTGCAATTCTTGGACCTATTGGGCTACTTAGATTCTAGAGGGATGGGCTGAATGTGCTGGTGAAAACCAAAGGTGGGCTGCATGCTTTCACTTCTCAATTAGGCCCATTAAATACCGGAAAGGCCCACGTGTAATTCTTGGTTATATATATGTCTTGCCGTTTGGATCCGGAATTTGCATTCCGAACTCTTATGTATATACGATACTAGTTCCATAATCAGTGATTAGTATACATATTCAACATCCTCAGTATCATATCCATGTACGCAAGAATAAACAAAGTAGCATATAATGACAAACAATAAATTAGACAAAAATTCCAACAAACATACCATGGCGCACCACAAACAATTGGCTGGAGTTAAACCTTAGCAGACGTTGAATTCTTCGCCAAACCCGCGGGGGGTGGAAAAAAAGCTCGTTAGTGGGCTCGTTGGCTCGGTTCAAAATTGCTTCAATTATACTTGTTAATTGGTTAAACATTAAAATGAGTTGATTTCAAATGAATTTGAATTTTGCTCAAGCTCGGCTCGGCTCGGCTCGTTAGCTCGTTTCTAAAAATACTTTTAAATTATCCGTAAAATGATATTAAATCAAAATATGCCAATTTTAGAAAAAACTCGATAAGACGAGCAGTTGGCTCGATATCCACCCCTACCCGCGGCGTGAAAGTAATCGATCTGGAGATTTCATTCTTCTTACTCTGATATTGTTCAACAGTGAGTAAAAAATACACTCTGCAAAACTTTATAGTAAAGTTATATAATATGCAAGGCTATGTCAAGAGATATTGCTATCCTACCAAGTTTTTTATTCTGCATAAAGTAAGCTTTCATTTGCAATAATAAGTAATAGATTGCAACCGAGAGTTGTAAAAGCATTTGATATTTGATACAAAGTAACAAGTAGGTAGCATAAGTATAAACCACAAATGGCTTTTCCATAGCCATGAGCAACGACATTTACGTACTCGTGACCAAGTTTCAAATAAGTGGATTCCTTCCACTCCTAACCAGGTTTTGAAAAATATAAGACTAGCCTTAGCGACATCACTAAGTTTTGTCCATAGCTGGAGGTATGGATATTCAAATAGATTTTTACACTCTACGGAGGTTGTACATTTTACCCACAAGATACAAATAGTGTGGCCAACGCTAGATCGTAACAAAGTCTTTACATTGTTTGACTCCAACTTTGCCCCACCCAATGAACTTTAGCACTCAGGAGTTAGGACAACACTGAACACTGAGGAATCCACCTTTGTGTTGGTGATTTTGATCCCATACACGACTAGCAAGAACCACATCGAGCCCCTGTCCTAGCGCTTGCACAACTCTGATCTGCCATGGGTACAAGATTAGACCCAAATAACTTATTATGCCAGGGCCTTCCCACAAAGACGCTTGGGATCGTATGAAACATTTAGATCAGCAATACAAAGGTTCACAGTCCTTAATCGACTTAGATGAGAGTCTCCAACGACCAACCACTCTATGCGAGTTCTCTCTCACACCACAAGTTATATAAATATTTTGCCCAAGTCAAAACCATAGGTTTTTAGTTTTGTTTTCTAAGTAAAGTATCAAGGGCGACTACACTGGTCTAGCAACATTACCAAACCCGTATTTTGAAAGTGTAACTACCCGATCATCTAGTATACCGACAAGTATGCATGGCTAATCAACTATATTTTATACTTATTATAAAATTTCACAATTAATCATACCAGTTGTGGATATCATTACTAAGGTGACAACAATGAGTATAGCAACTTTTTAAGGTGGGATCAATGCAACAATTCGGCATGACTATCAACCTTACCAACATAGTGATTTTACTAAACATACGTGTACATAATAATAAAATATAGGATCAACATGGTTAAGAGAGGGTGCTTGTCTTGCTGTCAAACACTTGACTCTTGCTTTGGATCAATCTTGAACCACTTCCGGTGTATCAAAATCTACCGCATAAAGCCAAATAAAACAATTAAATATCAAATAATTTAAAACTAAGGCAAAACTCAAATTTTTTTATATTATGAAAGAGCATGGTTTTATAAAAATTTATAAATAGGTTTCATTCAATTGGAGTTAAGACGTAAAAGTTATAAGCATTTGAATTTGGTTCGGTTTAGAAAATGCTAAAAAGGAAAGGAAAAACATTGTGCACATAATTTCATTTCATTTTTGTTTCTAAAGAAAAACCTGAACTTATTACATCATTAGACTAGCAGGTGGGGCCTATTCATCAGGTTTTTATTATTTTCCAAAATGACTGACATGTGGGGGCCACATGTCAATGACTCATCACTTAAGACCGATTTAAATTATAAAATCACCCATTGAACTTATCTAGGCCCGCATATAAGAGACTTCTTATATTTAACTGAGATTAAATACAGTAATCTAATACTGAACCGTCTTAATTAGCGCTAAACACCGAGCCCCGCCTATCATACACAGAGGACAAGGGAGGCAATGATGACCATGGTTGAGCTCAAGAGCGAGCTCGCCAACGACAAGACAAGGACGGTGGAGCTCGGGAGAGCCTGGGTATGGAGAGACGAGACCACGGTGAAGCTCTGGGAAGTGTCTATGGTTGGAGAGGTGGACGGAAGCGGTGGTGTGATGACGTTGAGCGGCAAAGCACCTCGGGCTAGAAGGGGGTTCGATGTGAGAGTGAACAAGGAGTGAGATTGAGAGTTGGGATGGCTTTAAGGAGTTTTCATGGTGCAAAAGGGCCGGGCATGGGGACCTAGGGTCTTCGGAGTAGCGGCGGTGCAAAATAGGGCGACGACAATGACGGTGCAACGGCCACAACGAGCAGAGCTAAGTAGCGCAAAAGAATGAGTGGCTCACCATGATCACTATAGTGAGGTTGGTAGCGGCAGAGAAACCTTGCGGTGGGTAAACGATGGTGAACAATGACAGCGGTGATGGCTCGAACGGTGATGGAGCTCCACACGAGAACGAGCTGAAAGGAAGCACACCATAAGGATTGGCAGGACAAGGTGGTGCTAGAAAGGCCCTTGGCCAAGGTAGAAGCTCACCGGAGGAGTGGGAATGGCAATAGAGGTGGTGGTAATGATGGAGTCTATGGTGCCAGCCAACTTCGGGGAGAGACGACTACAAAGGAGCACGACGTTGGATTTAGGGATGGTGAAAACGACCATGGCACAATCAAAGCATTACTAGAGATGGAACTGCACATCGACGACAGCAGCAACTGGAGTGGAGGAAGAAGAGCTTGATCCCGTAAATCACTGCAAGGATGGAGAAATTGATTGAGGGGATTCCAAATCGAAGGGATCTGGCATGAAGTGATACGGACATAAGGTTAAGAGCTCATCGGGACACACGTTGACCATGGTGGAGCGCGGCGGTGGGAACATATCGGAGCTGAAAATGACTACCATGTTCCGGGCGAATGAAGGAGACGAGCTGCAATGGGCAAAATGGAAGCGACAAGGGGTGGCTAGGGTTTTGACACGATCGGTTAGCCTTTTTATAGTGAAACGATGGTACTTTTATCCTTGAGAAATCATGGCTACATGAGAGAAAGCGCGAGAACTCAGGCGATGATGGCTTCGGGCGAATGCCAAGCTCAACTTGATAGGCATGCGAGGGCAGTGGATGTCAGTGGAGCTAAAATAGTGGGTGAAACGATCAAAAACCATAGGCACTACAGTGGAGGAAAAAGGCTGACACACGGACACAAGGTGAAAGATGAACTCTGACAAGTGGGTTCTGAGCCCATGAACTAGAGAGAGAAAGAAGGAGGCGAGAAAGAAAGCATATTTTTTGGAAAAACACTTTCGCACAGAGGAAACAAGAAGAGGAGGTGGCTAGCTAGAGGATGGCTCACGGGCCATAGCTGGGCCACAACAAAAAATGGGCTGGGGAAAGGTTGGTGATACAACCCGGGAACGGATTTCAAATTTAAAATATTTTCAGATTTGATTAATTCCAGAAATCAAGATTCATTTTTTAAAATGGCCAAACTAACTTAAAAAATTATGATTTTTTTGGAGAGGCACTTTAGAATATTTAGAACTTAATTAAGTTATGTCCAGGCTCTGACCAAGTTTCAATTAATGTCAGAAATTCATTTTTAGCTGCTGAAAATTAAGAAAACATTTTAAATAAATACTATAAACTTTGAAAAATCTCAAAAATACATAAATGATGATTTTGAAAATAATTATACTAGTTTTGAGAATTTTGGGATGTTACACTTGCGGACTTGCCATTCAAAAGGCATGGCTCGGTGATCGTCTTATCAAAAATCAATGCTTGAGATGAAGACGGTGAATAAGTTGCGGTGCTCAGAAGTTGTCATGGAGCACCAACAATTTATAAGAAAAAATAGTTGTGCTTACAGCTTTGAACCTACAACCGCAACCATCATAATCTTGTGCTCACCACTGAACTACTATGTTAGCCGAATCGACTTTTTGTTAGGAAAGAAAAGGAGAACGGGATCCAATCTGAACCACTCAACCATCTCATCCAGCATCATTGACCGTTGTGGCCCTTGGCTTCTCCATGAGCATAGTTCCGATCCTTGTCGTTGGCCATAGTTAACTGCAAGCTTTCCTGCATGTCTAAAGATCAAAAAATCGTTTTCGGCATAAATTCTTCATAACTTGACCCACGTTAGTTTAAACATACTTAATGCAATATGAATGCACTGACCTATAATCAAATTCTCAGAATTCAGAACTCTCAGCTGAAATTCAGAAATTAGCCGATCTGATGGCCACCAAGCGGCCGGTCAGACAGCTACGCATGACCGGTCTGATCACCGGGATAAAATCACAGACTGAAAATCAAAATCTTTTGTAAATTAGAATTTTAACTCAATACACATGGATAATGATTCATCACAAATACTTCTAGACTTTGCCACATGGTCCCACAAAACCATCAATCAAACCATCAATCAATAAGGAAAAAGAACGGGGAAGGAGAAGGAAAAAAGAACAGATATCCTGCTTCCTGCCTGCATGCATGCCTGCCTGCCTGATTCTTGGGCAGAATGAGAAAAAGCCTCTTGTTATGCTGCATGCATGCTGAGGTGTTGTGTTATGGACAGGGGGGCCCTGCCCCGGATTTGGGTATGTGACCAGATTTCTTCGGTACTTCACTCGCCTTTTGAGTGATTTTTCTAAGCCTCTGCGTGGCTGCTTGTCTGCCTACCTAGCTCACTGCCTGCCTCACTGATGCTTGTGTGCTTGTGTGTTAGGTAGCTGCATGCGTCACTCATGCCGGGCACGAGTGCATGCTGTTGCTGTGAGGATTTGTGGAGCACACACCCGATAGTACTACTACTGATCATTCATTCACGTCTATGCTAGTACATGTACCAGCTAGAGGTGGGAATCTTGGCCAATCCATCTTTCACCCATCTCTCATTTAGAAAATGCAGAGTTGAGAAATTAAAGAATCACTTGCATGCATATCGATACATGTCTGAATGTGCAAGGCGTTGCTGTTGCAGTGTATCAGTGTATGCGAGTGCACCACCATCTGCAGGGAGTCAGGGACCATGCTGCCGCCATGCATGCGTGCATGCATGGTCGAGCAAGATGTAGCACGAGATCGGACGAGTCCTCAGTCACAGAGACCGATGGAAGGATAAACAAGGCTAAATCTGACAACTCTGGACCATGCATGCATATGCGGTCAGCTGCTGTGCACAAGAACAGATACGACATATGAGAAGTGATGAGAACGCGCCATGGAAGTGCAGGGGAGAGAAATATCGTGCATATGCATGGTGGAAGTTTGCAGCATCTGATCAAGACTGAATCGATCGTATTGCTGTGTAACATGCATGTGGAGGAAATGCATGGGCCCTCACAGATCGCACACAGCCGTCCCCGTGTGTTGCTCAGAGATTCAGATGATATTGGGGAAAAAGATGGAGAGAAATGAGAGAAAGTTCAGTCACTAGCTAATTGGAGCCTTGCTGCCTTCTTTTCAACCCTTTTTGACTCTCATCTCATCTACTAATGCGCATGCTTGTCCAACAGATATGGCCATTCCCTTTAGCTGCATATACTTTCTGTAATTGGTCATTTCCTCTCGGCAAATCAGTCAGGTTGGATGATTCAATTTTGCTTCTCTGATGTTCAAATGCTTAATTATTGCTGTATTCAAGTCCAACTTGCCCTCAAGTGCTAGCTCATGATACCAAGGATCAGAACAATGCCTATAACTGCATACATCTTCCTATACATGTGACAATTGGCCAATTACTCTACTAATTGAAAAGTCATACCATGCTTGCATGCACGCATGCATGCATGCTGTAATACAGTAAGGTTAGCTCCGGACAAGCTGCATGTTTGCCTCCTGGAGTGGCATCAAGAAGCAGGTCAAGACATGGGGGCAGGCAGGCGACGGCATGCCTGCATTGCATTTGCAGATGGCTTTTCTCTTTAACGGCATGAGGTTTCCATAATTAAAAGCCCCATGGGGAACATTGATTCCCTCCTAATCATCATCATTGTCCCTCTTTTGCTCTAGACCACTCCAACACACGGCAAAAATATAGTTTTTTTCCATGTTGCTTGTATGATGCACCTATGTCCTGGTGTTTATCATCAGGATTGGGACCACCTGATGTATAATATTAGGGCATTGTCTCTGTCATATATATGCTAATTAATGCGCTTTGCATTTGCTGGTGGTTTTGGTCCTTTGTTGTTTTATCCTCTTAATCCCCCCTGAGATGGTCGCTTTTTTTAATAATAAAACTAGGCTATGGTGTCATTTCAGACTATACTATATATGATCAGCAATTGGACTTGTGTACTGTTCCATGCATAAGTTTTAGTGATGTGATAAGTGGTGAGAAGCTATTTGTAGAATAGCTTCTTCTGTTACAATATTGATTCATTTGACCTTCTTCTGTTGCCTTCAGAGGATTAGGTACTATCATTAAGTGGTATACATTCTGTGAAAGTACTATTTGATTATACACAAGGGACCTGCTCTATAGTTAATTAAGTGACCTAATCTAAAATTAAGCTGGGATTTCTATGTAAGGACAGAAGCATGCGTACATGTACATGTTATCCTAGATTTAATTGCCTAAAGTGTTTATTCCCAATTGGCCCATGCACAGTGGTTTGCATAACTTGCAATGATGAGGCCAGCTCTTTCAGAGAGAGAATTTGTGGAGTTAAACTATTTGTTGACTAGATCTGAACATATTTCAGATTTCAGAGAAGCGAAGCTTCCCATACTGCTGCAACTATGTAGCTGCTCTGGAATTATTTTCCACACCAGGTGAGATGAATCGTTGGTATATTACTGAGCAGATGCATTGCACTCATGTTCCTCGATTATCACTTTTTCAAGAGCCATGTATCCAAGAAGAGGGAACTTGTATGCTACTAGTATTTTGCTGCTCTGTGTTGACACTGTATATATACTACCGAATGCTTGACTCTAAAAATGCATGCACTGTGAGAGAAAATGCAGCATTAATACAGTACTTTACTATTCTTGTTTCCGTAAAAGCTATGTTCTTTTGGACTTTTCGGGTAGCTTTTGGTTTTGGTTTCTGCAGGAATCGAAACAAAACGGACAGCTTCTCCCGACTTTTCAAAGCTGCTTCTTCAAACAGCTTCTCGAATCCACCTGTGTGTGCGCTATTTATATCAACATCTTTATCATCTAATATCGTATCGAAAATCACAGTAAAAGCTATTGGCTATTTGGCTACGGTGCCCAAGGGGGGGGGGGCTAAACACCTAGATGAATGCATGCTATTGTGTTCAAAACGGAACCGAATCCTCTGACGTTGCGTAAGGCAACGTCAGAGTGCAGTTGCATCTGAACCGCCCGATGAGAAATGGACGGTTCAGATCTGATTCTGCTACAGTAAAAATTACTGTAGCTACAGTGATTTTTACTGTAGCTACAGTACTTTTTACTGTAGCAAACCAGATCTGAGCCATTCATTTCTCATCGGGCGGTTCAGATTTGGCAACTGCACTCTGAAGTTGCTTTACGCAACGTCAGAGGATCCCGTTTCGTTCAAAACATACACTGACATAAGGTTGCAGCTCATGCTGATTTTTGTAATCATGAATGCAAGTGAAATTGAAGGTCATCTAGGCCTAATTAACAAATCAGCTAGTAGAGCAGCTTTTTCAGGCCGGTGCTCATTTGCTGCATACTTTATCCCACTGATGATGATACCTAGGCTCCGTTGGATTCAACTGTAGCCGGTAGCTTTCGGGTGAAATAATATTATAATAGCTGCTAAGTAGCTTTTAAAAATATTTAATTAAAGAAAATAAAAAGTAAAATAACTGTTATATTTCTATAGGTGATACGAAGAAATAAAAAGAAAAAAGACAATACATCTAAAACGGCAACTAAAAGTTGTTTGAAACAGACCTAATCTTGCAAGCTTTTTTATATTTGTTCATCGACCATAGAGGAAAAGGTAAGACTTATGCCCTAACTCGAGGAAAGAAATAGGCTTATATTGGGATCATTGGATGCCTCACTTGACTACTTTTGACACTGTTCCTCGCTCTTTCCAGTGTTTTTTTTCCTTCAATGAAAATTGTCATGTCATGCTTTTGCCATTATATGCATTTCCCTCCCAGCTGCTCTCACATCTAAGATTTGATTGCCCCAAGGACAGGATTGGTGGGGCCCGTTCCTTTGCTACATGGGTCCACCCATGAATTAAGAGGACTGGTGTGGGTGGGGGGTTTCCTTCAAGAACACTGTTTTTGTTGCCATTGCATGAGTGTAGTATGCATCAACCCTTCCCTGTACAACGTTGATTTCTTGAGCTGCCAAGCTATTCTTCTGACGTGATCGGCAGATTGGGACATGTTTGGATGCTCTTGGTTTCGATCATAGGATAACGTGGTAATATACCTTTTTCCGGAATTCTAGCTCTGATGATGTTGTGTATATACTTCAATTTAGTTGCTTTCTAAGCTTTTTCCTGAATTATAGCTCCGAATATGGTATTCTTCAGTTTAGTTTAAATAGTACTACTCAATCAGTATTCATAAATCAGAAACATAACTACCAACTTGCTACCATAGAAAGACAGATAAACCTTACCTTGTCAATGTCATGATGTTTGGAGACGCAAGGCTGTGAAGCGTGATTGCATCAAAATACAGTTATGCAGTCGAGAGAGAGAGAGAGAGAGAGAGAGAGAGAGGAAGAATGTCCACGTGGCATCTCCTGGACCTTTCCATCCAGCTCGGCAGGCACTTGATGCTGATCAAGAAGTAGAACATGGAGCAAGTGTAACAAGCTTAGTCAGCAGAGATACTGAAGACTGAAGGATCGATTCACTGCTCCGGCCTTTCCACATCTTTTGCAGTCCATTCACTGCAAGCGGCTGTGCTTGACGAGAGAGATCTCTGAGAGAGCAGCACAGTTGCAATAAAAGCTGCCGCTGCTGCTGCTGCTACTACTACATTGCGGCACATCATTTCGGGAGATTCCTAAGAGGATCAAAGGAAAGACCTAGTATGATGCAGCAGCAGTGCCCAATGTAGATAAGAGAGAGCTCTTTTTTTCTTTCTAGTATTTTTTTTGGGGGTGCTTGTAGTGTTAAGTCCCTTTACACTTCATTTGTCTTTAAAACCTTCACTTGCTTTGCTTGGTTTTATAAGAAATTATAAGTCTCTGCCTGTATTGATTGTTGATTGAACTGTAGTACCATGCATGGGAGTGCCACTGCATAGCATAGCATGGCATGTACAGCTAGGTTATAGGTATATGTGAATAGTGCCACTTTTGGGCGATCAGTTGATGTCAATTTATTTCCCTGGATTTAATTGGAGACAATTGTACAGCCCCTAGGGTCACCTAGTCACATCAAGCACAATCATACTGTTCTTTGATACGACAAAGGAGAGGAGAGGAAAAGAAAAGAAAAAGAGAGAGAGAAAGGAGCCATCACACAATATATGGAGTGAGGATAGGAAGACTTGTTATAAAAAGATTTAGCTTTTGTTTTTTTTATTTCCAGCTTATTTAAGACAGGAGCTATTTAGAATATATCGGCTTCTAATTTTAGCTTATTTTATTTTTTTAGCTTTTTGTTTTTTCCCATTATTTCTTTACATTGTTTATGACAATATAACGGTTTTCTCTGTTTTTTCTATTTTTTTTAAAAAAATAAGTAACCGCTACAGTATAATTTCAACCAAAAATTATAGTCATAAGTTTGAGCCAAAAGTTAATTAAAGCATCACTAAGGTCCTGTTTGGATCCACCCAGATTTTAAGAATCTGGCTTTTGGAAACTGGGTGGGATTCAAACAGACCAGTTTTTGGGGCAGTTTTTAAAATCTACCTACCCAGATTCTTAAAAACCAAGAAGCTGTTGATACACAGTTTTTGCCAGTTTTTTTGCACAAATACCCATTTACCCTCATTAAAGACCACGCATGGCTGTTTAATGTGCTGTTCAAAAGCAATAAATGTAAGGGTATAATAGTCTATTAGCACCAATCATAAATGAAACTAGCTTTTAAAAACTAGGAGATCCAAATACCCCACCAGTTTTTGCTTAGAAACCAGCTTTTAAAAACTAGAAGTAATAGCTGGTTTTTAAGAATCTGAAACTGATCCAAACAGGGCCTAAAGCTAGGAATGATACAATTAAACAAACCCGAAAAAGCTCTAGGATCTAGCGCTACAAAAAGCCATGGCATTGTCCTTCTAGCATAAACTCCACCTGGCACTGGCACTAGCTAACTTCCATGGAATTTAAAGGCCACAGAAATTAGTCCCGTTCTTTCTTTTTGTTTCTTAGCTGCTATTTTTGGTTTTTGACATCTCTAAAAATAAAAAAAACTAAATGTCAAAACGGAATAGCCTCTTGAAGCGGATGCTTTAAACGGGTTTTCGAGTCCAAAATCATATGCCATCTGCGTTGACGTTTCCGACATCTGTTACTGTGTCGAAAAATGCAAACAAAAACATCAGCCAGCCAAAAATCATTAACCACAGCCCAAAGAAACACCTCCAATTAGCTGCAGTTTTTCTTTCTTAGAAAAAATATAAAAGGCATGAAATTAACAGCTAAAAGAGCATACATGAATAGGCCCTATTCCTTTTTGCTGTGAATAATGACTTTTGGCTATGACTAATAAATAGTACCAGCTGAAGTAGAAGCCGAGTGTTCTTTTAGGCTGAAGCTTTTAGCTTTTTACTGATTATGTTGATTTAACGATCACCTTGAATTGAATTGGCCAAATTAGACATGGGCACATACAGACTGAATTGAAATGCACAATCGGGTCCTCTAGAGTGTGTGTTGCATAGAAACTCACATACATGTGTACGTTCATTACATGCACAAATTCCGTACTATAGTAGAAATGTTGTCACATGACTAGACTATCCGTGGTGGCATTACGTACGTGATTCATATTAACGTTGCTCAACGAAACATGTGTTCCGTCAGAACTAAAGTCTACTTCCTCACTTACATAATCCTCATCCACCACCGGATTGTCAATATACAGTTCCTGCAACCTAGTATCTATTATAGAGTTGTACAAGGCCATTGTTGTTGTGACAATCTTACTTTATGCCTCCTGTTTGTAGCTTGAGATGTTCTACAGTACACACCACTTCATCTCCCAAGCGTTGAACACACGATCAATAACATTTCAAAGCGACGAATGGTAATAGTTGAACGTCTCCTTACGCCCTCGCGGTTGACTGTCACTTGCAAACTCAGCTACGAGGTAACGTTGGTTCATATGACACTAGATAATAGGTCCTGTTAGGATATCTGGAGTCCATGAGGCAAGGTGGATGCGAGAACGAAGGAGGCGGTTGAGGACAAGGCGGAGCTTGAGGCCATGGCTGAGGTGGATCCAGAAGTGAAGGAGGAAGCACACCCGAATGAGGACCCAAACGCAGATGGAGATGCCAACTCAAAGGCAACAGCAGACAACGTGTAGACCTTGCTAGAAGCGGATGAAGAGGTGGACGCAACGCGCCAGACCCTGTGTTGCAGCAAGAGGCATCGGATGGCGGCCAGATTCGACGGGGACAGTGCCTCTCAATGGCATAGCAACGCGGCAGGGAAACCTAGAGCTGAGTGCGAGCAGGAGTGACAAGAGATCGAGGACGGAAAGAGGGAAAGCCGCAGAAAGCTGCCTAAAAAAGCTGCTTCCAAAAGACTAGTGAAAAACTAATTTGTTTATTCCGGTTTCTGGCTAGAAGCTGAAGCCACCTCATAAGCCACATAATGGTGCCATAGTTGAAGCCACCCCACCATTAATATACTAATAATAAATATAAGTAAGGAAAAGGCATGGAATAATATATATATATATATATATATATATATATATATATATATATATATATATATATATATATATATATATATATATATATATATATATATATATATATATATATATATATATATATATATATATATATATATATATATAGGAAAAATACTTTTTACTCCCGGGTGTAATTACACCCACCTCTAATATACCACCTAAACAAACTTGAAATACTCCTTTATCACTTTAGGTATAGTCATATACTAATTATAAGATACTTCAATATGAACCATACGAAAAAATTGCAAGGGAGTCCATAGTTTTTAGCGTATTTTATAAATACCTTCATATACGCACATAAAAAGGAGTATGTCAAAAAAAATATACATACCACCTATGAAAAATTGTTCATACTACCTATATGGTCTTAAATACTCGTATACTATATATACATACCCTCCGATACGCGAGATACTCCCTACGTTGTGAGATATGACATAGGGTGTAATTACACCCGGGAGTAGAAAAGAGGCTTCCTCTATATATATATATATATATATATATATATATATATATATATATATATATATATATATATATATATATATATATATATATATATATATATATATATTAGCTTCATCTGTAAGTAAGAAATCTGAAGATATGCAAATTATAGATAAGCAGGAATCCTGAAGACAGAGGCTTTCTTTGACGGACTTGACAGCCATGACTACCACCACTATGGCTCTAGTGATCACAACCCTACCGATAGGAAATTGCCATCATTATTTCTTCCAAGAGGAGGTGGGCCTCCTGGACTGATGAATTGAAAATCTCACATCTTTACTATGGATGTGGATCCCTTCATTTCGTTTCATCACAAGCTCCAAAAAAAAGCCAAGCACAAAAGAAAAGGCTTACATAGAAGAATAGTGTAGTAGCTAGGAAAGAAAAAAAAGGAGAAATTCAAACTTCAAAGAGATAGCTTGGGAATAAGAGGGAAAAAATGCAATCACTTTGCGTTGGTACTTGATATATATAGGCTTCTTTCTTTTAGATTTATGGCTTGGTTTTCTACAGCAATGAGCTTTCAAATGAAATATCTTTAGGTGGGGTTAATAAGTCGATTGTAGTAGACACCGTCTGGACTTCATCTATATCAATCAAAATTGCACACAAGTATATCTCTCTCCACACTCTCTCACGCGAATAGCTAGAATTTAAAATTTTAAACCAAAATCTATAAGCCATAACCTAAAAAAATCCACTCATATTATTTTGGTATTTCTAGGCTTGGTTTGCAGCCCTTTCCTCACCCTATATGCCTTTGTGTGTTTTTTTTGTTGATCACTTGTAGTTCTAGGTAACCCCACCTCTCTTTGGCCTCCTCACATGCATGCTTTGGCTTAGAATAAAGCAAAAAACAACTTTAGAGCTGCTTCCTATTGGATTTCAGACCAACACTACGGATCGGGTTATCAAATCAGAGTGATGGGCGCCATTCTTTGTGCGGGGAGATTGTCCATATGGGTATATTTGGAGCGCGGAAATTTACTGAAATTTTCCAGGACTACGAAGAAAGCAATTCAATTCTTACAAAATCTAAGAAAATTTTGACAAAGGGTAGATTTTTTTTGGCTACGGCTTATATCTTATGGCTGTGGCTGATAGTTTTTTTGCCATGCGAGAGTTTGTGTGAACGCATCAAACGTCGATATGCTGATAAGCCGCTTCAAAAAGACTGTCCTGATAAGCCACTTAAAAAATGTGAAGAAACTATTTTATTTATTTGTTTGGATAAATCATAAGTCATAAACTGAAAAGAAACTATCCAAAAGCTTCAAAGAAACCTCACAACACTCACTGGACAATGGGACCCACAAATTCCATCCCAAGTACTCGTTGCAGAGTGGAATTTAAGGAAGGGTGTTTTTTCTGTGATTTATGATTTTTGATTCTAGTGTGAGTGTCTGTGTGAACGAACTGAATGCCGATAATCCGCTCTAAAAAGTTATTCCAATAAACTATTTCAAAATGGTAACAAAGAAATCATTCTGTTTATTTATTTTAAAAAATTATAAATAAAAAAGAAATTGGTAGAAATCTGCCCGTCTAATGTTAATGCGAAATCTAACCATTTGGAGCAGTAACAATCTGACCACGGTGTGGTCAGTCAATCCCGTGCATTTACTAATTCACACCATGCAGAGAGATGCTCATTTGCAGTACCTAGGGCACCTACCATTTTGAGACGTTGCCCGTGGCTATGCTATGCTTTCAATCCCAAGGTCTCTTCTAGGGCAACCCCCACTCTACAAGGAGTCTACACCTCTCTCACCTTGCCATCCAATTCCATAGCCTAGTATTTTTCTTCAGCAGTTGGCATGAGGCGCAAGAGTTGGTCCTGCACCTATCTCTGCACAGTAGTTTTTTTAACTACAATTAAAGTGTACAATTACGTATACCATATGTACACCATACACACATATATATTTTACTAAAACATATGCTATGACTAAAACAAAGATCATTGATAAATCTTAGACTTATCTAGGATCTCACAAAATATAGATATGTGTTTTTATACTAATATACACATATAATTACTATTATAAAAGAATGAGTTAGTGGTTGTACGTCCATTTTTCTCCAACTGCTTTATTTACTTAACTTCTCACTATTCTCTACTTTCTAACCGATCAGATCAACTCTCTTCTATAACACGATTCTCTATACATTCAATGAGTTCCGTTACGATATATGGTGGTGATCGGTTCGGCTGAAAAGCTCATGGCTTATGGCTGAAAACACTGTACCTGGCTGAAAAAAGCATTGTAGCTGACAGAGGCTTATTTAGCATAATTAAATTTAAAAAAATTTAAAAATATAAAAAATATGTTAGCCCATTACGTATAATACAAACAAATACGGGAAAAAAAGAACCGGCAAAAAAGCTCAACAAAAAGCTAAAAGTTCAGAAAAAGACGAAACTTATGAATAGTTAGCATAATTAAATTTAAAAAAATTTAAAAATATAAAAATATGTTAGCCCATTACGTATAATACAAACAAATACGGGAAAAAAAGAACCGGCAAAAAAGCTCAACAAAAAGCTAAAAGCTCAGAAAAAGACGAAACTTATGAATAGTGAAAAATAAGCCAGATGTCGAAGTCGAGTTGATTAGTATGAATATGTAACTAGTATAAGATGAAACACCCGGGGTTGATTTAGAAATGGAACCTGGCCGGATAGCTCGCAAGTCGCGAAAGCTCGGCCTCCTGCGCGGTAGTACCGTGTGGGGTGAACCGATCAGTACACACGCGCGTCATGGCCAACTTTTACTTTTGCAATGCTCCTGCACAACAGCACGGGCACGACACTGCGCCTCCCCCTCTTGCACCGAGTAGTAGTAGAATGCATCATGAGGTGCACCAGGGAGGGCACGGAGATATTTGCGAAATTTCCGCCAGCAGTCGCCGACAGTTAGGCCCCACACCTAGAACAGAATTTAATGGGCCAAGTTTGTTTGGTGACTTCAGCGTTGTATGAGTATGGGCCTGTTTGGGAGAGCTCCATCACTGAAAATATGGATTTGGAGCAGCAGCTCCACCGTGGATCTGGGATTCCACCATAGAGTGTTTGGCTTGTACAGCAGCTCCAGATCCACGAAATCGAGGTTTTGGTGGGAATGACCACTTTTGGTGGGATAGGGTGTGTAACCAGTGGCATTGGTGGGTAATTACCACTCAACTCCATGGTGGAGCGCCCCTTGAGGAGCTCCATGAAATCCATGGATCTGCCCTCAGATCCAGGATTTTGGTGGATCCAGATTTCGCGGAGCTGGAGCGTTTGGGTAAAATTTCGTGGAGTGGAGCTGTTTTCGTGGATCTGGAGCTGGTGGAGCTCTCCCAAACAGGCCCTATATTCTTGTAGGCTGTAACTTATGCCTTTTAATCCCAATATGAACATTCGTACGAACGAATCGAAAGCCGATAAACCGCTTGTAAAAGGTTATCTCGATAAACTACTTTGAAATAATGATAGAGAAACCGTTACATTTATTTGTTTGAGGAAAATTATAAGTCATAAACTATAAGCTAAAATAAACCGAAAAGAAAATACCCTACATGTTATGCCATTTGAGCCTATGGCGACGCTCAAAGTGGCTCACGGCTTCAGCTTTTTTTTAAAAAAAGGAAAAAATATAAGAAAAATAAAAAATACTGTTACATCGTTATGGATAATACAAAGAAAAAGAAAAAAGGCAAAAAAAAATCAATAAATCAAAATTAGAAGCTGATATATTTTAAGTTACTTTTAATTTAAATAAACTGAAAGGTAAATAAAGCTAAAAACTGAAGGCCTTTGAAGCGGGCTAGAGGAGTTGGGAAGGCCATGACCGACAACTCTCGCAGCTCTTCTAGTACGTCGTTATTAAAAGTCTGTAAAAAAAGATGGTATCAAGGGGCAACTTCGTTCTAACAAAAACATAAGTAAAGCACGGTCAATTCTGTTGATTAGACAAGGCACGAAAAATATCAAGACAGTCCGGTGGCCAAAGCAAGGGAAACCATTCGTTACCCCTTTTGGTGAAATGGCTTCATGACGATTCAAACTAAAATGAGCTAGCTGCATGCCACCTAATGATTTCTCCTCTCCCACTCTTGCACAAGATCGGATAATGAAATGTAGGACCTAATTAGTTGGGGTAGATTTTTTTCTTTTGCAAACTAGCCAAATTTGAGCAAAAATCTTCCATTGTGTTTAGGAAAATACGACCGCTCAGCTTTGATGTGAGCTCGGATGGTCTCCTTTCAAATAGTGATGGTTTCTAATAAAAGTTTTTAACATATCTTTTTATTATTATCTATAGAGATATAATAGTGTTTTTTATTATTATTATTTTAATTTTTAATTAAATATCTTAAAAAATTAATAGCCACTAAAGTACTGTTTAAATAAAAACTAAAAGAAAAAGGCACCTCACTGGGAAGATCGAACAGGTCCACAAGCTTCACGCACAGTGGCGTCCACGTACACAGGCCGGGGAGATAGACGAGGCCAGGGCAGACGTATCATCATAACAGCTGGTCACGATCAACACATGTTCCTTGGACCTGCCTATGCTCCAGTACACGGAGGTGAGTAGGTAGGTCCTCGCGCCATGGCGCCGTACCTCTCGCTGCTCGCGCAGTGGTGCCACGTACGTTGGTACCACCGCCACCGCGCCACCACAGTACGCGACGGGCGGTAGGCCGGGCCGGGGCGCGCAGGGCAAAAACGCACCAATCACCGTCTCCACCCATCCGTCGATCGGCCGGCCGGGAAGCTGGGATGGACGCATGGACGATTCAGCGCGCGCGCCGCGGCGGCGGCGGCGTGGTCGCCAAAAAGTGGCGCCGTTCTCCGCTTTGCGCCCTTAATCCTGGGCTTAATGGCACGTGCTACCTCCCGTGTAAGATGCTTAATTAGTCGCCATCGGATTTAAGCATGCTTAGAGCATCTCCAAGAGATGCCCAAAATATTTACACCCTAAATCTATTTTTACAGATCCTAATCACGATATAAGGTCCTAAAATAATCATTCCCTCCAACAGATACCTTAAACCAGAAAAACAGTATTGGGAACCTAGATCATCCTCTATAAGTAGAGAGCGAGAGCTCATTTTTTGGGTGTGTTCTATTTTTGGGAGTCTATTTGGGAATATGTTGGAGCTACTTTTTACCCTTCAACTTTAAAATTTAAATATTAAGAGTCATATAGAGTATCTCTTAGAGATGCTCTTAGTGACAGGTTAGCCGCACTGTAGGACGCGATGGACAGGTAACGGCAAGGAACTGTGCTTGATCTGTTGGGCGCTGTTGCTTTTCTCGGATTGATGGCGTGAGCCACCGGGGTCTAGCTAGATCATCTGCAGTGCCAAGTTAGTTAACTAGCGAGCTCGTCGTACCAAAAGGGCACCAGAAGGCACAAGCGCTAGTAAACTCTGCGATGCCTCCGGTCGTACAAATTGGTTGTGCACGTACGCTATGGGAACTGACCATGGATTGACTTGCTAGAAAATAAATTGAGATGGGCATGCGTACTGCCGATTTACTACTTCTGCTGCGAACGGGCGGCCAGGCGGGAATGCACTTCCGTGGACGTCTCCGTGCCCGTGCGCGTCCGACGATGCGATGCGGGAGGTGTGAAAGGCGTGACCGACCGCCGAGCTGCTTCCTTCCAGCGCAAGCCGCGCCGGCACAAGGAAACAGATGCGTGCCCGTACGCACCGCTACCCGCCTACCCCCCGTCCCGTAGCACGCTTTTTCCCCGACTGCGTTGCCACCTCAACCCTTCTTACGGTCGATTCGACGCGCGACGACGGCCGCGACGGGTGGAAACGACCGCCACTTAGTTATCCTAGCCGTGCCGCGCTACGGGCGGCATGAGTGAGTGGGCGTGTGCCGAAGCGACGTGAGCCGGATCGGTGCGCCCGTGCGGGCTGGAGGTGTCGGCCGGGCGAGTCGCCGTCGAGTCGAACCCAACTTTCCTTTTTCGGTCGCCGCAACATTAAGCTCGAACTACTATGGTGTCAGCTTTTTTTTTTCTTCTTCTTCTTTCTGAAAAACCGATGCTTCAATGTTGGTATGAAGAGCAACTATTTCTAAGCGATTCCTGATACATGCTACAGATTGCATGACCCAGGAAACTGGAACGAGAAGGATGTGCTACACACTATTGTGTCCGAGATAGGTTTACTCGGGCTGAAGAGGTATTGCAGTCGCCTGAACTCACCTCCTTCGGCTAGAACCCCATCCCGGCCGCTGCTCGACCCGAGGCATCAGCCATCGGCGAGGTAGATGAAAAACGGGACCATGCTAGCGGCCCGATCAGTTGGGCTTCAGCTTATGGCTTATTTTTTACTATTCATAAATTTCGTTTTTTTCTGAATTTTTGGCTTTTTGTTGAGCTTTTTTACCGGTTCTTTTTTCCCGTATGTGTTTGTATTATACGTAATGGGCTAACATATTTTTTAATTTTTTTAAATTTAATTATGCTAAATAAGGCTCTGTCAGCTATAGTGTTTTTTCAGCCAGCTACAGTGTTTTCAGCCATAAGCCACAAAAAAGCCCAAATGATCACCACCGCTGTGTTTCTTTGGTGTTTTAGGCATGTGGCCTGGTGGTATGGACTGTCCATGTTGATTTGGACCGGGTGGCCTAGATGCTCAGTACAACAAGTCGACAATGGGCTAGAAAAGTTGAAAGACAGGCACCACACTCGTCACTCGATCGGTCACGACGTTGGCTCCTAACCCTAGAGGGGTAGCCAGGGCATGGTGGTGACGTGTTGTGGCCAGGGTGCGGCGGCCAGGGCGTGGGCTGGCCAGGGGCACGACTATGAGCTGAAGAGGGCGAGCTCGAGGCGACTAGGAGCATGTTGAAAAGGAAGAGGCAAGATCAGGGCAGCAGCAGGCAGTGGCCAAGACACAAGAAATAAGCAAGCAAGGCAGCAATAAAGATAGGGGAACAGCTCTAATAGTATGTATCTTAACTTTTATACTCATTAGTCTTTGCTCTTCACTTGTCAAAATAAATTGTGATTAAATGTTCCTCTCAAATCTCCATACCTACTTAAATTGATTATTCCGGACATGGATAGTTTGATCAAGTTCTTAATTATATGGTTCTACTAAGCAATCACCCTAACATCATGACCACATAAAACTTGTTCACCACTGGAATCCTTGAAAAGATGTTGAATGTTGTCACTATATGTTCATAGAGTAAGATAAGTTGCTTAATACATTTAGAATGTTTATATATTTTAGAAGGATCCATGTTCTCTAAAAGAGAGGTTAGTTGAGTAATAAAACAATTAAAACAGAGAAGTTGAATTTATTATTTGTTCATTGAGCGATGCACTCTGTTGAGCCATCGAGCGACTGGCGAGACACAGCAACATGTCTGGTGAGAAAGTGGCACCAAACGAAACAGTGACGAGCTGTTGTACCTAAGATAAGGTGGTGATTGGTTGGGGTGTGGCTTATGGCTTATTTCACTGTAGGTGGCTGAAATTACACTGTACCTGAAGGTGGCTTATTTGGTATAATTAAATATAAAAATTTTAAAAATAGAAAAAATGGGTTAGCCCATCACGTGTAATGCAAACGAATACGGGAAAAAAGAACCGGTAAAAAACTCAAAAAATCCACCAAAAAAATTAGAAAAAGACGAAATTTAGGGATAGTGAAAAATAAACCAGAAGCCGAAACGATCAGGACAGTTCGCCATTGGTCCACTAACAATTCTTCCGCAATTATTTAGATTGTTGATCGACTTATAATTAAAGTAAAAAAACGTGATTCCCCAACCGAAACATCTTTATTAATTCCATGGCCGTGGATTTTTGTCACCTGGCCGGTCAGCAAGCACGAGAATTCAATCCAGCGCGATCGAGAAATCGTGTGGAAGCCATGGAATTGGAACCTATCAGACTCCATCATGTTTTCATCTGAGTAGTCGATGGAGCTTGCTTGCCAGGCGTTTCTGTCGTCGGAAAAAGAGAGACGAGGACACACATCCTTGTCCTGGTACTGTATTAGGTAGATCGATGTACGTATGTGACTATGCGTACGTACGTATGCGATGGAGATGGGCATCTGATGATGCTTCTGCAACAGTTCATGGAAAGGAACTGTTCTACTCTTGTGCGAATGGATTCAGGAAGCTAGCTAGCTCTCTCAATCTGATGTGAAACCAACTCCATGAACCTTGCTGACCTTGCTTGCTGCGTGCATTTGTGCAGATATTTATGTAAACATGTGGCTACTTTTGCTTCAATCGATATTCTTTTTTCTTTTTTCTGAGTTTTTTTTTTGGCTAGGGAGGGCATTAATTCTGTGTACTGCTGCTACTAGCAGCAAATCGGCAGTACAGGTAGTTTGACTGCTGCGACTTGTAACACGAGGTGTCAAAATGCAGTGCAAAGCTCAAATATAAGTGCCGTCACTTTTGTTTCAGAGCAGTTTGCTCTTAGGCTCAGAACAAATATTCGCAATAATTATAAAAATAGCATCAAATTTGCAACAAGTATTCTAACAATTTATCCCCTCAATCTACAATAATTCACTTAGAAAATACTACCGTGTAAAGAGAGAACAAACATGAAAATTATTGTCCACTCGCCATCTGTTCTCTGAGAAGGGCCCGTTTGGAACAAGTAATTTTTTTTTGTATTTTCGCGGGAACTGGGTTATTTCATGTGAAGTTTCTGTAAAATACATGTGTTCAAAGCAGGCTATAAAACAGGTTTCCTTTTATGTAAAAGTTTTGTAAGCATTAACTTAAAAAAATATTTCCATTCTGAACATAGAAAATAAAGCAATATAAAATGTTTACTCATGTACCTATACAGAACTAGTAAAAAGAAGAGCATCCAGAAAATTACCAAAACCAGGCACGAGAGAGGGCTGAAAAAGGGGAGCACCACTCGTGGGGTCAAAACCCCAAGAACAACTTAGAAGTAGCAGCAGGAAGCACATAAGCAGCAAGAGGGAGAAGGAAGCAAGCCAACCAAAGCAAAGCAAAGCAAGAAGCACTTCTCGCTGCAGCTCTTAGGCTCGTCGAAAGCTGCAAGCATACGCAAGAAGCAAGAAAAGGAAGAAGCAACCAAGTAGCAAGCATGCTCCTAGCCTCCCTCTCCGGCGGCGGCGGTCGGATCTGCCGGAGAGCGGCGGCCGGGGCGCACGGAGCTCGGAGTTAACCGTCCGGACCTCGCGGCCGCGAGATCTCCCCTCGAGTGGCATTTTCTTGGCTCCGGCGGCCGCAAAGGCGGCGCCTTTGTTTATTTCCGCAGCTTCCCGTCCCCAAAGATCACAGCCTTTCTCTAGTTTTTGCTCGTCTTGGAAGTGGGATTTTGATTTCTTTGATGGAAGCGTAATTGCCCACAACAAAAGGCTCTGGTGAGTTATCGAGAAGAAGCTGAGAAAGCGATGGTTTTTGGGAAGGTGCTGTGATTTGGCCTAAAAAGGAGGAATCTTTCCTTCGTTTTCTCCTTCCTTCCCCGCTTCGTGCACGCTCTTATATTGCGTTCAGATCGGTCCTCTAATTGGACTTTTGGAAGGGGAGAGAAAAAAAAAATGATGCTCTCGTCGTCGTCCGGCAGCGTCCTCCCGACTCAGGCGGCGGCGTCGCCGGAAGGTATTTCTTTTTGATGCCAAGTTTTCTGTGCTTCGTGGCTTGCTCATTAATGCTTTCGCTGTTCATTTATTTACAGTCTATTTTGAAGCTTCCCGTGCTTGTAGGACTAGTATTTGGTTGCTGTTTGTTCGTGTGCCATGCTTCAAAGATTCTCTATGGACTATGGCCGTGTGGTCAGGCAACGACCCAATGCGGCAAATTTGAGTCCGGGGTGATATTTGGATTTTTTTAAGAGATATTTGGATTTATTATGATGGTTTATTTTGGAGCGGATGTTGTAATCCACATGAAAATGTTTTTTGGGAGAAATTTTGGTATTTTATTCCACGAAATTTCAGTTATGTAATCATACATATGTAGCCTATTTGCGATCCAATTCTTGCTGTATGCGTTGATTCGTCGAGATTATTCTTTCCTGATGGTAAATTGGTGTGTATTTTCACCCTAATAAGGGATTATTTTCTAGGAAGATGCATAAAAAGTCTCTCTTTAGGCCACTAAGAAGTTCATTTCATACCATGTCCACCTTCTGAAACAATCTTGAGACGAGCATATGAATTCAGAGATGTTACAGTTCATGCTTTCTAGAGCTACCATTATTTATTAAAATCTACACTGTTAAGTCTTCTGCTCAAATGCTTTTGCCATTACAGCTGTAGAGGAGCAGAAGTGCCTGAATTCGGAGTTATGGCATGCGTGTGCTGGCCCGCTTGTTTCCTTGCCTGCAGTGGGTAGCCGGGTGGTGTATTTCGCACAGGGTCACAGCGAACAGGTTAGTGCAATTTCACTCTCAGAGTGAAAGCTTTGCATGATCCTGAATCCTCAATCATGTGGCAATTTCATTATCAAACTGAAATCTGGCTTAAATTCTTGCGGAAATCGATTGCTTTCTTTTTTATATTAATTTATTGGGTGGATTTCTGTCTCAGGTAGCCGCTTCAACAAATAAAGAAATGGAGTCTCAGATCCCCAACTATCCTAACCTGCCTCCACAGCTTATATGTCAACTGCATAATGTGACCATGCATGTAAGTTTGGAGCTTTGAAGCACATTTTTCCAAAGCTAAGTAGTCTCACTGCTATCTTTGTGTTTCATCACCTGTGTTATTTCCTTCAGGCTGATGCAGAAACTGATGAGGTCTATGCGCAGATGACGTTACAACCACTTAGTCCGGTAATTCATATTTTGCCTACTAACTTGTGCCGTGTGCAAATTCCACTTAGTAACCAAGAGAGTAATTTTGGACTTGCGTTTCTTTTCAGCAAGAGCTCAAGGATCCCTATCTACCTGCTGAATTAGGTACTGCCAACAAACAGCCAACGAATTATTTTTGCAAAACATTAACTGCAAGTGACACAAGTACGCATGGTGGATTCTCTGTTCCCCGGCGAGCAGCTGAGAAAGTGTTTCCTCCGCTGGTCTGTGCTGCTCTGTACATTTTCCAGCTCAATTTTTGAATTGACTGGGTTGCATAAGTTAACTAAATCATCAATTGCTCTAACTTGCCTGTAACTTTTTGTAGGATTTCACTCAGCAGCCTCCAGCACAGGAGCTGATGGCAAAAGATCTTCATGGCAACGAGTGGAAATTCCGTCACATCTTTCGGGGTTAGTAGTTCTTTTTACTATTTTTAGTTCTCAATTTTCTGATAATAACTTAGTGCCTCAGTCTCTAGTTGCAATTGTAGATTAATTTATCTTTGCAGTCACAAGTTAAAAGGCACCCCTTCAATTTTCTCATGCAAATAAGAAAAAAAATCTGTGTTGGAATGGCAAAAGTAATATCTTAAGAAAAAATCTTACTCATAAAATATAATTCTTGGTGCAGGTCAGCCAAAGCGGCATCTTCTCACTACAGGCTGGAGTGTCTTTGTAAGTGCCAAAAGACTCGTCGCTGGGGACTCTGTCCTATTTATCTGGTATGTTTATTCGTTCAATATTCAAGATGATCACTTGACACCCTTCTCTACTTTGCTGTCCCCTCTCCAGCACAGAGATTCTTCGTGGTTGTATTTATGTATCTCCTTGCCTTGTCAGGAATGACAACAATCAGCTTCTTCTGGGAATTCGCCGGGCAATTCGGCCACAAACTGTCATGCCGTCTTCAGTCCTATCTAGTGCTAGCATGCACATTGGTCTTCTTGCTGCAGCTGCTCATGCCGCTTCAACAAATAGCCGGTTTACAATCTTTTATAACCCAAGGTAAAATTGTTGTATGCATTTATTTATTCAGCATTTCTCCTTTGAATATTTTGACCTCTTCTTTCTTTTTTCTTTTTGTGTGTGTGCAGAGCAAGCCCTTCAGAGTTTGTTATACGGCTTGCTAAGTATGTAAAGGCTGTGTACCATACCCGTATATCTGTGGGGATGCGTTTCAGGATGCTTTTTGAGACAGAGGAGTCAAGTGTTAGGAGGTATGCTAAATTGTGTTTACCCGGCATATTTTTGCTCTGCGTGAACTTGGCCTGCCCAGTATCCACTGCATGAGCTCCTTATACTTTTCTTTTATTGTCTTAATTTTTTTACCCCATCAAAGCTTGATATAATGTGCTCATTGCCATGTGGGTTGGTACATTCTCCAATGAGATCTCAGGCTTTGGCTATGTGTTGATATGCTTCTTGTTAAAACTTTAATCTAGAAGCAAACGTACACATCGCAAATAAACTGAGAGAACACAGGAGAATTTCTCTATTATCTTATTTGCTATCCTTTTTTCTTGTTTTCTCTTTCTCTTACAAAAACTAGTTACATGCTCCTCAATATATAGGCTAATAATCTTCTACTAGTATACGTATTCGGATCTTAAGTTAGACACAACTTCAACTTGAGTTACACACGGAGACAGACTCTACTACGTCTTGAACTCTAAGTCAAGATTATTTCTAACAATCTCCCCTTTAATCTTGACTTGACATACTCTAGTTTTAGTCTCAATGCATTATGAACTATCAGCCACGCCTCCACATGAAGCGTTCTACATGCAAGTTACATGTAGGAACTCAACTCAACTGGCACAGGTTCATCCGGATGCAAAGATTCTAAAACATTGAGGTAGTCGGTCTTAACTACGACTTATTAAACTCATACCTGACACAGAACGGTGACTCATCTTCTCAATGTTCCCACTTCTTTTCACCTTACTTGAGTTTGGACGGCGACACATTTTCTCGATGTCCCTGACTCCAACCTTCATCAGAGCAATGTTGGTTTATCATCACTGAGCGCTTTAGCAAGAAACGCTTTCTTCATCTTGATTGCTCAGGCTACATAATTGCTCATCGTGAGTATCGGATAATGCTGCGAGACAGCGGGACTCTTCTTTGCCATCATACTGGATGATACCTCGTCACCGATGACACCACTTCCCGGAGAACGTGACATGATCTTGAGTACGGATCAAGATCTCAGACTACTTTGAAGTGTCTCTTTGACTGAGGGAACAGAAGGACGTGCCGTGCGCGTTTTTCCCGGGAGAGCTACCCGAAGGCGAGTGACGTGCGCCTCAGGAGCGCCGTGTGAGACGCGCTGAAAACGGAATCGCTGAGACGATTTTTCCAACGACTTAGTTCTCGCCTAGGCTCTGATACCACTTGTTAAAACTTTAATCCGGAAGAAAACGCGCACATCGCAAATAAATTGAGAGAACACAGGAGAATTTCTCTATTCTCTTATTTGCTCTTTTTTTTTGTTTTCTCTTTCTCTTACAAAAACTAGTTACAAGCCTCCTCAATATATAGGCTAATAATCTCCTATTAGTATACGCATTCGGACTTCAAGTTGGACACAACTTCAACTTGAGTTACACACGGAGACGGATTCTACTACATCTTGAACTCTAAGCCAAGATTATTTGTAACACTTCTCACCTTTTACTCTATACTAAACCAGCATATTCGCAGCCATACATGGTATTAAGTCTAACCAGATCAAATATTTTTATTTCCAGATACATGGGGACAATTACAGGAATCAGTGATCTTGATGGTGTTCGTTGGCCAAACTCACATTGGCGTTCTGTAAAGGTATATTTCCAGGCTAGCACTTTTATCACCTCGAGTCAACTCTGTGCAAGAACTATGTCTGTTGTTTACCCGTGTACCATGCAAGTTTTCGGTTAGACAAGATGAAAATTCCTTTGAAGTTTGCTTGCTCTTGCTTGGTACCAACTTCTTGGTTTAGCATGTTATAGAAGTTTGTCTCTGAATAATGCAGGTTGGCTGGGATGAGTCAACTGCTGGAGAGAGGCAGCCAAGGGTGTCACTTTGGGAGATTGAGCCCCTGACAACTTTCCCAATGTACCCATCTCCTTTTCCACTCAGACTGAAGCGTCCATGGCCAACAGGCTTGCCTTCTCTACATGGTAGGAGGGAAAGTTCATCTTTAGCTAGCATTTGTAGATAGCTATGCTTAATTAATTGCGCAGTACGCATCTAAGACTACGAATTATCGTTCATATGATGCCTTTCTGTAGGTGGTAAGGATGATGACTTGACTTCCTCTCTCATGTGGCCTCGAGATAGCGCAAACCCTGGTTTCCAATCACTGAATTTTGGTGGCCTTGGGATGAGTCCTTGGATGCAGCCAAGGCTGGATGCTTCCTTGCTTGGTCTACAACCTGACATGTACCAAATGATAGCCGCGACTGCTTTCCAAGACCCAACGAAGCAGGTGTCACCCACGATATTGCAGTTCCAGCAGCCGCAGAACATAGTTGGTAGAGTAGTACCACTTCTACCAAGTCAGATTTTGCAGCAAGTGCAGCCTCAGTTTCAGCAGCAGCCGTACCTTCAAAACATCAATGAGACCACAATCCAAGGCCAGGCTCGGTCTGAGTTCCTTCAGCAGGAGCTCCAACGCAGCCAGTCGTGTAATGAGCAGAAGCCACAGCTGCAACCGCAGCAACAACAGCAAGAATCACAGCAGCAGCAGCAATCACAGTGTATGCAAGTCCCTCAACATCAACAAATGCAACAACAGAAGAACATGGACAGCTACCAGTCTGTATCTAATGCATTGTCAGCATTTTCTCAACTCTCCTCGGCTCCTCACTCTTCACCTATGACACTGCAAACAGTCTTACCGTTCTCGCAGCCACAGGGCTTTTCGGACACGAATATAAGTTCATTGTCCCCATCCTATACATCCGCCATGCATAATACATTGAGGCCGTTCTCATCAGAAGCAGCTTCGCACCTAAGTATGCCAAGACCCACTGCGATGCCTGTCCCTGACCCATGGTCATCAAAGCGAGTTGCAGTGGAGTCTTTCCTTCCTCCTCGGCCTCAGGTTACATCGCAGATAGAACAGTTGGACTCAACACCACCAAATATACCTCAAAGCTCTGCATTAGTGCCTCTTCCTGGAAGAGGGTGCTTGGTGGATCAAGATGGGAACTCTGATCCTCAAAATCATCTCTTGTTTGGCGTTAATATAGACTCACAGTCACTTCTAATGCAAGGAAGCATCCCAAGCTTCCACAGCGAGAATGATTCAACAGCAATCCCCTATTCCACCTCCAATTTCCTGAGCCCTTCGCAAAATGATTTCCCCTTGGATCAAACACTAAATAGTTCGGGTTGCTTAGATGAATCAGGGTATATGCCATGTTCACAGAATTCTGATCAAGTGAATCGACCACCTGCAACCTTCGTGAAGGTGAGTTACTTATTTGCATTTCATAAATGAGAGCAATTTTGACTATTTTTCTCACTACTTCGACTATCGATAACCATGTATTGCACATGCCATTACATTAGTAGAAATAGAATTGATAATCTTACAATTGAGCGTTTGGATCATCGGTGCATATATGTGTTTTATATTTTATTTCTTTCATAACTGGATGTAAGGAACTATAGTCCATTCTCTGGAATTCCCTGTTTTTTGTTAACTTACTCCTGACCACTGTCAACATGCAATTTTGCTTCCATGTGAACAACAGGTTTACAAGTCTGGAACCTACGGAAGGTCGCTTGATATCACTAGATTTAGTACCTATCACGAACTCCGTAGAGAACTAGGTCGCCTATTTGGCCTTGAGGGCCAGTTGGAAGACCCTTTGAGATCAGGCTGGCAGCTTGTATTCGTCGACCGAGAGGAGGATGTCCTTCTTGTTGGCGATGACCCTTGGCAGTAAGTTTTCGTAACCATCCTGATGATAATTTGAGCAGTTCTGTGCTACTGGTTCATGCTCGTCCTTACATTGCTGCGCCGTGTAACCTGCAGGGAATTCGTGAATAGCGTGTCCTGCATAAAGATACTCTCACCACAAGAGGTGCAGCAGATGGGCAAGCAGGGCCTTGAGCTTTTGAGCTCGGCTCCCGCAAGGAGGCTAGGTAGCAGCTGTGACGACTATGTGAGCAGGCAGGAATCTAGGAGCCTGAGCGCTGGAATCGCGTCTGTCGGATCAGTTGAATTCTGAAGAGAGGGCGTTCGTGAGCCCTCAGCTTAAGGCTAGCCTGTTACGTATGTTTCTGCAGCTTTTTCCTAGTTTTGAGACCTGGAACTGAAAAGCATATAGATCATGCCTAGCTTTAAGTTATGTACCATCTAATAATTATGCCATATGATTTCAACTTCTAAGTAGAAACTACCACCTTTTGCTATACATGCCAAAACTTTGTTCCAGGGAATACTAATCCTGTGAATGTAGGCTCTCTAAATTATCAACTCTCGTGGCGTAGGTCGCACATGCCTATCTTGTTCATATTCTGCATAATCATGGCATTTTGGTTCCACATGTGGCAGTAACCAAACAACAGGGTGGTCCTTGGCACGATGGTAAAACGTGCTTCGTTCCAAGTAGGGCCATCCTAGACAAAATTCGGTTCAGACTTCATGCTAGCAAGTCCATCTCATTGAGTTTCATATATAAACCTTACTGATACCTTTCTTCCAAAACTGTAGTACTCAAAGTTACTCTTACTGTTATTGGCATGGTCAATTGCCATTATCAGTAAAAAAGCAGTTTGGGGCAATCCTTTGCCATTATCCCCATGTGAGGTGCGGGTCCCCATCTGGCTGACTGACTGACTGACTGACACACACTGGAGCCAATTGCATTGCAAGGAAAAAGGATGGAAGATGGCCTCCCTTTCCTGAGGGTCAGCCAGTGGTGAGTGAGTGGCTGTGAATGTGATGCCCTTCGCCCTCCATCCAATCTATCACACATCCATTTCTTCAGGCCTTAATGCTCCCCATCCATGTGGTCTCCATCTATCCCTCGTGTGCTAAATGCTGATATACCATCCTGTTGCGCTTTGGCTCAATGGTCTTCCCAAGAGGAAGGGGTGTGCGTGAGTGCATGTGCGTGAAGGGTGGTGAGTTCGGTTGGCTTGGTTGGATGTGGATTGTGACAAGTTTGAAGTGGGAGCGTGTGGAGTGCAGTAACACACAGCACCCACTCTTTTTCAAGGATTTGGGCATCTTGCTCTCCTCCCCACATCGATCTCTTGATGATTCCTCCGTCTCAGTCAGATCTTTAGCCGGCCCAATCGCCTTGCCCCTCCTCAGATCTTGTCCTTTCCCCATCCATCCTCGCTCACCTTTCGTTTTTCCACAGCAATGGAGAAAAATAAACCAAGAAAGAGAGGAGCCTGGACTTGGAGAGTAAAATACGCAACTGGAGTGGAGTGGAGCGTTGCCTCGCATTTTCTTTTCAGAATTCAGATATCTCGCCATCAGCGACAGTAAGGCGTCAAAACTGAACCTTGTCGTCTCTGCTTCAGGTTGGTTGGTCGAATGGTTGCCCTTGGCAGGCAAGGTGAAAGCGGAGAAAATTGATCATTTGCCACTTTGAAGAGTGGGCTTCGCAAAATTGCCACTTTCAACATTGGCTTCGCAAAAATGCCATGCAGTACATTTACCTCTTGATTACCATGCCATTTGAGTCATTTAACTCATTTAATATTTTCTTTCTAATTTCAGGGGCTGGAAAAGACCTTTATACCCTTTCTACCCCGTGCTCGCCGCCTGCTCCTCCTCCTCCTCGTCGTGGCCTTCCCCCCTTCCTCTCCTCGATCGCATTCTCCCTTTATACCCTTTAGATAGAGCTCGCCTCGCCGCGCATGCAGCCCCTGCGGACGTCATCGTCACCGCCGCCGCCGGCGTCCGTCGATGGACCAACCAACCCCGCGTTCCTCCGCCACCGCGTTCTTTTGACGCGAGGACTAGTTCCGTTTCCTTGAATCTCTCCAATAAATCATTCACTTGTTTAACGATACCTGTGCCCGATCGATCTTTAGTGCAAAGCCAACACGCAGTCATTGCAGAAAAGAAGAAAAATACATGGGCAAATGCAAGAAAGAAATCGTAGGACAAATATCCCAGCTATCAATTAGTTAATTAGATCACATTGTCATAAGAGAAGTCGTGGATCTGAAGAAATGTTTAATCTGCTCGAGCTTTCAAGTAACACTTGCTGTCAGTCGATGTTTAACTGGAAATAACAGCGCCATTTATCCTGGGAGCCTCATCAGAAACGAGCTCCAAAATTGCTCTCTGCAGATTTGAGAAATTTGCATATATTTGGGACCATCAAACCTGCATTCTATATGTGATCTGTGTGTAGAGTTCATGTTTTCTTGGGTGATAACTGATAACCATGTTACTGTTTATTATCAGTCTTTATACTACGAACAGTTGTCAGCACTCGCAATGTAGTTTTACTGCAGAACTGCAGGAAGTAATCCGATTAATGATATCATCAAGGACATCAAGGACGATGACGTCCGCAGGGGCTGCATGCGCGGCGAGGCGAGCTCTATCTAAACGGTATAAAGGGAGAATGCGATCGAGGAGAGGAAGGTATAAAGGCCACGAGGAAGAGGAGCAGGCAGCGAGCACGGGGTAGAAAGGATAGAAAGGTCTTTTCCAGTCTCTAAAATTATAAAAAAAATATTAAATGAGTTAAATGGCTCAAATGACATGGTAATCAAGAGGTAAATGTACTGTATTGCATTTTTGCGAAGTCAATTTTGAAAGTGGCAATTTTACAAAGCCCACTCTTCAAAGTGGCAAATGATCAATTTTCTCGGTGAAAGCGCCCTGCCCAAGAATCTCTCTGTCTCACTGTTGTTTTGGTTTAAGAGCAAGTTTAATAAGGATGACTGTGCTAGCTATAAGGGAATCCATGTCAGCATAGTCCTATGTGGAGGGGAGAGAAAAGGAGAGAGAGAGCCAAGCCGACTCCCATGCAAGAGTCAGGCTATAGCACAGGAAAAGAGGTATTATCCATGCATGTACCCATAGAACTAATTGCTATACCCATGCATGTATTAAATTATCAATACCCATGTATGTATTAAATGATTGAGAGCTCTTGTGGAAACAACTTATAGCCAGCTTATTGTATGAGTTGACTGTATCATTATCTTTTGATGACATAGAAATATATTGGAGGTAGCAGCTATCTGTACTATTAAACTTGCTCTAAGGAAACAGACGACGACGACGATATCTGCTGCTTTCTCTTTTTTTTTCTTCCCTTTGTGGAACCTGTCCTGACGGGCCATGCGCTCCTCCGCTCGTGCGCAGATTCGCGTCGTCGGAGAGCACCGACGCACGCCCACACGCACGTACGATGCCGGCGCCGCGCACGCGACGTGCCGCCAGTCCGCCCACGCTCGCCATGCGCGTACCTACCCGCTTCGCTGCTGGCAAATGGTGGCGGGCAGCATGGGTTGGCGTAGTAGAGCGCGAGCCTTGGCATTAAAGTCGCGCCACCTCTGCTGCTTTTCCCTCCTTGCATAGTTGCGTACGATTGCAACAGAGAGAGAGAGAGAGAGAGAGAGAGAGAGAGAGAGATTTTGTAAAAAACAAAAGAGCCTCATTTGAGAGTTGGATTATTGTAGAAATCTCAGGGGGGTTTACCATGTTTCCTGCAGAACTAATGCCAAATTCGTTCTAAGGAAGGCTTCCAATTTCCGAAGAATCCTACACTACGAAGATGCGGTACATAATGAAATATACTGCTCAAACAGTGTAACTGCAAGTGTGAAACCGCTCCCTATCATGTTGTCATGCGGTGCGGCGCCGATCTATTTGGCCGCGCGCTTGATCGAGCAGCTCGTTTTGTACGGCGAAAAGGCACGGTTTAATAAAGTAGCACTGCAGCTAACTAGGGCTTGTAAGACTGTAGACGACTTTGTAATTTGTATAGAACGACCTAGGACAGGCAAAAAGAGAACAGATGCAGAGAAAGCTAACAATGACCTGTTACTTTGATCATGATGCCTCTCTCCTAACAAATCATAGCACGCACAACCTGACAACCATATAGCTCATCTTCACCTATATATTCTCGAAAGCACACAAGAACACAGCGGATCATTCTTAACATTGTGTACTTTCCATCTGCTAAAACAAGGAGCTTAGCTGCGTAGGATATGCTGTTTATTCTGCGGGTACTTTCCATCTGCTAAAACATACTAGTACTGCTAGTCTACTACATGTTAAAAATCCCTGAGTAAAATTTCATGCAATATGACAATACCGTGGAATACCACTTACCATCTTGAATTTGTTGTTAACAAACCTGAATGATCATACAACGTTATTCCCAGATTCTGGATTCTGCCCTTGCTGCCTAGCACCATCGTTTGCATTTACAGCATTATTCCCAGATTCTGGATGATGACCATCATTGACACGCTGTACTAACTGTTGATTCCTCCTAGATCTCCACCTCAAGTATTCTACTAGCAGTGAGTTCGTACTAATAGCAATACCGAACCCAGTGAATGAGGAGAGTAGGACCGCAAGGACTGGATTCACTTTTAACTGCAAGTTTTGTGATAATAATAAGCAGTGTGATAAACACATTATCTGTGTCAAATGTAATTAAGGAGAAGAGTTCATACCACGTTGTAGAAGATATGAGCAAACAGGATCACAATAGCAAACTGAAAGGAAGCATAGGCCCATAGATAACTCTTGGTCACTGTAGGAACAAAGAAGAATTGGACTGTAATGGTGACAGGAAGTGAAGCCCACCAAATAACAAATAATCAACCCTAAGCAAATAGGCAAAATTTAGTTTTTCTGCAGAAATACTGAAATCGAATATACCACCACTGGTTTTCCTAATAACTTTTGAACTCATTACACAACTTCAAACAAATTCAATAATGAAATGCCTTTTACTTTCTCAATAAAATAATTAATTTTATGGCGTTGCAAGTGCTACCTACAATAGCAGGAATGGCAATGAAGGGAGCAAATTTAATTACCCATAGTTGATGCTATCATGGAAGAAAGGAGGCCCAACACACATGAGAAAGGCAGCGAAATCGCCAGTGCATGTGACTGCAAATCAGTAACCTGTTCCAATGAAAGAGTGAATGTCATTTAGATGGATTTCACAAAGCTGAAAGAAAAAAGGTGCAGTTACATTCAAATGCACGGGTAAAGAAAGAAGCAAGGAAACACAAACCAGAAGTTGTTCCAAGAAACAGAAGTATGCAAGCATGCTAACCATCACCAAAATTGGAATGTCCTGCCAAAATCTGTTAGAAACTGAAGTGTCAGATTTTGCTGAACATGCAAAATCGTCAGGGAATATTTATTGCATTGCTGTTTTCTAAGAGGGAGCCGATCACAAAAGAAGGAAAAATTGAAAATACATTTGAAAATAAGCTTTTCAATTTTTTTTTCTGATTAATAAAGCTGGACAGAGGAGAAAACACAAAGTAGTACTAGTCCTACCTCCATATCATGATAGCAATAAATATTCGTGAATAGGCCCATTCTCTCGAGTATCTTTACCTGCATTGTTGAGATGCTCTTTGCTGAGCACCATTTGTTAGTCGCCTGTTAACAGTTTGAGTTGGTATTCTCAATAAAGTCACAGTCAGATTCTGAACTTCTTGTTTGCAGACATCACATGTCTTGTTTCCCTTGATGCTAAACCATTTGACGGCACAATCTTGGTGTGCAAGGGCAAGTTCTCCTTTGCAGCTGCACTCCATTTTAAGTGTTTCCCCTCCTTCATTGAGTTCAACAAAACAAATTCTGCAGACTGCCTCTTCTTCATGAATATCTTCGCCTCCATCTCCAGGAACTATCAAGGATGCACTTGAATGAACAAATGCTGCTTTGTGAAGCAAATGATTTGGTCTATGAAATATCAGATTAAAGGCTTAAGAAGACTACATACCTTCCACTGTTTCTTCAATGCTGCCACTTGATGCAATTGTATCAGCTGGCACAGGTCGTGGGGTTGTCGGAATCACACGGATGACACCTAATGAATCTGCCCTCCTCAAACTCCTGCTTTTGCGATTTACTGGTACTGAAAGTGAACGCCTAATTTGAGCTTGAACTTCTTGATTCTGCCAACATCATAATACACTTTTTAAAAAACACCACGTTAGTACAACTATAAATATTTGACAAGAGTATAAGGCCTAACTTCCAACTGGTCCCATGTAAAGGCTATTATCTAGCATTTATCTGGATACAGCTTTGCAGGAAAAACAAATCTATAAACTTACGAATGCTGTTGGCAGGTTGTCTATCTGATTTCCCGGATAAGTTTTATCTGAAGTTGCCACAGGAGTGACTGGCAGAGAATGGGTACGTTTTGCCGATAGCGAGTTAATGACCTTTCTAAAAGAAAATGATATTGATATAGTTGGATTATCCTGCTGCCCTTCCGATGGTGTCCCAGGAATTAGAAGGATAGTCTGATCACCTTCCCGTGCTGAACTCCTTGCCATGAAACTCTGATGTGGAATGATGTTCTTGATATATGATTTTATTCTAGTTGAATTAGTCCTCAGGGGCAATCCAGCTCTTGTCGAACTGGGGCTAGGGGATATATTAATTCTCGTTGAAGTAGGTATATGGTTATCCAAGGTCCTAGCTGGTATTTGCAAAGAAAGATTTGGCCTTCGCGAATCATGCCCAGGTGCAGTTTGGGCATTCTCATGCTGGTCCGGTGCCTACATAGTCAACCAAACAGTACTGTCAACAACCTATGTTAAATAAATTAAATTAAGCTAGTAAAATGGTAAATAAATTAAATTAGTAAAACTAATGGGTTAGAAAGAAGAGCAAGGCATTAATCCTTCTATAAAAGAGGGAAGGGAAACATTTTTTTAAGCGACAACGGTGGGCTAGACGCCCACCTGAAAACTTCTTCCATTACCACAAACTTAAGTCAGTTACATAGACTAGCAAGCTCTTCGATTGCCAATAGAAAGAACAAGCATGACTACTCCAACTAATTGGTTACACCAAGTATGCGCATCCGGCACCGGAACTGACTGGATGCCCGGACAAACCACAAATTCATGTGGACACATAATGACCTTGAACCAATATGCTTTATCAAGCTCACCGCACTCATCTTAGCTACTGAACACATGGAGTAGCACCATCAGATGTGCTCCTTCCAGCGCAGCTGTATGTACCCTCACTCTTCCATATAGTCTAAAAACTCTAAATTCACACATTGGCTAGGAACATCCTAGGAGTGTTACGATGCAATCATCATGAGTCCATGACCTCTACAGATTTTCCTGGTTCCTAATACACGACCGTGGTACAAACTGTTATGAATAGCGCTTGTATTCATATGAGGCCAATGGGCCGGTATATATACACAAAGTACAGGTGGTAAATATGCAAAGAACCCCTCATAACAATGTGGAATAACAACTATACATATATCTCTAACACCCCCCTCAAACTCATGGTGGATCAACAACACTGAGTTTGGAGAGGTAGAAGCTGTGCTGTGCTCGAGTCTGGGCCTTCGTGAAGAAATCCGCTATCTGAAGCTCCGAAGGCACATACTGAAGAGTAATCACCTGATCATGCACACAAGTCCTCATGAAAGAAGCATCAACACCAATATGCTTGGTGAGCTCATGCTTCACAGGATCACGAGCAATACTGATAGCACCTGTACTGTCTGACAAGAGAGGGGTCGGTGTAGTGACAGAAACACCAAAATCCTCAAGTAACCACCGTAGCCAAGTAATCTCTGCTGTCAAGAGAGCCATAGCTCGCAACTCAGCCTCTGCACTCGAACGGGACACTGCAGTCTGTTTCTTCGTCTTCCAGGCAATGAGAGAACCACCAAGAAAAACACAGTAAGCAGAGATAGAGCGGCGATCAGAGGGATCGCTGGCCCAAGTAGCATCCGAATAGGCATGAAGCTGTAACGAGCTGGAACGTGGAAAGAAGAGACGGCGAGAGATAGTCCCGCGAAGATATCGCAGAACTCGAAGAAGGTGGCTGTAGTGGACCTGAGTGGGAGCTGAAACAAACTGACTCAGAATATGAACTGGATAAGTGATATCCGGACGAGTAACAGCAAGGTAGACAAGACTCCCAACAAGATGACGATAGCGAGTCGGATCAGAAAGAGGCTCACCATCAGAGAGTCGGAGGTGAACATTGAGCTCCATGGGAGTCTCAACAGTACGCTGATCAGTGAGGGAGGCACGATTAAGATCCTGAATATATTTCTCTTGGGACATAAAGAAACCATCTGGAGTGGAAGTAACCTCAATCCCAAGAAAGTAGCTAAGAGGACCAAGATCCGACATAAGGAACTGCTCACTAAGACGAGCCTTGACAAAGGCAATGTACTCAGAATCATCTCCCGTAATGATCATATCATCAACATACAAGAGAAGAGTCCGACCACGAGACGAAGTGTGGACAAAGAGCGCAGGATCATGATCACTAGCTGAGAAGCCAGCAGCAGTGACCACAGAGGAGAAGCGCTCAAACCAAGCACGAGGGGCTTGCTTAAGGCCATAGAGAGAGCGACGAAGGCGACAGACCATGCCCTCAGGAACAGAATACCCAGGTGGCGGATGCATGTAGACCTCCTCACGCAACTCGCCATTAAGAAAGGCATTCTTGACATCAAGCTGAGAAACAGACCAGTGGCGAACAGACGCCACCGAAAGAAGAGTGCGAACAGTGGTCATGTGAGCCACAGGAGCAAAAGTCTCGTCGTAGTCAACACCATGCTCCTGCTGGAAACCACGAGCAACAAGACGCGCCTTATAGCGCTCAAGAGAGCCATCAGAGCGAGTCTTAATCTTATAGACCCACTTACATGTGATGGGATGAGAATGAGATGGACAAGGAACAAGATCCCAAGTACCAGTACGCTCAAGGGCAGCAATCTCCTCGGCCATGGCAAGCTGCCATTCAGGGTGATTAACAGCATCCCGGTAGGAGACAGGCTCACGAGTAGCTGCGCCAGCAAAGGCAAAACGGGCAGGAGGCCGAATCGACTGGCGATCGCGGAGAGCGTAGCGAGGAGAAGATGACCCAGCAGGGGAAGATGGAGCATCAGAAGAAGAGGGAACATCAGAAGAAGATGGCTCATCTGGAAGATCCTCAATATGAGGTCGACGAGTGTAGAAGATAAGAGGAGGAGGTACTGTAGTGGGAGGAGCCTGGGAAGTCGTAGGAGACGACACAGGCGGCGACAACGGCGGAGAGGCCACAGGAGGAATATGTGGTGACTCAGTAGGACAGGTGGACAAGGGCAAAACAGATATAGGAGTATCTGGAAAGGTTAAGAAAGACAAAGACTCCACAGAGGAAGTCGAAGGAGTGGCAGGACGTGGGTAGAATGGACAAGACTTGTCGAAAGTCACATCCCGAGAAACCCGCATCCGACGACCAACAGGACCCCAGCACCGATAGCCCTTGTGCTCGGCACTGTATCCCAGAAAGACACACTCAACAGACTGAGCGGTCAGTTTGGTGCGTTCTCGAGGGGCGAGGAGAACGTAGCAAACGCAGCCAAACAGATGAAGAGTAGAGTAGTCAGGAAGAAGACCACAGAGACGCTCAACAGGGATCGCTCCCTGAAGAGCAGAAGAGGGTTGGATGTTGACGAGACAGGTGGCAGTGGAAACAGCCTCAGCCCAAAAGTGAGGTGGAATAGAGGCGGCGATCATCAGAGCACGAGCCGTCTCAAGGAGATGACGATGCTTGCGCTCAGCGACACCATTCTGAGCATGAGCACCAGGACAAGAGAACTGAGCGAGAGTGCCCTGCTCAGCAAGGAAGCTGCGCAGGTAACGAGAGAGGTACTCGCCAGCAGAATCAGCACGAAAAACACGAATAGGAGTGGAGAACTGTGTTTGAATCATAGTAGCAAATTGTTTATAGATAGACAAGACCTCACTACGAGAAGACATGAAATATATCCAAGTATGGCGAGAAAAATCATCTATAAAAATGATATGATATCGATGACCCCCTTTTGAAACGAAGGGAGCCGGACCCCAAACATCTAAATGAACAAGATCAAACGGGCGCTGAGACACAGACTCACTATGAGGATAAGGAAGCTGGATCTGTTTACCTAACTTACAGCCCTGACAATCTAAAGACACGTCTCCTGAGACAGACCCCAGAAGACCACGACGAACTAAGGACGACAGACGGGATCCACACAGATGGCCAAGACGGTGGTGCCACTGCTGGAAGGACCCGGTAGACGAAGTGGCAGAAGCGGAGAGACTGGCGGCGATGGTAGCAGCGGAAGGAAGGTGAAGCCAGTCAAGCTCCCAGAGACGCTGTGAGTCACGGCGCCGAGGGCCAGAACCAACCAGAGCTCCCGTGTGGCAGTCCTGAACACAACAAGAGTCAGAGTCGAGAATGACCCGATAACCAAGGTCAGTAATCTGCCCAGCAGAAAGAAGCTGCAAGGTAAGGCGAGGAACATGAGCAACAGAAGGAACATGAAAAGATGAGTTGCTAAGAGATCCTCGACCAGAGACAGAAAGAGATGTACCATCAGCAGTAAGAACACTGACAGGAGAATCAAGAGGTGTAATAGAAGACAGAGTGGAAGGATCAGGAGTCATGTGAAAAGATGCTCCAGAATCAAGAATCCACGGGGAGGTACCTGACTGTGTAGGAGGTGGTCTCTCAGTGCCCGAAGAGTCAGTAGCAGAACCTGCAGAACCTGTCGAGGGAGAACCTGAAGCGGCAAGTAGGCGTCGAAGTCTGGCTATCTCCTGCTCGGTGAGAGAAGATGCTGAAGAAGTCGAGGCAAACGTCGTCGTAGAAGCACTAGTGCCAGTAGAAGAACGGCGTGAAAGATGTCGCTTCTTCTTGTAGCACTGGGACTCAGTGTGGCCATCCTTGTCGCAGTAGGAACAGTGAGGACGGCCACCTCCAGACGGAGGACGGCCACCACCACCTGTGGTAGCCGCTGGAGGAGGCAGTGTAGCAGGCGGACGAGCGGCGAGCACAGAGGGGAGTGGCATCAGACCAGCACCACTCAAACGAGTCTCCTCTGCGCGTATCTCGGTAAGAGCCTCCAGGAGAGTGACACGAGGGTGGCGTGCAAGGAGCTGGGCACGCCTTTGCTCGAACTCAGGACGAAGGCGAGTAAGGAACTCGTAAACCCGCTGAAACTCCAGGTCAGCACGTACATCCAGGCAGCACGGACAGGTACGACAGCCAGCAGTGCGAAGTGAGTCCAACTGACGCCAGACAGCAGAACTCTGAGCGTAAAAAGCGTCAACAGTAGCATCACCCTGCCGAAGAGAGTGCTCCTGGCGGACCACGGACAGGTACAGGGCATCACCAGAGGGCTCGTAGCGCTGACGAAGATGAGTCCACATCTGGAAAGCCGAAGGGAGTCCCACAACCTCAGAAGAAAACTGAGGCTGGACACTGGCGATGAAGACAGCAGCAGCCCGAGCGTCGTCATCGTACCACTGAGTGTAGACGGTCAGACAATCCTTGTAGGAATCCAGAGCCTCCTGGTAGGCAGAGGCCGCTTTATCAGCAGCTTCATCATCAGCAGCAGCCTTATCGGCTGTCGGGGGCAATGCAACAGGCGTAGGCTCCGTCGGAGGAATAGGGCAAGGCGGGCAGGTGACATCGCCAGAGAGGACGCCCCAGAGACGAAGACCACGCATGTGAATGCGCATGTGAGACACGAAGTCGGTGTAATTAACACCATCAAAGATCACCGGGCAGCGAGGGAGGGAAACGGTGCCCATTGGTAGGCGGCGCTGGACGGCGCGGCGACCAAGGCAACGAAATCTAACAGGCGGCGCTGGACGGCGCGGCGGTTAGAACGACGTTTTTTTTTGCTTTTTTTTTTCTTCCGGTCGGTTTTACAAACCGACCGAGCCGAGGGAACCGACCGAGCCCAACCCTAGAACAGGAGCGGGAGCGGGAGGCAGCCCTGCGGCGGCGGCCCGGCGCGGGAGGCGGCGGCCGGAGCGGAGGCCGCGGAGGCCCGCCTCTCAGCGGCGACCTCGGACGAGCGGCAACGGAGACGGCGGCCCGGCGCGGGAGGCGGCGGCCGGAGCGGAGGCCGCGGAGGCCTGCCTCTCAGCGGCGACCTCGGACGAGCGGCGGCCGCCCTCGGGCGGAATAGTGGCGGGGAGGCGCGGGAGGCGGCGGCGGCTCGGCGCGGGCGGAGCGGAGGCGGCGGAAGGCGAGCGGAGGCGCGGGGAGGCCGGCGGCGGCGCAGGGAGGCCGGCGACGGCGCGGGGAGGCCGGCGACGACGCAGGGAGGCCGGCGGCGGCACGGGGAGGCCGGCGGCGGCGCGGGGAGGCTGGCGACGGCGCGCGGAACCCTAGGTAAGCCAAAACCCTAGTTTTGGCTCTGATACCATGTTATGAATAGCGCTTGTATTCATATGAGGCCAATGGGCCGGTATATATACACAAAGTACAGGTGGTAAATATGCAAAGAACCCCTCATAACAATGGGGAATAACAACTATACATATATCTCTAACACAAACTACAAAGACAGATACCTACCTGACTGATCATACCATTGCCAATGCTACTTTGCTTACAGGTCTAATCTAGTGAACTTGTGAGGTAAAATACTGAAGGAATCGACTATAGCGCGAGTAGGTGCGCGCTAGGCTTAATGCGCACCCGCCCGGCCCACTGTTTCCTTTTTCTCGTGAACTTCTTGTACACCTCCACAATGCTTGAGGCCACTGCTCCAGTGATTGCCAGAGCCAGTCACCATGTCTTATGAGTGCGTGTGTTACGGCCCCGGATGGAATGGCAATATTGCATTGGTATTCCATCTACATGCATATGGGGTTCTGTGCCCCTGAGTGATAGGCAACAACACACCCTACAAGGCTACCATCAACAACCTTCGACTTACCTTTTAGAAAAAAAAACTACCTTCAAGTAAGTTGGAACCTAATTAACCATGTACAGTTTCAACAAATTATCAGTCTAAATTTGAAATTACCATTAATTTTAAAAAATTAAAAAAATACCATTACCTGTACCCTACGTTATTTATGCAGTTTTAACAATTTTGCCAACCGAATTACTAAAATCAGCATCATTCTTATGAGTTTAGAAATTTTCAAAAATTATCTTTAGTTGCGCCCTAAGTTACATCTATAGTTTTAACAAATTACCACCCACAGTTTTCAAATTAGCACATTTAACAAATTACCACACAAAATTTCAAAATGTACCATCATTTTTGTGTACTTGCATAATACAAAAGCTTAAAATTTACCATCATTTGCACCCTAAGTTATCATATGTAAGTTCATAATTTACCATCATGTTGTAAGTTAATTTGTCTAATAAAAAAGTTCAAAATAACCATTAGTTGCACTCTAAGTTATCATATGCACATTTGATAAGTTACCAACTAAATTTAAAATTGACCAGTATTACGTGAGTTTTTGTAAAAAATTAGAAGTTAACATTGGTTGCACCGAGTGTTTATCTACATTTTTCACAAATTACCACCTTAAGTTCTAAATTTACCATCATTTAGCAATATTGTGCAAAAATTTCAAAAGTGACCATCTGTTACACACTAAAAATATATCATTATTTTGTGTACCTGGAAGCTACTCCATGCAATGTGTAGAATATGGGAGAGAGAGAATGTACAAGAGCAAAAGCAAAAAGGTGAGGCCTCTTTGAATACTACAAAGCTACTCTAGTTCACGTCCCAAAATTTAGACAAAAAAAAGGTCCTATCACTTTACCGATTGATGGATGGGCTTCTGACATGAGAGTAGAAAAGAGATAAAAAGAACTGAATTGAATGGGTGGGTTCCATTGGTTTCAAAATTACCATACGAATCTTTAAGAGAAATTTGTACTGTAGTTCCCAGAACTTGTAGAATTATGCCACTTTACTCTTTGAACTTGCATTTTACTTTCTCAGCCCCTAAATTTGTAGGATTGTACCACTTTACCTCATAAACTTGTATTTTACTTTCTCATCTACCTAAACTTGTAGGGTTATGCCACTTTACTCCCAAATTTATATTTTACTTTCTCAATCTCTGAACTTGCGTTTATTTGCATGGCAAATCCACTGGGCCATTTGCTAACAGAAAACGCTGAGGTGTCATGGCATGTGGCCCAATGGACATGTGGTGCAAACATACACAAGTTCAGGGGTTGAGAAAGTAAAACACAAGTTCGAGGATAAAGTGGCACAAATCTATAAGTTCAAGGGGCTGAGAAAGTAAAATACAAGGTAAAATGACACATCACTACAAATTTAGAGGCTGAGAAAGTAAAATATAAGTTTAAGGAGTAAAGTGACACCAATCCTATATAAATTTAGAGAGCTACAATGCAATTTTCTCAATCTTTAATGCATCGGATCAAACGGGCGAGCGTGAGGACTATCGCGCACCTAGTTGAGATAGATTTCCCGAATACTAAAACTGGTTTTCCATTCCTAAGACAATGTATGCAACTAACTATGCATGCACTTTTACAATCACACATATAGCAAAAGATTTCAGTACAGCAATTTCATTAAAAAAAGTTCACAAACCTCATACTAGAGGCTAATAATAGCTCATGTGTGAGTACATTCCAACCAAGGTAGGCAAACAGTAGCTATTTATCACAATTGAGGAAAGCCGCTCTGAAAACGTCATAATCTCACATATTGGCTTTCTAGGCTTAGATTGGAGGTCTCTTTGCTGTTGCTAAGAGTCAAGCCGGCCATCCGTCCTATTCTTCCCTCTTGGATTAGCTCTATCTTATTTTCCTGTCTTCTGTTGATTCGATCTTCCAGCACTAATCGAAGTTGCCAAAATGAAGAAACAAACACAAAGAGCATCCACAAAGATTCGCCCAACCCAGCCACAATTCACCACCAAAGCTCGCATCTTTTGAGTACAAGCGACAAAATTAAGCACCGAATTTAATTGGAACACACAGAAAGAATTAATAGATAGAAATTATCTCGTCATCGCAGCACAGAAGAAATTAGCAGAATATCACAGAAATATCCAAAAAGAAAAGGAAAAGTCAGGGGGAGAAGGCACAGTCGGACTGCTTGTGGGGGAATCTCACCGCGCGGTCGCCGGACTCCGGAGATGGTCCCTCGGCATTGTCCATGTGCGATTCGATGCCTTCGAGAGAGCCGCTAGAATTCTCAGAGAGCGACGGAGGGAGGGAGAGAGCGAGAGGTAGTTGTGGTGTTGGAGAGCTGAGGGGACGTCCGGGAGGGGCACTTTTGCGAATGCCTTTTTTCTTCGCACCCTCGCATTTCCTAGTTATCGCATTGTGCTCCCCACTCACAGGACGAGAATGAGAAATGATTGGAGACACAACTTTCAAGTCTCAACAGTGCCTTCTTGCTTAAAACACAATGATCAGGTTCCTTTCGGCTTAATGTCAGTTTATCTTTGTACTATTTACACAAACTAGTTTTTAAAAGATGTGTTTTTTAAGGCGGGATCAATGGAAAAATTATAGTAAAAAGTATACTGAGTTCAGCTGTATCGGCCAAAATTGTATGCGACTATTTTCCTCTGCGTATTGTCTCTTACAAATAGCCAGAATTCAAATATTTAAACCATAAACCATCAACTCAAAAGAACCCACCTAATACTCCCTCCGTGTATTAATTATGTGGGCTGTTATAGAGTTGGTACAAAAAAAATTAAGAAAGTGAGTGAAATGGCATCGTTACTCTTCAATTATTCCCATAATTTTATTTCTTAGAGTTAGGTGGAAATTAAATAGGAAATAGAGTGGAGGCCATTTATCGATAAAATTAATCAACTGCATACACACGAACAAAAGAGGCACAAGTGCCTCGAAATTATAGGATGACATATTTTAAGAAAATTAAGAAAGTTAAAACGAACTATACTATGACATGGAGGGAGTACTACCATGTTCTCCATAAAATACATATTGTCATTCAAATTTTGTATTATTATATGTTTGTTGGTATTATTCTGTACCAAACTTTAGCTTAGGCCCTTGTGAAGGATTCTCAATTGGGAAAATTATTAGGAAACGAGTAGATTACATTAGCGTAAATTAAAATTTTCTACCACGTAAACCAAGAAACCATACGAGTAAGAGATCATAGAATGTTATCATTAGACGTGTTGTGCAACAGAAATAGAGTTGAAGTGACCAATTCAACATAGCGTGTGTCGGTATAGTGGAAGTAGTTGGTCGTCCTCTGGCCAACCATCTCCTCTTCGCAATCGTCCCGATCAGCATCGTAGTCGCAACAGTGCCTCTACCAAAATCCACACGTCCAGAGATGGAACATCGTGTGTCAGTGTGCTAGCACCAACACGCACGACAAGAGTTTTGAGAGGTGGCGGTTAACGTTTCAATGATTGTGTCTCTGGATACCTCCCTCAGCCCCGCACCTCTCTATATATAGCCTCCAATCGAATCCTTATTCGATACGATTAGATATCATATCCAACTCAGAAAGCCTCTGACTGGATCTTTATTCAATATGAGTAGAGATTGATCCCACTCGGAAAATCTCCAACCAGATCTAATATGAGTAGAGACCATATCATTCGGAGTCTATTATCCGGACATTTATCGTTCCAACCCGTTAAGTGTGTGACCCTGTAGGTTCATGTATACTCGACCATGGGTTGAAAACTCCTTTCCAGTTCATAAGTCGATAACGACTCGTAGCAGGACATAGCAACTCCTAAATATACATAAAGATCATATCGGACAAACCTATATAGTGCTTATGTACCGATTCCTTTGCCCCACGATACCAGATTGAACTCAAGGCGCGAAGTGTGCCATCCTATGATAGATCTATCATTCACTTGAACCTATAGTAGATTACTCTATTTGTGATTGACTCTTCAACCATATTCAGTATGACCATACACTTTCTTAATCCAATCACATTGAGGGGCTCAAAAATATCTCTCCCCTTAAATAGGAGAGGCAAATTCCATCTTGATTGCTCATATTTCTCCGCATATTTCATATTAAATCCGAAAGCTATCTTTATGACCACCCAGTTATGGAGAAGTGTTTAGCAATCCTTAAGTAAACCATTACACATGTAGAAAACTACGATGATCTCAGGTCTAATAATCATACATACACTATATATGAGACCAGTTGATGATACTTAAGAATACAATAATTCATGCAGTGTTTCATGGTAGGTCAATCCAACACCATGTTCTCTAACATGTGTCTACATTATTGATTTGATATGTTCATATTCATGACTCATGAAACATGATCATCCATTAATACATGTGCCGATTTATAAATCATAACTGCTCTACATAATGATATAAGATCAGGGATAATTAAGAAAAATATCAAAACATGAATAAGAATTTCCAGGAATAAGTCATATACTTGTTGATCAATATGAAAGACATTTTTTAAGGAACAAAATAATATATTATTCAAAATATTATAAACATAAAAGTAATATAATCATTTTCATAATCGCCTCTAAGGCATATCACTAACAATCTCCCACTTGCACTAGAATCGATCATGCAAGTATCTAATACCCATAGCTCTTGTGTGTGCCTCATGCTTTGGCTACGGGAGAGGTGTTGTCAACGAATTAGTAATATTTAAATTCATATGTACTTTGCATATCTTCACATCACCTCCATAAAGAATCTTGCAAATGAGGTGAAAAAACATCAAAGTATGTGTTTGGATTTTTTTTATACGATCTAGGCTCCTTGGTTTGTGCAATGGCTCTACTATTATCACAATATAGGTCCATTGGATTAGAAGCACTACAGACCATACCCAGCTTAGAGATAAACTTTTTTATCCAAATAACCTCCTCCGCAGTTTCAGTAGCTGTAATATACTCAGCCTCCATTGTAGAATTAGCAACTGTCTCTTTTTAGAAATTTTTCAGCTCACTACTCCATTAAGACAAAACTCAAACCCAAAATGCGATCGAAAATCATATTTATCGTTTGGAAGCTAGCATTAGTGTAACTATTTACAACTAGCTCTTCCTCATCTTCATAAATAAGAAACACATTTCTAGTCCTTCTTAAGTATTTTAGGATGTTCCTTACAACTATCCAGTGACCTTCATCTGATCTGATAGATATCTTCTTGTAACACTTAAAGCATATGACACATCTGGACGTGTACAAAGCATGGCATACATGATGGACCCAATGGCAGAAGCATATGGAATCTTACTCATTTGGTCTCGCTCATCAGGTGTCCAAGGACAGTGAGTCTTGCTAACACTAATACCATGTGACATAGGCAGGAAACCCTTATTGGAATCTTGCATGTTGAACCATTTTAACACTTTGTCAATGTATGTGTCTTAGCTTAATCCAATTAGCCTTTCCATCTCGATAGATATTTATGCCCAAAATATATGTTGTCTCTTCTAAGTCTTTCATATAGAAACTATTACTTAATGAAGACTTGACAGATTCAAGCATAGGAATATCATTTCGATCAATAATATGTCATCCATATATAGGACCAATTTTAACAAGTTCTCAGATTCAAGACTTAACATGAGTCTGATCCTGTCGGAACCCGGAGTAACGACTCCTGGATCCTCTCTGTAAATCGCACTAGTCCAGGATCAGTTAGTGCACACAGTACAACAAAGATAAATACCAAGCACAAATGACTAATTATATTAAATAAAAGAGTACGGCCTTATGGTCAAGTCTTACATCAACGCCCATTGGCAAATTAAATAAAGGAAATAACTGCGGAAGCAAACTGATAAATAGCGAAGCCCAAGCCTGCCCACAGGCAAACAATAAGATGCGGCCTATTCGTCCAGATCTTCACCGTAGTTGACATCATCCTTCTCTGTAGGAAGGCTTATAGGGTTAGCTTGCAAAAACAACATTTAATGAAATACAGTACATAGATTGAAATTACTGAATTTAATACAATAAGTATAAACAATACTTGTAATAGAAAATAATACCGTTAGTGCCGGCTCCGACCAAACATCAATCTATCCACGGGCATCCCACCCGGACCATCTTTTCCAATAGTTCACGTATGGATTCCATCCATCTACATGCTTCCAAACACTTGTGGATTCTATCCATCCACAAGCTTCCAATCTCTCTTATGGGTTCCATCTACCCACAAGGTTTTTCATTCTCTCATGGATTCCATCCATCCATAAAATTTTCGGGAATCATTTTTAAAAAAAACAAAGTCTAATCCATGAAAAACTTTTACTTAGCATGCCCATGACCGTGGGCACGGCTATCCAGGATAGATTATACACTCTGCAGAGGTTGTACAGCTTTACCCACAAGACACGATCATCCCTTTGTACCACTAGATTACACACTTCCTTAGGTGTGCGGTGGGGAGTTGTGACAAGGCCTTTACAATGCAAAGCCTTCAACCTAGCCAAGCCAACTCTAAGGTTTCACCCCAGTAAGGAATCCACCAGACCGGGACCCCCTCTTGAGCCTGAGTGAGACTTCTCATGGCTACAACCACGCTCACCCAAGTGGGATTTCACATGGCACCAACCACGCCCACCTTCAACCTATGACTTGACTCAGATTGGGACTTTACAAATTATTTAGCCAGGGTTGTCCCATACCAGCCATGTGGTAGTACGATAGGGCTTTGCAATAGTAGCTCACAGACTGGTCCTTAATCTGACTTAGGCCCAACCACATACCCCTGTGCACGACAATCAACCACTGCGGCTCCAACCAACGGGGCATGCCTGCACCCACCAATCTAACCAATTGCCTAAGTCTAAACCATGTTTTATATTTTATTTTCAAAATATCTCATAAACCTCCTTGACTCACCAAAGTCAAGAGGACATTTAGAAAACTTATCATTTCATGTGAAAAGCTCATCATTTTATGTGAAAGATATTCCAAAACAAATATTATATCTAAGCAGGTCTAGGTATTTGATATAATATTCTCTAGCCAATACTAGTATACTAACTAGAGTTTGATTCTAGGGTTACAAGGTATCAAGGTAATTCAATATCAATGGAGGAATTAACAAGTAGGCATTAACTATATTTAAAACTGAATTGAAATACGTTGAATAACAATATGCATGCAGAATAATTTAAATGAACGTACTTTTATTTTTGAAAACTGGGATCAACATGATCAAGGAGTGTGACTTGCCTTGCTCTTCAACTTGGTTTGAATCTTCGTCGAAGAATTTTCCCGAATCGTCGAAGTCTACACGTGAAAATAACCCACCAAATTTAAATAAATTCAAATTAACTTTAAATATTTGAATTTATGCCATAAATGGATAGAGGGGAATTTTTGATGAATTTAGAAATTTGAATGGGCTAAATCGGAGTTAGGACGAAGAAGAACGGGTTCCGGGAAATTTAAATTCAGAGAAAAAGAAAAAGATTGGTTTCTGGAATTATTTTTCTAAAGGAAAATGGGTTTATGGCGTCAGCATTGCGTCAGCCCTGGGAATTCCTTTTTCGGCCGAATTATTTTTGTACAGGAAATTAGGGGGGGCTGACATGCGGGTCCTGGTCTATGGACCAGGTCCACGGACTACGGGCGGGGCTGAAGTGGTGCGGGGGTGGCGTGGCAGCCGATGGGGCGAGGGGAGGTCGGATGGCACCGACGTGGCGCTGACACGGCGCCACGTCAGCGGCCACACGTGCACGGGGCAACGCCGGCCGGAGGCGCACGGGGCGGCGGCGGCGGCGTTCCGGCGGGCGGCGGCGAGGGGCAAAGAAGGAAGAAGGGGGCGACGGGGAGTGCGGCAGTGGGGGCGGAGATTACCGGGGATGGCCGGAGTTGGCTGGCGGCGAGCGCAGAGCGGCGGTGGGGACGGTGCTCCGGCGGCGGAGAGGACGAAATGAGAGCGGAGGGGGTGGGGCGAAGAAGAGCGGTGCCAGGCAGGGGCTTTTATAGCGGATGGAGGGACGGTGCCGGCAAGAATTTCTCGCCAGAGATGCGGGGCGGCGGCGGTTACGGGCGACCATGCGGCGTGGGGGAGAGGGGAAGTGGGGCGCGGAGTGGGGAATGGGGGCGGCGCACACGCGGGAGTGGGGAATGGCCGAGGAGAGCGGGGGTGGCGACCGGGTAAGGCGGAGGCGACGGTTACGGGAGGAGAGAGGAGGGGCGCGGCCGGAGGTAGGAGGAGGGCCCGACAGTTGGGGCCGGGCTGTCGGTGGGAGCGGGAGGGGAGAGGAAACGTGGGCGGCTGGATGGAAATCGGAGGGCGAAGGGGAAAGGAAGGGGTGGACGGCCGGATGGGGCGAGCGGGGCGGGGTATGGGCCATCTGGGACGTACGCGTGTTGGGCGAGGAGGAGGGATAGGCGGGATGCGCGACGGCGACGTGGGTGGATCCGGGCCGTCCACGTGTCGCCCGCGGGCAGGGGGCTGGGTTTTGGGATTTTTAATTTTACTTTTTGATTTTCAGAAAACTCCAGAAATTCATTTATTGCTCAGAAAAATATAAAATTACTTCCAAAAATTTCAGGAAAATTCACATAAGCTCTTGGTGACTTTTTGGACTTAATAAAAATTCTTCTAACTAATGTTGGCATTTAATTTCGATACTTAAAATACTTTTTATTTTCAAAATAGATTTTAAACTCCAGAAAAACCAGGAAACCAAATAAATCCAAATAATTAATTTAAAGTAGATTTTTTATAGAAAATCAAAATATTTCAGTTAATAATAATAATTTTAGGTTTTACACAAAATACTTTTTAAATCTAGCTTTTTCAAAAACAGAAATTCAGGGCAAATCCAAATTTAAAATTTAGGCACAAAAATACTTATTTTAATTTAAGTTTTATTTTAATTAATTTTAATTATTTATTTTTATTTTAGTAAAAACCTGGGCTGTAACATATCCTAAGTTCTCAGGTGCAATTTTAACAAATTACCATTCTAAGTTCAGAAATTATCATTATTTTAAATTTAAAAGAAATATCAAATTTTACAGTTAGTTACACGCTAAGTTACCATTTACATTTTTACAAATTATCAACCTAAAAACTATTTCTCCATTGTTGAGACGTGATGGATTATTTTTTAAGAAGAGAAAAAAGCAGTTCACTTTTCTATATTCATACTTCTTATGTCTAGAATGACGGCGGCCAGGGATAAATCCGCGATCTCACAAATTAAAGTTCCTACTAAAGTGTACTTATGTGTGTATAAAGGTAGGCAACAAGATTTGAACCTTGGTAGCTATATCCTTTTTGCCTCCCTCCCATCACCAAAAACCCCCCCAAATCACTAGCTTTCGAGCCCCTCTTTACTCGCAAACTCTTATACATCCCACACCCCCCTAAAAAAGCAAATCACTCCAAAAAAACGCACACAAAAACACACCTCAAAACACTTTCGAATCGAGGAAATCATCGGAGGAGATGAAGCCCTAGAAGGGTCTGCACCATTTGAGCTAAAAGACCAGAAGAAAAGTTAGTCTCATCCAGGCATTGTTCCCCAAAATTAAAACACGGTGTAATGTATTTGATGTTCAAAACAATGGTGGTGATCGGTTCGGCTGAAAAGCTCATGGTTTATGGCTGAAAACACTGTAGCTGGCTGAAAAAAGCACTGTAGCTGACAGAGGCTTATTTAGCATAATTAAATTTAAAAAAATTAAAAATATAAAAAATATGTTAGCCCATTACGTATAATACAAACAAATACGGGAAAAAAAGAACCGGCAAAAAAGCTCAACAAAAAGCCAAAAGTTCAGAAAAAGACGAAACTTATGAATAGTGAAAAATAAGCCAGAAGCCGAAGCATCGTGTGACCTTTTTTTACTTTGATACTCCGTCATTGCAAAGTGAGTCCGTTAGAAAAAATAACCCTACCTATCATGTGTGTGCCCCATGGACTTGCTGTGTCTCACGAAAATCATGTGCGGCCGTGCTCATCACTATCGCTAGTTGTGTTGCGTCAATATTGTGCGGTGGAGAAGTGACGCACGCTAGCGCTGTAACCAGCTACAGTGTTCTTTTCAGCCAGCTACAGTGTTTTCAGCCATGAGCTTTTAAGCCTAACTGATCACCACCCTGGATTTAGCGTATTTTGTTATATTGCAAAATTCTTCTTTTCCAAACAAGACGTAATTATCACGGTATGTGAGGCGAGTTACCTTTAGGCAAGTAGTTGGAAAAACACCCTTGGTGTGGAGTATTTAATTTTATAGGCATCGATTGCTAATCAATAGTCATGAGCAATTGATTTAGGGGCGTTCGTATTAGTTTTGCTATTAGTTTTTGGCTGTAGGTTATGATTTTGGCTAAAAATAAATAGTAGTGATTGAAAGAAGTGACTTTTAGAAGAAGATGGCGAGCGGTGTAAAAAAGTGAGGAAGAGATACATGTGCATGACGGAGAGAGACAAGTGGGATGTGTGCTGCACTCGTGACCTTTGCCTTATCTCCGGAGTGAGACGGTAGTAAGAGGAGTGAAAAATTACTTTGAAAAACTTAATATTTATATTAATATTTGATTTTTTTAATAGAAGATAGAAATAGAGCCTAATACAAAAGAGATCTTAGGATGCGCGTAAGGCCATGATCACTATCCGTGGCAAAGAAATTGACATGAGCCTACATATGTACTATTTTAAATTTGATCCACACCTGAACACAAGTCTTTTTTTTAATTCAAGTTGATGCATCTACGGCTACGAATACGATGCCTCACAATTCTAATTTTTCACACCTCGCAACTGTATCGACATTATTTTCGGTAGCTACATGACTGTGATCGATAACTCCCAATCGAAATGATATCGGGCACGGTAACGACAAAAACGAACTAAGCTCCAAGATAAGAGTATTTTCAATTTTCAACCACATAGCCAAGTGCAGTAAGTACTGCATGCTAGCGCTCCATATCTGGCTTGATTTCCGAGCAAGCAATCGTATATTTGTATCTGCTTGTTTTCTGCTCCTCCATGTGAACAAATTACATCCGATATATTATATATACATGCAAGATGCATGGCAGCATGAGCAATGCCAAGATGCGCCGTGCCTTTCCTCATCCTTGTAACACCCCCCGCGAGTAGCTAATCAAGTGCTGTTGGACTTGTGCTCCTATGCGACGAAAGTTTCGATCTTTTTCCACGTGAAGAGAATACTTCCCAGCAGAGTGTGGATATGGCTTCCGAGAGCTGTCCATACCAGCAAAGGCCGCCTGGCTCAACTTGTATGTTCATTCATTCTGACCACGTGGATGGATTCTCTTCGATTGTGGTTTTAGTTTTTAGTTTATAATTTTAAATTCTATCTATTAGTGAGAGACAATACATAGAGAAAATAGTCGTATGTGATTCTGGTCGGTATAGCTGAACTTGATATATTATCTACTATAATTTACATGTAGACTTCGTTTTAAAGACGTATAATTTAAAAGTTAGTTGCCTTAACTCCACTTGGGCCGCGCTGTCGGCAAGGCAACCCCGCCCGAGGCGGGCCGCGCGCACCCGCCGCCGCAGCCAAGACCACCGCTCCCTCAGCCCACTACCGTCCTCTGGGCCGCACCGCACCTGGCCTCAGCCCACCACAGCGCGGCCTGCATAACATCAAGTCTACTAGCTTCGCTGTACCCCTCCCCTGCCCGACACCTCCATTTACCAGATACCAAACACCGTCGCCCGTGCCCGAAAGAACACCACTGCAACTGCGAGTGCGAGACGAATCACGAACGAAACGCAACCATGACACCATGAAGACGATCTTTTTGGGACAGAAAAGTGAGAGCGACAGGGGCGAAGCAGGCGGTCGACGTGATATGTGGGCGGTGGTGGCCTGTACGTGCAGCCAGCGATGGCGCAGAGGGCGCACAGGAGGCGGAGAGGGACGGCTCAGGTGGCGGCACAGCCTTCAGCACGGCGCGCGCTTCTTTTCTAGAGGCGCTCTCGAGCTCAGCCGGCACGGAGCCACTGTCGCGCTGGGAACCAAACATGGCCAAACAGTGCCGCGACGCGACGCGCTCCTGTGCGTGCAGCCCAATAATTTTGCCAGCGACGTGCATGCAAGCTAAGACGTGATGGACGCCCGCAGCTAGCAGCAGCGCCTTTTTCCCAACCAACGCTATAGAAACTGTGGAGCGTGCATGCCTTTGTAGGGCAGTGTTTTACTAGCTCGCTCGGCGGTCGGCCGGTCACCACCAAGGTTACTAGGTTCATGATATGAGATAAGATCATTTTTTATCTAACGGAATTAGATCGTAGAATCATCATTCCATCAAAATATTAAAATGTATATCAAATTTTATAACAAGATGTAAACAACAATAGATAATATTAAATTTTATATGCTAATATAGTTTATTATCAGGATCACAATTTCATTGTGATACTATCTGATCCAAATGATTCTACGAGTAGGGTCGTGATCCCACTACCTGATTCCGATGCATATTGCAATTCGTATTATTTACCTTTGGTAAAATTGTAGGATCGTATAATACTACGATACGGGTCACGATATTGACAACCTAGATTACCGCTGGGAAATGAGGGAGGTTCGATCGATTGACCGAGCCCGATCATGAAGCTTGGACTACACCGTCCTTGCCCGGTCCGAGATTTCTCGCTCAGACGGCTAGCTTAGAGCGCAGAACAGTTCACAAAATTGACTACAGTGGCGAACCCATTGTATGAAGTACCACGCAATGTGATAGTGTTTGAGGCCTTCAGATGCATGTGAAGGCGGCATTCAGAATCGCTTGGGCGATGATATATTGTATAGATTTTGTTGGTATTTGATCTCTTGATGTAAACCAGCTACCCAAAGTAGGATCAAACGGCTCACGGCATAGCAGTGAGTGTTCTCGGAAAAAAAAAAGGGTATGGCTAGCGGTGATCTACACTATAGACTACAGTAGCTGATAGCATGCCCACAACACTATGCAGGGTCTCCCTCAATCCAAGATGGAGGCGAGCTGCATCCCAGCATATTCCCACGACCATCCCATGCTTGCTTAACGTACTAGTAGTACCGGAGGCTAATTAGGCGCCAGTACTTGCCAGTAAATTAATGGATGCCGCCAAAAAGGAGCAGTAATGCAATGCAAACACCGATATTGATTCGCTTGGCACCGACGCACGTACTGGGCCGTACGCGTACGCGGCCAGAGATCCCCGACCATTTACTGTCCAAGATCCCCTCCAGCCCGTACGACACGGATCTTAATAAAACACATGGATCCATCATCTACTTCCCCACACTCCCCTGAGGCAGGAGGCCATGCGCGCGGCACAAGCACCTAGCGCGCGTTACTCCACTCCACCTGTCTGGATTGGTTTCTGTGTCTGCGTTTTACTGACAGAAGCTGAAAGTTAATATGAATATTTAATTTTTTAAAATAGTTTCTTTATTTATCTCACTCTAATAATAAAACAGAGGTCAGAGGTGTATTATGTATCTCACCCTTTCGCTCCCGTCATATGCACACATATCTTTATCACTTTTTTCACTGCTCGTCCACTCATTCTAAAAACTACTTTTTTTCAATCATTGCTATTTATTTTCAGCTAAAAATTCATAAGCCACAAGTAAAAAACCATTAGTAAAAATTAACAAGAACAGCCCCTTAACTATCTCCCCATGATTTACCGCACACACCCGATACGTGTCATCACGCGGCAGCAAATGCCCTCGACCGTGCCACGTACGTACGGAATAATGCACGTACGCATAGGGAGACGCACGGTTGTTTCGTCCGTCAGATCGAATGGATCAACCGGGCACAGCCATCGCCCGCACCAACCAACCACGCCACGCGTCCGTCCTGCCAGCCCGACCCAGATCCGCTAACGCGCCCGTGCGCCGACGGACGCCAAGTACCGCCGTACACGCGCCCGCGACACGGACGGACGGACGGGGCGTGGGCCGCGCGCGGGGTGGCGACTGGGCGAGGTGGAGCCCGGCGCCAGCTAGCCCCGTAGCTGGCCGTGGCAGGGACGGTCGCTCGCTCGCTCGCTCGCTGCGTTGAATCACTGCAGGGCGTTGGATGGCAACACTCCTCCTCCCTCCCTGTGCGCGCGGGGTCCCTCCCTCCTATCCTAGCTTGTCCTTTCATTTGTTGCGACGCTGCGTTGTTGCTGTTGAGAAACCGTCGCTGGCGACCAGTCCGAACGATTCCTCTGCTTAGAACAAGAACAAATCAATCACAGAATCACAGAGAGAATAGATTGAACACACAGAGAGATAGAAAGAACTCCCGGTCTTTCTTTATTGCTTTTCTTTCATGCGTACATAATGAGGGGGGTATGGCTCTCTATTTATAGTCTACGGTGGAGTGCCCAATTAGATCAGGACTCTTGGATAGAGTCCAAGTTTCCTAACACTCCCCCTTGGGCACTCACCTAACATGTTCATGCCTCATCAAAACTCCATAAAACCCAGTGGGAAAAATTTGGAGAAAGAGTACATGATACATGTGATGCTGTGATGCACGAATTGCCTCATTAAAAACCTTGGTCGAGAAACTTCATGGAAAACTCGTCAAGGGAAAAAGAGTACAATTCACCCAAATTCATTTAGTCTGCAGGACTTTATTTTTGGGTACTTAATCTTCATGATCAAGATTTATTAGCGGGCTTGTGAGAATTCTCCCCCTGAATTCTGCACTTCTCTAAGTCTCATCATTCCAATTCCACGCACGCACCTTTCAAAGCTAGATGCGGGGAGTGACTTAGTGAATAAATCTGCGAGATTTTCACATGACTTAGTATGCAGTACTTTAATCTCGTCCATCGTTTGCAATTCATGTGCATAGAAGAACTTGGGGTTGATATGCTTACATAGCCCGTCTGCACTAGTGCAACGCAAGCTGCATTATCTTCATGGATAATTAGGGGGGTTTGCACAAAGTTCATTCCACATGACTGCTGGATGTGGTGATCCGTTCAGCGGAACCAAGCGCACTCTTATGCGACTTCATACAGTGCTATAATTTCTGAGTGGTTCGTCGAAGTAGCTACCAGGCTTTGCTTAGACGATTTCCATGAAATTACAGTTCCACCACACAGGAATACATAGCCTGTTTGTGACTTAGTGGTATGCGGGTCTGACAAATACCCAGCATCTGCATAGCCAATCAAGTTCAGATCTTGATTCTTTCTGTAAAACAATCCGAGGTCCTTGCTACCTTGGAGGTATCGGAAAATGTCCTTTATGCCCTGCCAATGCCTGTTGGTGGGCTCTGCACTGTACCTTGCTAACAGGTTCACGGCAAATGCAATGTCCGGTCTAATGCAGTTTGCTAAATACATGAGCGCTCCTACTGCACTCAAGTATGGGAATTCCGGTCCCAGGACTTCCTCCCCTTCTTCCCTTGGTCGGAAAGGATCTTTTTCTTGCTGTAAAGACCTACCGATCATCGGTACTTTCGAGGGAAATGCCTTCTCAAAGTCAAACCTTTCAAGCACCTTCTTGGTGTAGGTCGACTGATGTACCAAGACTCCTTCAGGAATATGCTCAAGCTGCAGGCCTAAGCAAAACTTGGTCTTGCCCAAATCTTTCATTTCAAATTCTGACTCCAAGTAGGAGCTTGCTTCTTTTATGTCTTCGGCTGTCCCGATGATATTCAGATCATCTACATACACAGAGATTATACAGAATCCATTCTGGGATCGCCGTATAAATACATAAGGACAGTCTTCATTGTTCGTGTAGCCTTTCTTGCAGAGAAAGTCGCTCAAGCGATTATACCACATTCTTCCAGATTGTTTCAGTCCATACAGTGACTTTCTGAGTTTCACACTGTACAGATTTCTATTTGCTCTGTTTTGGTTCAGGAGAGATATTCCTTCAGGGACTCTCATATAAATCACCGAATCCAAGTTACCGTAAAGGTATGCAGTCACAACATCCATCAATTTCATTTCCAAATTCAAGTTCACTGCCATTGAGATCAAATATCTAAAGGTAATTCCACTCATGACTGGGGAGTAGGTTTCTTCATAATCAATTCCAGGACGTTGAGTGAAACCTTGGGCTACCAGCCTTGCTTTGTATCTCACTACTTCATTTCTTTCATTTCTCTTTCGAACAAATACCCACTTGTGCCCAACGGGGTGTATGTGGGGAGGTGTGCGGCATACGGGCCCAAACACCTCTCTTTTATTCAGAGATAGCAATTCAGTTGCTATTGCCTTCTTCCAATCTTCCCAATCTGATCTTTTCTTACATTCAGCGAGCGATGCAGGCTCGGGATCAAGATCGATGATGGTGGCAATTTTCTTTGCGAAGTAGATATCGATATTAGCTGTTGTCCTATTCAGGGACTCTCCCGTGTGCACATAATTTATAGCTATTTCTTCATGAGTTGCTTCTTCTGGAGCGATTGCTTCTGCTAGAGCTTTACCTTGCACATCGCTTCTTTCAATTGCGGTGGCAAGTCCCTTTAGTTTTTCGGCTCCGATGTGTGCGCACACATCCATGCCGATGGGGATATTCAGATCCGGTATGCCCTTTTCTGAAGGTGTCATACTTGTGCCAGGTCTCAACTGGCTCCCCTTCTCATTCTAGGGGACTTCAGTGATCAGCTGTGATAAATCCATTTTATCCTTTTTCGCCAGGCGTCCCCGGTTACTAAGGATTCGAGGAACCGGAGTTCTCGTCCTCTTTTTTATTTTTCGAGGCCTCTGGACGAGATTAGGGATACCTTCTGTTTCTTTGGTATTTCAACCCTCTCCGGTGCAGTGCGTACAGGCACATGCGACTTAGTCACGCTCTTCAAATCACTAAAGTGATCAGGCAGCTGATTTGCCAATGCTCGCAAATCAATTGTCTTCTGGACTTCTCTTGTCTTCTGGACTTCTATTGTCTTCTGGACTTCTCTAGTGCGCGGGTCATCTGCATAGATTCCCCAGGCTTGCCACGTAATTTCCCGACATTCTTCATCAAGGGGTTGATTTCCTCCCCCTAATGTTGGGAAATTTTCGGTGGTACCCCTTGCGCTAGTTGCATAGGTGAATGGATGTTGTAGGCCGAAGGTCTAAGGTTGATGAGATTCGCTGCATGTAGGACTGCGGGTCCCCGACATGTAGCTGGCAAATTACAATTATGCAAGAGGGGTCGGGCAATAAATTTAATTCTCTTAATTAAAGCCTCTGCCAAACCATTCTGGGTATGTACATGCGGTACCGAATGCTCAATTGCAATTTCCCATCGCCATGCAATAATCATCAAATGCCTTCGAAATAAATTCTCCGGCGTTGTCCATTCTGGTGGACTTGATCAGAAACACATTTCTAATACAAATGATCTGCGAGATCAATTTTGCAAAGGCGTGGTTTCTTGTGGACAACAAACCCACATATGACCACTTCGAAGAAGCGTCAATGAGCATCATAAAATACTTAAATGGCCCTGAGATGGGCTAAGTAGGACCGCAAATGTTCCCCTGGATGCGTTCCAGGTATGCAGGGACTTCATCCTTCACTTTCTGAGTGGAGGGTCTAGTAATTAGTTTCCCGGTGGCACATGCTGGGCACACAAAATCTTCATGATTCGGGAAATTTTTCACATTAATATTATGCCCATGCGAGTTATTTATTATGTTTCTCATCATCCTAAGACCTGGGTGGCCTAATCTGTCATGCCAGAGACAGAATAGTTCAGAGCTTCTAAATACCGTCTTCAGGACAGTGTACGCTTCAGGCGCCTTAATGTTGGTATAATATAGCCCAGGAAGATTTTCTAATACCCTTTTCAATTCGCTTCGCGCTTCGTAATGAGTAGGTATTCCTTACCGTACTCTTCTTCAGTCTCAACGCGGAAACCATTTGCGCGGATATTCTTAAAACTTAGGAGAGTTCTAGTCGATTCTGGGTACAATAAGACTTTTTCAATGACCAAAGTTATGCCCATTATGGCTCTTCCGGAACCAATTATACATGCATCGCTTCCGGCGATTGTCGTAAGGCTGCCAGTGTTCTTACGAATCGACTTGAAACTTCTTAGTCTCTCTTAAGATGGAATGCATTGTGCCGCTGCTGGCTAAGCACACTTCCTTTATAGGGCGCTACACTTGTTCTAATATAGGGTATTTTATTAACATGCATGAGAATACAATCAACACATAGATAAAATACTCCAATATCAGAACATATCATGCCATCATAAACTGAATAAATGAATGAATTCATCAAATATCATCCAACCATCACGAGAAAATAACAATTCTTAAGTACCATCCATGCAAATTCTAACATATTCTTCCACACAAAATAAATGACAATTAAGTCTAAATGCATTCTGTGCACTAGACAATTTTCTCGGGGTGTCATTCTCTTCAAGAGAAATCATGGCGTTGACTGCTTCTAGGTCGAGAGAGGGTGCTGCTCCTGGAGGGTCTCAACCTCCATCAGTGCGGGCAGCTGCTCGGAACTCTCCCCCTCAACTGATGCAAATTGGGCTTCATGCTGCCCTTTGCCAACCCGTTTTGGCTTACTAGCATTATTCTCATGTGGAGCGTCTGATTTGCCTTTCTAGGCTGCGGTCTTACACTTCCTTCCCCTTTTCTCTATCAAGGGCTTTCGCACCTTGTTGCTCCCAGCGTTGGCTTCACAGCCAGCGGAGCTCCCAGGTGGCTGAGTGACGTAGTTCTTACGGAGAACTTTGTCCTGAGCCTCCGCAACTTGCATCATATCAATCAATTCGGCATATTTCTCATAGCCGTCTTGACAATAATTGTGTGCGGATTGTACTGCATTGGGGTGGAAGGGTTTTTTCAATCTTCTGTATTGGGGTACAAATCCTGTGCAAGGCAGAACTATTTTCCCTGACCGTCTTACCATTGACAAATCTCAGTCTGATCCACTCTCGCTCTGCTTGAGGAAGAATGGTGTACTTTAGCCTCTTAAACCAGCTTCTTTAGTGCGGTCCAGAGTGCTAGCGCGCTCTTCTCCGCCATGTACTCATTCTTGAGAGTGAGGCAGAGGTGGTGCCTGAGAAAATGAAGTGCCTGATCATTCTCTTTAGGCATGGGTTGGGCATCATTCAGTCCGCCAATCCCAATAGTCGCGCGGAGCTTCCTAGCTCCAAGTACAATATCGACATCGGATGCCTATGTCAGATAGTTTTGGCCATGCGGGGCCAGCTCCTCGAACTTCCAGTTCGTGATGCTAGTCATCTAAATGTGTGTAAGTCTACTGTTGGTAGAAATGCACGGAATAATTTACTGCGGGTAAATAAATGGTACAAAAGGTTCTCATAATGTCCCAGAATTTTCTATGCATTTTTCTATAATTTTACTGCTATTTTCAGTGATTAAAAGCAATTTAAACAATTACAATTAACCAAAAATAGTAAATAAATACAGAAAATACAGAGAATAATAATGGCAGAAATAAATAAGCTTCAAATGCTAAAAATAATTCAAAATTCGGATTCCCGATGCCCTTTTATGCTAAAATATGAAATTTCAGCAAATTCTGTAATTCCAGGGGGTTTTTACGCAAAATTTCAGTTCAGAGAAAAATTCGCGCAATTTTCTGATTTACAGAGGGGTTTTCTGCAAAATTCTGGACCCATCCGTAAAACAGAGGGCCTATCGGCAATTTTCGGAACTACCGGGGCCTTTATGCAAAATTTCGGGGCTTATATTAGAAGGTTTAAGGGCTTCTTTGAAATATTCATCTTTTCGGAGGCCTTTTGTAAAATCACCGCCCCCCCTTTTTTTTTCCGGCCGGGCCTTTCCGGCCCGATTCTTTTCCTGGCCGAGTGGCCCATCCGCTCATCCGGCCCACTGGCCCATTTGGCCGGATGACTCCACGTGTGGGGTAGGGTTTCCCCCTTACCCCTTCACTTGGGTGGCGGCGGCAACAGCCCGGGCTGCTGACTCGGGCGGGCGCACACGGGCGGCGGGGCTGGCGCAGGGCGGCGGCGGTGCCGGCGCAGGGCGGCGGCGGGGCCGATGCGTGGCGGAGCCGGCGCAAGGCGGCGCGGCACGGGCGACCATGCTGCGGCGCGAGGTGGAAGGCCGGGCGTCGCCATGCGGGGCGGCGCGTGAGACCGGTGGAGGCCGGCGAGCGAACTTCAAGGCGCGGGCCGTGCGGATGGGAGCCGGGCGCGTTCGGGCGCGGGGTGGAGGCCGGGCGCCGTGCGGGCGCGGGGTAGAGGCCGGGCGGCGGTGACGGCGCATTCGTGCACCGGTGAGGCGATGGCGGCCGGCGTGCTGGGCGCGTGCGGGCGCGGCAAGGCGACGGCGGCCAAGACCTGGTGCGACGGTGGCGGACGAGCTCGGGTACAGCCTCGGGCTTCGAGCCTCGGGCACGGCGACCGGACGGGCTGCGGGCTGCGTGCCGACAGCGGCCTTTGCAGAGGCGCTCGTTGCCCAAGATCGTGCGGCGGCTGCGCCTCATGCGGGGCTGCGCCGGGGCTTCGGGCTCGGTGGTTGGGCCGGCGGGGAGGCTGCAGCGGCGTTTGCGCGTACGGGCGCGGGCGCGGGGAGGCAGACCATCGGCGACGCCATGCAAAGGAGCCAATGCTTCGGGCACGGCAACGGCCGAAGTTTGCGCGTGCAGGCGCATGGGCCAAAGTGACAGCGGTCGGGGTTCGCGCGTGCTGGCACGTGGACCGATGGCGGCATGAGGCCAACCGCATGCGGGCGGCGGGAGTCGGCCGACGGTGGGGACCGGCGGCTCCCTGGTGGCGTTAGGCCGATGCTTGTGTGTTTTTTTTCTTGTGCAATGGCTAAACAGAGATCTTGCAGGATCAAATTAGACATGCAAAAATTTCAAGCCATCCAAGGCGAGCTCTGGCGACTGGTGGTGCTGTTACATGCGGCGGCCATGCAGGGCCGAATCATGCAATTTTTTCGTGCCATGGTCATGCAGGACCGAACAGAGGAGGATGCAAAATTTTCCTTGTGCATTCTTTTCTCATGTAATTTCTGAATAGAAATTCGATGCAGAATCCAACAAATTCATGCAGAAATTTTTCGTTTCCAATCTATGATGCAATCAACATCTACCCCGTTTCGCAATCTACCGATCGACATTGTGCCGGCGATTTCAGATCTGCTCGCGGTAGATTTAGGGCGGATTTGCATCGTTCTACAGTGCAATCAACATCTACCCCGTTTCACAATCTACCGATCGGCATTGTGCCGGCGACTTCAAGTCTGCTCGCGGTAGATTAGGGTGGATTTGCACCATAGAATTTCAATCTAGAACGCGAAAAGAAAATACAGATTCAAAAGCGATCTAGAAAATTCAATCTGTGCTTCGATGATTACCTCGTTCACCGGAGCGAAGTCGTGCTGATAACGTGTTGAGAAACCGTCGCTGGCGACCAGTCCGAACGATTCCTCTGCTTAGAACAAGAACAAATCAATCACAGAGAGAATAGATTGAACACACAGAGAGATAGAGAGAACTCCCGGTCTTTCTTTATTGCTTTTCTTTCATGCGTACATAATGAGGGGGGTATGGCTCTCTATTTATAGTCTACGGTGGAGTGCCCAATTAGATCAGGACTCTTGGATAGAGTCCAAGTTTCCTAACAGTTGCGTTGCATTGCATGGGCCAACCGCGCTTCGGTGCCCTGCCCTACCGGCGGCTGTCTCGCGGCAGAGGCCATACGGATAGCAGCGGATCTAGAAATTTCGAAATAGATATTTAAAGTTACAAAAAATTACTCAATAAAAATATAAAGGTCCATAATAGTAAAAATTAAAGTATAATTATTCGTACTACATACAACAACTGAAATAATACAAAATCAAACATATAGATATACCAAAGATCATATTAACAACTGACATATTGAATGTGTGGGATACTTCAAGATAACTGGATGAATTATCAGAAATCATGACTACTAAAATGAACTAACACAAGATAGACTATGTGAAGTTGTGAAAGCAGTGGTAAATCAATATGCACAGAAGAAATCAAATAAATAATTCTTACATGTCCCTTTAGAACTGTCTCTCAAGGCAATTGTAAATTTGGTCATAACAGGTCTTGGAAAAGAGGCAAACGACATACATTACACTTTACAAGAGAACTGGCCAATTTTGGAAATAAAAAAAAACAACATTGCTGATGAATGGAATCTAATGAAAGCTATGATTTCTTCTAGTTTTCGTTGGCGTAAGCAAGTTATCCAGTTTCTGATGGTGGACTTCTACTCTGCCCTCGTCCCACTTATCTACTACAATTCACATGGTCAATTCTCTTAACTACTGCAGAAACTGAGAAATATATTGGATCATGTTTGTAACACATTTGCAGCAAATGGTGCTAATTTAGGAGTCGCAGTGTCCAGTGGCTATATTTCTCTACGAGAGTAGAGATCAATTGCATAACCAAACATCCATTACTCCATTTCCAAGTATTGCCATATACTCCCGAGTTAGGGTTAAGGTTGAGTCGCTGAGAGTAGGAGAGATGAGGAGGATTGGAGGAAGACCGAAGACGGCGCAGGCGTGAGGCATCCGACTCCGAGTCGACTCGAATCTCGAGAACTAATCAGCACAAGTGGGCCGTTTGGCCGTTCGGGCGTGGGAGGCAAGCACGGGCCATTCGCCGTGGATCAGTCGGCCCGAGCTACTTCTCCACTTTAAATTCTTTCATTTAAACCCAATTACTAATATATATATATATATATACACACACACACATAAATGTATATGTATATATATTATACGTAATGTATAGTAGATTTTTAGCAAAAAATTTTAGGTATTCAGCTGAATACTTATGAATTACTGTAGGTCCGTCTCTGTGTACGGGCGTGAACAGTGAGCTGGGAGGAGGGGGATGGCCACTGGGCCATGAATGCGAGGTGGAGTAGCTCGGGAGAGTCGCCGCGATCGGTCTGCGTCGATCGGTCGATGACGACGAGGAGACTTCTTTTCCGTGCGCGCGCGCGTATTTCGGTGCGGGGGGCGACAGGTCGGCCGCGCAAAGGCAAAAGGGCAGATCCGGCCTGGTTCAGGCCTCACGCCGCGCGGTGCCGCAGGGCTTGGATTCTTGGGGTTTTCGGTGCGTGGACTTCGGTAGTCACGTACGTTACGTACGTGGCTGTGTTGCGAGCGTTTCTTGGGGGTTTTCACGTTTACAAGGACTTGTTTCTTCGTCTTTTCCTGTTTGGTCGGTCGGTCAGAAGGCCTTTTGACAAACGTGACACGCGATGTGACAGCCATTTCAGATGGATCCCTTGCGCTAGTCGAGTGCTATATATCTGCCATTCAGATCGATGCCAGATACGGTGAATTTCGTCCATCTTTCAGGGAGAAATCTTTTTTTGATAAAGGATATAAAATCCGGCCTCTATATCTATGAAAGATATACACAGCCAAAAGTTACACGAACTCTTAAGCTCAAAGCCTCAAAACTAAGGTACATAAAACAACATGAAAGATAGCTTAAGGACTACGAAAAGAACTAGAAAGGCTAAACTTCAGCACTTTTGCTCCGTCCTTGCTTACAACCAAGCCCCTAACCTCATCCGATCGAGCCACCCAAACTTCGGTCTGCTTTGCGTGAAGATAGACCTCCGAGGCGACGTCTCCAAGAAAGCGACGAGAGTCACCGACGCCGCCCGCCTCACCGAGGCAAGGCTTTCACCTGGAGATCAGTACACATGAGAGCTATGTAGTGCCACGACACACCTCAAGGAAGGATAATGGCGCCCGAAGGCGTCATTGATGTCGAGACCGGTAAGATCACCGGCAAGACTTTCGCCAGCACCTCCACAGCACCCCACACACTACCCACACACAAAATAGACCGCCACCAACACTCCGGGGCCCTACACGCCTCAAGGCCATGGCATAGCCACCCTTGAACTCCACAACGAGCCGCTTCCCGCAACGTCCGCCATTGTAGAGATCACTAAGCGACGTCTAAGCACCACCACTGAGCAGATCCAGAGACATGAGCCACAGATCAAACCTACCGCAACACTAGCGGAATAGCTCCACCAATTCGGTAAACAAAAAACAAAAGATTCCTCATTTCTTCTTTCTGTTGATGGATCTGTCGGGACTCCAGGCTCCAATGCTCGACCACAGTTGAATCTGAGTCCCCGTTTATTTTAGCTTGAGTTTCTGGTTTCTAACTTTTTTTTCACTATTTATAAATTTTGTTTTTTATGAACTTTTGACTTTTTTGAGCTTTTTTGCCAGTTCTTTTTTTCCCATATTTATTTGCGTTGTCTATGATGAGCTAACGTATTTTTTCTATTTTTAAATTTAATTATGCCAAATAAGCCACCTTTAATTACAGTATAATTTTAGCTAGTTACAATGTAATTTTAGTCATAAAACACTATTTTTCAATCCAATCGAGCATGACGTAATTTGGAAGGTGTACTATTGTACTTGTTTCTTTCTTGCTGTCACTGGCAGCCGGTGATTGGGCTGACTGATGTGCACTGTTGGGAACATCACTCAATTTCCAGAAGCGATGTGTACGTGTGATGAATAACCTTTTTCTTTCTTTGCGAGGTTGGGTTTTTTTCTACTGATTGTGATTTGTGGTTGTGGTTATAATTTTTGATTTTAATATAAGTATTTATGTAAACAAGTTAAATCTCGATAAATTGATAAGTTGTTTTAAAAATATTGTTCCAATAAGATGTTTTGGAAGAAGGGCTGGAATGCATGACAATTTATCAAATTTTCAAGAACTATTTCACTTTACCTTTTTGTCGGCAGGTAAGCAGTAAAATCCAGTTCACGGCAAGATTACAGGCCTATGCAGTAGCGCATTCAGATCGACATGAAATGGTGTACAGTCCAGGTCCCCAGGAAATAGTCAGGTCACCAATTAATAAGAAGCGCAGCTAGTTCTTCCAAGCTGCAACCATCGTTAATCATTGATCATCAATTGGTCGATTGATCAGAGCACCTAATCGATCGACCGCTAGCTAATCATCTGCACGGCAGGCACCGTCGCCGCAGGAATTTCTCAGACGTGACGTGTGATTTGCAGCTCGAACTAACGCCAGCCAAGCCACCCTAAGGAGTTGACGCTTCAAACATCCACAGCTAAACTAAACATCCAACTGAATTGAAAATACCCGAACATAATAGTAAGTGACGGTCACAGTTCCAATCGAGTGGGATGGGAGGGGAGCACAACTGCACAAGCTAGCAGTCGTCGAGCACACGGCCGTAGCACACGGCCGTGTTCACGTGGACGTCACTTTATGGTTGTAATGAGTAATTATTTTTTAATTTAGAGAATTTACGTAGTTTAAATTTAGTTTTCGAGAGTTTGTAATTTATCAGTTGTCTTCTTCTGGTCTCACGGGTATAGGGGGCTACTGGCAGATCGGCCAGGCGATGGTTAGACTGATATAGAAGTTGCAATCTGACCAGCCAACGACAGCCTAACAGGCGGTTAGCTGTTGGTTTGATCGGCCATGGTAGCGGTCATACTGGGGTTGTAGTGCAACCAGGAAATAGCAAGTGGTAGCTATTTTCCAGTGAGGGTGTTGTCGAGTGATAAGCTGAGGGAGGTGACGGTATGACTAGTTTTTGGTTGGCGGTCATACCGACCGAGGTGCGAGAGGTCTGACCAGCTTAGTGGACACGGTCTAATTATTCCCCTGTTCCTAGGTGGAGGTCACTCCATAGTTGTGACGAGTAATTGACTTTTTGTTCAGAGAGTTTGCGTAGTTTGACTTTGATTTTTGAAAGTTTGCAATTTATTAGTTGCCTTCTTTTGCTGGCGATTTGACTGGCATAGAGGCCGTGGTCAGATCGGTATTTAAGCCACGGTCTGATCGGCCAAGGGATGGTGGTTTGACCGATAGTTAGCCATGGTCTGAATGTTCCCTTGTTCCCGAGGTGGAATGGGGCGATCAGACCGTCCTAGGCTTGGTGGTCTGATAGGGTGCAACTGTTGGTCAGACCGGCCTAGGCTTGGCTGTATTACCGGTTGCTGACGGCCTTGCTGGTTTGAGCTATGTTGGTTGAGTGTGGGCATGACATGGGTACCGTTGCTTAGGTGCATACATTTTGTATGGTGCATTATATAGATTAATTATGTCAATTGATGATTTTGTGTATTGTGCGGTGCTACCTGGCAATTTGCTTATTGTTGTTGATTTGTATGACTCCAAAGCTGTGCATAGCGAGGAGGATACGACCGGGACTAAGCTAGAAGAGCTTAGGTCCCTTTGCCAAGCAGTTGGAGGCACCTGAGTTCGACAAGCGGTCAGAGATGTCCAACTTCGACAAGCGGTCGAAGGCGTCCGTCTTCGACATGCGGTTAGAGGTGTCTGAGTTTGAGCAGTGGTCGGAGGTGTCCAACTTCGAGAAGTAGTCGGAGGCGTCCAACTTCGACGAGTAGTCAGAGGCATCCGTTTTCAACCAGTGGTCGGAGGCGTCCGAGTTCGACAAGCAATCGACGACGCTCATGTACGGCAAGCAGTCATAAATGGCCAGGTATTGAGGACAATCAATGACGTTCGAGTATGATGAACGATCAACAATGTGCAAGCATAGCCAGTTATCATAAGCGGCCAAGTACCAAGGTGCTTGGGGGCCCCCGAGCATGGTAGGTGAAACACCAAGACTGCAAGGGCAAGACAACCTCGCTAGACTGGAGCGGTGGTCGACGATGTCGCATGTCTTAGGCGTCGAGAGAGTCCATGTGAGTAGCACCATCAACCTTGCCTTGTGGAGTTGTCATCATATAGAGGTACAAGTGGGACAAACCTAGTACATGACGGATCGTCATAGCCACATAGCTTGGCTGGGGCACGCGCCACATGTAAGAGTAGGGGACTTCGTGCTTTAAGCCCATAGGATCGAAGAGCGATCAACAATGGCGAGCTTCAAGGTACTTAAATGACGGTACTATCAGCCGTGACCATGGCATCTGGCAATCTTCCCGACACGTCGCCATCGATTGACATGCAAGATGGCTAAATAGCAGACAAAGAGAAAAAGGGATGTTCTTTACCGTCCTGAGCATGGTACACCATGACTTGAGCTTGTACGGATTGCTTCCTTGGGTTCCTCTGCCTTCTCCTCCTTCTGACCGTGAATCGTTTCCATGTATGCCTTCTGTGTGTTTGTATGCTAATGGGGTGTCTCCTTATTCGTCTCTGTCTAGCCTTCTTCTCTCTGAGTCTGTCAGAGTTCTGACCATCTATGTGTGTCGGTGTGTGCCCTTCTCTTCTCCTACTGGGTCTCCTTTTATAGGCACGAGCAAGGGCCGCCAGCAACGTATGCGGCTCCCACACGGTGCTAATCATTCCTTGATTTTGGGATCGAAGTACTTATCCAACGCTAAAACTTTCCTTCCAAACCTTTGCTTTCTCTGTCAAAAAAGATCTGATGAGAAATACTTCCATAAAATAGAGATACGGTGTAATTATCTTTCCGTTGTAAATACGGTTCACCCAGAACAAATCTCTTCCTTCTATCTTAGTGTATAAGATGCCATTAGTTCGCCGTGCATGACGCTACGCTGCATCGACTGTTGGAATCGATTTTGGTTGTTGATAAAATTCTCATGTGTATAGTCATGCATCGAGTACTCAGTGTTTCTGAATGTCGTGTAAGAGTCAAAGGCATTGGAGTTAGCGAATAGTCAAAGACTCGATCGCAATCATTAGTCAAACTGCGTAGCGAACCAGTCGTAGCAGTCTTCGGGTCCACAATATAGTACTCGTAAGTTATGACATCGTGGTCGGCAAGCCATGGTCAAAGTAACGTGGTCGAGGACCCACGAACTCGAGGGCGATCTTGATGCATGCGCATCGCGATCGGGCGGTGATGTGCAGCCGTACAAGGCGCGACGCGTTAACGTGTTGTTTCATGACCCGGTTTCCAAGAAATTAAATCATGTACATACCAAAGTTCTTTCTCTAAACATGCAAATTTTTATTTACTTTAACTTGATATATTTACACAAAAACTCATCAAACAGGACGCTACATTACCCCGCATCCACCACATTGAGAAACCTGAGAAGTGAACACTCGAGTGGCCTCAGTACTTGAGCTTTGCACGTCGGTGAACCGGTTCTTTCCAGGTTGCTACGTGCCTTTTCGGTGGACGGAAACTTTGCCGGGCATCGCGCGCCGACACGGCCTGCCGCCACGTACGTGGGTACGAGTGTACGACAGGTGGTGCTGGAGCGGCTGTGCGAAAGCAAGGCGCACGCAGTTGCAGCGAACCAGGAAAGCACGTCGCAGCGAACCAGGAAAGCACGTCGCAACAATATGGGGTCCCGACCCTGCACTGCACTGCATCTGCATGCACAAGAAAAACTTTTTCGCTAGCTCAGCTTATCGTCTCATCTCGTCTTTCCTTCGCTGTTCATCGATGCATGCAGTGATCGAGCTGAGCAGCCAGTAGTGAGTGACGCATCAGTAGATGGCTCTGCCCATGGCCGAATCCACCGGTAGGTTTTGTAACGTTCCTATTTCCAGAGCTGAGCAGCCAGTAGTGAGTGACGCATCAGTGCATGGCCTTGCCCGTGGGCAAATCCACCGGGAAGGTTTTGCAACGCTCCTATTTCTGTAGCCACTAGTAATCTCCACAATTACTCAAGACTGTTCAGTTATGGAGTACTGTACATGAGTGTGTACTATAACAGTACAAACTTACAACAAAAGAACTAAGTTTTATTACAGAAATATAGTTTAGCAACCTAGTTTTGACGCAGCGGGTATACAAGCCCAAAGTTATCTTACATTTCAAAAGGAGGATTCACAGGAAAACTTGAGCACAACTCAAATCTAAAACCAGTCAACGTCAACGAAGTAGGGTTGTTCTGGCACTTCATTAATAACTTGTTCATCGTTCTCCCATTGATCTTCTATTTGTTATTTAACAAGTAATGAGTACAACCGTACTCAGCAAATCACAAGGGTAAACCCTAACATATCTATTTGCAAGGATAATCAATGAAATGGGTTATACTTTTTTATTAATGAGTGGATGCAATTTTATTTGTAAATATTTTTAAACAGGATAAAAACAAGTCTAAAGCTTCTTAAGACTAGGGTTTTTCAACACTTGATTTCACAACTTACTCAGATTAAAACATAAAGAAATCTACTTATGCCTCGCTTTTGGAATCACCCATTAAACACAACTTCATTTACTGGAAGCACGGCTTATTCGAATACCATTTATTTCACTCTGCAGAGTTGCGTGGCACTGCCGGTCAGAGGATGGCGCGTGGAGTGTTGCTATGCAGCCATGTCACCTCCGCCCCAGCGGAAAAACAGGGGAGTAATCCCCACTACAATTCGGTGCCGGTGACAAACCCCGACGAACTTCACCGGCACATATGGCTTCAGTTTGAGATGGCGGTTCCATTTTGGGGCTTTGGAAGGTATGAAGATGGGTGGTTGTAGCTGGCAGTAGGAGAGAAGATCTCGTGCTTTACTGCAATGTCAGGGTTTTCCGGCAATTCCCCAGTGAGGTTGGGATCGGTTTGACCATCTATGGGGTAACAGTGGCGGTGATGGTTTGGGTTGAAGACTCCCCAGGAGAGTTGTCCATGGAGAGGGTTCTACGGCTGGCAGATGTTCATGGTGCTAGGGCTCCAAAGAAATGCTCATAAAAAAGCGAGTTCACTAACGTGATTAGGAAGCAAAGAAGGCTTTGATAGCAAATGCAATTGAATTTTAACCAAGAGATGAAGAAGATTAGGTTTAGGGCTCACTGGGCTCAGGGGAGATCGTCGGCCGAACTACAGTGAGAGCTTAATTGAGCGGTTCTGGTGTATGTCTGGGAGTGGCGCGGAGCTCTCTGTGAAGGCGATTGAGCTTTAAAGGTGTGGAGAGGCGGTGAGGATAGTAGGGCGATTTGGACGTCGCTTGTGCGCGGATGAGGAGATATGGCGAGAGCTCTGCTAGAAGGACAAGCGTGTAGGTGAGGTGGAAATGTGCTCTCTGTAGGAGTTAGCGTGTGACGGTGTATCGGCTGGGAGGAGCAACGAGTTGTGGCGGGAGAGGGCATAGGTCAACTAGGCGCGCCAAGTGAGGGAGATAGCAGGGAGCTAGGCGATTGGCTGGTGGGGCCTTAGCGTCAGCTTTTGAGAGGTGAGTGTGAACAGTCGGGTAAGGCGCGGCCGCAATTTGGGGCGGCGACACTCGGCCGCGTGGAGGGGAAAAGCAGCAAGGCGGTGGGGAGGCGGATTCTCAGGGGGCGTCGGCAGGAGGAGAAAGGAAGATGGCCAAAAGAGGAAGGTCGATTTCCAAGGGGATTTTCAAATTGGGAAAGATTTAGGAACTCAAACAAAATCCAAAAAGAATTCAAAATTTTGAATTTTTTAGGTGTTTTAGGTTTTGTCAGACTTCGACCCTCTCTCCCCTAACAAGATGAGCTGGCCTAAGTAGCAACAGATCCCCACACCTCACTCCATATGCAAAATCGAATCAAAGGAGGGAGAAAGGATAGAGCAGAGGACTGCATAGCCAGAGCGTGGACCTGAGGCTGAGTGACGGCCGGCAGCATAAGAATAAAATACTACATTATATTAATTTAGCTTAGTTTTTTAAGCACACTCTATTTTTCATCCTTAGTTCGCCACTATGCTTAGTTCGTCACTAGCCCTGCCTATCGCGCTGTAATAAAAGTTGTTCTTGCTGAGTACTACGAACGGCTTTACGGCTTCATCGATCTATCCTCTCGCGTTACTTCCTTCGATCTTTGGATGCTTCGGAGGCCGGATGGCTGTAATAACTGACCGAGATCCTCGGTTTATAATATTTGTCGGAGCATTGTCCTTGTCCGGGTGCGTGTATTGCGCAATGATGCATGCATGTGTGCAGGTAGGTGCAGGCGCAGCAGAGCAGCAGGGTGAATGCCATGGGACCAGTACAACTCCGTGCAGCTCCCCTGCGTCGGTTAATTCAGACCAACTAATTGCTGCACAAGTTAGTTAGTTAAGCCGTAGTAAAAGTGTCAAAGTGAAGATTAATTGTCCCTTCGACTCTTCGTCAACCTCACCCCCACATGGAAGAACGGAACGAAGATCCTTCTCTCTCTCGGTGGCACGGCTTTGCCGGGGAGAGTGTGTGTTATCTGGAGTACTCAACAATGACTTTATGGTTCTGAAACAAGCAGCCAATTTGCAAGTGGTCCTTCGAAAAAAATTTACTGCTCCATAACACAAGCCTATTGATTTGCCAATGTGCAGGATTTGGCCAACTTTACAGGGAAAAAATAGAGCATTTCAGTGAGCTCAGGCCCTGAAGGAAAGTTCTCAAGCTACCCGAGGAACGTAAGCATCTTGTGCATGTTAAGCAGACAGATTTGGTTAGGGTTAGAAAAAAGTGTGATGTGAATGTGACGTTGATTTATATTGTGCAAAATGAAAGCTTTCCTTAGCATTTCTCGAAGCATCACGTCCGACTGGTCCATTTCAATGTAGTTCCACGGAGACTAAAATATCTCATTGTACAAGGATGACACCATAAAATGAATATTTTTTGTTATTTTTAGTGAAAGCAGTTTATGTCAGCAGAATGTTCAAGTGCTTTATTTCAACAAGAGTCATTTTCCTAATGATCAAGTCATGTGCATCTCTTTCATGCAAAATGTCATATTCATAGGAAATGCCTTCAAATTATTTTAGAAAACCACTTCACAAGAACCATCCACGCATGCATGGAGAGTGCAGCCATCATGAACAGTCAAATATGGCTAGACTCTGCACGGTACAGCTTTATTAGTTGATATTTGCACGCACATGCATACGAAATCGTGCATACATATATACAGGGGCGGATTTGGGCCCCCGGCAAAGTGGGCTTTAGCCCGGGGCGTGAGAAATTTTATAGTGTATAGCCCAGGTCAGCCTGAGGTATTATCATTACTATTTAGCCCAGGTAGCCCATATATATTTCACTATTCAGCCCAGGGGTGTGAGAAAATCTGCACAAAATCAGCGGCCCACCAGTCTCTCTGTCTCCGCGTGGCCCACCACTGTCTCCACGCCCGCGCGGCCCAAGCAATATCTGCCTCAGAGGAAACCCTAGCTACCACCAGCAGCACAACTGCACAAGGGCGATCCAAAGAAGTCCTGCACCGCCGCACCGCACCGCAAGTCGCCCCGCCTCCCGACGCCGCTCGCCTCGCCTCCCAGCGGCCGCCGTCACCGCCCCGCCTCCCGGAGCCGCCCGGCCTGCCCTGCCTCCCGGTGCCGCCCGCCTCCCGACCCGTCTCAGCGCGACGGCGCCCCTCCTCGGCTCGACGCCTTTTTAGTTCATTCAGTTTATTCCAGCATATGACAACTTGTCTACATTCCATTATGCAGCCTCTGACATCGATCGAGCAATGCTAAATATACTATTGGAAGAAAATGCTCAGCTTCTCAGTCAAATAGAAGCAAATATTTTGACATCACAGGTTGTTCTTTTATTCCCTGTACAATTGGAGTAATCTTATTAGACCCCCACCCCCCAAATTGTAGTGTATGGGAGCATTAGTCGCCCAGGGGTTTATTTTGTTTCAACTTTATGATCCATTTCAGGCTCAGAACAACATTGATCTTTTCCATCGCACAAGAAGGAACATCAATAATGAGCAAGATGCCCAGTTTGCTAGTTTCAGTGGATGACAAGCTAGCTAATTACATACTCCCTGGTGTTAATGTGGTAAATTTCCTTGTACTAATGCTTCTTTTTTTGAACTTTTCCTTCTACTATTGCTTTGTGCTGCACAGATTGTTAGGTTTGAGTAATCAGTACCTTAGACTATTATCTTTTGATGGGGGAACCTCTGAAGTAAAATTATGAATCTAACTACCTATTTTTGTGAAAAGTCTTTAGTTTAAAATGCCTATCCAAAGTTGCCAGTAGCCACTTTGGCCTTGAATGATGGTAAAGGTTGTGACCAATCCTTCACTCTTGCCCTTTTTCTTGTGATTCCATGTGACGACGATTATTCTCACCTGGGCAGTGTAATTCTGTGGCAGAAAAACTTTTGCTTTTATGGAATTTGCATTTACTTGGGAATTGTGTTTCTGTTGAATTGAAATGTCCTGATGTCCAGTCAGTAGCTGTTCTTGTATTAAAATGTGATTTCATTGTGATAGGATTGTTTCTGTTTCTGCTTATATACTAAAATGTGGTTTTCTATGTTTTATGTCTTGAAAAAAATGAAGCTAGGAGTTATTTTAGTCAATACAAAATGAAGCAGGCGAAGACATTGTCATCGTATTTTTCAACAGAAACACAATCCAACGAAACACCAGAAACAAGAGTTTTCTGTGTTTTATGTTTGCTTGTTTAGTATTGAACTCAAGTTTCATATCAGTAATACAATTAGCCAATTATGATATACTTTTGTTATATCGTGGTATGAGTACAAATTGGCGTTAGTTTTAGGTGGTTAGAGTTCAGCCCGGGGCGTAGCCAAATCATGGTTCCGCCACTGACCTTTACCATCATTCAAGGCCAAAGTGGCTACTGGCAACTTTGGATAGGCATTTTAAACTAAAGACTTTTCACAAAAATAGGTAGTTAGATTCATAATTTTACTTCAGAGGTTCCCCCATCAAAAGATAATAGTCTAAGGTACTGATTACTCAAACCTAACAATCTATGCAGCACAAAGCAATAGTAGAAGGAAAAGTTCAAAAAAAGAAGCATTAGTACAAGGAAATTTACCACATTAACACCAGGGAGTATGTAATTAGCTAGCTTGTCATCCACTGAAACTGGCAAACTGGGCATCTTGCTCATTATTGATGTTCCTTCTTGTGCGATGGAAAAGATCAATGTTGTTCTGAGCCTGAAATGGATCATAAAGTTGAAACAAAATAAACTCCTGGGCGACTAATGCTCCCATACACTACAATTTGGGGGGTGGGGGTCTAATAAGATTACTCCAATTGTACAGGAAATAAAAGAACAACCTGTGATGTCAAAATATTTGCTTCTATTTGACTGAGAAGATGAGCATTTTCTTCCAATAGTATATTTCGCATTGCTCGATCGATGTCAGAGGCTGCATAATGGAATGTAGACAAGTTGTCATATGCTGGAATAAACTGAATGAACTAAAAAGGCGTCGAGCCGAGGAGGGGCGCCGTCGCGCCGAGATGGGTCGGGAGACGGGCGGCGCCGGGAGGCGGGGCGGCTTGCGGTGCGGTGCGGCGCCGGGAGGCGAGGCGGGCGGCACCGGGAGACAGGGCGGGCCGGGCGGCGCCGGGAGGCGAGCGTTGGTGATAGAAGACGAGGATGAGGGAGTCGAGAAGGTAAGGCTCTAGCGGTGAAGGAGGAAAGCGATGGGCAGCCTGTGGACTCCCATCGTCCCACATGCGCCTCCTTGGCCATTGATGTTGCTTGCCTGCCTCGGACCTATAGCCGGCAACGCGGAGCCAGAAGTGGCATTGACGATGAGCGGCGGGCAGTGGACGGCAACAAGATGTGGACCTGGGTGGACGGATCTAGAGGGCAACGATGCTGGTAGGTGAGCATCGGCTAGGCCGTCGACTGTCGAAGTGGAAGGCAAGGTCGCGGCCTACGAGGAGAGAAAAGAGGACACACGGCACCAAGTCCTAGGCCACTGACGCATGAAAAGAAAAGGAGAGGAGGGAGAAGTGGGAAAAAGGAAAGGAGACGAGAAAAAAGGAGGGAAAGGGGAAAACAAGGAAAAAGGGAAGGGAAAAAGAAGAAAAAGGCTAAATTCATGTTGTGACTCCTCAATAGCATACCGCTACTGAGTTTGGCTACTCCCATCGCCGCCTTCATGCTGCGACTCCTTGGTAGCATATCACTACCAAGCATTCTATTATATAAGCTATTGAGACTACTGAGTAGAACAAAGGAGAAGCTTGGCGCTTTGGTGGTGAAGAAATGAGCAGAGGGGGTGGGTTTTATAGCCATGGAGGAGGAGAATGATGCATCTACCCATTATCTCTTAGCCTTCACTATTCCTCTACCTTCTTCCTCTGCTCTGTCTTATCACTAGTTCCTAGTTGTTACCTCTCTCCCTCCTCGCCTATTGCTTCTCTACTCCATCTTGTCACTAGTAGCATGCTAGCTGCTAGGTAACTGTTGCCTAATGCTCTGCGACGCCCCTGTTGCCTAATCCCCTCCACTCCAATCTCCCTTGCAGCCTCTCCGTCTCCCTCCCTACCTCCTTAGCCACCTCTCCCTCTCCACCTCCTCGACCCTCTACCCCACCCGCTTCCCTCTCCCTCTCCAACCCTCCCTTTCCCTCTATCTGACTCTCCCTCTTCCTCTTCGGCTCTCCCTTTCCCTCTCCAATTGTCTTACACCGTGGCACCACTCCCACCACCCCCATAGCTTGTCCTCTCTCTCTTCCTCCCTGTCCATTGCCTTCTCGTGTTCTACCCCATCGCCATCACCTGCTTTCACAGGCTCTGCCTCTCCCACCATACCACTACTGCCTACCTTGCACCTCTCCACAGCCCACCTCCCCCACCTATGCCTCCATCGGCTAGATTCGTGGCAGATCTAAAGAAGGTCACGATTTGGTCAACGTCGCAGATTTAGTGTTGGGTAGTGGCCTTATCAGTGCAGGCGGCGAACATAAATGCAGGGTGCCAGGCCTCGAGCATAGAGGCAGGGTGATGAGGCTCAGCACAGACGGCGAGCATAGAGGCAAGGGTGGTGGAGGAGAGCGGCGACGGTGAGGTGGGGATGTGGCCGATGACACCGCGGCCATGAATGATGAGAAAAGGTCAACAATTGATAGGTTAAGCGATGGAGGTAGTGTCATGCATGTGTCTGCAGTCTGTCGGTGCCATGCACACAGCGTTTGTCAGTGGCGCGATCAGCACGCATGGCATTGGTAGCTGTGGTGGCCTCGTTGCAGCATGGGATGACACCCCAAGCGGTGGTCTTGCTTTCCCGTGACATACACGCAGCATAGGACGGCGACACGCACTAACACAATAGCCTTGCTTTCCCTCCTCTCTGGCTACTCCCACGTCCCTCGGCATCCACACCACAGGCCCAACCATGCCGCACTATGCCTCGCTACTGTGCCAACGCCATGCCTCTATGCCACTCAACCCATCATAACACTTTTGTGCTAGGCTGGCCTGAGCACAGCCCAACAAGCTGTGTCGTACCGTCTAACGGGTCATTGTTTTAGGTTTAATCTAGCCCACTATTTAAAGTTATGCCAACCTAGACTGTCACGTGTTCGTATTATGCTTAGGCTATGTCATGTCAGTCCAGTCTTAGGCTGGCAAAAAAAAGTACGGTCCAACTCCGAGGTGTAGACTGCAGGGTGCTTCACGGAAAGAGCAAGCAGACAATCGGATGCAAACGAGACATGCAAATCGACAGGAATCGTTTCAGATTAGGCAGGCGCGACGCTGTTTTTTCTTTTAAAAGATGCGTACGGGTGATGGCTCAACAGACGCCAAACGTCCTTGTTGTCCATGCACCAGTACGTGCATATTTTCATTTTTTTTTCTGTTTCTCTTCTCCTCTCGACACTGCCATGAGATATCTGACAGTTGCTGGGGGGCCATCTTTGCCCGTCTGACATTACGGTTTACATATGACAAGAGTCATATTGTTGTGCAACTTCATCTCGAAAATATTCTGGATGTTTAATATTTCTGAATACTCTTGTCTCTTTCCACATCAGATATATAATTAAGCACAAAACTTTGAAGTGGTAAAATTAGATGCGATCAGTGAAATCTTACCTTAACATTGAATTAAAGTTGCTTCAGAGCAGTGTGCTATAGTAAACAAGTATTCATTCTCTAGGGCGGTGGGGGGAACAAGAGGTAGGATATGTGCAAGACCTTGTCCTCCAGTAAGCAAAGGCAAGGAGAATAATGTGGGAGGTTAGCATCAAGTTCCTTGTTTTTAAATTCGGATCTTGTCTTGTGCCTACCTTACACCCAAGGGACACTGAAGGGTCTTTGCTTTAAGCCCTCCCAACCTCTTTAAGCTTGCTCACCCTAATCCAAGCCTCTCAAAGACACATCATTAGATCAAGGCAAAGCACAAGCAACAACAGGAGTTGCAATAATTTAGGATCATGAGCACATAGAAAACCATTGGGATATTGGACTGGTAGTGCACACAGCTTTGCTTGGCTAACTAGCTGCCATTGCCACCTAATACATCCAACCACTGGTTTCTGACTCTGAGTGGGGCTTGCTCCATTGCAAATGATGAGACGCGGCCACGCACAAATCATGGGCTAAATCGCGCGCGGATTGTTGTGGCGCAGGTCATCACTGCAATAATAAGCGCGACGGCACTGTACTACGCCGGAGCTAGTGGTAGTTAAGATGGATTGAGTAAAGCTTAAGGTGAAACAAAAGAAAGTGTGGAGCCGGATGATGATCGTGAACAGGATTGAGCCACACGGGAGGGAGTGGAGGTAGCTAAGCTAGCAAGATGGGGATCATTGGGCGTTTTTTTTTTTCCCTTCTGTGGTCGCGAAAGAAACAAGTCTAGAATGATGCTCTTCAGCTCGAGCCATGGATATGCATTTCCCCTTTTTCTTTTTCTTCAGGACAGATATGATAGATGTGTGTAGATTATGCTTCAGGCCATGCAACTTTGGATGACGTGCGAGATTAATCTATTGGCATCGATCATCCGGGTAAAGGTGCGCACGTTCTTCTCCTTAAGGTCTCTCTCGTCCCATATCCTAATCGAGCAAGTTCGAAAGAGCATAATTTCACACATAAAAAACATCCCCATGCATATCTGATACGGCCCCACGAATCCCAGATTATTCAAGCTCGCCAAGGACCATCAGAACTTGTATTTTACCTCTAGATAGCTCACCTAGGAGTAGTTTTTTCCTTAAACAAACCTGTAGATTAGTGGTGCTAGTAGAAACTTGATGAAGAGCTGTGCCAAACGGACACGGTTGTAATTGTTAATGCTAAATCGACTCAGGTTAGCTTGGTAATCAAGTGAAGCACATTCACCAATTGCTACTCATAACTCATCTCCTTGGAAAAATAAAGAAGAAAGAAGGGAAATACCAGAGCACCAACCGAACCCATTTGTCAAGCCAAAGCAACACAGGACACGCGGCGCACCGGCACGGATGGGCACGGGCGCGCACTACGATGCGCCGTGGCGGGAAGCTAGAGCGCGCGGCTCCGGTATAAATTCTCCGGGCAAGCCCAAGCTGAAGCCAACGCTCACTCTCACACCTCAGCTCAGCCTCGCCTTCCCAATCACACACACACATTCGCTTGTGCTACAAAAAAAAACGTCTCCAAAACCAAACTAAGCAGGCACTTGACGCCGCGCAATTGGTGAATGGCGACCTCCTCGCTCGCGCTGCTTGATCAGACGCTGCCGTCCCCCGCCGCCGAAGCGTTCGGCGGCTCCGACCGCCTCAGCCAGGAGATATTCTCCATCCTCGAGTCCAAATTCCTATTCGGCGCGCAGCCGGAGGGGCCCTACTCTGCTGGGCTCGTCCGCGTGCTCTCCATCGACGGGGGCGCGGACGGCGGCGCGCTCGCCGCGGCCGCGCTGGTCCGGTTCGAGCGCCGGCTGCAGGAGCTCTCCGGCAACCCTGCCGCCCGCGTCGCGGACTACTTTGACCTGGCGGCTGGGTCTGGCGCTGGTGGGTTCCTTGCGGCCGCGCTGTTTGCCTGCCGCATGCCGGCGGAGGCGGCGCGCGATGTCATTGCCAAGAACCGGAAGGTGTTCTCTGGCCGCCATGGGCGCGGGGGCCTGTTCTGGAGGCCGGAGGCGGTGTTCAAGAAGGTGTTCGGGGACCTCACAGTGAGGGACGCGGCCAAGCCGCTGCTGATACCCTGCTACGACATGGCGACGGCGGCGCCGTTTGTCTTCTCCCGCGCCGACGCCGTCGAGGCCGAGGCGTTCGACTTCCCGCTGTGGCAGGTCTGCGCGGCGGCGTGTGGGGTGGGGCCAGTGGAGGTGGCGTCCCTCGACGGCCGGACCAGGCTGCGCGCCCCGGCGGCCACCGGCTGGGGCGGGGGCAGCCCCTCGGCCGCCGTGGCCAACCCGACGGCCGTTGCCGTCACCCACGTGCTACACAACAAGCGCGAGTTCCCATTCGCCACCAGCGCGGGCGACCTCGTCGTGCTGTCCCTCGGTGGCAGCGCCGGCACCTCCAACCTCCGCGCGTCGTCCTCAAGCCTCCTACGCATCGCCGGAGCTTGCCAGGCCGACATGGTGCGTCGTATTTCTTGTGCATTTCTTTGCAAGGACATAAAATTGTACTATCATCACGCACCCTGTACTAACCGGACGATGTCTGTGCTTTTCAGGTGGACCAAGCCGTCTCAATGGCGTTCGGGGACAGCAGAGCAACCAACTATATCCGTATACAGGTAAATAAATTTCTTAATAATTTTACACCAGCTTATTACCATTGCGAATCAGCCATGAACTCCGAAGTTAAATACCTCTTGTTCTCTCCTCAGGGCAACGGCATTGCTCCCGGAGCCACGGCGGAGGCGGCCTTGACGGAGCGGAGCGTGGAGTCCGTCCTGTTCCGCGGCAAGAAGCTGATGCCACAGACAAACGGCGAGCGGCTTGACGGCGTGGCCGAGCAGCTCGTACGGGAGCACCACAGGAGGCTCGAGAGCAAGACGCCCGTGGTGCTCATCAAGCCGTCAGCGACGCCGAGGACGTCGTCCTCGTCGGCGTCCACGCTGATCACCGTGTCCACCAACTCCTCCTCAGAGTCGCCGTGAGACGTCGACGACGACGACGCTAATTAACTACCTTTGGTTTTCTATTTAGCACTTTCGTTATTTTTTTGGGGCGTTTGTTGCTTGGCGTAGTAGTTGGCTTTTTAGTTAGCGCGGCGCCGGCACTCGGGTTTTGGTTGCCTGCCGGCGCCGCCGGGCGCTCGCTCCCGGCCCGGGCCGCGGCCGATGGGCGCGCGTCCGGGAAGAAAGAGGAGAGTGGTCGCGTGAAATTGTCAGAGATTTCTAGCTAGGAAATGCTGCCTGGCGAGAGAGAGAGAGAGACGTGTGTGCGCATGTGCTGCAACTGCAGCTGCAATGTATGTACGTAGGTTGTCCGGTGCTTGCAATGTAATGCGATCAGTGTGGCGTTTGCTGATAAGTAGTGATAACTGTCGTGCAATTTTACCAAGGATCGTTCAGACTTCAGAGCAACTTCAACAGCAAATGCTGCAAGATTGTAAAGAAACAACAGGTAACTAACCGGCTGGCAGAAATGCAACAATCTGACCGTAATTCATCTGCAATCAAACTGGTCAATCTGGACCTCATCTCCCATTTCTGACGGCAGACTCTTGTCTCCCTCTCTGTCTCTCTCAGTTTTTCATGAGGAGCGACGTTGCGTTCAAGCCGCTGTATGTAACATTGTTCGTCACGCGCACATCCGCACCGGCATGTCAACATTTCTGAATGTTTGGGCACAAAGCAGCTGGAAGTCCGTCTTTCTGGGCCGGACTCACTTGTCAGTTATTTGCTAGAAGGATGCAAGGCAATACGACGGACCGGAAGCCCACAAGCGACGTCGCCGCAACTTCCGGCCCATACAGAAGTGTTGATGCCTTCCAGGCCCAGTCAGCTGTGGGCTACTGATTAGGCCCATGTATAGGTAGGCCAGTTTTAGGCCCAAGATTCAAACTTTGGGCCTAAAAGAGACTACATGACTACATCACCACCGCCAAGACATCTCTAATGCAAGGTGCTATTATACGGGTACTCATCAGGTACCCATGTAAAAGTTATATTCTCTAATACAAGTGTCTCTTTATAGGAGCTTAAATAGTTGCATGATTTATTAATTGGAGGTGGTTATAAGCGTAAGAACCTACTAAGCATTGGTACTCATCAAGCACTGATGTTATATGATTAACACCCTTTTATTCTGTATGGCAAGAAAAATAGTTTTTTTTTGGTTAAGCACACCTCTTTTTCGTCTTTAGAGGGCTGCTAATAATGGAGAAGACGAATGATGAGGGCTGCTAATAATGGAGAAGACGACTGATGATGACATCCCAGTGAAGAAAAAGACAAATATGCCCCTGTCACAGGTAAGAGTATAGAAGTGAACCAGTATAGCCATTACCCAAGCTTGTTTTGGGTTTCAGCATGCTGTATGTGACGCAACACTCGGATGCCATTCACGAGAGGGGTCTGTCTACTCACTGACAAGGCTTTGCTCCATTTTGTGATTTGAGTACGATCGGTTCCATAGTTCAAAGAGTTTAATCAGGTTTCACTTTAAGATTAAAAACAATCTGATCGACAAATTTTACCGGAACTCATTAACCAACTAGTACATAATTCTGAACTGATCGGGATTTCGAACTCGCCAATTTAATAATATGTTCTGACCAATATAACTGGTCATAGGAAATATGAATTGGTTGGAGTTATAAGTAGGATCATATTTGTATCCGTAATGTACTCTGCATCGATTTGCATTAGACATGGTGTCTAAAAGCGCTTGTGCTGACTGGAATCAGACGTAATTACTTGAAGCACTCTAACTATAACTCTTCATCATCTCCGATTGGGACTCTATTTCATCTCCAAACATGATATTGTTCCTTTTATCGACTAGGACTCTTATTTTCAATACTATTTATACCCTGTAAGCCTCTTGGTAGAGCAAATCAAAATTAACAACACATATAATACGCCAATAGTGTTCTATAATTTCTCATCCATATAGTGATTTCGTTGATTGTATATCTGCCATAGTGATTTCATCAATTACGTGTTCATGGTTTTTTCTGTAAAGATTTTTTATGTTAAAACTTTGTCTCATGTTCTTGATTATTATGCATTATTTTCTAGTTGATTTCGCTATAAGTGGTACGAGGGCTTTAGACTTGTCAACACGTTGCACATGGGAGCTATAACAGGAAGATTCCTACTGATGCTCCATATATAATATATTTGTCTACCAACCAAGCCGGCCGGGAGCGAACGCAAGGTGTGGACCGCGGAAATGAAAGGAGAAAAATAAGAAGCATATCTCACAACGCACGGTCATTTTCTCCTCCTAGGAGTCGAGCATTCTGGGCCCCGGACGACAGCGACGCCCGTACGCCGCCAAGATTGAAATTCTCTCATCTTACAGTGCTCTGAAAAGCTATGGCACGTACGTGCACAATCTCTATTCATGTCGAGACGACGTAACAGTCTCGTAAGTACGACTTGCTTGGTGAATTTCTGCATTGAATGAATCTAGCTAGCACAACCGTGCAAGAATAGCTTGACATGGTCTCGTCACTCTGTCTAGACGTCAAGTTAGCTGGTGTTCCCTGACCGGATCTGCATCCGTGTCCTGCATATGAAAGCGCACGATTAAACCAGTGAAGTTGCTTCATTGACTTTGCGGGTGGTTGTGACCAAGTTCGTGGTCTTCTCCGTCGGTTGAACGACGGGGATGGAGATGATTAGTGGCGTCGGCCGCGTGGTGGTGGGCAAGGCGGCACCCGCGTTGGCGCGGTGGGCTTGGGTTCCTATCCTCCTCTCCTCGCGGAGAACAGAACCCTGGGGTTGCAAATTCTGCATGCGCGTCATACCTAGCAAGACGGCGAATTCATCTGTTGTTGCAACCTCCATTGGTTTACGCCCCGTGGGATATACTAGCGTGTCTGATTGCCCAGTCAGCGATCGAAAGTGAACGAGTGGTTTATGCAGATTGCAAGCTGACTTCGCTCCCTGCATCATTTCTGTTAGCTAGCTAGCTCTTCGCTTTCTCCCCATTTCCGCTAGACTAGACATGTGTCTATGTATTACAACAGAAAATCAAAATTTACAACTAATCAATATCCATATTACATGCATTCATCTTGTGGGTATACAAATATAACTTCGTATTGTTAAGTTCTAATTTTTTTTGAAACCATCACTTCCTTGAATAGAAGATGTTTTGCCTACAGTAGTCAAGAGTGCGAGAACAATCTTTGGCTACTATAAAGATCCTAGAATAACATTCAGAAAGATAAGTGAGAAATGAAGATAACACATAATCAAAGACAATCGCATGTTATAAGAAGAGGACACAATCGAAACCAATAATGAGTTAAATCCAAAATCAAAAGAATAGATTAAATGATTTTCTGTTCCTAGAGAAAACATGAATATCTCTTATCAGCAGTAGTGTTGCAAGGGACCTTGAATCAGCTTGGATTGTTGAATCTTCCATATATTCATCTGCCAAAATCAAGATCTGTATTTTACTTTTAAGCATCAGTCACATGAAAGAAACAATCAATTATTGTATTCATAGAAAATTAAAACAGCACATGTTTTCTCTAGGAATTGCAATCTTATTTTTGCAGAACTTACATAATCAAGCGATACTAAAAGAAGGCTCTCCAAGTGATGGCGAATAGCTGCATTTCCTTCACGATGAACCTAAATAATATTTTCTTGACGACTGAAGTCCAGACCTTTGTCAATTAGTTTTCTTTCTCTGTCCATCTCAGGGACATCATTGAACATCCACAATTCTGACCCTAGAGCTAGGAAAGCATCTAGTATCTGAATATACAAAACCAATTTACAATACATTGTTCTAGACAAAAACTGAATACACTATGCCAGGAATTGAAACAAAAAGGTCATGCATTACAATTTGCATACCCCATACATAGTTTAATAATGCTATGTTGGTGTATAAACATAATTCTTACCGTACTTATAGCTTTAAGCTGCACATTCAGTACAAGGATGTCATACCTTAGTACGACAAAGTTCTAAATTTAACATACTTTATTTTTTATGTACAATTTTGTTCAATCCAGACTTGAAAGTTAAATGAAATGTATCTCATGTGAAAATGAGGCAAAACACATGGGTTTCTCCAAAAATAGAGTTAGCCATGGACATCGAAAGTTAGAAAAGATAGTATAAAATAAGAAACGACGGGTTCTATTTTACAAAAGCTATGACAATAGTACGTCTTTAAAGAGGACCATAAGACATTGAAGGCTCATTGCCTCATCCCATCAACTATGTTGCAATGGCGTTAATTAGACACAAGGAAAGTTCGAAACAGGAAGAAATACTCTATTTTCTTATTGTTTTGACACAGGCAGATTTTGACTCCAAATCCTTTTGCTGCAAATGACTGCATTATAGCCACATGAATATTCCAGTAGAGGATGAGAATGTAATTTTGGATCCATCGTCAAGTTACCATTACCATATCTTCCACATCACGGCACCAACCACAAAACAATATTTTTTCTGGAGACTTTGGAACAACAAAATTTTTCGGCACATAGTCTCTCCTAGCCTGCACAATTTTACAGAGAAAAAGAATTAGGAGCTTCAAAGAAAGGGCTTACCACAACCATATCATCTATATCTCATCGCCATCCATCTAATTCATGCACAAATGTGTATATATATAGATGCACATGTGCCTCCTCTAATATAAAACCACCCAGTAGCAACAAGAGTTGACCAAGACAATTGGCTTGCACAAAACATAACATGCTAGACTAATAATAAGAAAAAACTCAGAGAGAAGACAATCCAGAAACATACTAATCAAGGTGAATTGGAAGCCATCAGCGGCTTCTCGTCTTCAAACCATAGTTTTTTTGTTCATTCAGAACTCAGAAGAGCAATGATGGATGTATATCTCAATCTGAAGATAAGATTATAACTTTATATCTCCCGATCTGACAATCACCAAACATGCTTGGGACAGTACAATGTGTTAACTCATCTCAGTCACGGAAGTACAAGTTATACTATCAGCTCATCCGGCAATGCCACAAACCTAGCTCACTTCTGAAACATCAAAATGGAATCCAAATTAGATATCACTACGACAGGCTACATGTTCTCTACAATGACAAGAAAACTGCCTCCGTTCTTTTTCTTCCTGCTACTCATGATGTGGCATCTAACATACCGCTATGAAACTATCCTTGTTCATGCTATGCTAATGCTAGTGGGCACTTTTGCACTATAGGAATCAATGTGCAAAACCAATCGAACAAAAGCCAATAATTCTAGTACATTGTTTGCTAAGGATAACTCATAAAGTGAATAGTATTTTTTCAGTTGAATCTCTAGCACTACAAGATAATGCATTTTAGTAAGTAAAAAATTGTACATCTTGTTCAGTTGTGTCGTGAATAATTTTTTCTATCTCACAATGTACAAATCTTATTGTGCACAAGGGAACAAACAATAATGTAATGCATGTGGAGAATGGGGTTAAAAGGTATTAATTACCTCCTTGGGCATATCGTGCCTCTGTGGCCCGTCGAGCTAAACAGGCAACGTACCGGCCCAACATGGCACAAACCCCCGCTAGATCGTGCCTAGGCTGACATCTCGGTCCATGGGTTGGCACAGCACGGCCTGTTTTGGCTAACAGGCTAAACGAACCGTGTCTAATGGGCTCATGCTGTGTCTAGCCCAGGCAGTGCCTTGTTGCGTCGTCCATTTGGGTAGATCTGGGTGGCTGGGTCGAGTTAATTTAAGTTGGGCCTGGGTCGAGTTAATTTAAGTTGGGCCTGTTTATATTTATTTCTTTGTAGTTTCTTGTTTAGAGAAGTCTTTGTTACCGGGTAAACTATTACTGGTCTTGTTCGAGAAACGAAAAGCCAGAGCCCAGAAGCAGCAACAGCAAATACACCTGCAGCGAGCCCGACCTCAAGCCCAAGCCCAGTCCTCCGTCCGGTTCGGGCCGGGACGGCTCGAGAAGTCAATGGTTTGACTGCGCCACCCTTGTTCGGCTTAAGAGATCGTCTCTCTCTCTCTCTCTCCCCACCTCCCGTTTCGCGAAGTCAGAAACTTCCGAAGCCAAGAAAAGCTGCCATTTTTAATCTCCTTCCTTCTTCCTCCTCCTCCTCCTCGTTCATCTCTCGCCGGCGTGCGCAGCCGCCGAAGTTGGGAGGCTCCTGCGAGTTTCTTTGCGGCCTCCGGTGTGGGCCGGGCCTTGTTTTGTTGTGCTGTTGGGCGGTTTCGGTTGGTTCGTGGGTCGAAACCGTCGGGCTGTGCCTCGCTGGGATCGTCAGTTTTGCCTGTTGGATTCGGCTCTCTCGTCGTGATTCCGGTAATTTGGCTGTGTTTTTTTAATTTTGCGAAGAAAGATTCGGTTTTTCCTTATTCTCTTGGCTTGCTTGTTGTGTGGTTCCTTAGATCTTTGGTACTTGACGCTGTTGGTGTGGTTCCTTTCTTGGGCAAGTGATTAGAAGGCAATTGTAGAGCGCTTTCTGTGTTAAACAGCAAATAAGAGTGCATAATCAGGAAAGATCACTAGATTACCTATTGACTTTGACTGCTCTGTGACTAGACTTGCTTGTGGATACTTAGTGATGAAATTTTAGTACTTATCCCAGTTATCCGGACTCTGGTCGTCAGTAACACACAATTGGTGAAACTTTTGCTGGATTGTGATAAGATGTGGGGAGCCGTAGTAGTGTAGAAATGTGGAATGATATACAATTGGTGAGAGAGAAATAGTGTGTGCAAATTAACCCAATCATGCATCACTTGCTTGCAGAAATAATTTAGATGCCAGCACAGATACTTTTCTTTCATCGCTGTTCAGTACCATGGGCTATAAACCCATCGTTCTGCTTCAGGATGTAAGCAATGACGTTCCTTGCGAGACATACTTTCTTTGTTTATTGATGCAATTTAGGTAGGCTGTCTTCTCATCCGTTGTTTATACAAACAAAAAAACATCTACGTTTTTTTTTGGCCTCAGATTCATAGGGTATTTGAGGAAACGATCATGATATTGATGCCTATCCAAAAAAGATATAACTATTAAAGAGACAAATTGGATTAGAGAAAAGTTGTGGTGGGCCTAGTGGCCTAGCTACTACTGTCTTTGATTGCAGTCTTCGCCTAAATTGACACTACCACATGTCAAATTGCAACATCCCCAATCAACGATAAATAGTAAGGTTTGTTGATCTTGACTTCCTATGCTGATGTGTCAAATATGTTTCCGATGGTTAAAACTCCAGACAAGAGTTGGATTAATGGAGATAAAAATATGAAATGCTCATCATTGGCTTTGCTGAGTTCAAGCTTGAAGCAAAGCAAAGTCCCGTGTAGTTGTGAGGTCATTGGTACCCCACAAACCGCTACATACTGTAAACTGTAACTAAGTATGCCTGACTATGATACACATAAGTAACATGCAAAAACTAGTGCCTACGGTGGCAGTTTATGGGAGCACCTGCAAATCTGGAGCATTTCTTTGTGCAACAGCTTCTCTACTGTTAGATTCATTTCTTAAGAAAAATTCAAGAGTTGTTACTGTGTCCGGATCTTTTGAAACAACCAAAAAAATCCCCTCAATTACTCTGCCATCAAACTACCTAGGACAGTTTTTACGCTGCAATGCATATATGATATCACATATATTCTGTACTGTTTTTAGTAACATGAAGTTTATGTTTCAGTTTTCATTATGACCAAAGTGCATTAACAATTTGCGGTTTCCATTACCCGCCATTCTGTGGAGATAAGTTTTGCCAAAAAGGAAATCTTGAATTGAACACGTAGGTCATACATTGTACATGCAATTTTTTCTTAGGTAACCAGAACCTCTGTTCATGTTTTCTTGTTTCAGGATATGATGGCTGTTGGTGAAGGCCGATGAACTCTGTGTCTATGTGTAGATTGATATTGAACTGACATATCAATTAAGTGATCCTAGGTGTGTGTTGTAGCTTGAAAATTGAAGCATCTCAGTAATGAGTTGTTTTTGTCTCTTTTTCAAGAGGACACAGGAAACCCATCAACAAAAGGATCCATGTAATGAATGTAAGATCTCTTATGTTTACAGTTTTATGGCAAATCACCGTTTGGAATATGATATGCCCTTCTCAAATTTTCATCAATCTGCTTTCCTTTGTAACATTTAACCTTACTTCTGCAGACTTCTCTGGTGCTGAGAATATAACAAGATACAGCTATAGGGAGCTGGTTACGGCAACATCAAATTTTGACCAATCCAATAAAATTGGTGAGGGAGGTTATGGACCTGTGTACAAGGTAATAGCATAATCTGTATGTATTGGATACTGGACCGGAACACAAGGCATGTGTTTGAAATTTGGCAACTTACCATTTCAGGGAACGCTCAAGGATGGAACAGCTGTTGCTGTAAAGGTGCTGTCTTTGCAGTCTAGACAAGGTGTGAAGGAGTTTGTTAATGAACTCCTTGCAATCTCCGACATTTCACATGAGAATCTTGTCAAACTTCATGGTTGTTGCGTGGAAGGAAGCCACAGGATCCTTGTCTATAATTATCTTGAAAATAATAGCCTTGCACAAACCCTTCTAGGTAGATTCTCATTACCGAATCCTCTATTTTTTTATTGCTTGAAAATTGTTGAGATGCTGTAAACCTTCTTGTGCTTGACATTTTTTAGGTTCTGGGCATAGCAACATCCAGTTCAACTGGAGAACTCGAGTAAATATTTGCATTGGTGTTGCCCAGGGACTAGCATTCCTCCATGATGCTGTTCGCCCTCACATTGTTCACCGGGACATCAAAGCAAGCAATATACTTCTCGATAAGAATCTTACGCCAAAAATTTCTGATTTCGGTTTAGCAAAGCTTCTACCTTCAGATGTATCACATGTTAGCACAAGAGTAGCAGGAACACTGTAAGTGACAATTATGATAATCTGCTCTTCTTGGGTAGATTAGAATGCTAGTTCGGCTGGTCCTTCAAACTTAGTTGGGAGAAACACTTACCATTAGACTCAATACAGATTTACGTCTCCATTAGTCCAAGAACCTCTATCGATCTAAGCAAGGAGTGCAAACAGATGCTGTTTTTTTGCTAAGCATATTAAGATTGAAAAAGAATAAAGTCCAAACTAGTATGTAATCACTCGATATGTACAGCCCCTCCACTGCTTTCCTCACACTGTAGTTTTGCTTGCAGAGGATACTTGGCTCCTGAATACGCCATTCGAGGACAAGTGACACGGAAGGCAGATGTTTACAGCTTTGGTGTTCTGCTTGTAGAAATAGTCAGTGGAAGATGCAACACTGATACAAGATTGCCCTACGAGGATCAGATTCTTCTTGAGAAGGTATGGGATTCTGTTCAGAATATGAAACACTTCACTACTATTACTCTATTAGACAACGCAAAGAACATCTTCGTTTGGACAACCCGCAACATACATAACTTTTCCACTTGAGGTGAATGATGTCGCTGCAACTTTCCTTTTTTATCATCAAATTCATTGGCATGTCTTAATGCTTGACATTTTTGTTCGAAATCCGTTTGTTTACACCTTTCAGTCAAATTAATACAAGTCACAAGGAGTGGAAGAGAGCAGTAGTTTACAGAGTTTCAAATTAGCTCATCTATAATGCGCCTTCCATGCTTAGATACCATTTTAAACATTTCGGTACCATAATTATCAAAATTCCCAGATGCTAGCCAGGGGCCAAATCTTCTGAATTGGAGTTTGTGTTATTTAGTGCTATATTACCCAGAGATTGATCACCAATTGCCCCCCCCCCCCCCCCTCCCTCTGCAGACATGGACATATTATGACCAGGGGCATTTGGATAAGATCATAGACAGTTCTTTGGGCGATGACTTGGATGTCGATGAAGCCTGCAGATTCTTGAAGGTTGGGCTTTTATGCACCCAGGAGATCACGAAACGTCGACCCACCATGTCTGCAGTCATCAGCATGCTGAGAGGCGAGATGGACGTCGACTTGGAGAAGATCAGCAAGCCTGACGTGATCAGAGACTTCAGGGATCTCAAGCTCAGGAGCAAGGCCACATCCTCCACATTGCTGACTTCCATCATGGCACACTCTTCTCCGCTGTCCTCTGAAGAGACGACGCGCACCTCCATCACATTCACCGCAATATCGGACCGCAACTGATGAGGTTGTCTGCAAAGTGCAAACACGAAGACCGTGTAGAGGAAAGTGTACGTAGCATAGGCCAGAATTTTGTACGGTGTTTGTATTATTTGTGTGTATAGATTTATTTCGCCTCAGTTTATAGAGCCTGAACAAATTGGTCAGAGACCCATTCTGTCCTGAACTAACCTGTCAACAGACCGCTTCAATGCTTCTCACTGAAATGAAAAAAACTGTTTAAATGCTTCTCTGAAATGAGAACAAAACTGCTTCAATGCTTCTCTGAAACGGGCATTGCAAAGGTATATAAAGCAAACGAGGAGACAATAGACTCTATCATAAATCGACGTGCTCTAGAATCTATGTTATTTTCTTTTCGCGAGCATACAAACACACAAGGCCTAGTCCCAGCTTGTTTTCATGCAATGGTGCATCGGCAACGCATTTACAATGTGTGTGCACATTCTGTCCTGTACCTATCCTGGTGAGTTGGATTATTTAGAAAGGTGCGCTAGAAAGTCGTAAAAGAGTTCTACTAGAACTAGGACTTTTACTTCTATTTGAATTAGAATTCCTACTCTAAATTAGAGAAGAGTTAGAAGAAATTATAAACCATGAGGTGACCATAGAGAAGAAATCAAGCCTACTCGTCTGAAGTAGAGGGTGCGCAAGAGGATTAGAAGTTAGGATATTCTTTAACATTAGATTTTTGTATAAGGTAAAGATCCGAATGTCTTAAAATATTCGAGAAGGTTGTGAGTGAACGACAATCTCTTGTACTCTTTCGAGATTGTGTTTAAGAAATTTGTGGTTGGCTTCGCCAAATCTTTTCTCTCTCGTCGTAGTTACTTCAACATCGTTATTTGTTATTTTGGTTCTCTCCATGAGATTCATCTTCTTCGTTTTTGATACCATGCATGTTCGTGTCGTATCTCACAAACTCTGATCTGATCTAGGAGCTGATGTGCATAAAAAGGGTATCATAGTGTAATAAGTGGTATTAGAGCCAAGTCTGAATTAATATGATTTGTGAAAGGATCGGTAAAACGTCAGATGACACAAAATCAAGATCGATGTCGTTGATGTGCAATTAAGTAGAGAAACTTGATGACGAAAAAAATTTCAGCGTATAACAATACATGGTGAAGAATGTCCTTGAAGGGGATAAACTGAAAAAGATGTTTGATGAAGACTGGAAAGTAATGGAGCAAAAAGATGTCAGTACAGTCCATTTAAATCTCTTCGATAAGGTAAAGTACTTGATGATCAAGGGGAATTCACCGAAGAAATTATGGAAAAACTTAGAAGACTTGTATAGGACAAAGTCGCTAATAAACCAATGTGTGCTGAAGCGGTAACTGTACAAGTTACATATGGAGAAAGGTACACGATTCGTTGACTATCTTAATGTCTTTAACAAGCTTATCACACAGCTGACTAGTGCGAATGAGAAAATTAAGAAGAATGACAAGGTCATCATACTGGCATCATCTCTACCACCACCATGAGAGCAATTGGTAATGAATATTCTTGTTGGGAAAATTACTCTTAACTTCAATGAGACAGTTTCATATCTTTTGGAGGCGGAGTCCTTGAAAAAGCCATCAGAATCTTCATCTTCGGTGACTAAACATTGGCTACGGTAGATGTTACAAACAGAAGCAAATATCTTAAGGAGAAGAAAAGCAAGACCATAGGCACACGTGTATGCTATCTATATGACAAGAAATGTCATATGATAAAAGATGTCTGAGTTTGAAGCAAATGAAGGGTGCATGCTAAATGATAGTAGCAAATGATTATTCAGACATGCTGATCGTTAGTCAATCAGGTACTTCTCATAAATGGATATTAGATTATGATTATTGCTTCCATATATATTTGGCAACGGAGATATTTAACGAAGGATCTCTACGCCCGACGTGTGGAACTGTTCACTTAATAGATTGAAAAGAGTATGTAATTACTGAGGTGAAAATGGTTGCATTAAAGATGTATGATAGAGCACATTACACATTGACGAAAGTTCAATATGTTCCCGGTTTAAAGAAGAATATAATATCTGTGAGATCACTTGAACTCGAAAGTTGTGAGGTATCACTCTGAGGTGGAGTCATATGGGTTACTTGCAGAGGGTAAGTAACCTTAAAAAGTATCTGGAGCAATGGAAGATACCGATTAAAGAGTAATCTCAATGGTGGAGCAACCAATGGAAGGTCTGATAAAATTCCTGATCAGAGAAGGAAAACATGCTATCAATGGTAGGTACTCAGATCTCATATGCAGTTATGTGTGAAATTGTAAAGAATGTTGCAAAATCTAGCAGACGTAAAGAAGAATGTGAGTTGTTTGAAGAATAAAGACGTGGTAGGACCAAACACGTGGTACTAGGTTGTAGGTGGAGCTCGGATGTGGTACAAATTTATGACATAGAAGGTTGTAGTACCAGAAGATGTGGTTAATCAAACTACACAACGAATGAGCTCTCAAGTGGAGGGTCCGAGCAGGCTAGCCCAGACACCGACACATACATATTGCGGTGATATGCATGAGCCCATGTGATTGGGACACTTCCAAAAGTGGAAGGAAAACAAAAAAAGAAAAAGATGGAGCCAATTTGGAACAAGTTCTTGAGGAGCACAATAACTTTAACAGATAAGAGTCAAGGTGAAGATTGTTGAGTTATGATGACTCATATAAAGTATTTTAGCCTTTAGAAAGGTGTGCTATAAAAGAGCCCTAGATAAATTTTACTATGATTAGAACTCCTATTTGGATTAGGATTCCCACTCTAAATTGAAAATGGATTAAGACTATATAAACCACGACAGTGATCATTAAGAAGCAACCAAACAATCATGCCTACTCATTCAAAGCAGAGAGCGCACGAGAGGATTAGAGACTACGATTTTTTATCACTAGATTTATGTATAGGCAAGGATACAAGGATTTTAAAAGATTTGAGAGGGTTATGAGTGAACGATTATCTTTTACTATTTTGAGATTGTACTTAAGAAATTTACGATTGGGTTCGTTAAATATTTTCTCTCATCGTAGTTGCTTCAACGTTATTATTTTGGTTCTTTCTATGAGATTTATCTTTTTCATTTTTGATACCGTGCATGTTTATATTATATCTCGTAAACTTTGATCCAATCTAGAGTTGATACGCATAAGAACGGTATTATAGTGTGACATATCCTAACTTTTTTATATACTGATATTTGTCTCAAGTTCTGTGTGTTTTACGATCAGGTTCTTGCCTCTGCGTGCGCACAGCCACTGAGGCACAGCCATGGACGTACAAGCGTGCAGGCCCCAAGCTGCAGTGAAATTAGGTTAGCGCAGAGCCGCAGAGCCTGCTGGTGTCTCGTAAGCCTCCGACACGAGCGCAGGTGTTGGATCAACCGGGCGGCATCCAGCAGCCGCGCTGCCATGGCATGGCAGCGGCTGTGCGTCGGCATCATAATGCAAGCTCTCTGCGATGTGCAGCGAAATGGGCCAGCCACTGAGGATTCTAACATGGCCACAGGGTGCCGCAGTGTCCTCCCTTCCTCAGCACTCGCCATCAGTGTCACTATGCCCTGCTATTCATCTCCTCTCTCTCTCTCTCTCTCTCTCTCTCTCTCTCTCTCTCTCTCTCTCTCTCTCTCTCTCTCTCTCTCGATAGGTAGATGTTGCAGTGGCAACTCCCAGCATGCAGTGTACTATTCTTGGCAGGGCAAATGAAGCTGTACTGTGCCACTGACAGGGTGGTCCGCGGGGCATTGGCCGGAAAGACATGAGCTGGGCCTGGCTGAGTGACCTGGTGCTCAACTCAGAAAGTGCGAACTGGCAAAGCCAGGAAGGCTTGGAGGCTTTTGGCATGCGGGTTTCGCTATCCTTCATGGTTTGGTTTCTTTGCAGCTACAGATAGTTAGTTAGTCAAGACATTTGCTGGTGATTATTTTTTTTAATGTAACATGATAAGACTTATTTCTCTCGTACTTAAAATTTAAGGTAGCAATAAAGCTCGAATTTGAGTGGATAGGTTGACAACCTTATGTGCCCACCACTGCACCCAAGAGAATTCTCTTTGTCCATCGTTGTGTACCTGTTTATTTTTCCAAAAGGAAAACAAGATTCCATTGCTCCTGTCCTTTGTCTTCCTATTTTCTTTGGTATTTTTCTCTAAAAAGCATGCCTTTTTCTTATTACGCATGCCTTAAATGTGGCGCGCCCGCCATAGAGAATCCTGCACCCGAGCCGAACTTGTGGTAACAAATAAAACGCGTGGCGGGCTGTAGGTACAAACCTGACAGGGCTGTTTGGTCGTGGTGGAGAGCACGTACAAACGGCATTTTCCTTTGTTTTTATGCAACTAATACTAATTAATGACCACTACTTAGCCAATTAACCAACATTATGCACAGCCATTGAGGCAGGCAGCGTTAGTGGTATCTTGGATACAGATTCTAGGAACTGTCCACCAGGGCATATGCTTCCTCCATCTCAAGTTCTCTTTTGGCCTGAAACACTGACCTGCAAAGATAAAATATGATGCATCACTCATTGGTCCAAGCAGGCAACTGAACCTTTGATTAATATAACACAAAAACTCTGCAGCACCACTCAACCGTAGAACTGGTATTGTAGCAGAGGAAATGAATAATGTCTTTAATTTTTTTCTCGATTATTCGTTAATTATTTACTCCAATAGATATGAGAAGCTATAAAGATCAATGACCTAAATTCTGAAAATTAATGTGCTACAGTAATTTCATCCCATAGACAGTAAATTCGGCACTATTTCAAAAATGAAAGTCTATAAAACTTTTGATCCGTAGATTCGAAAGATTTAAAACTTAAATCAAGACTAGATCATGACCATAGAAACCTATCCAAACCAAAAATCTTAAAATAACTTAAGAGAATTGGGATATTATGGTTCATGAAACTCTGCTGCACTAAAATCAGGCCAAAATCTAACATTGAGCTAACTCTCAAACTAAAGCTCCAATCACTTGAAATTTGATATGCACCTTCCCTAGAATGTAAGGAATCTATTCCAATCAACGACCAAGAAAATCATTACCAAAGTTTTGACCTTTTTCGTAAAACAAGGAATAATAAAGTTTTTCAACACATTAACTCAGATTTCTCAGGTTGGAGAAATATTTTCAAGCATGATTTTGCCATGATTATCCATAGAACAAAGAAAACGTGTCAACCATTCATTGAGAATTGGTTCAATAGTCTTGTTTAATTTTTTTTCTTTTCTTTTTTGTAAATGTCCTTTGTATCTCCCTTTTCTTTAAAAAAATAATATTTATTTTCAGTAGGATTCTTTCCTATGTTTCAATTAAAAAGGGTCAAAACAAAAAAGGTGAATATGACTTGTTTGTGGGTGAATGATGGCCAAGATGACTGTAAATATATTCTCACATGTCATAGCAAACTAGAACACAAAAGAAATTGAGGTAGAAATAGCTAGATCAAGAAATCACTCGGAAAGATCAAAAAGAACAAAAACTGGGTTTCTTCATGAACTTGCCATGTAAGTGGCTAGATGGGTGGAGATTGATTTTCATATGTTATTTTTCTCTCTTACGCGTTCTTAGCATAGCAAGATCAAGAAGGGGAGAGAGAGGAGAAAAACCAACCAACTAAATCAACATGAGAGAGATTCATAGAGATAAATAAAGATTGATGTATTGCTACTTGAGGATGAAAATTTTATAGCCACTCCATCTGAAGGACAAGAGAGTGCACCACATTACTTAATTTCTCTCAAACCCTAACCCTAGAACTCATGAACACTTGATCTCAAGACATGATAGTTGGATGATTAACTACAAGTCTCCATCCCAAACTCGTTAAATAGATGGGCTAGCCAACCTTATCTAATCTTTAGTGGATACTATCAACTTAGCATATATGGGAAAACCTGATAACCCCACACATGGGTTTTTAACTCACACACTACACTTATGCACGCTTTTCAAAACGCATAAACCCGAATCTGCTAAGTCCTTAGCCTTAATCTAACTTGATCTTCTCAGCTTCTTCTTGATCTAAAATTCTTTCCCAAGCGCCACGATTTTGCTCTAAGATAGTTTTCAGTATTTTAGTTAAATAACCAAAATAACCTTTTTGAACCCAGTCATCTCTTTCTATTACAAGCAATCGTCATGCTTGCCGTATGTAGGTGCACCACTGCCTTGTCACGCATCGTAGGTCTCTCCCGTTTTGGGTCCATTGGACCACGCGTCACTTGGACCGACCAAGCCACATGGTGCAACCCGTCGCTCGAACTTCCCTATCATGCTTGAGTTCATCTATGTCATCTGATATCCTTGATCGTTCTGAGCCTCGGCTCCTCCATTAATGTAGCTTCGATCCTCGCCGTTGATTATGGATGACTCCAAGCGACCCTGCATATCCAAAGACAAAAAAATTATTTTCAAGTACAAGTTCTTCACAACTTGTCTCACATTAGCAATAGCATATCTCATGTAACCTATAACCACTGACGTAGGTCACTAAATCATCTCATGACTTAAATTTTCCAAAATCATCCATTTCTACAAAATGTCTAGAAAAATCTGCAAATGTACAAATTCTAAATTTTCACTCCTCCAAAATAACAATGGTTCATCGCAACAAAACCATAGACCTTTTGTTAGACCATGTGGATGGTCGTAGATTAAGATATGATGAATAATTGATATTTGATTTGCCTTGGATTTTGCATTTGTGAAAGACTTGGTCATTTGCTGTTGATGTCCTTGCTTTCGCGTGTGTTTTGCTCAGTTGCGTGTGATTACAGTCTTCATACACTCTTACGACCACGGCATCAGAACACAGACAATCTTACGACCACAGCTACGACCACAACAGCTGTCGACCACATTCAGCTTCCGACCACGGCATGCTATGACCACGTTCAGCTTATGACCATGGCATGCTACGACTACGTCTGGCTTCGACCACGGCAGTACGACTTCGATCTTTCGACCACGGCAGGTAATCGTAGCTACACTACTCTATCATGGTTGTAGCTACAGTACTCGATAGTCGTAGACTTTCCTAGTCATTAGTTGAGGGCTTTCCAGTCGATAGTCATAAGTTTTGCAGACTGCGTTCATGGTCGTAGGTTGTGCATACTATGTTCATGGTCGTAGATTTAGTAGACTACCTTCATGGCCGTAGGTTTTGCAGACTGCCTTCATGATCGCAGTCTTGGCTATCTTGTCGATACTCGTAGACTTTACAGTCTAATGTTTTGCCTGCGGTAGTCAGAGGCTTAGCGATCGGTTATCATAGACTTCTCGGTTGGTACTCATAGTCCTTCATGGTCGATACGAGTGCTTCACTCATGTGATCATCGAGTACGTCAAGTACTCGGGTTGGGCCAGTGGTTGTCTGGTCGGTGAGCGGTGGCCATTGATGGATGGTCGTTGCTTGAGGTACTCGTAGTTGGAGGACTCGGTACTAGGTAGAAGTGGTTTCACGACCATGGCAAGTAGTCGGGTGTTGGAATGTTGTCTGTACATGTAGGTTTCAAGTACGTGCTGCAGCTGGCGATACTCGGTACAGTACTCGATAGTCGTCAGTTGCAGTGCAAGTGGTTTCCGAGTACTCTGTGATAGCGGTCGTATTGAGTGATCGTAGGGTCTTGTTCAAGTTAGCGATGGTCATAAGTGTTTTGAGGCATGGTCATAAATGACCTGGGAGATGGTCGTAGGTGATTTGGATCTTGTCTGGGGATAGACAAGGATGTGTTTTGCTAATGTGTGATGATTACGGTCAAGTTGGGGAGAACTTATACCGGGAGATGGTTTCTTTGGTCTTTGCATATGAGGTGGGCATGGAGGCAGCAATGGGCAGTGACGAGGAGGACCGGGACTAAAAGGGGATAATCTGAGGTCCAGGTGGTCTGGATGTCACGCGAGGTGGTTGAGCTCATGCTAGAAGCACATGGAGATAAAGGTGGATGCTGCGTGGAGACGGTTACGGTCTGTGACAAGGAAGACCGGGACTAGGAGGGGGGTAATCTGAGGTCCAGGCGGTCAGGTGGTCACGCGAGGTGATCGGGCTCACGCAAGAGCACACGGTGATGGTGCACGATGAAGGTACAGGAGGGGATATCCTGGATGCTTTGTCGTGGGTGTCGTATGGAGTTGTGGATGGAGTCCATGATCTGTACGAGTTGGGTAAAACCCATGTTATGAAGGGTTTCGGGTCCCTTGGTTTGAGGAAGAGATAGATTTCGTGTCTAGGTGAAACAGGACACAGTTTGAAGTGTTGGATGTAACACGACTTTGTGCGCTGGCCTATAAAAGCAGGGAAAGTTATAGGTTAGTGTACGAGGTTTTAGGGCTTTGAAGAGAAGATTTTTAGGGGTGTCGTGAGGCGCTTTGTAGCCAAGATCTCGATGATGAAATAATAGATAAGTTTCCTTCATCTCCAACCACTTCCAGAGCATCGCTCCTTCCTCTCTGTATTGCGTGCTCTGTTTTTGTCTTCAGCGCATCTCGTCCAGGTGGTGGTTGAATGGCTAGGGACGTCAGGCAGAAGGAGGTCACGACTACGTGCGTAGTGGTCGTGCCGAGCGATTGGAACAATCAGACTATTGATCCATTGTCATACCGAGCGATCGGAACGATCAGGTGGTCGATCTGAGATTGTACCGAGCGATCGGAACGAGTGGGCGATCGATACGAGCACTCGTGAGTGAGCAGTCGTAAGCGAGTGTTCGGGACGAGCAATCATAAGCGAGCAGTTGTATGCGAGCTGCCGTAACGAGCGATCAGAGTGATGTTCGGGGCAAGTGGTTGTATCAAGTGGTCGTACCGAGTCCACGTTCAAACAAGTAGCTGTAGTCGTTGTTTCAACATAGCTTCTTTGACCACGTACAAACTGGCAGTTGCGGTCGTTATTGACATTCGGTAATTCAGATTGCATTGTTTTTGTTTCTCTACGTGTGTTGTGATTTCAGGTGGTAAAAAGCGGAGACAACCATTCACCCCCTCTGATTATGCCATACGATCTTACACCTTTTCATATGGTCCTTCATCAACAGTCATACATCACTTTTGAATTTGTTTTGACTAATTCTTATTTCGTGTGCTAGGCATTATATATTTTAAAGACCAAAATTCATGTCCTTGACCTTGTCCAAGAACAAAACAAATCCTCCCTTTAATAATGCCTTCAAAGTGTTTTGTTTAACAATAATTTACCACCTGCAAAGAATGAGATGGGAGATCGAGTCCTGATCTTCCCCGGTCCATGAAAGCCACAGCTATGCATTTTTATTGGAACAAATGGCGGAAATCACGGGTGAGCTGATGAGTACACCCATTGCGTTGGCACACTTGGCAATAATTGTGTGTTGGGGTAGAGATGTTTGGCAATGGCTTTGTCAGTGCCCAGCGCGCACAAGCCAGCATCATCACAGGATATACATAGGTAAGGTCATGTAAAAAGTAATCGAATTCATGTGACGAGGAGGGAGGTGGAGTTCATGTGTGTTTGATCAAATGAAGGAATAGTTTATTAATTAGGAGAGGTCCCCAAAGGTAAAGCATAATTAAGATTGTGGTGATTGAGATCATGCGTTTAAGAACGGTTGGAAACAACTCTCACTCTTGCCAAAAAAAACTCTCACAAGTTTAAACTAGCTTTTTAGAGGCCATTTGTGGTGACTGAGATCATGCGTTTAAGAACGGTTGGAAACAACTCTCACTCTCGCAAAAAAAAAAAACTCTTACAAGTTTAAACTAGCTTTTTAATTAGAGGCCATTAGCTTGAGTGCTTGGGATTACCTGTCGTCTAGTACTACATATGTAAGCAAAATAAACGAGTGTACATTGTAAGCAGTCTTGGAGAGTCCATGATCAACGGTGAGACAAGCTAGGATGGTCCTACCTCTAGAGTTCTTGATGAGACTGGAAGGAGTCAGAGGAATAATGAACCATGTCACATACAAGTATTGGGTTTTGGTTAATTAACCCTATAGTCAGAAGCTAAGGATCGATGTATGTGTCATTTTGAATATAAAGGGCCTAGGTCGTAGATACATTGACACCAATGCCGGAAGCCCTACTGGCCTAGGCTTGGACCATGCATGCATGTGAACTATATTTCTCGGATATGTCCAGAAATCAGAACGGTACTTTCAGGCAAGTGTTCAGGTATCAATGAGTAAATGAACATATTCTTTGGTTTTTGGTTTCTTCAAAAATTAAAATAACTATAGTGATTTTTAAAGTGGATTCTTTAAAAAGCTTTCTGAGTTTAAAATCATATACGTCGTTTGCGTCAACGCCTTCACCGTTCGCTTCCGTCTCAAAAAAAACGTAGATAAAAATTATTAGTGACAGCCAAAAGTCATTAGTAAAATACAAAAAAATGCTGCAAATGCATATATCTGTAGTGATCATCTTCTCACAAATAAGCTGCACGTTCGGTGCTGAGACTGGAGAAACGCTTCTTCAGAAGACAGATTAATTTGGTGTTGAACCCTAAGCTTGAAATTCATGTTACAGAATACATTAATTGAGCGACTGCATATGCTACCGTAGTAGGGCAAATGCATGCAGCTAGGGGAGTAATATGATGCATATAGGTCTTTTCTTTTTAGCTTCTAAAAAATCTGTCTTTTTATGTTGCAGTTTATGATTTTTGACTGCAGCTTATAACTTTTATCTATTCATAAGAGAGTACAGAGAGAGACTCGCATATAATTTTAATCGATATAAATAAAGTTGATGCAGTGTCTATTACAATCAACTAGTAGACTCCGTCTTGAAAAAACACTCCGTTTTAAAGTTAGATACCGTAGAAAAGTAGTTTTTAGAATATAAAAATAAGAGGGACAAAAATTATTTTTCGACATTTCTACGGTAATTAGATTTTAAACGGAGTGTCTTTTTAAAATAAGGTCTACAAGATAATTATAGTATACACTTTAGTGATTTTGTTTATATCGACCAAAATAATATATAAATTTCTGTTACTCCGTATTTTTTCTCATAAATAATAAAAAAAAACTATAAATCATAATCGTAAGATATAAGTCGGAACAAAAAGGTGTACAGATCCCTTTGATGGTTTTGGTGGTCCTCGTTGCTACTTCATCCGCCTAGCCTATCTGAATCGACGAGGCGTCTACCACTCGACGACGATCAGCAACGTGGTGGTACGTCTATCTGCGCACACAAGTACAGCAACGTGGTGGTACACATGCTCTCCAGTCGACACGCACTTTGGGATAGGCAGTAAAGATAAGAGGGAGAGGCACGAGACGAGGAATTTTCCCTTTTGATGGCCATTGGAGGACATCTTGCAGGCCTTGGAAGGAGAGAAAGCTGAGTGCATGCATGCATGGCTAGCTAGCTGACAGGACAACGCCACAGCCAAAGCTACCCTTCTCTCTCTCTCTCTCTCTCAGTTCGCGTTGCAGATTTGCAGCACAAGAGAACAAGCACCACACCTCTACTTGACCTGGGAGCCGGGCCCCACCACATGCATTTGCAGTCAGCTCAGGTGGAAGTGGCTAGAGTAGTACCAGACCCTGTGAGACGAAAGTCTTCTGTTTGGCTTGGCCTGGCACCCAGCAGCACCAGAGAGCACGGACAGCTAACTAGGGCTGGCAATGGCAATGGCAATGGCAATGCACGGCTCCTGTACAGGATCTCATATATATATATATATACACGATATATGCACACATGGTCTTGTCATGAACAGGTATATTCTGTTCAAAGGATCATGCTTGCGCTTTCTGCTTGCAACTTTGTGCTACTCACACACTTGCAAAACCTTATTCAGCTAGTAGTACTGGTACAGCCATGGCCAATATTCGGCTGTCAAACAATTGCAGGCGTTATGGTTGTCTTACATATAGTTTTGAAATGCCTGCATCCATGGAGCAGTGGATGCAAATTTTTACTGAATCATAGACCGGTAATTAAGCACATCAAAAGCTGGATACACATGCATAAATTGAAGAGTGCTCATTCCAGTTGTGAAGGGAAATTGTATATGTACACCTCTGACTGCTAACCTTGCAAAAACTCATGTACATATATGCAGCTGCTGCAGAGCTAGGCTGTTAGCTAGTGAAGAGAGATACTGCAAATTTCCCCCCAACAATCTGTAAGACGTTGAGTTAGACATGGAATACTGACGTTACAGCATGACATTCTGCACACTTATATTCTCCCTCTTTTCTTTTTAGGGGAATGTGATTTTTCAGTACGAGCTAGCTTTTAACGGCTTATACCATACAATCACATTGTGCACAACACCACAACTGATGCGATCAGCTTCATTAAACTTTGCGTGCATGTATACATGCATCGTCTGGTTCTCTCTTTCCAAATTCCAAAAGCTCCTGTTCCTGGAAAAGACGCTATGCCCCGGGTAGGATTAAAGAGATTAACATGGCAACATAAGATGAGAAAGCGGTGCGTTATAAACTAAGCGACTTACTTTGGAAGTATGCTGGTTATCAGTTACTACTTAAGAAAATGGGGGAAAATCACAAGAAATAACTGTCCCATAGATAAACAAAACTATAATCGAGTTGATCAACATACATAAGACTGACACCATACATTTCCAGTGTTTTGCAAGAGCATTTGTTCCCATTCTTATTGGGGATGCACTGGAAAATTTCCTATTTGTTGTGGTGGTGTTGTTGATGGTGCTTGCGTGTGTGTGTGTGTGTGTGTGTGTGTGTGAGAGAGAGAGAGAGAGAGAGAGAGAGAGAGAGAGAGAGAGAGAGAAGGATCGGAGACACACCTTGTTCAGTGCATGGGTACATTCAAGGCAAAATAGCCAGTGATGCGCTGCTGATTCAAGCTTCTCATGTGTACAGAAGAACAAATGGAGGGCATGACGCGCGCACACATGCGTGAATTTACTGCGATGACTGGTTAGTATGAATCATCAAGGTACATATCACACGTGTAGACAAGCCACATTGCATCATATATATCTAAAAATACGATAAATGTACGATATCGATATATGCATGTATATATGCCTTACCTTACAATTAACAAGGAGCTTTTGCTATTGTGAAGTAGTATTAGAGTAGCTGGTGCATTAAGTTTGTTTGTGTTTTATGTTAATTACCCTCTTAAACAACCATCTACGAACTAGAGAAGCACACATATATATCATGCTCAATCGTCCTAGCTAAGAAGCACACATAAGAGAACAAGTTTGAAAGATATGATTGAGCTTCCCGGACACAGCACATATGCCTTTCTTCAATTAAGCATGAAATTTGACAAGGAATATATGACTGCATATGATAAGAACAATTAATGGGAATACACTTAGTAGAAACTTCTGAGAGAACAAACTACTAGAAACTGAAGCTTGCTATCCATTACACATGGCCATTTGTAGCAGAAATTTTAAATACGTGGCAGTTTTCCCGAAATGAATTAGATTAAATCCTTATACGTTTCAGTATAGTGACAGCCCCAGCAAAGAACTAATTAAATTACAAAAAACCGTCACAAAGAAATGTCTACATACACATCTACATACTTCCATCACCATAAAAGTAGAGAACAAAACCAAACAAATAAAAGCTATATATATGCAAAACACCTTTCGTGTGAATGAATGAATGCAAAGAGGAGAAGCAAAATTATCAGATCAATTCGACTACTAGGCAACACAAACAAATATAACTAGTTAATTAGAGCGCGCCCCGTAAGAACCGATAGGAAATTCTTAGGAAAAGAAACAGCTAATAGAGAGTATGAATGCTTTACGAATTTTTTGTTAGCCATTTCTATCAACTCAAGGGGAGACCAAACAATTAAGATTTTCAAGATAGGCATAGGCATGTAACAACAAGAAAAAGAGGGAAAAACAATGTTTTTGGTACCAAAAGGGAAAAAAGATGCGAAACCTCCCATAATGATCTGGATCAAGCTTGAACAAGAACATTAAACTTTTTTGAATCATCGATTCTACCCCTGCACAAACAATTTAAAACCAAGCAGATATGGACAGACAGACATAACATGAAATAATCAACATCTTCAAAAGACTATCGATTTAAACATGAAAATTAAAGACAAGAGATCATGGTATGCATGCTTGGCTCCTTGCACGCCATCCACAGCATCCAATCCACCATGGATTAGGCTACATGTGTGGCATACAGGGAGCCAGGCACACACGAGCTGATCGATCGATCAAACCTTTCCTCCACAAGAATAAGCGGCCAGATATGTAGATACTGCAGGAAACCAAGAGAACAGGAAGGGGCGACATATGCATACTCTATCTAGAATTCTAGGGTAGGAATTGAAGGAGTAGAAAGAAAAGCAAATTGATCTTGGAGAGCACAAGACGAGGAGACCGGACTTGCTGAAGGTAAGGTTGGCTAAAGGAGTAGATAGAGAACAGTGGGTGGGCGTGGTACAAGCAAGGGAGCGAAGCTGGATTTATAGAGGGGGAAGGGATGGTGTTGCTTTGTGCCCTCTTCTTGTTGGTACTATTAGTCTACTACTACCCAACGGTTATTAATTCTTTTATTGTTTACTATAAGAGCAGAGAAAAAGATAAGGAAGAAAACATTACCATATACACGCATTATGTATTTAAGTATTTTGGATTTGGATGCATAGGAATTAAAGTGGGGAGGGTTTTGATGGCACATAATTGCATTGTGCCAGTATTAGGCCCCGTTTGGCATGGCTCCACTTCACAAGTGGAGCTGTTTTTTTTTGACTTCACAAGTGGAGCCGGGTGAAGCTACTTTTTTCAGCTCCTTGGGTGGAGCTACTTTTGTCTCAGCAGGTTTTAAGGAACTCATTGAGTGGAGCTATTTTGTTTTACCCCGTTTGGCACAAAACAGCTCCAAACAGCTCCAAGGAGCTGGTGGTGGAGCTGTGCCAAACGGGCCTTAGTTTGTTGGTGTACTATAAATTAATATTTATTGTTACGAGAGAGAGACGAGTAGGGCGAATGATACACCTGTGAGCCATGTCTTATCCCCGAAGCGAGACGGTAGCAAGAGAAGTGAAGAAGCCGCTTCAAAGAGCCTGGTGAAGCCAATATGAATAGGGCCTAAAACTGATTGAGGTAGCATATATAGCGCTAACAATGGCCCTGTTCTTTCGGGCTACAGCTGATGGTTTTATCTGCGCTTTTCAAGACAGTGACGGACGGCGGAGATATCGACGTAGACGGCACCACTATTTTAAGTTTGGAAAGCTATTTGGAGAAGCGACTTTAAGAAAGTATTTGAAGAAATTATCCCATTTATGTTAACTTTCAAAGAAATTGAAACTAAAAATAGCAAAAAAACCAAAACTAACATAGCTAACTACCAATGACTAAGAAAATGTACCAAATATCCCCACTTATTTCCCGCTCTTGTCTATGCTGGATGAAGGAACTGCTCAGAGCTCCCACCCTGCAAGCATCCTGAGTAGGCTCTGAGAGGTATTCTCCTAGGCCACTCATGCAGTGGTACTGTGAACTTTGGCTCTGGATCGGGACTCACCATTATTCCCATATGGCAGAAGCGCACTCCACTTCTGTGGCTCAGCAGCAAGAAGATACAGGGAAGACACGGGGGAGAATAGGATGTCTCTCTTCTCCCTTGATTTTTTTTATGTGTAGAGTATTCAAGTGTCTTTTATATGATTGAGAGCATTTAGATTTTTTGAAAGGGTGTGTACAAGAGAGAAGAGAGATTTGAGTGTTTTTTGTGGCTCGGAACACTCATATTTTTTTAAAGGGAGTGTATACATGGGAGAATAAAGATTTAAGTATTTTTATAGTTTAAAGTACTTTTTTTGAAAGAGGTGTATATATATGAAAGAAAAATATATATGGATGCTCTGGGTAAAAAAACAGCTGTTTAGCACTTTCTTTTTTTAGGTTTTCACTTGTGAAGTGGATTTTGTCTGTTGCAGTTGGATGCATGCGCTCCAGATTCCTTTATACCAACCTCTCCATAGTGAATACCAATCACAAAACAAGATAATGTCTCCACATACTTGCACCTAAGCTAGACCCCCGGCGCCGCTGTCTCTGAACAATTTGGTAGGTACACCTCGGTCCATAATTTGGTAGGTAATTTTTACCGAGGTTATTGGACTGTAGATACATGCAGGGAAAACAATTTTTGCTGAATTTTGGTTTTTTCGATGGGGTCCAAAAATTGCAAAACCGATGAATTTCAATTCGAAATTTGGAATTTAACTAAATTCCTTAACCATTACAAGGTAAAAAGTACTAACTAGCTTAGTGATAAGTTCAAACCCCAAAACCAACACTATTTTTTTGTTTTTCCGTTTCTACTAAAAATCATATTTAAAATTTTAAAATTTTGAACGATTTTTTTTTGAGATTTCTGAATTTTGGATTTATTGGTGGGGTGAAAAATTTTTCCAAAAAGGTTTTCCCTGGATACATGTACATGCGATAATTTTTTTCAATAAAATTACTCAGTAGTACATGTAGTTACAAGAGCAGGAACAGCAAATGATGTTAGTAACAATTGACTACAAAAGCACATGATTTTGTAACAACTGACCATAGTTGGTGCACTAATATTCAGTTACTGAAATATTATCTATCTGTACTTTTAGGTGGAGCTGTTATTTCTTGTTCATTTTATACATTATCTACATGAGTACTGCTGTACTGACCATCTGTAACATTTATGTCTTTCCTGCTCCAACTGTTACATTGGGCATTAGGGCATATGTAGTGTATATGACCCAAGGGACCTTACGGTGGGTCCCATCTAAACCTTAAGGTCGACTCCATAGTGTATATAACCCAAGGGGCCTTTAAGACGGTCTCACTTGGCAGATAAAGAAAAAATGTATTTTAATGCTTGTGGCCAGGTCTTTAGCTTGAGGATCAGCCTTAAGCTTTTTTTGTTTATGGCCTGCTTAAAGTCACCCCTGTAATGTATAAGGTTGACCTTAAGGTGGCTTAAGACTCCCTGTTTTCATACACTACAGATGCCCTTAGTGATTGTTAATTGGGATCCAGATGCTACTAATTTAACTGAACAATGTCAGCAGAGGAAAAGCTCAGCAGAAAAGCTGCCGGTGCTGCTCGCATCTTTTGACCAGTAGCTAAGGAGAGTGGCCAAGAGTTGGCATATTGCAAGTGAAGACTTGAATATTAACTGAAGAAGAGAGAGCTAAGCTAGTACACATGTGCACCTTCGCATGTAAACATGAGTGTATGATGCCATATATTTAGTGGCCAAAAGCTAGTAGCATATATAGATTATACCTAAAGATATGCATATACATACACAAATCATACAAATTACTAGTAGTTGAGTTGGTTTGGTTGGACTTGGAGACGGTGGCCGTGGCAGGCAAAAAGACGGGAGATGGTTGGCTTGAAGGTAACGCATGGATCTTAGCTCTTGTGGCCTTTCTCCCCAAGGGAGGACAAGAGAATGTTCTCCAAATTAGTAGTTGTGAGTGGGACGGTTTCACATGCCTCGCTCGCGTCCACGCAAAGCAAACAAAAAACTATCACATTTGCTACAAAGCATGTATGTACTCCTGCACTCTAGCTAGTGATCTCTGCTGAAGCTATATATTCGCTTAAATCACTTTCATGCATGGGATAAGGTAATGCTCCAACTTACAAATACCACCACTTGTGAAAAGAAACAATTGCTCTTTCAGAAAGGGAAAAGTGAAAAGAAACAGCTTGGTGCATGGGAAAAGAAATTAGCATGCAAGAGGCTATATTTTGAAAGAGAGATGTACTAGATATGAACAAAGAGAACACTTGCGAAAGTAGACACATTTTTGGTTAACCAAGTAGTCAACGAGGAGGCAGAAAAGAACATTTGGAGCCATCCTTTGGTCGGAGGATTCTGCGGGCCCCATGTCTCCATAGTGCAAAACTATATACGCCACCATTCGTACAGGTCTGTATGAAATAAGCATGCATGCATGTACAAAGATCTATATATGTTGCTGGACTTGCATACATGAACAGGCCCTTGCGAGAATCTTGGCCTCTGCCTTTCTTCCCACCGGTGGCGTCCCAGTACTTGTAGAACGAGTGTTCGGAGTTAAAAAAAAAATTACTTCTTAATAAAAAGAAAAAGCTCTTAGTGTTAAAAATCAAAGTGCAAATTGTTTTTACTAAAATCATCTCAAAATAATATAGAAAATTATAAAATAATTGATAAAACATAATTTTAACTCTGCAGCTCTTCATGCAATCTTAAGAATAGTTATTTCATTTTATTGTCCATAGGATCACCTTGCTAACTTCTTCAAACTTTAAAAGTTCAAAAAAAATTCTTTATTGCGTGAGTCTAACCATCATTATCTCATAAAAATTTTAAATCTACAAACTTCTTCTTTATTTTTAAAGACTATATGATCTAAATTTCACAAATACACAATTGTTCAATAAACTATTTAGGATTTGCTGATTTCGGAATTGAGAGGGGGAGTGGAAGAATGAACGCAACTCACCTAAGGATGAGACCTTGCCACAACGTTAGCTAATCCCTGCCTCCCTGCTGCCTCGCGTAATCACTTCGCTCCTAGTGCCGCCTGCTTGCAATTGTGTTGAGATTTCTTCTTTATTTTTTAAATCAACAAATTTATTTATTTTTCAAAACTAAAATATGTAAAATTGGAGATTTGAGATTCACCTATGTCGATTTTGGCGTCACTGTGGCGCCCGACCAACCCTGGCCCTACGCATGTTGTCGTGCTCCCTTCCCTTCGTGCTTCGGCCCTTCTTCAACCTCCTAGGCTAGGGCGTTGACGTGCGTGGCCATTGCGGTCTATGAAGTACGGGCTCACACCCTTGGCTGCCATCTCCCTTACGCTCGGCGCTTACTGCCCACTTGTTGCCTACGTGCACCGTGCGTGTGGCCGAGCACCCGAGCCATTGACCGAGTTGACCCACATGCACAGAGAGAGAATAGGGAGGTTAGGTGGTTAGGGTTCGGAGATGGTCAAATGGACCAACATGAATTGGGCCAGCTAGAGAGGGTGCAAGATAGGCTCGCTGCTCGCGTGGACTAAGGAAAAATTAGGGAAGTGAGGTGGAATTGGGCTGATGGGTATAAATATGATGAATCTGGCCCAACTAAGACTATACATATGTATTATATCTAGTATATATTGGATTTTTTACCAAAATTTTTGGGTGTTCAGCTGAACACCCATGACCCATATAGGTCCGCCCTGGTTTCCACAAGCCGATTTCATGCATGCTATGAGTATTGGCCTTTGTTACATCTTCTTGTGTGTTTACTGACTATTTTCTTGTGCTTCAAAGTTTAATCCAGCTTTTTTGCGACTTCTCGCTTCCGGCTGTAGCTTTTGGCTGAGATTACACTGTAGTAGTTGCTAGCTTTTTCTACATTATTCAATTAAAGAAAAATAAAGAAAAATAAGAAAAAAAACATTGTTATATCCGTACGGACAATGCAATGGAAAAAATAAAAAGCAAAAGCAAAAAAGTTAAAAAAAACCAAAAAGCTAAAAAAAAACTAAAATTAAAAAGCTCACATGTTTATTCCGGCTTCTAGAAGCCAGAAGCCTAAACCAGAATGAACGGAGCCCTCTTGTATGCCAAATTATGGAATCAAACTAGAAAATTAAAACATCAAGCACAAATATATACATATACTTAGGCCCCGTTTAAACTACAAGAATTGAATTGTTTTACATGAAATTCCTGCAAAGTTACTGTAGCACCCCACATACCGATGTGAGATACTACTATGGAACGTCATCACCAAAGTGAAGAATGAATAATAAAAGCAATAATCGAAATCACGAGTAAATAAACTTAAAGGTAATTTACTAAAGCATCAGCAGAGGCTGAAATAAATATTTAAAACATGGGACCAGTCCACTTCCAACTAAATAAAGGATGGATAAAACAACAAATAGTGGCAAGCCATGGTGTTGAAACTCGAGTGCTCCCACCCATGCATGATGCTATCACTCCACTGGCGTTTTACCTGAGAATGAAAGAGCAAGCGTGAGATTTGCAAATCTCAGCAAGTACCTAACAACGGTCGCAACACGGCGAGAAAAGGTCAGGTAAGCAAGCAAGATATGTAAAAGTCAAGCAAAGCAAACAAGCAATTGATACAATTTAAGTGCAATGAAGCTAGGTTATTGAAAACACCGATACAGATTGGAGATAGAGACCACATGACCAGTGGATTTAAAAATAAATGTTATTTAGCAAGTTATGACAGTGGCACCAGCGATCTCTTCCCACATACCCGGTTATACGAGAATAGTCAGGCACGCCATCGTCCTCGAATGTATAACCGCCGACGAGGTGTAATATCCTGAGTAACGAAAGTGTACGGCCCCCCGTACGTTACCAGGTGGGTGAAAATCTCCCCTATATGTGGATGACCCCAGGCCAGGTAACCGTCATCTGATCAACTGGGATAATTGTTATTTAGCAAGTTGTGACAAAGGCACTGGCAATTACTCCCTACATACCCGGTTATACGAGAATAGTCAGGCACGCCATCGTCCTCGACTGTAAAACCACCGATGGGGTGTAATATCCTGAGTAACGAAAGTGTACGGCCCCGTACGTTACCAGGTCGGTGGAAATCTCCCCTATATGTGGATAATCGCAGGCCAGGTAACCGTTATATTATTAACATGTTATATAGTGTGAATTTAAGGAACTAAGAGGGAGTTAAGATAAAATTAGGAAAAGTGAGGGGATTTACTAAGGTTAAAAATGAAGACGCATATCGCTACTACAAAAGAGGCATCTTTAATTCATGTATTCCAAATAGTCCTTTAATATATGTCCTTTTGGCTAAAAGTGGCGTATCTTAGGAAGAGCCAGGGGCGCAGGAGCCAGGAGCTACTACTAAGGCGAGGCTGGCCCGCACACCGGAGACAGTGGATCGGAGATGAAGCTTTTGCTGTATGCTGTATGTGTTCGCCGCTCTTCTGCCCCAACTCAAAGGTGCTCTGTGTGGGCTCTGAAAATTCGGTCTATCTCCTATAAATTCCTGGCTCCGCCGTCGAAGAACATGGTACATACACATATAATGCCTCTACACATTCTTTCAATTCCGACCAAATAATTATATTTCAATAGTCAAAAAAGGCAATCCTTCTTTCACCCAAAAGATAAGAACAATTATTTGTTCCTTCCATGCTTTTTCTTTGGTGGGGTAGCTAGGGGGCTCCAGTGTTCCTGCTGCCTGGCCTGCTCCATCTCTTTCTAACCTTGCATTCATTGAAAGGCACAACAAGATTCTAATACCTTTTTTCCCCTTGCCCAGTGAAAGTTGCAATTAGTGGTATATATGCGGTTGATCAACCTAGCTAGAAAATGGGTGGGAAAAAAAGACTGATTAATTTGTTGTTCTAATTATTGTTTAACTTTCACCAATCATGCAAATACTTTTCACTAGAGAGAGAAGCACGCTATTCATGAGAGAGTACGGAGTAACAAAAAATTACATGCGATTTTAACTGATATAAATGAAGCTGCTATAGAGTATATTACAATCAACTTGTAGACCCCGTCTTAAAAGCTATTTCGTTTAAAACTAATTACTATAGGAAAATCGAAAAATAACTTTTAAAAAGCGAAAAGAAGATGCTCTACGAGTGGTAAAGAGAGCATGACACAATATATTAGGGACGACAAACTTAATTCGTTCCACGCGGTCACCATCCAATAAACTTTGCTGGAGGAAACAGACGTGCGAAGTAATTAACTTTCTCTCGTTTGTTTGCTTTAACCATATACGTACTGACCCATATGCGTTTGCTTTAACCATATACGTACTGACCCATATGTGTAGTAGTATATAGTAATGTTGAAAACACTCACAAGAAAAGCTTGCAACGATAGAGAGAGGCGTCGAAAAGCGATATTTCTCAAGAGATATCCTATTCTCATGCGGCTACCCTATGTTGGAAAAAGATTGGAGAGGCTTTTTCTTTCAAAGAGGAGTTGACAGGGAGGCATGCATGCATCGAAATCCCTAGCATGCGTATAGTATAGGATATATAAATATAGGAGGAAGATATATACACGTAATATTGTTTCATGGCTTCGAGCTGTAAAGTGAAGCTTTGGTGTTAAGTCATGGCCTCCTCTTTGGAGGACACCTTTGCCCTTGGCCGTTACATCATGTGGCCCTCAGACCAATCAGAGAATGTCACAGAAAGGAGAGGGTGAAAAAGATCAGCAAAAAAGAAGAGGTGATCGTTGTCTCGGCTTTGAGGCCTAGAAAAGCTCATGCTACCTATGTGAGGGCGACCGTAACGTGGATCTAACTTGCATTCTGTGTGCATGCAAGCCTTCTTCCATATTTCAAATCTCCATGAGGCTATGTGCTACCACTATTCACTAACATGCCATGTATAATTTGGTAGTTAATTTAGCACTAGTTCTTATGGTGCTGTATCCCCTGACATACGTACTTGCCGTAGGAAAATTAACATGTGGTGGTGTCTTTGAGGTTCTCCGTTATTTATTTTTGTTGAAATATTAGGACTATGTCCTTTGACCTCCTATTTCTACGTCATCTAGACGTAAATCCTGGGGTAAGGTAGCTGTAGGGCAAAGTTATGGAACTTTGGTGCATGTTGTCATATATTGAGCCAGACTAATGACGTCTGTGCCCGCCGGCCCGCAAGCCCGCCTGGCGCGCTGAAGGGGCCGAGCCCGCGCGTCTCCACCGAGGAAGGGCCCAACCAACCGCACGGAGGCCCGCCCGCACGCCATCGTGGGCCTCCACGCGCCGCACGCTGGATCCGCCGTGAAATCCCCGCGCCGCACGCTGAATCGGCCCGGCTCCAAGCGGTGCTCCCTTCTCCACGATCCACCTATGGGCTGGCAAGGGGTCGCCGACCGCGCCGGCTGCGGGGCGTACGCGGCGCGGCCTGCACGCCATCCGGTGCCTACCGCTACTGGGTGGGTACTGCCGTACTGGACATGACCGTGCCGGGCTGCGTACCACTGTACATAGAAACTGGCCCGCCCACGAACCTGCACGACTAGCCGAACCTACGCTGAATTTTTGCCACGCTACCGACGTGCACGCCGTTTATGTTATTAATTTATCCTTCCTTTTTTAACAATATTTGGTCTATTTTTTTCGACTTCTGCTTTTAGCTTTTATACAATAACTAGCTTTCAAACGAAGTGTAGACATTGTAAGGGGTTTATATATATCAGCCAAAATCCCATGTAAGTGTTTATCTCTCTATACTCTTTCGTGAAAAATCAAAAATCATAAGCTAAAATCATAAATTATAAACCATACCATAAAAGAACAAGCCCATTATTCTTTTATTACTGTTGCTACAATACACAGATTTTTTTTAAAAAAGAAACCTACCCCGCTTTTATGCCAAGGTTTCCTTTTTCGGGAAGGACTCTCTGTCCTTTTTATAACTGTACGGATCTGCTCCAAACGCTTTTAAAAGTAGCTTTTGGTGTAAAGTTTTGGCTGTAGAGCATTGTAGCGGCTATCAATTTATATTGAATCAAAAAATAAGAAAATAATAGAAAAATAAGAAAACACTACTATATTTTAGGACAATGCAAAGGAATAAAAAAAATTAAAATCCAAAAAAAATAAAAATTAAATGACTAAGAAGCCATTTTTTTAAAAGTCCAAAAACTGAAGCATTTAGAGCGGCACCTTTATCGTTCGTCCACGAGACGGAGAGGTTGGTGACTGGCATCAAAGTTTGGGATCCGTTCTGAAGGTGGTATACCGGTTCCGTAGGCAAGGAGCAAGTGGCACGGAACCGAACGACGGGTCCACGCGATAGGACGGACGCTTCCTCCATCTCGCTCGATCCGACGGCTGCCATGAGGTGAACGAGCCGTGTACGGAGACTCGACCTCGAGTCAAAAGCGTGCTGTGCTTGGACTCTCGGACTGAAAAGCGGTTCCGTGGCCGTAGCAAACGTAAGGAAGGAATAATTTTTTTAGAAATAAACTATATTTTATTCAAAATAACATAAATATATCTGTATGAACATGACATGAATTGGACGACGAAAATGGAGGGGTGGACAACCCAGTGGAAGGATGCGTTGTAGGACTACGTGGAGGAGGCCACCCCTACGACAACAGCGCGTACAACGAGTACCTGCGCTTGTATCAACCTCAAACACGTACCAGGTTGGTACATGTCATCGACCCGTCCCCAGTACATGTCACAACACCGATAGACACGTACCCTGCACACCTCACGCGGGACGCTCACATCATGATACGTTGCATCAAATTTGTAAATGTTCGCTTCTGGCAATGCCACTAAGAGGATTTACCTTTTTGTGTTTTCTTTGCAGGTTGACATCGATGCTGCGATTTAGAGGGAGTCTTGCACCATGGTGGATAGGATCGTCAGTGGTGTGGAGGTGACATGGGAGGAGGGGGTGCAGGCCTTCGGTGCACGTGTCGTTGCCTTGTTGCCGTGCAGGAGGTTACCGGAGGTCCGCACACCTGCGCACGGTGCACACACGGTACATCCATCGGGGTCGTGCCGTCCAGCATGGCACCATACGGGGGGTTCTGCATGGTCACGTCCTACACCACCTCAGCCTGACAAGGCCGGGGGGTCAGCTTGGGCACGGCCCCCTACACCGCCAGCACAGCAGTTTGGCCATTCTCCGTACTTCACTGGCTTCCTATGCAGGGCGCGTAGCCATGCCGTACGTCCCTCCAGACGGCTTTGAACACGCCATGGTGCTAGCTGAGGGGAGCTTTGCCTCTTTTCGGTTTTCCCCCATCTCTTTATCTGACGAACTAACGATATTTGCACTGCAGGTGTTATAGCCACGGATGAGGGATGTGGGGTCTCCCCAGGCCAGGATGACACAGATCAGTACTTTTCGGACTGGTCGGCTAGGTGACGGGCTCCGCACCTCAGGCCACACTCCCGGAGGTTCTCTCCGGGAGTGTCCTCACTGGTGCACCGGTGGCTACATAGGCGACATTGCAGTCCACTCCTTCTGCTTTGGGACATTTGCAACAATCTCCTGACCGTCTTACCTTGTGAAAGCATCTAGGCCCCTAAAAATGGTTTTGGTAATTAATGAATTCTTGTGAATATGGGACTAACGTGTTTTATGAGCGTGCGAAGGGTTAGTCCACATGCGAGCGACAAGATGCAAGCCAAAGGATAAAAATGAAGACTCAAAATTATTCAAGGCACAGGTATATTTAGAAAGGATCTTTTTTTATTTTACTGGTCTTAAAAGAATGGTGGAAGACCGGATTATATGGTAAATAATCGTACCATAAAGAGAGATCTGGCAAGTAGCTTGATAGCAAATTTTATGTGCCACTTGGATCAACTTAGAAACTTGCATTCATCAAAATCTCATTTTAAAACAAAGTTTGTGCTCTGTCTGGACGAGCGGTAGTACCGCAGATTTGAACGTCGGAACTATCAGAGAGCGGTAGTTCCGCGCCCAAAAGCGGTAATACCGGCGACTGGAAACTCCGGACTTTGAGCGGAGCCTTTTTTCCAGGAACACCCACGGATGTGTGTTTTAGATTTTCTAAAAACAGAAGTACCGGCAATTTGAACACCGGAACTACTGCTGTGAGCGGTAGTACCGCATTTTAGAGCGGTACTTCCGGCGTCCGGTAGATCCGGAGGGTGAGCGGAACGTTTTTTCCAGAGAGCTCCTCCGGATGATTTCTGAGATTTCGCGGAGCGGAAGTACCGGCGATTTCAACGTCGAAACTAACGCAGGTTGCGGTAGTTCCACCCTCCAGAGCGGTACTTCCGGGGTCCAGTAGCTCCGGACTGAGAGCGGTACGTTTTTTTCCAGAGAGCACCAAATTTGGGACCTTTCGGATTTCGGCCAGAGCGGTAGTACCGCACCGACTTTGCGGAACTACCGGAGAACGGTAGTACCGCAAACGGTCACTGCAGAGCTCTGACATAGCCGTTCTGCCGCGAAGATTTGGTAGTGGTAGTACCGGCCCTTGGGGGCGGTAGTACTGCTCATCCTGAATTTTTCAGGAATTTATGTCAAACGGCTAGTTTTGGTTGGAGGAGGCTATAAATACCCCCACCACTGCACAAGGGTTAAGGTTAGAGACTCATTGTATATTTCTTAAGCCCTAGAGCATTCACTCCACCCTCATTCTCACTTTGTACATTAAATTGAGGTGGTTTTGCAATTAGTGCTAGAATTCATTAGTTGATCCATTTGGCACTAGAATTGCATTCAAGTGAAGCTCAGATTTATTACTCTTAGTGATTGCCGGCACTTGGACGATTGGGCGGAGATTCGATCGGTGATCTTCTCAAGAAGCTTGTGAGAAGACCCGGTGACTTGTGAAGGTCGGAGCTCACATACCCGAAGCGGGGAAGAGCTACCATAGTGATCGAGGTGCTTCGGCTTAATTTGTGGAGCCGGTCCGATTAATTCGGGCTAACCTCAACGTGGACTAGGGGAAACCGACAAGTTTCCGATCACCAAAGTAAAACATCGGTTGTATTCATCTCTTTTTTGCTCGTGTCATTTTATTTAATTGTGATCATTTGATTGATTAGAGTTAGGATTGTTCTATTCTTGACTAGAATTGTGTAGGATTAATTGCTTTACCTTCTTGTCATCTAAATTGTAAAGAATTAATCAAGTAAACAAGAAAAATTCAAATACCTCCTATTCACCCCCCTCTAGTCGGTATCCTTAATCCTACATGTAGTATCAAAGCTTGGTCTCTCATTTATAGACTTAACCGTCTAGAGAGAAAAGGATGGCTAGTGAGGGGATTGCGGTAGGCAAGGCATCAGTATTTGATGGCTCTAATTATGCTTATTGAAAAATTAGGATGCCAATTTATTTAAAGGCCATGAGTCCTAATATTTGGAAAATCGTAAATGATGGTTATGTCATGCCTCTTGATCCCGAGAACCCAACGGAACAAGACGGACGTAACACTCATTTAGATGCCTAAGCCATGAATGCTCTCTTTGGAGCCTTAAACGTGGATGAGTTCAATAGAGTGAGCAATCTTGAGACGGCTCACGCTATTTGGACTACCCTTTCAGAAATACATGAAGGGACATCCACGGTTAAGGAGGCAAAATTGCATCGGCTTAGGATCAAATATGAGTCATTCATAATGTTGCCCCATGAAGATATCAATGAGATGTACACACGGCTAAACAACATTGTGAATGAGTTCAAAGGCCTTGGAACTAATCTTTCCGATCTTGACATTGTGAGAAAGATGCTTAGGGCCTTACCGGAAAAGTACGAGATATTCGTGACACTCTTCCTCAACTCACCGGAGTTGGCGAGGATGACGCCAACACAACTTTTGGGTAGTCTCATTATTAACGAGTTGTACAAGAAGGACAAGGAGGAACTTTTGGAGCAATCTACCTCCAAAGGAAAGAAGATCACCACCTTCAAGGTAAAGGCGGTGGCAAGTGAGGAGTCCGAAGATGAAGAAGACGATTTCGAAGAGGAGCTTGCCCTTCTTGTGAGAAGGATGAACAAATTCATGAGAAGGCGCTCAAACCGAATCGCAAGCCGTGAGAAGACCAAGAAGTGGCAATCCTCCTCCAACAAGAAGTATAGCAACATCCTTTGCTATGAATGTGATGAAAAGGGGCACATTGCCTCACAATGCCCCACGAAGAAGGATGACAAGGAGAAGTCATCCAAGAAGAAGGGCTATCAATGCAAGAAGAAGCTTTTCAAGAAACTTTACAAAGACGGGAAGAACCAAGCCCACATTGGTGAGTGGGATTCCGAGGAGGAGTACTCTTACTCCGACTCAAGCGAGGATGAGTCTCCCAAGAAGAAGGGACTTGTTGGCATCGCTATCAAGGAGGCTCCATCGTTATTCTCCACTCCTACATGCCTTATGGCAAAAGGGGATAAGGTAAAAATTCTAGACGACGATGAACATTCTTATGATGATTTAATGGACATGTTAGTAGAATTGAATGAATTTCTTGAAAAAGAGAAATCAAAATTCAAGGTCTTGAAGAGGGAGCACATGTCTCTTCAAGAATCCTATGAGGAGCTAAAGGAAGCTCATGATTTGCTTCTCCAAGAAAATTAAAAGAAATCTAGCACTAGCATTGGTATATCATGTGATATTTTGAATGAGATGTCTAGTGTAGATAAATCCAAATATAGCATATCTACATCTTGTGATGATTTGCTTGATATGTCATGTTCTTCATATGTTGATTCCATTATTGCTTCAACTCTTGAAAATGATCATGTTCTTGTTAATGAAAATAAAGATTTAAAAGAACAAGTGCAAAAATTAAACAAGAGTTTAGAAAGAGCTTACAAGGGAAAGGATACCCTTGATAAATTGCTAAGTAAACAAAGATGCTCATTTAACAAGGAAGGACTTGGGTATATTCCCAAGAAAGGTAAGAAACCGGTATATATGATTCTTACTATATGCTTAAAAGAAAATGGTAAGTATTGCACTAAATGCCGGAATGTAGGACATATGCAAAATGATTGTTCTAAAAATAAAATGCATTCCATTGGCTTATATGATTCTTACTATATGCTTAAAAAATCTAAAAATGGAAATGTCATTGCTCATTTTATTGACACCTCGATTTTGAGTACTAAAAAGAAATCCATTTGGGTGCCCAAAACCTTGGTTACTACCTCCGAGGGCCCAAATAAATTTGGGTACCTAAAAGAGCTTGATTTTCTTTTGTAGTTAAATTATAAAACCGCTGGAAGGCATTGGGTGTTGGATAGTGGATGCACTCAACACATGACCAGAGACCGAAAAATGTTTACCATTTTTGAGAGCGGAAGCAATGAAAGAATGGGCTTGTTCTTTTCCTCCGAAGCCGGCGGCTTTTGGCTTTTGCTACAGTACTTAACTTTCAAACGGAGTATTTTCTCAAGACGGGGTCTACAGGTTAAACGATCTACACGTTAAAAGCCCAACATCTGTACTAGCCAAATTCGCAAGTGAGTACCTGTCTCTCCGTAATCTGTACCGTAAACAGCCAAAATTCAAAAATTTCAGCCAAAAGCCATAAGCCGCAGCCGAAAAGAACAGGCCCAATGACCTTTGGAGACAATAGCAAAGGGAAGGTAGTTGGGTTGGGTAAAATTGCTATCTCAAACGACCTTTCCATTGCTAGTGTATCCTTAGTAGAAACATTGAATTTCAATTTGCTATCCGTTGTTCAATTATGTGATTTAGGATTAACTTACTCATTCTCAAAAGAAAATGTAATCATTTCAAAAGAAAATAATAATGAACTTGTTTTCAAAGGTTTTAGATTTGGAAATCTATATTTAGTAGATTTTACTTCAAATGATTGTTGCTTAAAAATTTGTTTAATTGCAAAAACCTCTTTGGGTTGGCTATGACATAGAAGGCTAGGTCATGTGGGAATGGTTCAACTCAAAAAGCTTTTCAAACATGACTTAGTTGTTGGCTTGAAGGATGTGAAGTTTGAGAAAAATTGACTTTATAGTGCTTGTCAAGCCGGGAAATAAGTCGCTAATTCTCACATTTCCAAAAGTATCATGTCAACCTCTAGGCCATTAGAGCTCTTACATATGGATTTGTTTGGGCCAACAACCTATAAGAGCATTGGGGGTAATATCTATTGTTTAGTCATTGTGGATGATTACTCTAGATATATTTGGGTATTCTTCCTAAATGATAAAAGCGAAACCTCTGGAATTTTCAAAAGTTTTGCAAAAAGGGACCAAAATGAATTTGATTTTAAAATAAAGAAAATTAGAAGTGACAATGGTTTCGAGTTCAAAAACACTAAAATTGAGGATTTTTGTGTTGAAATTGGAATAAAGCATGAACTTTCCACAACCTACACTCCGGAGCAAAATGGAGTTATAGAAAGGAAAAATCGCACATTAATTGAAATGGCTAGGACAATGCTTAATGAATATAACACTTCCGATAAAATTTTGGGCGGAAGCTATCAACACCGCTTGTCATGCCATAAATCGTCTTTATTTACATCGTCTTTTGAAAAATACTTCCAATGAACTTCTCATTGGAAGAAAATCGAACATTTCTTACTTTAGAGTATTTGGTTGCAAATGCTATAACCTAAGAAAGGGTGTTCGGCTTTCAAAATTTCAAAGTCAATGTGATGAAGGATGTTTATTAGGTTATTCTTCAAATAGCAAAGCTTATAGAGTTTATAATAAAAATTCGGATTTAGTTGAAGAATCATGTGATGTACAATTTGACGAAACTAATGGCTCTCAAGAAGAGCAAGAAAATTTGGAAGATGTAGGTGATGAAGGCTTGCGCAAAGCTATGGAAAATATGCAAATTGGAGACATCAAGCCAAAATAAGTTCCATCATCACCAGGCTCATCAAGACAAGTGGAGCCACCCACCTCGTCTTTAACAAGCAATGTTCAAGTTATAGAGGAAGAACAAAAGGATCAACAAAAAAACAACTTCAAGATCCACAACGCAATCGCCAAGGATCATCCAATAGATCAAATATTGGGTGATGTGAGTAAGGGTGTTCAAACTCGCTCTAGAGTAGCTTCATTTTGTGAACATTACTCTTTTGTGTCTTCTCTTGAGCCCAAACTTGTAGATGAAGCTCTAGATTACCCGGATTGGGTAAATGCCATGCATGAAGAGTTGAACAACTTCGCACAAAATGAGGTATGGACCTTGGTGGAAAGACCCGAAGAGCACAATGTGACTGGTACAAAATGGGTCTTCCGGAACAAACAAGATGAAAACGGAGTTGTTTTAAGAAACAAAGCAAGGTTAGTAGCTCAAGATTACACTCAAATCGAGGGTTTAGATTATGATGAAATATTTGCACCCGTTGCTAGACTTGAGTCAATTAGAATCTTGCTTGTTTTTGCATCTAGCTTTGACATTAAATTATTTCAAATGGATGTTAAAAGTGCGTTTCTTATTGGAACCATCTCCGAACTTGTATTTGTTGAACAACCACCGGGATTCGAAGATTCTAAATTCCCTAATCATGTGTATAAACTTTCAAAGGCACTATGTGGTTTAAAACAAGCTCCTAGAGCATGGTATGAACACATTAGAAATTTTCTTGTCTTAAAAGGATTTAAAATTGGTAAAGTAGATATAACATTATTCACAAAAATCATTAGTGATGATTTCTTTGTATGCCAAATTTATGTTGATGACATTATATTTGGCTCTACTAACCAAGATTTTTGTGAGGAATTTGGAGAAATGATGTTTAGAGAATTTGGGATGTCCATGATAGGAGAATTGAGTTATTTTCTTAGACTTCAAATCAAGCAACTCAAGGATGGGACCTTCGTAAGCCAAACAAAATACATTAAAGACCTCTTCAAGAAGTTTGGCATGGAGGATGCAAAACCCATCAAGACACCAATGGCAACAAACGGGCATCTAGACCTTAATGAAGGAGGTAAGTCAGTAGATTTAAAACTTTATAGATCCATGATTGGTAGTTTGCTTTGTCTTACCGCATCTAGGCCCGATATCATGTTTAGTGTATGCATGTGTGCTCGCTTTCAAGCTTCTCCAAAAGAGTGTCATTTAAAAGCCGTAAAAAGAATTTTGAGATATTTGAAACACTCCCAAAATATAGGGCTTTGGTATCCTAAAGGTGCTTGTTGTATGGCCCAACCCCCCGTGACTGGGCCGTGCAACTAGTCCAACATGTAATAGGCCCAATAGTGTAGAAGGAATATACTAGTGTAAATATACCAATGTACCCTCATCCTTTGTAAATACTAAGGGGTAGAATGGGGATTTCCCATTCTACCCCACTCATATTATAAAACCCCAGGAGGGGCAAAGGGACACATCCCTCATTCTGACCAACACTCCCACAGCCTTGGCTCTCCTCTTCCTCCTCTACTAGTCCCCCTCTTTCCTGTTTAGCCCGTAGCTACAACAGTGCTAAATTTGAATTAATTGGATATTCGGATTCCGATTATGCGGGTTGCAAAGTGGATAGAAAAAGCACCTCGGGGAGTTGTCAATTTTTAGGTAGATCTTTAGTGTCTTGGTCCTCAAAGAAACAAAATTCCGTAGCACTTTCAACCGTCGAAACCGAATATGTTTCTGCCGGAAGTTGTTGTGCTCAATTATTGTGGATGAGGCAAACATTGATGGATTATGGAATTAATTTTGATAAAGTGCATCTCGTGTGTGATAATGAAAGTGCCGTCAAAATATCCAATAATCCTGTCCAACACTCAAGAACAAAGCATATAGACATACGCCACCATTTCTTGAGGGACCATGTTAGCAAAGGTGATATTTGTATTAGCCACATCCGGACCGAAAACCAATTGGCGGATATTTTCACCAAACCCTTAAATGAAAGCCGCTTTTGCAAACTGAGGAGTGAATTGAATGTCTTAGATTACTCCAATGTTGCATAAAATTATGGATAAATTAAATGTATGCTCATTTGTAAAAGCTTGAAAGTTTGTGTGCTAAAAGATTTTATGCAAAAGGATTTTGGTTTAAAATAAATGTAAAAAATATTTCATGATAATATTTTGGGATATTTAATGCATAATGATCCTTAAAGATTTAGTTGAGTCCAAGTTCCAGAAAAATCGGAACTACCGCTGTCTCCTGCGGTACTTCCGGTGACCGGTACTACCGGCTGTGGATGCGGTGCTTCCGCGACTAGCGGAACTACCGGCCCTGTCAGCGGTACTACCGCATGAGAGGAATGTTCGCCCTGGTCCGAACGTCTCCACCTGACCATTCGCCCAGTCCGAACGTTCAGCGGATCTACGGGCCATGGAAGCGGTACTTCCGCACCTAGCGGTACTACCGGTCCTGTCAGCGGAACTACCGCATGAGATTTAAAGAGGGCCGCATGAGATTTAAAGAGGGGTATTCGCTCTGGTCCGAACGTCTCCACCTGACCGTTCACCCGGTCCGAACGTTTCAGTCAGCGGTACTACCGGCCATGGAAGCGGTACTTCCGCAGAGAGGAACTACCGTTCGATAGGAGCGTTACTACCGCTGAGTGGTACTACTGGCCCAGAACGGCGGTACTACCGATTGTCCTGACAGTGCAGCAAACTCACTTTATTCTTCTTCAATCTGAATTGATCTATTCTTCTTTGATCCTCATAGATTGTTTTCCTTGTTCATGGTTAGAATAAGAGCCACTGGCAGGAGTATGTACTCCTCCTCTGGGGATACTTCTGGCACTCCTGCTCTTCCTCCCCCCGAGTCAGCATAGAAGGAGGCTCAAGATAAGGGGAAGGCCCTGGCATCTCAGTCTAACTCAGGATCCGAAACTGAGTCTGAGCACCGTGAGAGTTCTCCTATGGAGGCATCCGAGGAGGACTTAGCTGACAGGGAGAACCCTGAGATTGATCTCAAGAATATCACTGCCGATGAGTATGCAAGACTAAGGCACAGAAATCAATTAGAACTTCCTTGCAATTCCATCAATCCCACGTTTCACACCAAGTTTCAGGAGAAAGTCTTTGATCAAATGTATGGACCAGATCGACAGTTTGCTGATCACAAGTTTGTTGATTGGGATCATCTGGATTCCATTGACAAATATGAGGACACATACAGACTCTTCTAGAGGGCAGGCATTCACCAGCTAGTAGCGTTGCCTTGTAATTACAATGAGGAGATCATACGCCAGTTTTATGCCACAGTTTATATCTCCCCAGATATTAAGTACCTGACATGGATGACAGTTTAAACCACGCTGGAGGCCACCAAGCATGACTTTGAGTTGGCATTAAGAGCGGAGCTAAGTGCTTATGAGAAGGTATATGACAAGCCCGCTCTTGATATTCATGCTATGTCCATCTACTACAACACTGCTGAAAAGTTTGTCCTTGGCAAGAATATTGGACTTCTTCCCATCCCTAGCTTGGTAAACCGTATAATCAACCACACTATCTTCCCAAAGAGCTGCCATTCGAGGTCACGCTTGGAACCTCATAGATTACATCATGAAGGGGGAGAAATTTGATGTGGTTGACGTTATCATTCGGGAGATAGCCACTTCCAAAAATGATCGCATCAAGCACATCAACTATGCACCCTACATTATGGCATTGATTAATACCAAGTTTGAGTTTCGCGGAGGACGTGGTGGAGTGCACAAGCCATACAAGCCCAGACCTGACCCTCCTTTTCCCACAACTGTTAGAGCTCGACAGGCAGATCCAGGAGCAGGATCATCATCAGCAGCAGCTGGAGCAGCAGCAGCCCAGCCACAGGAGATCGGTCAGCCCTCTCTCTCCCAGGTCTATTCGACCATGCTCGAGGGGTTCTCCACCCTCAACTCCAGGATGGACGCGATGGATGGGAGACTGGATTCTATCGACAACAGGCTGACCTCACTAGATGGCAGAGTTACAGCCATGGAGCAATCCCATTCTCAGCCATCTGCGTCGCCGCCTCGGTCGCCTCCTCGCTACACTCGACGTCGTCTCCGTCGTGACCCTTCTCCTCCCCAGGAGTGATCTCTTTTTGGTATTTGATGCCAAATGGGGAGAAGTGTGTGGGAAGTTGGGCAGTTGGACTAGCTATCTATCTTTTTATCTATTTGCTTTTGGGCTGTAATGAACAATTTGTATTTTGTGTGGTGTAATGAACTTATGTTTATGGTTGCTTGGATATAATGAATTTTATGCTCATGGATGCTTATTATGTATTTTACTTAAATGACAATTTACTTTCACTCTATGATATCTCTTTGTCTTATGCATCTTGTACAAAATGTCACATTTGTATCCATGCACATGTTTAGGGGGAGTCATCTCCCCTCTTGGACTTTAAAATGGAGATAGTTTATTTTATGCCAATACAAAATTTACTGCAAAGAACTACTCTCATTTAAAAGTCAACAAAGAATATACAACTTGTTGTCAAACAAATTGGTATATTCAAAAACATTTATCCCACATAAAATTTGGGTTGTCATCAATTACCAAAAAGGAGGAGATTGAAAGCATCTAGGCCCCTAAAAATGATTTTAGTAATTAATGAATTCTTGTGAATATGGGACTAACGTGTTTTATGAGCATGCAAAGGGTTAGTCCACATGCGAGCGACAAGATGCAAGCCAAAGGATAAAAATGAAGACTCAAAATTATTCAAGGCACAGGTATATTTAGAAAAGATCTCTTTTTATTTTACCGGTCTTAGAAGAATGGTGGAAGACCGGATTATAGGGTAGATAATCGTACCATAAAGAGGGATCTTGGCAAGTAGCTTGATAGCAAATTTTATGTGCCACTTGGATCAACTTAGAAACTTGCATTCATCAAAATCCCATTTTAAAACAAAGTTTGCTCTGTCTGGACGAGCGGTAGTACCGCAAATTTGAACGTCGGAACTACCAGAGAGCGGTAGTTCCGCGCCCAAAAGCGGTAGTACCGGCGACCGGAAGCTCCGGACTTTGACTGGAGCCTTTTTTTTCCAGAGAGCACCCACGGATGTGTGTTTAGATTTTCTGAAAATGGACGTTCCGGCGATTTAAACACCGGAACTACCGCTGTGAGCGGTAGTACCGCATTTTTGAGCGGTACTTCCGGCGTCCGGTAGATCCGGAAGGTGAGCGGAATGTTTTTTCCAGAGAGCTCCTCCGGATGATTTCTGAGATTTCGCGGAGCGGAAGTACCGGCGATTTCAACGCTGGAACTACCATAGGTTGCGGTAGTTCCGCCCTCCAGAGCGGTACTTCCGGGGTCCGGTAGCTCCGGACTGAGAGCGGTACGTTTTTTCCAGAGAGCACCAAATTTGGGACCTTTCGAATTTCGGCCAGAGCGGTAGTACCGCACCGACTTTGCGAAACTACCGGAGAACGGTAGTACCGCAAGTTTGAACGGTAGTAGTACCGCGCCGCCAAATCCAACGGTCACTGCAGAGCTCTGACATAGCCGTTTTGCCGCGAAGATTTGGTAGCGATAGTACCGGCCCTTAGGGGCGGTAGTATCGCTCATCCTGAATTTTTCAGGAATTTATGTCAAACGGCTAGTTTTAGTTGGCGGAGACTATAAATACCCGTACCACTGCACAAGGGCTAAGATTAAAAACTCATTGCATATTTCTTGAGCCCTAGAGCATTCACTCCACCCTCATTCTCACTTTGTGCATTAAATTGAGGTGGTTTTGCAATTAGTGCTAGAATTCATTAGTTGATCCATTTGGCACTAGAATTGCATTCAAGTGAAGCCCAGATTTATTACTCTTAGTGCTTGCCAGCACTTGGACGATTGGGCAGAGATTCGATCGGTGATCTTCTCAAGAAGCTTGTGAGAAGACCCGGTGACTTGTGAAGGTCGGAGCTCACCTATCCGGAGCGGGGAAGAGCTACCATAGTGATCGAGGTGCTTCGGCTTAATTCGTGGAGCCGGTCCGATTAGTTCGGGCTAACCTCAACGTGGATTACGGGAAACCGACAAGTTTCCGATCACCACGGTAAAACATCGGTTGTGTTCATCTCTTTTCTAGCTCATGTCATTTTATTTAATTGTGATCATTTGATTGATTAGAGCTAGGATTGTTCTATTCTTGACTAGAATTGTGTAGGATTAATTGCTTTACCTTCTTGTCATCTAAATTGTAAAGAATTAATCAAGTAAACAAGAAAATTTCAAATACCTCCTATTCACCCCCCCTCTAGTCGGTATCCTTGATCCTACACCTTGTCGGGCCGCTGACACCTGACGCTGAGGAAGACGGCCAAGCGAGGCCATAAGGGAGGACGCTGCCATAGTACAGAGGGAGCCAGGGTGATGATGGAGGGGGCTGGGGAGGCTGTTGGAGAGGGGTAGTGCTGTTTGTACATTTGTTGTTCATGTACTACTTATATTTCTTATTTACTAAGTGATGTTTGCAACACTGTTGCAATCTTAGTTGTACTTCTCTTTACGATGTTCGTTTGTTCAATCCATGTTGCAGCAACAAGACCACATGGACCAGCTTTGTGTAGCGACATGACCACATGGGGCAGCTCTGCGCCACAACAAGACCACACGGGCCAGTTTTGCGCGGTGAGAAGACCAAAGGGTGCATCTTTGCGTAGCGACAAGACCACACAAGATAGCTTTGCGCAGCCATAAGACCACACGAGTCAGCTTTACACAGCGACAAGACCAAATGGTACAGCTTTGCGTAGTGCAAAGACCTGACTCGTCAGCTTTGCGTACCGACAGGACCACATTGGGTAGCTTTGCGCAGTGACAAGACCACATGGGCCAGCTTTGCGTAGTGACTACACCAGGCGGGCAGTTTTATACAGTGAGAAGACCACACAGGGTAGTTTCATGCAGCAAGAAGGCAACAGGGGGCTCTATAAAAGGAGGTGGAAGAGATTTCGGAGAGAACACTACACAAGTAAACCCAACACTACACTAGAACTTGCTTCACCACACCGGGATGGACAAGAGGCAGAAGAAGCAATGGGACAAGATGATGAAGCGATGGGAGGAGACCTACGACCTAACAAGGCCTGATGCCGCCCATGACGAAAAAGCAAGGGCTGCTGCGGCCCGGGTTGAACAAGCAGAGCGCGCTACGAGGTCAGCTCCCCTCAATGACGTCACCCGTAACAATAACACCATCCCGAACGTTCCTATCGAGTGTGCGCTGCAACACCCGCCTGAGGGGGATACGCCTTCCCTATGTTGGTGCTGGGGCCCATGCAAATCTTTCAAATCTAAGTACCGCCTTAGCCTAGGTATGCGTTACTGGGGTTGCACACACTACTCCAGTGAATATTCCGACCGCCATCAAGACACCACTAGCTATCGGTAGCTGGTAAGGACTAGTTACACTATGTTCTCTATACTTTTTCTCCTTTAAAGTACGCATTAACAACCTCTCCCGTGTACCCACAGTCCTCGAAACCCCTATGTGGCTACCGCAAATGGATCGATCTTGAGATCTACCCAGAGGACTAGTGGGCTCTTGACTTCGAGGAGTGGAATGTCAAAAGGTCCTGCGAGATCCAGGAGGAGCGCCATAAGGACGAGCAAACTGAACATATACATCAGGAGATGAAAACTCATCTTGAGACGTGCACGCTCAGTAAGCGCGAGGCTCGCACGAGGGTGCGTGAGAAAAAAAAGGAAAATGGCGGCCAAGGCAAAAAAAAAGGCCGTCGAGGAGTTCAACGCCGAGCTCGCAAGAAAGAAAAAATGGTCCCAGTCCACGTAGTAGGTCGGGCCGTCTCGCACTAACTACTCCCCCGAAGGTTGAATTTAGTTTTATTCAAAAAGGTTCATATGCATCGTAGGAGCAGTTCGGTTTTTTGCATCGTACATGATGCTCTTTGTTATACATGTAATCAAACCCTACGTGCTGTGTTACTCCCAACTGTACTATGAAGCCTATTTAATTCGGACAAGCATATTTCCTCGTCTTTTCGTATTCAATTATTCATGTAACAAGTCATCCAACAACATTAACAAACCAGTTTTCCTCTGCGTACGAATTCCTGGTTACATCGCAATATCACTTACCTTCATACTTACCGATCATTATTATTTCATTCATTCTTAAAAAATTAACGAAATTTCTTGCACTACAACAACATACAACGATTGCAAGCTCTTATTGTGAATATAACATATTATCTACCATTCATAATCTACGAAAATTACAAATAAACTAACCCACACTACCTCTAGGAATGGCTCGTTTGCAGTCGCTGCACAGCCAAGTGAGTACAATTGTAGTCGTCTGGCCGCTGGGCGACAGACTGCAATCTCTGAAACGCCCAACGGCCCATGGACAGCTTGCGTGTCGCGCGGCCGTTAAGCGGTAGGTTCTAGTCGCTTAACGGTTAGATAATTGAATATTATTTCTGTAAAAAAATGTTCATATAGGTATATTACTTTTATTTTAAATAAAATATGGATTATTTATTTTAAAAAAATCAAGGAAGGAAGGGAGGTGCTTTTCCGTGCAGTCGCTGTTCTGTCTTGGAAATAAAACAGGAGAAGAGGCGACGAGAGACGGAGACGACGACGTATCTGCTCTGCTCTTCCTTGCTCCGCTCCTCTCCACTACCACCGCACGGCCGTCTCGCGGAAGTAGCCCCACAGGTATGGGTTGCCATTCGGATTCGCTTTCCTCTCTCCAGGTCATGCGATACGCGCCGGCGCCGCCCCAGTCAGATCCGGGCGCCGGGGCACGGATTCCCCCCTGCGCTATCATTATGTGCGGTTGCAGTGGGTAGCTTCGGTTTAGTTCTGTAATTCATGTGGTCATCAGGCAAAAGATGATGTTTTTCCTGCCCATTACCTTCTATGGAAGATTGGAATATGGAATTTCTTGGGCCTTACCTTCTACTAGTACTAGGTGTGTTGGAAAGAGATGTATGCATGCAAAAGCTCCGCTCTTATGTTTTCGTTGCTCATGCCGTAAAGCAAATCATTATTGGCCTTTAGATTAGCTTTGTGATCTGGGAGGATCCTCCTTTTGTGGCCGCCAAATTGCTTTGGGAATTATGATTTGACAGTTTGTTGTCCCAGTTCATGGTGTTAGTTGATCTTGTATTTGTGGATGTCTCAGGTTGATGACTTCATGTCACTTCTAACCCATTTCCAGTGTTTTGTTTCTCTCTTGCATGTTCCCTTGCTCGTAGGATTATTCTGTTTCGTTGTTTAGCTAGCGCATGGGTATAAAGGTTGAAGCTTGCATTTCAATATCATGTACTGTTATTTCTGTATTCTCGATGCTCTGTTGCTAATCACACCTTTAAGTGTCTCTACCTCTAGACCGTCCAATTTGCTCTGAAGAATATATCTTTCTGCGTAAAGTAGATACCTTGTGTCGTCTTTAGCCACGCGTCGTCCCATTTGCTAGATCAGGCTAGGTTGAAATTACTACTAATGTACACAGTGTATCTTTTCTTTAGTCCACTGTGTTATGGTCTTCTTGTTCATTTACCCTATCTTCTCCTGTTAGTGGCTATGGTTCTTGCTATCCTACTGGAAGCTTTCTTACGCCTCCACTATGCAGATTCTTGGTACTTGAGCAACTGAGATAGCGTAATTAGACAGAATACCTATAAATAACTCCCCCTTGTTGCCTTGTCTTTGCAGCTCAACCGTTTGAGGGTTCTTGGGAGAGTGTGAGATGAGTGGCCCAATGCAATGCACATCGCAGCCACAATTTATGACTAGCGTCGGGCGGAAGAGTCCCTCAAATGGTCCCGGAACTCCTCTTATTGACAGCATAGATGTTGATCAGATTGTTATTCCGGAGGTATGATATTTGTGTGTGATAGTCCTTGCTTGGGTTGTGAAAAGAACAAAATGTCACCATGACAGCTAATATCCATGCATGCTAGTTAGGTTCTTTCTTTCATTTTTCAAGATAATCCTCCCATGTGTGTCTGTTGTAGCGATGTGTCAGGTTCATGACACAATTTGTATAATTAGTAGTTTCTAACCTGATGTGCCAAAAAAGGATTAAGAATTAAACATTAGTATCTGTTGAGAAATATAGAAAATACTGATCAAGTGAAGGAGAAGCACTAATCTAGCCTGTTTGTTTTGCTGACTTTTGCATCTCTGGATGCTGGCTTCAGAATGAAGAACACTAATTATTGGTTGTTTTATGCTATTGGCAGAAAAATAGTTGGAAGAACTTATTCTCATACATAGGGCCTGGATTTCTCGTCTCTATTGCGTATATTGATCCTGGCAATTGTAAGAGTAGCTGGATTTGTTGTTCATTTCATTTTAGTGAGTATTCATTTGCTATCCTGATGTGCTCATGACCAAAAAAAAAATTGCTCATCTTGCAGTTGAAACGGACCTACAGGCTGGAGCACAATACAAATATGAGGTGCAGCACCATTTATTTATTTAATTTAATTTTTGTGCTGCCTATCCTATCTTTACTTTAAAGTATGGGTTTTTATGGATTGAACTTCTGTCATTCAGCTATATCATGCTTATCTCTAACAAAGAACCACAACCATCTCTTTTGTTGGCAGCTTCTTTGGATCATACTTATTGCATCCTGTGCTGCTCTTATAATTCAATCACTTGCAGCCAAGCTAGGGGTTGTGACTGGTCTGTATTATGAGCTTTGCGGCACTTATCTTTGTTTAATTGAGCATCATTATTGCTTTTCATGTGAGCATTCCTGATCATTTTTTATGTTTTTCTATATGATAGGGAAGCATCTCGCTGAGCATTGTAGAGCTGAATATCCCAAGGCCACAAATTTCATCTTATGGATTCTTGCAGAATTGGCTGTAGTTGCATGTGACATTCCTGAAGGTATAAAATGTGTGAATTTGAGCTTCTGTTGCATGCTTTGCATTTTACATTTAAGTGAATCACAGAGCTACTTGGATTCTACAGTTCAGTCGTTTGGTGATATTGCAGATGATGTCATACTTTTTAAATCAAATCTAAATTTAAAATAGCTGTGAGTTAAACTGGCAAATAATAGACATCTGCAACTTTGTGCTTTGTGTTGACTCTGTCTGGTAATATCTAATCAGCTTTGGTGGTTTCTTATTCGTTGCAGTAATTGGAACTGCTTTTGCTTTGAACATGCTCTTCAAAATCCCGGTATGGTGTGGTGTTCTGATAACTGTGCTCAGCACTCTGATGCTCCTGTTACTACAACAATACGGGGTAAGAATATGTCTTGTACATTTCACAATATTTTTTACCAGTTAGTATTTTTCCCATGAAGTTTCGATGCCAGAGAAAAAAAAGTATTTTTATTTGAAATATTGAGGTGTATATGTCATAGAGGTGGGCCCAAGGCCTAGTCGGTCTATTATTAGGAATGAGAGATTGGGTTCTATTTGAGTTAGAGATTAGTTTCCTTATGTTAGAGATATAATTAGAGATATGATATTGTTAGAGATATGATTGAGATTAGATTCGATCTGTTAGGGGGAGCCCGTTTATATAAAGAGGGCTACCGCATGCTATTGGAATTAAGCAGAGCAACGTTTGGTTGCCGGCTTCCCTACGGAATCCCCTGTTCTGGTCCCCCGTTTGATCTAGCCATAACAACTTGGTATCAGAGCCGTTGATCCCTTCCCACGACTTCTGCTACCATGGTTTCTGCGATTCGTCCTATTGCCGAGTCATTGGCCATAATGAAAGCTAGCGCTGAGAAGATGGCCAGCGGCAACTTCAGCAAAGGGATGGGGGAAGCCTTCCTCAACCTGCATGCTTTATTAGAGAACACCTTGAAGGAGCGGGAGGAGGCGAAACAAGAGGCCGCTCTCCGGTCCGCACCGGCCACCGCTCTTTGCCGCCGCTGGCCGAGCCGTCTCCAGCCGCCGCCGCGCGGTCCGTCTCCGCCGGGCCGTAGCCGCCGCCCGCCGATGCCGATCGGGACAGCTCCGCCATCGGATCCGGCATCCTCCGCCGCCGATTCACCGCTTCCGGCACCGCCGCCTCCGTTCGCAGCCGCCGCCGCCCGGGCCGCCCCAGCCCGAGCCGCCGCCTCCATCTGCAGCCTCCGCCGCATCCACTCGGGCCACCCGACCCGCTCCGCCCGAGCCGCCGCCACCTGGGTTGGAGTCGCCGGGCCGTCTCCGCCCATGCCGACGCCGCCGCCCGGGCCGCATCCGCTTGAGCCGCTGCCGCTCGGTCCGCCTCCGCCGAGTCACCGCCGCCCGCTCCACCTCTGCTTCCGCCGCATGGATCCGCGGCCATCGCTGTCGCCCGTCTGTCCGCGGCCGCTGGCCCTCTGCGCCGGCTTGCTCTTTGCGTCACAATATTTTTTACCAGTTAGTATTTTTCCCATGAAGTTTCGATGCCAAAGAAAAAAAAGTATTTTTATTTGAAATATTGAGGTGTATATGTCATAGAGGTGGGCCCAAGGCCTAGTCGGTCTATTATTAGGAATGAGAGATTGGGTTCTATTTGAGTTAGAGATTAGTTTCCTTATGTTAGAGATATAATTAGAGATATGATATTGTTAGAGATATGATTGAGATTAGATTCGATCTGTTAGGGGGAGCCCGTTTATATAAAGAGGGCTACCGCATGCTATTGGAATTAAGCAGAGCAACGTTTGGTTGCCGGCTTCCCTACGGAATCCCCTGTTCTGGTCCGCCGTTTGATCTAGCCATAACAGTATATCTGTTGCACTTGTGATTTAACAGAAGTACTATTTAAAGGAGATTTGTTAGCATAGAGTTTGAACTAGCAGATCATCAGTACAATTGCATTAGTTAACAGGTGATGTTTGTATTTGTCTTGTTCGTCAAGTTACTCATATTGCATATTGATTTGTTTTCATGCAGGTCCGTAAGCTGGAATTTCTGATATCGTTTCTGGTATTCTTAATAGCAACTTGTTTCTTAGTTGAACTTGGGCATTCTAAACCAAATTCTTCAGAAGTTGTGAGGGGCCTTTTTGTTCCTGAACTTAAAGGAAATGGGGCTACGGGTCTTGCTATCTCATTACTTGGTGCTATGGTGATGCCGTAAGCTTCCTATCCATCCATTCTTTTACCAAACATTTCTGTAATTTTTTACATAAGACCTTTTTTTCATGTTTCTATAAAAAAATTGCAGGCATAACCTTTTTCTCCACTCAGCATTGGTACTATCAAGAAAAGTACCACGGTCGGTTCATGGGATCAAAGTAATTTCTCATTGTCTTTATCTTAACTTAATGTGTTATTGCTATTTTGATTGTATTCTTAATCTGATATCCTTTGTGTACCCGAATTTGTCTATCCTTGCTGTTGTGTCCTACTAAAATTGACTTTTACAGTTTGGTATGTTGAGAACACATCTTGCTACTAATTTCAGAAATACAAGCATGCAGAAGACAAAATAATATTATTTTTATGATCAAATCATTACTATTATAAAAAAAATGAGTTGGTAGTTGTACGTCCATTCTCCTCCAACCGCTCTATTCATTCAACTTCTCACCATTCTCCACTTTCCAACCGATCAGAGCAACTTTTTTCTATAGCACGATTCTCTATTTATTCAATGAGTTTCGTTGCAACGCACGGGTACGTAACTAATATTTATTTATTTTCCACTTTGTTTCAGGAGGCCTGCAGATTCTATACAATTGAAAGTGCATTTGCCCTCACAGTAGCCTTTCTCATCAACATATCTATCATATCTGTTAGTGGCGCCGTCTGCGGTTCAGATAATTTGAACCCTGAAGACCAGATGAATTGCAGTGATCTGGATCTTAACAAAGCTTCATTTTTGTTAAAGGTTGGGCAGAAATTTCATTGTCTTTGTATTATTGTATTAGCTGACAATGTAACGATGCGGGATAGATTGTTCATTTTGTGCTACAAACATTTTATGGTTTTGACAAAAGTTTAGTGTAAATCAGGCAGATGCTTTACTTCATAAAAAAGGAGCTGAGCATTTATTTGTTAAACTACAATGTTGTATGTATCATGTGCTAAGTTGGAAATCTGTGGAGGTCCAATGCAAACCTGCCTGATTTATGCAATTTTCCTATTTGAGAAATATGAAGTGCTTTCTAATAAGAGACATTATGTCTTCGTTGGAAGATTTTGAATTTTACTTCATTTACGTAGAACTCATGCATCAACAGCTCTCGAATGTTGTTGCCAAGTCCCACATTGCAGTATATATTCTGATCCCATATTGCCTTTTGTCTGTTGTTGTAGAATGTCCTTGGAAACTGGAGCTCAAAGTTGTTCGCAGTTGCCTTGTTGGCATCTGGCCAGAGTTCTACAATTACTGGAACTTATGCGGGACAATATGTCATGCAGGTTTTGTATATCTTGTATTATTCTTTATTAGTGAACTTGCAAACTGCAAAGTTTAATGTCAGACTGTATACCTTGTTCTAATGCATAAACTACTCAAAATGTATTTATAATGTTAATCGCAGTGGTAACCATGCATGTGCTTGTTAAAAACATTTAGTATTTTAATTGAGCTTTATGTTGGTAAAACATTAAAAATAAATTATTAAGAAAAACCTTAGGTTTTCAATGTGTGCTGGCATTGCTGGTACCGGATTTTCATGTTCAATTAAATTGTGAAGAAAATGGATAGGGAAGGGAGAAAAGTTGGGCACTACCCTTGCTAGTGCCAGCTTAATCATGGTCAATTAGGTTGTGGAGAAAACAGACAAGGATGGTAGTAAGCCTTGGGCAAAAAATACAGCTGAGATTGTCTTACTTTTTTTTTCAATTTTATTCCCTGTAAAGGAGAAAAAATGCCACATTCCAGATGTATGAAATTTCATCTAATAGGAGCTAACCTTTGCTCATTTCTTAACCTAGGGGTTTCTAGATCTTCGGATGACGCCCTGGAAACGGAATCTTCTAACTAGGTCCTTGGCAATTCTGCCAAGTCTGATTGTGTCAGTAATTGGTGGTTCCTCAGCAGCTGGGAAGTTGATTATCATTGCATCGGTAATCACTTAAACTTTATTTTGTTGTCATCATCCTGCTGATAATATTTATAAGAAATTTCGATGCACATGAAAGTTAATTGCTCTGTTTCATATGCCTATTTTTTAAAATTAATTCCTCACTATGTTATATGCAGATGATACTGTCATTTGAACTTCCTTTTGCTCTAGTTCCACTCCTTAAATTCACCAGCAGCAAAACAAAGATGGGGCAGCATATAAATTCAAAATGGGTAAGTAGTTTATCACAGAATTGGAAATATACAACGATTTTTCAGCAATGTCATTATGACTTACAAGGCATCTAAATTGGCATTTCAATGCAGATTGCTGTGCTAACTTGGGCGATCGGTTCGTTTGTTGTCGTCATCAACACCTACTTCCTGATAACAAGCTTTGTCAAGTTGCTCCTTCACAGTGGGCTATCCACCGTCTCCCAAGTATTCTCTGGAATATTTGGGTTCCTCGGCATGCTCATATACATAGCCGCAATTCTTTACCTAGTTTTCCGGAAGAACAGAAAGTCTACCCTGCCATTGCTACAGCAAAGTGATTCGGAGCTTGCGGTAGCATGCCACAACACAGGCACCGAAGGAGAAGGTTCTCTGGGCCATCTGCCCCGGGAGGATATTTCGAGCATGCAACTTCCTCAGCAGCGCCCTGCATCTGATCTGGATTAGATATTTAGATGTAACAATCAGGGAAAATAGATATTTTTCTGATGATGATGATGTAGTAGCTACATAACTGAAAGAGTTAGGTACGTACATCAGATATTGACGTAGATCACCCTAGTGATGCTTATAGTGGCCAATAATTTTCTCTTGTACTGTTGACTGTATACAAGCGGCTGGATATCTGGGAGCAAAAATTTCTTAGCAAGAATGAATGATACTACATGCTGAATTTTCATGAATGTCAGACTACTACATGCTGAATTTTCATGAATGTCAGACTAGCTAAGTTTATGTCGTAGTCTTATGGAGAACAAGACATGATTTTCTGTACATCGTGCTGACCATTCTTGTAAGCTGTAATGCTGCCATTGTCTCGAGGTCTGAATGACTGATGCCCGGAAAGGAAGAATTTCACACGAAACATTTAATTCCTACGGGAAGCTGAGAAAAACGCTGCGTTCCGAATGACCTGAATCTTATCACGAACGCTTCTCAAGGTAGCAGCTGACCGAGGAGACGCCTGCCAAGCCCGGTTGTCTCTTGCTGCAAGTCTGGAACCATACTTGTACTGTTCATATATTCTCTGGTCATGGCCATGATACAAATTGGGCGATGCTTCCGACAATCTGACTTTGGCCACACAGACCAACCAATATCACAGAATCGAAAGACTCATCAAAACTGCCAAATTACCGGTCCATTTAGACGGCGGCGGATTCTATATGAAGGCATGGAGATCGTGATAAGGGCAGGCCAGCCGGCATAGGTGTAGCAGTAGCTCTGATGGCGACAAGAGCACGGTCGTTGCTCCTGTGGCTGTGCCTGTGCTTCTGCTTCGCTTCTTTCTTGTGCTCCCATGAGGAGGAGCGGCAGCGGTTTGCCGGCGATGGGTACCGGGTCGGCGCCGTCACGGTGGACAAGGGAGGAAGACGGCTCCGTGCTGAGCTCGTGGCCGTCGCTGGCGGCCGGTCCGCGGCGTACGGCGACGACGTGCAGAAGCTCGACGTGTATGCCAGGTGGGATGATCGATACCCTTTAGCATTTGCTGTAGTTTTTGCTGAAGTGCTCTGGTTTTGGGTGCTAACTGGGGTACGTTATGCACATGTATGTGCGCGTAGCGGTTGAGATTCAAGGTCGTGTAGGAATCACGGGCTCTTTCGTGTGGTAAACTCCTCCTCGTTTTGGTTTGAGTTTCTGATTTCGGGTTTATTTTATCTTTTTTTATACTTTTGACTTTTTAACTTTTTTGCCGATTCTTTTTTCGTATTTGTTTGTATTATACGTGATGGGTAAACATAATTTTTCTATTTTAAAATTTTTAAATTTTAATTATGCTAAATAAGCATCTGTCAGCTACGGTGTTTTTTCGCTAGCTACAGTACTTTTCAGCTATTAAGGCCCCGTTTGGCAGAGCTCTAGCTCTAGGAAATCTACAAATCTGTAGATTTCCTAGAGCTGGTCATTTGTAGCTCTAGGAAATCCTGGATCTCGAGTTGCAGGTATGTTAAGTGCATTTATATGACTCATTTTATTTATATTATATATTAAATAAAAATATTTAAATCACTTTAATTTAGTCAACAAACTACAGATCCAGCATAGATCTCGGAGCTAGAGCTGTGCCAAACGGGACCTAAATACTTAAGAAAACTCTTTTGAGCAGAGCCGGTCAACCTTAGTTAAACTAGTACATAATTTTGAAAAGCTAAACTAGTACATATATTATCCATCTTTCAGACCAGTTATGCATACATGGTTAACAGTTCACCTTTTTTATATACAAAAAAAAGAGGAATGGCTAGCATGTTTTCCTTGTGTGCGTACTGTATTATAGCCTAGTAGGAGAAACGTCGATTTCTATCCATTTCAAGGGACTGAATAGTTTGCCGATAGCGTCATTCATGCACTATGTCTACCAGATTTCTCAGGAACATATGCCGAAAAGAAAAACACTTTCATTCCTGACAAACTCCAAAAAAAAAAAAGACCACGAAATCAGGTTTTGATGCCTCTGCCTCATACGTATCACCAGTAAAATGCAGCAACATTTTTCAAATGAATCGACTCCATAGGCTATTGGGCTTTTTCTTTACGGTTTTAAAAATGGCTTTTGTCTTTTGCTACAGTATCTAACTTTCAAATTGAGTATTTTTTTCAAGACGGGATTTACAAGTTAATTGTAGTACACGTTAAAAGCCTAACATCTGTATCAACCAAAATCACAAACAAGTATCTCTCTCTTCGTAATTTCTGTCGCAAATAGCTAAAATTCAAAAATTTCAACCAAAAGTCATAAGCCGCAGCTAAAAAGAACATGCCCATTATTCTACCACATCACAGTCTCTTTTCACCTTGACTAGCATGGTCAGCTACTCGGCTTGTGACCGGTGATCCAAGAGCTGAATTTTCACGTCCCATTCTGAAGCAGCTTCTACCAGACACCTTTTTGAACTAGGTTGTTTTCAGTGGGGATCAAAGCCAGGACCTCACGCTTGTGCACCAAATACCTCCTAGTTTGTCGTCGAAGAACAGGAGGAAGAAAAGAAAAGGCAAGATACCTCCTTGTTTGCTGACGGCCGATGCTATGGTCCAGAATTATGTCCAGTCTATTCGATTATGTCCAGTACATAAAGGCCGAAAAGCAAACGATTAAAAGACGTTGTGACATAGAAAAGGAAAATCACAAAACGCATCACGAACAAACGCATGCGCCCCGCTCGTTCCAGTTTAAGCTTTTGGTTTATTTTTTACTATTTATAAATTTCATTTTTTCTGAATTTTTAGTTTTTTTAACTTTTTTGTCGGTTCTTTTTTCCCGTATTCGTTTACGTTGTCCGTGATGAGCTATCATATTTTTTCTATTTTTAAATTTTTTAAATTTAATTACACCAAATAAATTTACCTTCAGTTACAGTGAAATTTCAGTCACTACAGTGCAATTTCAGCCATAAACCACAACTTTTCAGCGCAACCGAGCGGGGCCGCGCAATCCAATAATTGGTGTGTCCAGATGATACGTGAAACAGTAGACTTTTCTCACTCTTTTGTTTTGCTCCATGGGCCGGCTTCGTCGTGTCTGCGGGACAGCAAGTGATAAGGTGGTCACATGTATATTCCATGCTCTTCCGGACTCTGCTTTGTCAGTCATCACCATCTTGATCTTAGCACTTGGGTGCTAGGCAGAAGTCAAGTCTGATAAATCCTCCTTGAGGAAAAAAATGACTGATATATCAAGATTTTTCTTGCCTTAATTAGGACCCAGCTAACATTGGTAGTAAAATAGCACCGCTCTGTCGAGTTTATAAACTCATAGCGTAATTTTGTCTAAATATCGAAGCTAAACTAGTGAATATCACATGGCTGAGAAATGTGACCATGTCCTGCCATGACTCGAATTCTTTTAAGACTTAGAAATGTTAGACTAAATGATTCATGTACTGACTTTAATCGCCAGAGAATTATTACTTCCTTTAAAGGACGAGGAGTTGACTTTATAAAACCATAATATGTGGCTATAGCAACCCAAGAAAGCCAAAAGCCAAGCCAACGAATCTCACTGAAGGCAGAGGCAATTAGAGGCGCACGACGGGGTAGAGATTAGCTATTTTTTAGCACTGGATTCTTATGTAAAGAATCTAATTGTGTAAAAGTTTCTAATGAGAAAGTGATAATTACTTGTACTCTTTTGACTTTCTATTTAAGAAATTTACGATCGATTTTATCAAATCTTTTCTCTCTTATCATGTTGTTTTGTTACTGTTATTATGATTCCCTCTACGAGATTCGTCTAATTTATTTTTGGTACAATACACACATGCGTATTGTATCTACAATATCATATAAGATCCAAGCCAGCTAGGCATAAGAAAGGATATCAAATATAGAGCATTTGTTAAGGAAAAGAGAAGATCGGACAGAGCGAGTGAGCAACTATTGGAAACAGTTTAATTATTGTTATCTGGATCTCTTAGATGCTGACAAGAATCAAACTGCACTGGCAACAGGATCAGGATACGAGCGGAAACCACCGTAGCCGGTTAATTAACAATACGATCATCTCAAGAATCTCAACTCCATGGCTCCAAAATTAAGAACGTCTTCTTTTTTTCTTTAAGAATCAAGGTAAGAACATCTTTTCGTCGTCATTCACGTCAAGCCAGCCTCAAGAAAAACTAGCAGCGGAAGCGCGACGTCACGCCGCACAAGCTACCACGTGAACCAAAGTAAAAAGTCTGTAAGATTGAGGAGGCCGACTAGAGGGGGTGAATAGGCGGTCTAAAATTTTCTTTAAATTAGTATTAGCAATTCAAGACCTTTTCTATTTGCCTAAACCAAGTAAACAATGCGGAAGCTAAATTCAAGTTAGTTTAGCTCAAATAGCGTCTAGAATAAATAAACTCGCCTAAGTGCACCAACAATTCTAGCCTAGGTCAAGGTTTGCAATCTTAGGTTGACAAGCAATCAAATTAATTCTAAATATGTAAATTGCTTGAAAGTAAATTGAGCACAAGAAAGCAAACCACAAATGACACGTTCTCTTTTTACCATGGTATTCGGAGACTTGCCGGTCTTCCCCAGTCCACGTTGAGGTAAGCCCGAACTAATCGAACCGGCTCCACGAATTAAACCTTTCACCTCAATTCCACTAGTGGTAGCTTTTTCCCGCTCTGGGTAGGTAAGCTCCAACCCTCTCAACTTTGCCGGGTCTTCTCATAACCTTCTTTGAGAAGATCACCGCACATGACGCCTCCAACGCCGTCTAGGAGTCAGCAAACTCCAAGAGTAACAAGTCAAACCCCTCACTTGACTCTCACCACGTGCAACGAATGCACAAGCTCACTTGGACACAAAGTTCACCTCTAGAGACAACACATGCACTATAGAGCTCTCTCCCTTCTCACAAAGTGCAACACATGCACACTTGAGTGGAGAGCCTCATTCTAATTCAAGAACACAGAAATGAACTTATCAACAACCTCTCCAACTGGACACAAGGAGGTATTTATACCCCACACCAAAAAACTAGCCGTTGAAGCTAAATCCCTAAAAAAACAGGGAAATCAGAAGTACCGCCTGCCAAAAACCGGAACTTCCGATTGCCTCGCCAACGATCAAAAACTAGCCGTTGGAGTCAAAATTAGAACTTCCACCATTCATATTTCGAAACTTCCGATTTTCCGGTAGTTCAGATATTCGGCCCGGAACTTCCGATTTCTAAGATGCTAAGTTTCTCAAAAGTTGCTCTCTAGAAAAAACGTTCCGCTCAAAGGTCGGAACTTCTGAAAATCGGAAGTTCCGCTTTTCACTCCGATACTTCCGATTTTCCCGAAACTACCGCAGTTATAAAAACGGAACTTTCGTTTTCGGTTTTTCAGCACAGACGACACTCGAAAAAATGGTCATAACTTTGACTCCGATGTCGTGATCTTGAACTCTATGGAAAACTTATTCAGAGAGCTACACAATCTATCTATTTGCATGACCTCAAACACATTAGAGCAATGCAGAAATTACAAAACATCTAAAGAGTCACTACCACGGTCTAATGTTAAAAGAAATAGCAACAAACAATTTTAGACCATGCCAAGTGATAATGCATGATCTCCAACTTTTGTAAAATATATTTGCAAACTTAGATCATGCTACAAGTATTAGATACATGGAGTTCAACCTCTTGCAGAACACACTTGCAAAGTATAGTCACATGTTACAAAGATTAGATGCATGAGCCTCAACTATTTGCAAAACACATTCACAAATAATGGCATCATGTCAAGATGAGCTAGAGCAAGTGAGGTTGAGCCATCAACACATGATGGAACTCAAACTACTAGACATGACCCCTCTTAATAGTACGGCAACATATACTAGCAATCCGGTCTTTCAACCAAACACCAAAACCGGTGAAAGACTAGGAACACATCCTTAGCTCTGACTAGTCATACATTTGCCTTGGGTCATCATCTCGATATGCATCAACTCATGATGCATCCTTTTCATCAACACATGATGGTCTTCACTTGACTTAATAATCAACACATGATCATATCCTCTTGGACATGCATCAATTCATGATGCATCTTTCTTCTTGATGACCTTCATCACATGAAACCATCTTCTTCTCAATCTTGACTTGACGATCTTCAACACATGAAGTCATCTCAAGTCATCCTCATTTGTGGAACATAATCTATTCATCCAACTTATGAAAAATGGTAGTCTATAAAATAATTGTCATCAATTACCAAACTTCACTATTAACACATAATGGAGGGACTAGATTCAACAATCTTTCCTTTTTGGTAATTCATGTCAATCTCAACAAATAATGAGATATAAAAATTGATTTGCGAGTATACCACTTGTACACAACAATTGTATACTCTAAGATAAGCTTTAGACAAAGCTTACTTATCCGGTTGTCATTAATCATTCAACCATTAACACATAATGAAGAGGTTAAAAGACAACCCGATTGCACATGAGTATATATGTACTACACAAGCTATATATACACTCAAGTATGTATTTCAAAGTAAAGATCCTAAATATGCATATTGAAAGAAGCATGAATCAATACTTATGAAACTCTAAAACATAGAGAGAGAGCTCCCCCTAAATGTGTGCATACAAGTGTATATAATGAAAATATATGCACATATTCATTTTGAACAATTAGTGGACTTCAAACTATATTTTGGATCTAGGAATGCATTAGTATATGAGAAAGTAATTTCGAATGCATATCTCTTTGATTTCACCTTTCCATCCAAATGAGACTAAACTATAGTATACTTAAACAAACATATTAGTATCATATAAATATTTGTCATTATCACCAACACAATATAAAAGTATTTGTCATTAACACCAAAACCAACTTAATCGGAGCTTGATCTTTCAATCTCCCCCTTTTTGGTGATTGATGATAAATCCATTTATGATAATAACACTTTGATGAAAATGAGCAAATGATGTAAAATTGAGTACATGAGAGAAGGTGAAAGCATTATTCAACAAATAGATTTACAAAATTTTAATTTTTCCCATTTGGCATCATTCAATTAATTTCTCCCCAATAAATATATTATCACATTTCTCCAGATTGGCATTAGCATTTTCATTATCCAAAACTATTATTTCTCCCCCATTATCAATAAAGCTATCATTACAAATTTCTCAAATATTCAAAGCTATTATCACAAATTTCTCCTCCATTTGGCATTAACCACCAAAAAGAGACAATTAGCACCAAATAGCATTTATTAGCATAAAAACATGGGAAGAAGACAAGTTAAGCCATTTAAGGAGATTTTTCATTATGAGGAGCTTGGTACTAATTGGATAAGAACTTTGATCTTGGTACCAATTAATTTTTGGAAAAGCGGAGGGTTTTTCACAAAAAACTGATGTGGTAGGGGCTTTCTATAAAAACCGAGGACCCGTACGTAATTTTGCAAAATTCGGAGAGGCTTTCCGCAAAAAATCCTATGTGGCTGTGCTCCCGGCATGAATCTCCCCGGGCTTAATATAGAAGAATATCACCACCAACTCAATTATATAGAGCTCTTTTACGATACCTTAAAATGAATATGAGCAGTCTAATATTTGTGATACAATGGATCAAACTAGTTAGGATTTATTTATACTACGACCTACACTATTAGCAGTAGAATCCTAAAAAGGGTAAAATCGTCAAGAAAATATGTGGCGCAACAGTAAATAAATCCCCAGCGATGGCGTGTGCTTTATGGGGCTACCCCGACAGAGCAGGTCCAGAGCTCGCCAATCACTCTGTTGGAGGCTGGATCAGCAGGCATGTTCATCGAGGTCCAGAGCGGCAACCAAGGACGTTCAGCAGAGCTCCAGCCTGAAGAACCAGGGTAGCCCCATGCAGGTCTTCTTCCCTTCCTCCTTGTTCTGCTCATACTCGTTGCCCCGCCGCCTCATGCCAGTCACGGCAGCTGCCGCTTCAGCCGCGATGGTCTTCACGGCCTTGGCCGCGGCCTTCAACGTCCACGGCCCCAACCTCCCAGGCCCAGGAGACGAGCAGGCGCGACATGTCCTCGCCATCCTTGACACAGCCCCGAGCCCATCCCCACAGCGTGGCCGTGTACGCACGGTACAACTCGGCCCAGGCCTCTAGTGCCACACGCAAGACATCATATGAATAGTCAATAATACCCTTCCGAAAAAAAATTTACTCAAAAAAGTCGAGAATACCCTCATAACTCAATGGTTAAATTTTAATTCTACTACTACTCTTGTACTGTCAATAGAATACACTGAAAATTTTCCCATTATATACTCCTCGTTCCAAGAGCGCGTCCAAATTTAAAGACGCATCACCATCGCGCATCATCTTTGACACAGGGTAAGAAACAAATAAAAAGGCGTGTGATCTTTGAAAAGAGATGAGAAAGACGACGCGCAGTTATAGTTGTAGCCCTGCACGCAGTATCTTCTCGCTGAAAAAACTCCGGCTTGCAAATCGCAAAGACAGCCAACTGAAGATCTTTTCTAAAATGCTATGGATAGATAATGCAAGCACAATTTCAAAAATTCAATCATATAAATAAGATATTTCTGTTAGTAATAGATCACGGAATTATCACTAGACACATAGACTCGTAGCGGAAGTAGAGTCGATGTAGAGTGTTGATACGGTCGTAGTCGTACTAGTCGCACGTCACCTCCTTCAGATCCTTGTGATCGCCACAGGTTGCGGATCATTCTAGTGCTGAAGCTTCGCATCAACACCTCCAAGGTATCCACACGTATAGAGCAGGAACACCACGCACCGAAGTACTAGTGCTGGCAGTGTAGTATTAGATAAGGAAGGTGTGGCGTCTAGGGTTTCGAGAATTCTGAATTCTCTCTGTGTCACAAACCCTATACCACCGCTCCCCTCTATTTATAGGCATCTATGATGGTCATCGAACTTGAGACCCATTAGGAACTCGTAGTCAGGGGCGGAGCCAGGAATTGGATATAGGGGGGCAATATGGACAACAAGTAGAGTAGAACCAATAAACCATGCCGAATTTACCGATCCAATAGTCACATACCAGAGTAATATGTTTCGCAAATTACAATGCAAAGAAAATTACATATCTATTAACTTAAACTTAGCTCTACGACTAAAACATGGTCTAAGCCGATTAAAACAGGGTCTCTAGATGTGATGTGAGAGCAACTACTGAAGTGTGTACTTATGGTTTTTGTTTACATTTTTTGATACCACAGTGAACGGTAAATATATTGACGTGGACGGCTCATCTATTTTAGACTCGAGAAGTCATTTAAAAAAACTGCTTTAAAAAACACTCTATTTATTTTGATTTTCGAAGAAATCAAAAAACAAATCCACGAGAACATGTCCATTGTATTGCCGTAGAAATTCGGCCAAAACATTTTCTTGGATTTTAATTAAAGGTTCCTAGCGTTATGTACTCCACCAGCTAGTAGTGCTTGAGTGATCTTCAATCACACCTATAACTAGCTACAACAGCTTCTAGTCAACTCACCAGCCTGCATTAATCATCCTAAGATTAAGAACACAAATATGCATATCCTACATATCACGGTACGCACCACTTTGTAACCTGTATTTACAAAGATCAGTAGATACAAAGCTAAAACAAGAAACAAAACAAAGAGGATTTGGGCTGCATATGACTGGGCTTTAAACATACTTTATATTTGGGCTAAATTGGGAGGGACCAAACCACTAATTAAACACATGTATACATAATAGAGGATTAGTAAAAGGTTGGAGGGTGCCGGGCCCCCTCCAGCCCCCCTTGTCTCCGCCACTGCTCGTAGTCTATATGAACTCAGATCACCATCCGAATTATATCCCAACCCTTTAAGTGTACGACCCTATAGGTTTATGTACACTTCGATATGACCCGAGTACTCCTACTCGTCCACTAATCGGTAGCGGCCCCTAGCAGGACATGCCAACTCCCAAGTATACATAAATATCATATCAAACAAACGTTAACAAAGTTCATATGCATTTCCCTTTGCCTCACAATATCGGTCAAGATCAAGGCAAGTATGTGTCATCCTTGTTGGTTAGCTCGACAACTCTTTCTCGATTATATGATTTGAATTCCCCGACTACGGTTAACTCTTTAACCACGAGCAGCATGGCCATGCATTTCTAGAATCCAGTCATTCGATTGACCTAGATATATCTCTCCTATCGCATGGAGGGGTAAATCCTATCTTGATCGACCATGCCTTGATGCATACATCATGACAAACCCGAAAGTTACATTTATAACTACCCAGTTATGGAGTAACGTTTGGCAACTCCTAAGTTAGCCATTATGCATCACGAATATGTGAGACGACCTCAAGTCTAAGGACATAGCATACGCATTGTAAATAAGACCAACTGATGACATGTAAGAATGCAATGTTCTCATAGTGTCTCATGGTAGATTAATCTAACCCCTTATTCCCTAACATATGTCCATATCATTGGTTTGATATCTCTATATTTATGACCTGTGAAACATGGTCATCAGCCATGCATATGTTAGTCTATTCATATATGCTCTCATACGTTTTCGACTAGAGATCGTTTAAGAATAATCATCGTAGAAATATAGTTTCACAATCAAGTCACATACTCAATAATAAATATTAACGATATTGTTCAAGTAATAAGATAATATACTATCCAATAGATCATGAACATAATAGAATAACGTGATCAAATTAATATAGTCAAATCAATATGATCAAACTAACATAATTATCTCTATAATTACATGGAAGGCATATTGCCCACATTTTCAGCTCTCAATTTTAAGTGCTCAGATAGAGACGAGCACCGACACAGGAGGCCTCCCGGCGTTTCCACGTGCGCGGCGCGGGGCCCTGCCGAGCGCCACTACTTAATTTATGCAGAGCTTCGCATCTGCTGCTCGTCGGCTTGTACTATTAGCTGCCCCTTGTGGCCTTGTACCAGTGTTTGTGATGGCGATGGCCATGGTCTCGCCATCCGCATCCACATACCTTGCTCTCCTCGCCTTCCTCCTCTTCCTCCTCGCCGTGCCGTGGGGCGTTGACTGCGGTGCGGCGAGCCCGGCGGGCCTCGGGTACAACGTCGTCTCCGTCGTCGGGTCGGCAAACCTGCTGTCGGCCCGGCTGGAGCTCGTCGGCGAGACGGTGGTGCTCGGGCCCGACGTCCAGAGGCTCAGCCTAACTGCAAGGCAAGTATGAATTGATGCAATCTGCATGCATATTATCCTGAGTCACTAGTATGACGTTTTTTTTTGTTCCATGTCAATTGTGATGCTTAAGTCATGAGTGTGGCATATGCATGATTGGTCACTGGATTAAGGGCGCTTAATTTGATCATCCATTAGCAATTTTTTAAAGCACCGAGAGGAGCTCTGCTATTCATCAAAAGAAAAAAGAAATGTCCATCCAATAGAACCGATGGGCTACACAGGGAGGAATTATGGTACTCTCTTAGTCTCTTTTGTTAGGGTTGGAATTATGTTACTGATCAAAGCAACCGCCTACTTAATTACCTATAGTCAAAGGATGCCATTTAGTTTACGATATTTTTTTTTTTGGGTGCAGAGTTTATCATAGATTGATTAGGACAACGAACCAACCAAGTTTTCTAGAAGAAATAAGAGCAACAAAAAAAACGAAACGTTAACATCGATAACGGTGGGACGCTAACACGCAATCTCCGCCTTATCCATTAGTCCAATGTAATCACACTGGAATAAAAAGAACTGAAATAAGTGAAACATTGTTGCTCACCGTTGAAATTTTTGTCATGCCGGCGGCAGCATCGAGACGGACAGCCGGCTGCACGTCCGCATCACCGACGCAGACCACCCTCGATGGGAGGTCCCGCAGGACGTCATCCCGCGCCCGACGCCGAAGGACGTCTTCCTCGGCGCGCCGCGCCAGAGCAATGCCGCCTCGCTGGGCAGCCGCGTCCTCTCCTCCGCGGCCTCGGACCTCACCTTCACCATCCAGGCCTCCCCGTTCCGCTTCACCGTCTCCCGCCGCTCCACCGGCGACGTCCTGTTCGACACCTCCCCAACCCTCGTCTTCAAGGACAGGTACTTGGAGGTGACATCGGCGCTGCCGGCCGACCGGGCGTCGCTGTACGGGCTGGGCGAGCACACAAAGCGGACGTTCCGGCTGCAGCACGACGACACGTTCACGCTGTGGAACGCGGACATTGGCGCGGTCAACGTGGACCTCAACCTCTACGGCTCGCACCCGTTCTACATGGACGTGCGGTCGTCGTCCCCCGACGGCTCCCCCCACGGCGCCGGCGCCGCGCACGGCGTGCTCCTCCTCAACAGCAACGGGATGGACGTCCTGTACGGAGGGTCCTACGTCACCTACAAGGTGATCGGCGGCGTGCTCGACTTCTACTTCTTCGCCGGACCCTCCCCGCTCGACGTCGTCGACCAGTACACCCAGCTCATCGGGCGCCCTGTCCCCATGCCGTACTGGTCATTCGGTACGGCCATACAAATTTGCTTTCTTGGCGTCTGCATCTGCTCGCACTCTGCACACTCTGTTCCTTGCGTCTCACTTGACAATTGTGATCACGTTGTTGATTGGAACGTGCAGGGTTCCACCAGTGCAGGTATGGGTACAAGAACGTGGCTGACCTGGAGGGCGTGGTGGCCGGCTACGCCAAGGCCAGGATCCCACTGGAGGTGATGTGGACGGATATCGACCACATGGACGCGTACAAGGACTTCACGCTGGATCCAGTGAACTTCCCGGCCGACCGTCTGCGGAGGTTCGTCGACCGGCTCCACTGGAACGGCCAGAAATATGTGATCATCCTAGACCCAGGTACATCAATCAAGCTCGCAGCATGATGAAATTAGGTACCCAATTGTAAATTGTACCAGTAGCTGCAGCATGATGAAATCACATGGCATTTCGCGGATTTGGTTATGTGCGCACAGGGATTAGCGTGAACACGACGTACGGGACGTTCGTCCGTGGGATGCAGCAGGACATCTTCGTGAAGCGCAACGGCACCAACTACCTCGGCGTGGTGTGGCCGGGCAACGTCTACTTCCCGGACTTCTTGAACCCCCGCGCCGCCGAGTTCTGGGCGGGGGAGATTGCCGCGTTCCGGCGGACCATCCCCGTCGACGGGCTGTGGATCGACATGAACGAGATCTCCAACTTCATCAACCCGGCGCCGCTCAACGCGCTCGACGATCCGCCCTACCGCATCAACAACTCGGGCGTCCACCGCCCCATCAACAACAAGACCGTGCCGGCCTCCGCCGTGCACCACGGCGGCGTGGCAGAGTACGACGCACACAACCTCTACGGCTTCCTCGAGGCGCGTGCCACGCACTACGCGCTGCTCAGGGACACCGGCCGCCGGCCCTTCGTGCTGAGCCGCTCCACGTTCGTCGGGTCCGGGCGGTACACCGCGCACTGGACCGGCGACAACTTCGCGTCGTGGGACGACCTCCGGTACTCCATCAACACCATGCTCAGCTTCGGCCTCTTCGGCATCCCCATGGTGGGCGCCGACATCTGCGGCTTCGGTGGCAACACCAACGAGGAGCTCTGCAGCCGCTGGATTCAGGTGACACATACGTTTCTACATTTGTGCCGAACTCCAAAATGATGAGCCGTCCATTGGCACGTTAATTTGAGGTTTTGCGTTTCTGTTTGAAGCTTGGTGCATTCTACCCGTTCTCGAGGGACCACTCGGACAAAGACACAGTCAGGCGAGAGCTGTACCTGTGGGAGTCGGTGGCGCAGTCGGCGAGGAAGGCGCTCGGGTTGCGTTACCGGCTCCTCCCCTACATCTACACGCTCATGTACGAGGCGCACACCACGGGGGCGCCCATCGCGCGGCCGCTCTTCTTCTCGTACCCGCACGACATCAACACGTACGACGTGGACAGGCAGTTCCTACTCGGCCGCGGCGTGCTTGTGTCGCCGGTGCTCGAGCCGGGTGCCACCACCGTCGACGCCTACTTCCCGGCTGGCCGATGGTTCAGCCTCTACGACTACTCCCTTGCCGTCGCCACGGGGACCGGCAAGCACGTGACGCTCCCCGCACCCGCGGACACGGTGAATGTGCACGTGGCCGGCGGCAGCATCCTGCCGCTGCAGCAGCAAGCGCTGACGACGTCGCAGGCGCGCCAGAGCGTGTTCCACCTCGTGGTCGCGCTCGCCGAGGACGCCACGGCCTCCGGGGAGCTGTTCTTGGACGACGGCGAGTCGCCGGAGATGGGCGGGGAGAGGAGCAGCTGGAGCCTGATAAGATTCAGCTGCGCCATGGAGAGCAACGGCATCAGAATGAGGTCACATGTGGTGCACGATTCGTACGCGTCGAGCCGGACGCTGGTCATTGGCAAGGTGGTGTTCCTGGGGCTCCAGTTGCCGACGCCACCGAAGGAGTTCGCCGTCTATGTAAACGGCTTTGAGGTGAACGCGAAATCGGTCGCTGGCACCCGGTACCCGAAGAGTGGATCGCTCGGTGTCGCACACGTCGGCGGTCTGTCGTTGGTCGTCGGAAAGGAGTTCGAGCTGAAGGTAGTCATGTCCTCTTAAGGTAGAGAATTTGAGCATTATCTCACAAGACCCGAATAAAAATTGAGAAAATGGGAGATTGAAATAAATGGCATCATAAGCCAGCTGATCCTTTCACCAACATTGCTCAATGTGACATCCTCCGCCGGTCAGGAACTCAGGACATAGAACATTTGTTATGGAAAAGAGAGAAGATAGGACCGAGCAAGTGAGCAACTTCTGGAAAAAAATTCAACGGCACACCGTTTGATGATGGTTTATAGCTTTTTTTTTACTATAACTAGCTTATTTTTGATATAATTAAATTAAAAAAATAGAAAAAAAATAGATTAGTCCATCACGGACTATGCGAAGGAATACGGGAAAAAAAAGAAAAGGTAAAAAAACCAAAAAGTCAGAAAAAGACAAAATTAAGGAACAACGAATTAAAAGCCAGAAGTCAGAAGCTGAAGCTGAAACGAGTTATCCGGATCTCTTGGATGTTGACAAGAATCAAACTACAGTGGCAACAGGATCAGGATACGTAGGATCAAGTATGGTGACTAGAGAGGTGAATAGAAGCCAAAATTAATTCTGAAAATTTCTAAATTTTTTTTGAGTGGAAGCAAAACTCTTCACTTCAATAACTATGGAAGCTATAAAGATCAGAGGTAAATAATCACAAGAAAAGATCTAATCAAAATTGAGTAAAACATACTTTGACAACCCGTGGCGGTCTGATCTTTAAGTCAGTTGTCTGACCTCTTTTCGGGTGGTCTAAACTCTGTTCTAGTAGTCTAACTGGTATGAACAGTAAAATCAAGCAACGCTATAGTAGTTCTAGTTAGACCATTGCTATAGTGCCGGTCAAACCGCTGCTACACTGCTTTTAGGACGAACAGTAATTTCGATATTATTTCGAATCCAAAAATTCATGTAACTTTTGATCGATTGATTCAATGACTTCAAACTTTGTATACATATTCTCTAGAATGGTAGGAACCTATTTCAATCAACAATCAAGAAAATTGTTGTTAAAGTTTTGATATTTTTTCGTTCAAAAGAAAGGTGCATCAAAACCGATCAAAAGAGAGGAACTTTGATCTGCTTTTGTTCGAGAGTCTTAGATGGTCTAGGTGACCTGGGATGAGTTCTCACATATCATAACAAGTTGGAACACAACACGAATTTTACCCAAAATACCTATAAAAGCAAACCCAAAAATCACATCTCCCTTGAGAAAAAACCGAGCAAACTTAATAACTTTCTCTAGATCATACCTAGATAGATAAAATCTTGTCTCCAAGAGACATCTGCATCTCTTATACGTCTTTTCAGAAAAGTTCTAGAGAAGAGAAATCCAAATATGAAAGCCAAAAAATCAAAAGCACATAAGGAGATTTGTGATGTAACTCACTTAGGCAAAGTTTAGAAATTCATTTTACTTGGAACGAAATATTTTATTACAACCAATTCTCAGGATAGCCGAGCTCTAATCCTAGAGCATATATAAAGACTCCAACACAAAAAAAAAATCTTAACACTAATGTCTTAAATCCCTCTCGAAACTCAATTCAATAAAGCTTATACAATGGGAGATACCACCTCCACTGTATATCGCCATAAACGTCAATCCACGTCAATCCAGCCTCAAGAAAATATCGCCACCAACTCAATTATATACTCGTTCCAAGAGCGCATCTCCTTTTAGCCTGGGAAGGAAGATTAAAAGACGCATCATCATCGCGTATCATCTTTGACAAAGGGTAAGAAACAAATAAGAAAGGCGTATGATCTTTGAAAAAAAAGATGAGAAACACGCCGTGCAGTTGTAGCCTTGTATCTTCTCGCTGAAAAAACTCCCGCTTGCAGATCGCAAAGACAGCGAACTGAAGCTCCTTTCAGCTATCAGCTTCAAGTGTTCAGAACTTCAGATAGAAGAGCCAGCACCGAGTCACCGACACATGGCCCACCGGCGTTTACTCGTGCGCGGGGCCGTGCCGATCGCCACTATTTATTTATGCAGAGCTTAGCCTTTGCTACTCGTCTGCTGTACTATTGGCTGCCCCCCTTCAGGCTCGTACCAGTGGTTGTGATGGCGATGGACTCGCCATCTGCACCCACATACCTTGCTCTTCTCCTCGCCTTCCTCCTCTTCCTCCTCGCCGTGCCGTGGGGCGTTGACTGCGGCGCGGCGAGCCCGGCGGGCCTCGGGTACAACGTCGTCTCCGTCACCGGGTCGGCGACCCAGCTGTCGGCCCGGCTGGAGCTCGTCGGCGAGACGGCGGTGTTCGGCCCCGACGTCCAGAGGCTCAGCCTAACTGCAAGGCAAGTATGAATTGATGCAATCTGCGTGCATATTATCCTGAATCACTAGTATGCGTGTTTTTTTTTTGTTCCATGTCAACTGTGATGCTTAAATCATGAGAGTGGCATATGCTTGATTGGTCACTGGATTAAGGGCGTTTAATTTGATTATTCATTAGCAATTTTTTAAAGCACAGAAAAGAGCTCTGCCATTCATAGAAAAAAATGTCCATCCAATAGAACCGAGGGGCTATGCAGGGAGGAATTGTGTTAGGTATATTTCGTAAGGGTTGGGTTTGTGTTACTGATCAAAGCAACTACCTGCTTAATTACCTATGGTCAAAGGTTGCCATTTAGTTTATGATTTCTTTGTCTTTTGGAGAGCAGAGTATACCACATGTTGAGCAGGACAGCGTACCAACAAAGTCATTTAGAAGAAATAAGAGCAAAAAAAATGATTCCTTTGTTTTTTTGTATTGATAAACATCACTTGGATATTTTCTTCTTAACTATCATTCAGATTTATGATCATTGGATTTGAGATCCAACGACAATAAATTCTCTCTCACCCCTTAAAAAAATCCCCCCTCCTCCAAATAAAAAGGGGCCGTTGGATCTCTAATTTAAACAGTCTTAAATCTAAATAATTATTAAGAAGAAAATATCCAAATGATATCTAGACACACTTGTTTCTTTTAGCAGAGTTTATCATACGTTGATCAGGAGACCGTAATAAGACGTCAACGATAGTCGAACCAACCATCAATAGCTCCGGATGCGAGAGCCTTACCCATTAGGCCACGCGAACAGTACAACACTTGTATTAACATAAACATCTAAATTAGATGGGCCATTTCTAATTTTATCATGCCGGCGGCAGCCTCGAGACGGACAGCCGGCTGCACGTCCGCATCACCGACGCTGACCACCCTCGATGGGAGGTCCCGCAGGACGTCATCCCGCGCCCGACGCCGGAGGACGTCTTCCTCGGCGCGCCGCGCCAGAGCAATGCCGCCTCTCCGCGCAACCGCGTCCTCTGCGCCGTGGCCTCGGACCTCATCATCACTGGATTAAGCTAAACTCTTCACTTCAATAACTATGGAAGCTATAAAGATCAGAGGTAAATAATCACAAGAAAAGATCTAATCAAAATTGAGTAAAACATACTTTGACAACCCGTGGCGGTCTGATCTTTAAGTCAGTTGTCTGACCTCTTTTCGGGTGGTCTAAACTCTGTTCCAGTAGTCTAACTGGTATGAACAGTAAAATCAAGCAACGCTATAGTAGTTCTAGTTAGACCGTTGCTATAGTGCCGGTCAAACCGCTGCTACACTGCTTTTAGGACGAACAGTAATTTCGATATTATTTAGCCTGGGAAGGAAGATTAAAAGACGCATCATCATCGCGTATCATCTTTGACAAAGGGTAAGAAACAAATAAGAAAGGCGTATGATCTTTGAAAAAAAGATGAGAAACACGCCGTGCAGTTGTAGCCTTGTATCTTCTCGCTGAAAAAACTCCCGCTTGCAGATCGCAAAGACAGCGAACTGAAGCTCCTTTCAGCTATCAGCTTCAAGTGTTCAGAACTTCAGATAGAAGAGCCAGCACCGAGTCACCGACACATGGCCCACCGGCGTTTACTCGTGCGCGGGGCCGTGCCGATCTCCACTATTTATTTATGCAGAGCTTAGCCTTTGCTACTCGTCTGCTTGTACCATTGGCTACCCCCCTTCAGGCTCGTACCAGTGGTTGTGATGGCGATGGACTCGCCATCTGCACCCACATACCTTGCTCTTCTCCTCGCCTTCCTCCTCTTCCTCCTCGCCGTGCCGTGGGGCGTTGACTGCGGCGCGGCGAGCCCGGCGGGCCTCGGGTACAACGTCGTCTCCGTCACCGGGTCGGCGAACCAGCTGTCGGCCCGGCTGGAGCTCGTCGGCGAGACGGCGGTGTTCGGCCCCGACGTCCAGAGGCTCAGCCTAACTGCAAGGCAAGTATGAATTGATGCAATCTGCGTGCATATTATCCTGAATCACTAGTATGCGTGTTTTTTTTTGTTCCATGTCAACTGTGATGCTTAAATCATGAGAGTGGCATATGCTTGATTGGTCACTGGATTAAGGGCGTTTAATTTGATTATTCATTAGCAATTTTTTAAAGCACAGAAAAGAGCTCTGCCATTCATAGAAAAAAATGTCCATCCAATAGAACCGAGGGGCTATGCAGGGAGGAATTGTGTTAGGTAAATTTTGTAAGGGTTGGATTTGTGTTACTGATCAAAGCAACTACCTAATTAATTACCTATGGTCAAAGGGTGCCATTTAGTTTATGATTTCTTTGTCTTTTGGAGAGCAGAGTATACCATATGTTGAGCAGGACAACGTACCAACCAAGTCATTTAGAAGAAATAAGAGCAAAAAAAAACGATTCTTTGTTTTTTGAGCAGAGTTTATCATGTGTTGATCAGGACAACGTACTAAGACTTCAACGATAGTCGAACAAACCATCAATAGCTCCGGATGCGAGAGCCTTACCCATTAGGCCACGCGAACAGTACAACACTTGTATTAGCATAAACATCTAAATTACATGGGTTGATGGGCCATTTCTAATTTTATCATGCTGGCGGCAGCCTAGAGACGGACAGCCGGCTGCACGTCCGCATCACCGACGCTGACCACCCTCGATGGGAGGTCCCGCAGGACGTCATCCCGCGCCCGACGCCGGAGGACGTCTTCCTCGGGGCGCCGCGCCAGAGCAATGCCGCCTCTCCGCGCAGCCGCGTCCTCTGCGCCGTGGCCTCGGACCTCACCTTCACCATCCACGCCTCCCCGTTCCGCTTCACCGTCTCCCGCCGCTCCACCGGCGACGTCCTGTTCGACACCTCCCCAACCCTCGTCTTCAAGGACAGGTACTTGGAGGTGACATCGGCGCTGCCGGCCGATCGGGCGTCGCTGTACGGGCTGGGCGAGCACACAAAGCGGACGTTCCGGCTGCAGCACGACGACACGTTCACGCTGTGGAACTCGGACATTGCCGCGGGCAACGTGGACCTCAACCTCTACGGCTCGCACCCATTCTACATGGACGTGCGGTCGTCGTCCCCCGACGGCTCCCCCCACGGCGCCGGCGCCGCGCACGGCGTGCTCCTCCTCAACAGCAACGGGATGGACGTCCTGTACGGAGGGTCCAACGTCACCTACAAGGTGATCGGCGGCGTGCTCGACTTCTACTTCTTCGCCGGCCCCTCCCCGCTCGACGTCGTCGACCAGTACACCCAGCTCATCGGGCGCCCTGTCCCCATGCCGTACTGGTCATTCGGTACGGCCATACAAATATGCTTTCTTGGCATCTGCGTCTGCTCGCACTCTGCACACTCAGTTCCTTGCGTCTCACTTGCCAATTGTGAATTTGTGATCGCATTGTTGATCGGAACGTGCAGGGTTCCACCAGTGCAGGTATGGGTACAAGAACGTGGCTGACCTGGAGGGCGTGGTGGCCGGCTACGCCAAGGCCTGGATCCCACTGGAGGTGATGTGGACGGACATCGACTACATGGACGCGTACAAGGACTTCACGCTGGATCCGGTGAACTTCCCGGCCGACCGTCTGCGGTGGTTCGTCGACCGGCTCCACTGGAACGGCCAGAAATATGTAGTCATCCTAGACCCAGGTACATCAATCAAGCTCGCGTCAATCACGCATAGTGTCAAAATGGAATGGTTAAATTGTGCCAGCAGCATTATGAAATTACATGGCATTTCGCGGATTTGGTGATGTGCGCGCAGGGATTAACGTGAACACGACGTACGGGACGTTCGTCCGTGGGATGATGCAGGACATCTTCGTGAAGCGCAACGGCACCAACTACCTCGGCAAGGTGTGGCCGGGCAACGTCTACTTCCCGGACTTCTGGAACCCCCGCGCCGCCGAGTTCTGGGCGGGGGAGATTGCCGCGTTCCGGCGGACCATCCCCGTCGACGGGCTGTGGATCGACATGAACGAGATCTCCAACTTCATCGACCCGGCGCCTCTCAACGCGCTCGATGACCCGCCCTACCGCATCAACAACTCGGGCGTGCACCGCCCCATCAACAACAAGACCGTGCCGGCCTCCGCCGTGCACCACGGCGGCGTGGCAGAGTACGACGCGCACAACCTCTACGGCTTCCTCGAGGCGCGTGCCACGCACTACGCGCTGCTCAGGGACACCGGCCGCCGGCCCTTCGTGCTGAGCCGCTCCACGTTCGTCGGGTCCGGGCGGTACACCGCGCACTGGACCGGCGACAACTTCGCGTCGTGGGACGACCTCCGGTACTCCATCAACACCATGCTCAGCTTCGGCCTCTTCGGCATCCCCATGGTCGGCGCCGACATCTGCGGCTTCGGTGGCAACACCACCGAGGAGCTCTGCAGCCGCTGGATTCAGGTGACACATACGTTTCTACATTTGTGCCGAACTCCAAAATGATGGACCGTCCATTGGTGTCCATTGATTCGTTAATTTGAGGTTTTTCGTTTCTGTTTGAAGCTTGGCGCGTTCTACCCGTTCTCGAGGGACCACTCGGCGATCGGCACCGTCCGGCGAGAGCTGTACTTGTGGGAGTCGGTGTCGCGGTCGGCGAGGAAGGCGCTCGGGCTTCGGTACCGGCTCCTCCCCTACATCTACACGCTCATGTACGAGGCGCACACCACGGGGGCGCCCATCGCGCGACCGCTCTTCTTCTCGTACCCGCACGACATCGACACGTACGGCGTGGACAGGCAGTTCCTGCTCGGCCGCGGCGTGCTCGTGTCGCCGGTGCTCGAGCCGGGCGCCACCACCGTTGACGCCTACTTCCCGGCCGGTCTATGGTTCAGCCTCTGCGACTACTCCCTCTCCGTCGCCACGGGGACTGGCAAGCACGTGACGCTCCCCGCGCCCGCGGACACGGTGAACGTGCACGTGGCCGGCGGCAGCATCCTGCCGCTGCAGCAGCAAGCGCTGACGACGTCGCGGGCGCGCCAGAGCGTGTTTCACCTCGTGGTCGCGCTCGCCGAGGACGCCACGGCCTCCGGGGAGCTGTTCTTGGATGACGGCGAGTCGCCGGAGATGGGCGGGGAGAGGAGCAGCTGGAGCCTGGTAAGATTCAGCTGCGCCATGGAGAGCAACGGCATCAGAATGAGGTCACATGTGGTGCACGACTCGTACGTGCCGAGCCAGACGCTGGTCATTGGCAAGGTGGTGTTCCTGGGGCTCCAGTCGCCGGAGCCACCGAAGGAGTTGGCCGTCTATGTCAATGGCGTTGAGGTGAACGCGAACTCGGTCACCGGCACCCGGTACCCGAATAGTGGAGCGCTCGGCGTCGCGCACGTCGGCGGGCTGTCGCTGGTCGTCGGAAAGGAGTTCGAGCTGAAGGTCGTCATGTCCTATGAAGCTAGAGAATTTGAGCACTAGTACATAAGACCCGAATAAAAATTGAGAAAATTGGAGTTGAAATAAATGGCATCATCAGCCAGCTGATCCTTTCACCAACATTGCGCAATGTGACATCCTCCGCGGGTAAGGATATAGAACATTTATTAAGGAAAATATAGAAGATCCAACAGTTTAATTATCTCTACTATTTAAAAAAAAGGAATTTGGTAATTTCCTAATATAAATTAGCATTAGAAAAATAGGAAATGGTTTATAAATAAAAAAGGGCAAATAATTAAATAAAAATTCAAAGATATGGCAAATAATTAATTCATATCAACTGTAAAGCAAATCAGCTGTTTGCAAAGAAAGGTAAGATAAATCATCAAATTTCTCTTAAAAAAATTAGCAGTAATATGTTCTTTCGCTCCTCCTATCCTCATCTCAGAAAGACATTTGCGCCGACTTATGGCCTTCTCCTCGCCTACTCCCGCTCTCCTCTGTCTCGCATCTCCTTGCCCACCTCCGCAAAATCAAATGCCACCAACCGTCCCGATTCACCTCTCCCCCGACACAAAATCCTAACCCTAAGCCGCCGCCGCCGCCCTCCTCAGCCACCGGTGCGGTCGACCCCTCCGCCTCACCTCACCTCAAGAGGCTGACTCCCCACGTCCCGATTCACCTCAGTTCCTCACTCCCTCCCTCCCGACCCAAAATCCTAACCCTAAGCCGGGGATGCTGTCGTCGCTGCCCTCCTTGGCCACCGCCATCCTCTACGAGACAGCCTCGCAGCCTGACCGCTCCGCCTCACCTCGACTCTCCAGTCTCCACCGACTCCTTTCCCCCACCCTCCTCGCGCATTTGGCCAGGCACCTCGCCTCTCGCGCCGCCCGAACTACTCCGCGTCGCCTCCCCCTTCCTCCGCTGCCACCATAGCCGGGGATGGTGACGCCGCCGCTCTCCTCGGCCGCCGAGATCTTGGCCGGGGCGGTGATGGCTTCTTCCCCAAATCCGGTTAGATCCGGCTGTCCCTGCGATCTCCCACGGATGCGAATGCCAATAACTGAGAGGTGACGCTGGTTGCTGCCGATTCGTAAAGGGAATTGGCATGTGATTCGGTCGGTGAACTGCATTTAGGGTCATTACAGCTGTTTCTTGTTTCTCATGTGGAGATTACTGTACTGGCACCCAGTGTCTACTCAAATTTCTGATAAGTTTTGTTTTGGCATCTGGGGTTGACGACGTGAAAATACCATCAACAAATCCTTGTGATTTTGTGTTTGTACCGTGATTTTGCTCCTGTTCACTCCACTAGGATGGCTTAGATAGCGTAAACGCAATCACAATTTTTTAATTTCTTGCCATTGTTCGTGACAAGTTTGCATCTTTGGTTTGTTGCTGCTGTTAGTGACTGTCATACCAAAACTCTCTTTCATTCTATAACAAAGTTCTCAATATTCAATGCAGGATCCTTGATGGCTGCCGGTAGGGGCATTAACCAGCTTCTGAGAACTCTCCATAACCAGTCTTCTGTAAGTGTTTTTGAGAACTCTTGCTTCCTTATGTGGTCGATTGAAAACAAGTTTGTATCATTTGTTCTGGATTCCACTCCACGGCTTTACTAAAGTTATGGTGTCCAAGTAGGGGAAGGTAATTGAAGTGTCATGTAAAAAGATATCATCGTGTATCATTGTTGCATGAAATGTACCGAATGTTTTTTTCTACTCATATGTTGGAAACAAATCACAGTTGGCATTCTTAGTCTGTTAGAATCTGCATGCTATGTTTTTCCTGATAGATAATTCGGTTCTCACACAAACTGCTGAATGTTTTTTTTTCTTTTTTGAATGTTCATGTTTGTCAGGATTTACCTTCTCCTGTCGTATAAACTACAATAAAATAGTTCTCAGTACGGCGCTTTTCAGTTATCCTAATTTTGTCAAAATTAATAGATCTGAAAGTGGGTTACCTGCTTAGAAGAACAAGTTTATTAGTTTCAGTAATCAAGGTATACTTTTTTTTCTGTTAGGATTGTTCTTTCTAACATTATGACCATTTTTTCTAGGGTTCATCCCTGCTTTCCTCATTCCGGGCAAAGCATGAAGAGGCCTCGGCTGGACTGAGAGCATTAGCTCTTCTTGGAGTAGGTGCTTCTGGTCTCTAATGGTGTGTTTGGTTTTCAGGCAAAGTGGGATGGGATGGGGTCATCCATGTTTTCTGGGACGAGGTGGCCCCTGTCGCTGTTTGATTGAATGTATGGGGCGAGCCCCTTTTTTTGTTTGGTGCAAAGGATGAGTGAAGGACGAGGCCGCCCCAGTTTTTGTTTGGATGGATGAATATGGACACATTGATCTTTACCCCATATATATATACAAGTTTACATACACAAAAATCAACATAAATATAATAGATAATTAGCAAGCCCTTAACATATATAATTAGCAAGTTTCATCTTGTCCATCTACAACACATAATCACTCATTCCAATTAATCCATTCAAGATAATACAGATCCAGATCCAATGAAATCACTCATTCCAATTAAGCTTAGGGTTGACATTGGGCACCATACCTTTCGGTCGCCGAGCAGGGAGCGCGCGCGTGGGGGAGCTCGGCGGGAGCGCGCGTGGGGGAGCTGGTCGCCACCGGTCGCCGAGACGCCGAGCAGGAAGCGCACGCGTACGGGAGTTCGGCGGGAGCGCGCGCGTGGAGAAAGCTAGGCGACGCGGGAGCGCGCGCGTGGGGGCGCGAGGCGGGAGCGCGCGTGCGGGAAAAGCAGCGCGCTGCTGGCTGCTGCGGGCGAGCGCTGGGGGCAGCGCCATCCGCTGGATTTCGGGGGACGGGGGCGCCCCCGAATCTGAGCGAATATTCGGTGGTGGCTGCCCCTGCCTCCCTGTGACTCCCATCCAAACAGTGATTCCAATGGGGCCGCCCCATTCCATCCATCCTAAAGCAAGAAACCAAACACTCCTTAAGTTTCGCTACGATAGCATCTGCAGATGAAGCTGAGCATGGTTTGGCAGCTGCAGACTACGATAGCATCTGCAGATGAACTTTAGTTTATAAGAGGTAAACACCGTCAAGAGAATGGTCGGGCAGCGTCGGCGTAGAGGGGATGAGAATGACTTTGTTATTTTTTTTGCTTGGTTCCAATAACATATGGCAGCCCCCTTATTTAGATAGGGTCCTCCTAACAAATAGAATATAATCTTAATCATATCTCTAACAAATATAGAAACTAATATCATATCTCTAATTATGTTTCTAGTAGATGAAACTAATCTTTAACTTCCTAATAATGAACCGGTTGGGTTCAGGGCTCACGTCCATGACATTACACCCTACCTGGACATGCAGCTCGTTCTCAAATTGCTAGGTTGTGGCGATGGTTGCAGTTCCACGTCGACGAAGTGCAGTGTTTTTGGCTAAATGGCGCCTGCAAAAGGAAAAAAATTCTTCTTCTTTCTCTTTTTTTTTTTGATGTGGTAGAAACTACGAATGTGGTCGTAAACGAGTTACACTATTTAGATCGAAGCTTCAATGTTGTCGAAATCCAACAAGTTTTTGGCTCCGACAGCGATGGCTCAAGGGTCGACGACGAGATCTAGGACCAGCGGCGATGGCTCTAGGGTCGTAGCTACGGTCGAGGACGAAGCTACTGAGGATGGCAGGGAGATATTGTCGACGTGGAAGCCGTTGATGGCCTTCTCAGACTCGAGGCCAGCGAGGACAAGGTCATCGCAGTGGAAGCGGAAGCTGAAGAGGACGTCAACAGCCTTGGCGGAGACGGCAACGGAGGTAGCGGAGGAGCTGAGTCCTTAGCCGAGGGGGAGGCCCTTGGTGAGGTGGATGAAGATGGCGTGGGAGCGGATGTCGAGGGCGTGGAGGGTGGCGTTGGCGATGATGGTTTTGCTGAGGGTTCGACCATGTTGTTTCAACCATGTTGGGTCGACTACGTTTGATCGACCACGATGTTTCAACCACGTTGTGTCGATCACGATATTTTAACCACCATGTTTTGACTACTTTTGTCGACCACGTTGTGACAATTACGATGTTTTGACTACATTCGTTCAACCATATATTTTCGACTATGATGTTTCGATCACGAGATTTTGATCATGATGTTTCGATCATGTGGATTGACCATGATATTTCGACCATATTTTTTCGACCATGTTTTTTTTACTATAATATTTTGACCATGTTGTGACAACATATTAAACCGATCATGTGATTACAAGCACAATGATTCGACCACGATATTTCGATTACATTAATTTGACCACGTCTTTTGATTACCTTCCTTTCACCGCGATGTTTCGACTATATTGGTTAACTATGATGTTTCGATCATGTTGGTCAACCAGGATGTTCTGATCACATTTGTCAACTAACTATATTCCAATTCATTGGCCTATCACGGAATAAAACACCACAGTTTTCCTAATCTTGGTTTTTTTTCATAAAACGTCTCTTTTTATGTAAATAAGCCTTAATTTTTACAAAAATACTATTTGCGAATTGTCTACTTTTTTTTTCTTTGATACACGTAATAGCTAGTGTGAAAGATGTCGTGAATTAGGTAATTGATCAATGCAGGTCGAATTAAGCAGCAGGAAAGGGGAGGCCCTGCCAGCTCTCTCGATCTCCTGTGTCTTCACGTCACAGTGTAAGGAATATGTGTGTTCTATGAGGCTGACAGGTGAGGCCACATGCACTCTCCTCCGTGGGTGACCTGGCTCACTTGCTTGCAGAGGTGATCATTAGCTTGAACTGCAACAGTCACCTGTTGGCTTGTGAATGTTGTACTCCATCGTCTCGACAAGTACAGGCGCCAACTCCATGGGAGAATTCATTGGTTAGGTTGGCAACTGCATCATTAATATTACTATGTAAGGATCAGAGCTAATTATTTATACGAATTTCACACAAAGTACACCCTTGGAACTTTTCATGCAGAATTAATGATTAGGCATTGGTATCTTGCATGCATATCAAAGTGCAGAGGTAGGGGGGCAAGCTGCGGCTTTCTGCTGTAACTTCTGGCTTAAAATTAAAATTATAGTATAGCGACTATTGATTTTTCTAAGTCATTTAAGTAAAAAAATAAAAATACCTTATATCTCTATAAACAATAGAAAAGAAAAAAGAGAAAAGCAAAAGCAAAAAAGCAAAAAAAGTAAAAAAAAAGTTTAACATTAGAAGCTGACATGTTACAAGTGGTTTCTCAGTTAAAAAAACGAAAACCAAAAGCCAACGCCGTTTGCGCCTACTCGAATTAGGGAATAAAAAATATTGCTAGTTAATATTAATTAGTTGGTGGGCTCTTGTAGTTGCAGTGTTATTATATGGAGCACATGTTGGTGTTTGGCATTATTTAGGTGGTTTTCAGTAAGAAATCTCAGTCCATTAATTTATTTTTAATTAGCCAGTTAGTTAGTAGTAAACAGCTATCTATCTAAGGTCAAGGGGTATATATGTGATCAACTCATGAACAGATCAGACGTGTGAACTTAAATCCCTTTCGCGGGATGTATTAAGAATCGTCGGTTATGACTTTATTTGTCTTTCTTTTTGTCCACTTGGGAGCATTTTTCTGTTGCATCCGATAAATATTTAATTCAAGGTATGATGGGGACAAATGACAAGGATATATATGGATTAATGATTTGAATCTTCATATACCAACTTTTACCGTCTAATTAATTCCTTGGCTAATACTAGTTTTCAAGCTTCTACAAGATCAGGTTAAGAGGGCTCAGTGGATAACTACAAGTTGAAGCAAATTAAGGGGCTGATCTGAACTGTCAAATGATTTTTTTTTAAAAAAAATGGACCACTTGCCCGTGATTGGTACAAGTCAAAAGAAAAACGCCAGTTCAGTTAGATTTATAATATTTTGCACCAAACCTCAAGAAAGATAAACTAATGGACAACGTACATAACCTCCCTTAGAAGGAACGAAATTGGAGATAAGAGTATGTAGAACAATATAATCAGTAACATATACACTTATTTGTCTAGAGCAAATTATAACAGAAAAAATAGTGTGGAAGGATCACAAAGAAGATTCTATTTCTATTAGTATATATATAGTTCTAGTATCACGCACTAATTTTTTCCCCATCTTATCCATGATATGGTACACAAATAATGTATATACATCATTGATGACATATATCTTTCTCTTCTGATCACCCCCCTTTTCTTTTTGACGAATAATGTGAACTAGAATGATACCATACCACAACTACATGCAATAGCACATAGGCACACACACACACACACACCCAAGTCTTCTTTAAGAGTTCCCTCCTTAATTGGCAACAATATCCCTAGAAAATCAATTGAGTGAGTTCCACATATGTGAGAAGCCACACTCAGCTAAGTACTCAAATCCATCCTGAGAAAAATTACTTTGAGGCGCCTCTCTCTTCACGTTGCCTTCAAACCTGGTGAATTGGCTCAGCACATCCTTGATCGCCTTCCCCATGTGTTGCTCCTGATCAACCATGGGCAGCGTCAATGGAACGTTCATCGACGACGATGGCTGAGAGGGATTACTGGAGATGCAGGGCACTTGCTCATAACCCCCCAGGTTTTGCACTGATCCAGGCTGGTCAAAGGCAATGTAGTTGTCAATCAGGGGAGGCAGTGAAGTTGCAGCTGCCGTGTCAAGATTGTAGCTACTCTCTGTGGGTGGCTTGGCAATTGTTGCCCTACTCTTGTAGAAAACCCTACACAAGACCCAGTCCTCCTGTTTACAGAAAAATATTAGATGAAAATTAGATTGGACAATAAGTTTAAATTCGGATATGCGTATGTATTTGAAGTTATCATGAGATCGAAGTCTTGCAGCTGAAACTTTTGCAAGCATGATATGAAAAATGTTTTTTTAAGGATGGTATGGGAAGTAATTTTATTTAGCCATTTGTTCTTTTGGGGGCGAGTATTGCCTTATGAAATGATTGGAAAGAGACAAGAATGCCTTGATAAAACTTGGTGTGAGTCAATAGTTGCACATGCATCTAGTAAGGTGTATCTAAAGGAGGCCAGAACTCATATGTAGCTGGCATGAGAGTGACTCAGAAGTAAAGAAAGATTCAAGTACAAAACGGAAAATGAAACTCGTAAGCATTAATTAACAATATCATGACCATATGTTCTATAAATTTTTCAAAGCAATTCAAGTATAGATGATGTCCTAATCCAAAACCACAAGCTTTTAGACGTATTTAATTCTTTAGATAACACCTAAATTATCACAAAGGGTGTTAACGACTTAGTTAATTTGTTGACTTGTTTGTAAATTTGGCTATAAATTCTAAGATACTCTAATGCGACTTGAATGAAAATTTTTCATCGGAACTCTTTATTTTTACTATATATCCTTTTTTATACATAAAAGGAATATATACGCAAATTATGCTATAAAAGTGAATTTTTATAAAATTTATCATGAAATTCACTTTAGAGTATATTATAATCATTATTAGAGTATGCTTAAATAGATAAAGAGATATAACAACACTATTAAAACAGAACATGAGAAGTGGAAGTATGTACTTCTAGAAGTATGAAACCATTTCCACACACACACACACACACACACACACACACACACACATATATATATATATATATATATAACCTTTTCTGTGCTCTAATATACCACTTAAACAAATATATTATACTTATTTATCACTTTCAGTATACTTAAATACTAATACTAAGATACTCCAATGCAATTTGGTTGAAAAATTTATATAAGAGTTCTTTATTTTTGCTATATACCCTTTCTCATATATAAAAGGATTACATACACCAATTATGCTACAAAAGTAGACTTTGATGAAATTTTTCATGGAGCTAACTTTGAAGTATCTTATAATCATTATTAGAGTATACTTAAAAGGATAAAGAGGTATAACAATATCATTTAAGCGGTATATGAGAAGTGCAAGTACGTACTCTCAGGAGTACGGAATCATTTTCCTATACACATAAACATGCATACACACACATATATACACATATACATACATATGTGTATATATATATGTATGTATATGTATATGTATGTATGTATATGTGTATATATTATACACATATACATACATACATATACATATGTACACATATGTATGTATGTATATTATATGTATGTATGTATATGTGTATAATATATACACATATACATACATACATATACATATATACACATATGTATATATATATATATATATATATATATATATATATATATATATATATATATATATATATATATGTGTGTGTATATATATGCGTATGCAGGGGCGGAGGCACATGGACCGGAGGGGGTTCCCAGGAACCCGGTTCCGAAACAAAATTTAGTTATTACTAGTAAATATTCACCCTTTGTGCACCCCTTGGCCCAATATGGTGTACCCCTAGCTCAAAAAACACCCTCACTCGCTCTGTCCAGCCCATTCGTTTTGAAGTGGTGCACCCCCTGCATTTTGCTCTAGCTCCGCCACTGTGCGTATGTATATGTATATGTAAATATAATTGTATATGTGTGTGTATAGATATAGCATCAAATAAGAATGCGTTCAATATGTCTATATATAATGATTACCTTGAATGGCAACGTCATTGGATCACCTTGACCTTCCTTGCGGAATTCGTGCATGACCCACTCAGTCTTCTTCCCTTTAGGGGCTCTACCTCGATAAAACACAAGGGTTTTGCGCATACCGACTAGCAACCCTTTCCGGCTTATTGGACGATCTTTCCCGGTGGCCTTCCAATAGCCTGATTCGGTCGCTCTATTTGTTCGCTGACCGGTGGCGTACTTCCTGTCCCTAAGGCTGTAGAAGTACCACTCTTTGCCGCCAATGCATGCAATTTCTGAATAAAAAAAACTAATGAACAAACTAACAAACAAATTCTGTAAAATGAACTTTTACATTTAATATTCCTTTCTTGAACCCCTTATCTTTTTTTGTTATTGGTTGAACATAAACATGAACATGTAATAAGCCACGAATAAATTGCATTAATTACAAACATGTGAAAAATACATACCAATTAGTCTAATGATCGCGTAATATCGAAACACAGGAGCAACAATTAACATAGAACAAATATTCATTAACAGGTATAATGTGTTTTTTTAGAACGGATAAGAAAGAAAAGTTAATTAATTAGGAACAAGCATATTGCTATTTTTTTTGTGAGGTATCAAATTAATTATATCGCACCCTTTCTATACGTTCTTTTCACATGATCTTGTGGTGTGTTTCTACTAACAGGCAAAGCGAGAGGCCCTCTTTTTGTGCCAAGTTTGTCCCCATCCATCGGCTGTCAATTCCCCTTAAGGATCAGGCAAAGTGGGAGAACATTTGGTAGCATGGCAGGAACAGGGACAGATGAGGAGAAAGGCCAAGAAGAGGCCAAACAATCTCATGGCAGCGAGAATATCCTTCTGTTATGGGGAGCGGAAGGCGACAAGGAAGCAGGCAAGACGTGTGAATTTTGTTCTCGTTGCAGATTTCGGGAACTATACTCACTGATCAAGTCTCCTCTCTTTAACCCAAAAAAAAAATGCAAGAATGTGATCTCCTACAAACTGTTTCTCTTCAGCAGTTGGTGCGTTAGTTTGGAGACGGTCTCACTCTGCTATTTTCTTGCCTTGAATCAAGACTTTTCAAAATGGTTAGGAGCTACATAGAGAGACAGCTTTTAAATGTTGTGGTGCATGCAAAAACTAAAACGAGGGCATGGGCACACCAGAAGAGAGGCAAAAAAGAAGAAGAAGAAGAGAGAGAGAGAGAGAGAGAGAGAGAGAGAGAGAGAGAGAGAGAGAGAGAGAGACACACGGAAATGGTAGGAGCTGTACAGGATTCTTGCGGTATGGGAAGCATGCATAGACGTCGTTGCAACTTGAAACTTGATGAGAGCTGCGGGAAGAGGGCATGATCACTTCAATTATGGCTCAAGTGGAAAAGGACCAACGAGTGGATCGCACGTGTAGTACTGCTACCTTTCTTTTAGATTTACGCAAACATACAAATTTTTAATTTTGGTTCTCTCCGTAACCGTAAAAACAATGATAGACGATACGTATCACCTGCTGAGCTCCCGTATCGCCGCAGGTACATACCGAGCTAGCTGAGCTCAACGTAGACCATGGCAGCAGACGTCTAAGCACTAAATTAGTGTAAGTATGCTTAAATTAAGCTTAAGCATTATCCTGTAGATGGCTGTCGAGCTTGCTTAATTAGCTCAGCAAGTGTGTTGAGCTCCAGATCTGTCGTGATGCGGGAGCTCGGCAAGTGTTTATCGTTGTTTCCGCGGTTATGAAAAAAGCTAAAATTAAAAATTCATGGGTCGGACGGGCTAGATTTGAAAAAAATAATAATGTTGCTGCAGTGCAGCGTACGTGAATATGTGATCACCTCATGATCAACTAGCAGCATGCACAGGCACCATAAATTTGGGTGCAATTAATTGAATCAAGTAGTTGGGTAGATGTATAGTCCTTCTGTGCCATTGAAGGAAATACACGGAAGCATGTAGGAAAGGAACAAAGAGAATTTTCTTGGGATAGGCCAATAATGGAGAGAAGCTATATGCATGGTTGGTTCCAAGATCATAAATTCAAGTACCAATTCCTGTATAACCAACAACAGTACACACATATGCATGATTGAAAATCAACAACCCCCCCCCCCCCCCCCCCCAAAAAAAACTAACAATTCTGGCAGGGAGCTAGTACAGGGGAGACATGCCTGTTTAGAAGTGATCATTATTAATCCCGTCATGTAAATTTAGTGTGATTTGTTTTTGAAAGAAAGAACAAATCGAAGGTGATTTGAGAGGTCTACCGATCGATCGACAAAGAAAACACAGCAAACAACCAAAAGGAAGAGGGAAAACAACAAGCAGATTAACCAAACGGTGAAAAAGAATCCACAGCTAGTGCAAGTTTCCAAGCATGGCATGACAAATTAAAACTCAAATCAATCATGCCCAGGAACAGGAAGCACACATGCATATGATCTGGAAGGTGATGAAGAAGTCGTCCGATCGACATGCGCATGGTCATAAGGTTTCTTAGGTCTTTACCTGGAAGGTCCCAGGGCTCGACCTTGTTCAGATCGACGTCGACCATCGTCGGGCAGCCGTAGAAGCTCACCACCACGCCGCCGCCGCCGAGCTTCCTGGACAGGTAGTCAAGCACGAGCTCGTCGTCTCGGGGATGGAACCTGAATCCCGGCGGTAGCCTCGCCTCCACCATGCTCAGGGAATTCATGGCCGCCACCACAGCTCAAGCTCTACTCGTTCGATCAATTCTTGCAGATCGATCGACAGGGGAGAGGATGCTTCTGTTGTATACTATACTTGAACTACCAAGCAGCTAGCTAAGGCCACAAGGGTTTCTAGCTACTGATCGATCGATTGATTCTACCTTCTACCGAGAGAAATTAAGGAGGAGAGGAGGGTATTAATAGGAGCTAACACACAGCTATGGTCAAATACTGAGAGGGAGAGAGAGAAGGTTTTTTAAGATGGAGTAGCTAGCTAGGCATACTACAAGGCTAGGGACTTTTCTTGGTTAGCGTGCCAAATGCCAGGTGGCATGTTTTAGGGGTTCAGTTTGGTTGAAAGTCAACTTATGCTTTTATTGTATACAGTAACTAATTTTTAAACAGTATATTTTTTTAAAACAAAATTAATAAGAAGATTGTAGTAAAAAGTGTACTGAGTACAACTGTATTGATTAAAATCATATGTAACTATTTTTTTATATGTACTATCTTCTGCGAATAGTCCGAATTTAAATATCTAAGGTATAAGTCATTAGCCTAAAAAATTCACCCTAATTTGTTAGGCCCTGAGCTCAGTCGCTGATCATGCCATGCTCATTCGCTCCCTTGCTGACGTACTCATGCAGATGCAGCAGCTGGCATTCAAAACACAGAGTAGCTTGCTTCTCCTAAATCGAAGTCGCAACTCGCAACTCGATAGATCTCTGGCATGGGGTGGCATGGCCTGTTGGGCACAAACTAGGGTACGTGTTGGTGTTGATCAGTTCGGCTTGAATTTCTGGTTTATTTTTTATTATTTATAAATTTCATCTTTTTCTGAACTTTTAGTTTTTTGTTGAGCTTTTTTGCCGGTTCTTTTTTCCCGTATTCGTTTGTATTATACATATTGGGCTAACATATTTTTTTTATATTTTTAATTTTTTTAAATTTAATTATGCTAAATAAACCTCTGTCAGGTACAGTGTTTTTTTCAGCCAGCTACAATGTTTTCAGCCATAAGTCATGAGCTAAAGGGCCTGTTCTTTTTTGCTGTGGCTTATGACTTTTGGCTGAAATTTTTGAATTTTGGTTGTTTACGGTACATATTACGGAGAGATCGATACTCACTTGCGATTTTGGCTGGCACAGATGTTAGGTTTTTAGCGTGTACTACGTTTAACTTGTATATCCTATCTTGAGAAAATACTCTATTTAAAAGTTAGATACTGTAGCGGCTGCGAAAAACCGACCGGCTTCCTCACTGCCGAACAGGCCCTTTAAGCCTAACTGATGACCTATGCCTTGGGATAGCTGGTTCAGTTCGCGCAAAGGCTATCGGCTAAGCTGCGACGCGTACAAATTTTCATGTACTACACGGTACGTATGATGCATGGAGCGACACCGAGCGCTGCGCGGCCATTGTGCCACACAAGTTGAGACTTATTTGCAACGCAGGATTCTGATAGGAATTTCGTTGGAAATAAGACGTGAGATTTCCTTTCTAATGAATTTAATTCCCTATGGAATTCCGGACGTTCCAAAAACGGCCTAATTAATGGAGCAGTACATGTCAGTGATTGTTTAGCTATTTCTTATGCACTTTAACACGAAATTGCGTGCGCATAGCAATTTTCATCACACAAAGTTGTACTTAGCTAATAACAATAGCTTTTTTTAGGTAAAGCAGGAACGGAAAGGGAGAGAGGTATATGCAATAATTATGCTAATGAGATATTTTTTCGCCAAAATAATTTAGGTGGATATTTTTTTTACTATGATTGATGATTTACAACTGTGATCGATGATTTTTGCTTTAGTGTAAATGTTTGTACGAACGAATTGAATGTTAATAAACTGCTTTAAAAAGTTATCCTCATAAATTATTTTGAAAAAATGGTAAATTTTTTGTTTTGCTAATTTGTTAGAGGAAAATCACATGATACAAGCCACGAGGAAAAAAAAGGGCCAGGCTCAAGCCGTTGCACGGTGCGCGCGCACTTTTCGGCTCGACGAAAAGTAACTTTAGAAAAAGAGCTCTCGCATGTGTACGTGTACGTGTAGATCGAACCGACCTTAACAAAGCAGGTTCCAACTAAACACGTGCTTAATTACGAAACGGAACGGCAGATCATTCAACGTTTGGAGGCGTACGTCAACATCGGCCAAATACGGTTTCTTTTCCCGTTCCCGGTAAACGTTGCGGGTGAAATACGTATTTTCCAAAGACCGGGCACCACGTACAACCGCGAGCCCTTCAAAAGGCAGATCGAGTTCTACTTTCCATCGAATCGGATCGACCCAGAGGCACTTGAGTTTCTTATTTTTGGTTTATTTTTTATTATTTTAAAATTTTATCTTTTCTGATTTTTTAAATCTTTTTAAGCTTTTTATCTTTTTTTCATATTCATTTATATTACACGTGCTAACTAACCTATTTTTTATTAAATTTTTTAAATTTAATTATATCAAATAAATCAATATTAATTAAAATATAATTTCAGACAGTTACAGTGAAATTTTAGCTATAAACCATAAAAATTCAATCCAGCTGTGCACCACCCTAATCTTACAAGTATATATATACATATATAGACGTAAATTGCTTCTTTTTTTGGCAGAATTTTACAAGCGTTTTAATTGATTGCTTTCTTCCGACTGATCTTACGCAGACCTAGGCCAGCGAGATTGGCAAGGCCGGCTCCTGTCATGCATGTCACGTCCAGGGCTCGCAGCCTCGCACGCATCGGAAGCTAGCCAACGAGCCGGACACGTCGGCACGGTGGCCCACCAATCCCATCCCTCCACATGGCCTGCACATGCCCAGCAGTCCCTCCCGTCGCCATCCAATTATGATCGGACGACCGCGGATTGATGGGCACCGTGCACCCCACCGTCGGGTCCCAGCCCCGAAGCCACGCTCCATCGCCGCCCGATCCGACGGCGACGGAGGAGCGGGATCGACGGCCACGGCGCGGACAACGCATGCACAGTAGCCGCGTTGTACGGCGCCGCGCATGGTGTGTGCGGTGCAGGAGTGAAACGATCGCTTGCGAGCTCAACTGCTACGTGCTGGGAGATGGATGGATGCATGGGCGGAACCTGATCTCGGGCAGAATAGATTTTAGTCTGAGATATAGAAAAATATTTAATGTATAATCTAAGTAAATTTAGCCTAAAACAGGATAATATTCTTATGATTCAGTCTAGATAGTCTATATTATTTCATCATTGAGTTTAGGATGTAGCTAAATTTTAGTTTCACCTCTGGATGGATGGATAGGTAGATGCAAGCCTGCAAGTTGTTGGTTGTTCGTTGCCCCCGACAGATTATTCTACGGTTTTGTACAAGACTGTGCACGCACATTATCTGGGCACACTCGCGTCCGTCTCTTCTTAGCTATCACGTCTTCGTCTTGGTGTTCCGATGGCTAAGTTTCTGATTCAACAACTGCAGCCAAATCGGGGGAAAAGACATGAGATGCAGAATTAACCCCTTAGGCTTTTGACGAGGTAAGACTAAGTTCATTTATTATGTCTATATCACTTTGCATTATCTATTATATATAGAAAAAGAAATCATTATGTTTGCTCTCAAAGTTCAAAAATTCCATGTTAAACGTAGAAGAAAGAAAGATATCTATACCGATTACTTTGATAAATCTATACTATATAACGATGCAGATCAATCAGATATATTACAATTGTGACAGTTGGCTAAGGAATATAACTCTTATTTTCAATTATAAACATCAGAGTTGTATAACGAATACATATCCATTTCAAATAAAAGTACATGTATTGTAGTATCTAATTACACAGATGCACGAGAAATTCAGCCAGTTTCTCTAACATTCAAAGCCTTTAGAAGAGTAAGTTGGTTGGTGCATGAAAATCAAGACAACCCTACCTTAGTTTTTGAAAAACAGAGGAATGGAATACTAGTTTTCATGCATCGATTTGATTTGTTCCTCTTTTAAGCCCCGCTCAAAATTGTTTTTACTGATGGCTTTTGGAATAAAGAAAAAAGAGGGAAAATAAAAAACAATCATATTTGTATTTATTATTTATCTAATATAGTGTTGTAGGACTCTCTCCTACTATTTACCGTAAAAATAGAAACTATAGTGTTCAAAACGATTTCTAACTTTCAAAAGCCGTTTTGAACGGGGTCTAATAGTTGATGGATAGCTTTTGTGTTCGTATAGATTAAGCATCAACGTAGCCTGGAGATTAATCAATTGCTGCTAAAAAAAAGAAGCATCTATTCTCAGGAGGAATAAGAAAGCATCTATTCTCAGGAGGAATAAAGAAGTGTGAAAAGGAGAGAGAGCCGTCAGTCACACTGCCATTCAAGAGTCAAGATTCAAGAGGGTTGCATTGAAAAGCAGCCGCAGTCTTGGCACCTTTTGTTTCAGTTTTCAACCAACCAAACTTTTGTCACTAGTGCAGCCACCATAACACCCAAAAACTTTGCGTAATTTGACCAAAATACAGCATATATCTCCTCACTGTTATTGATCTCTTCTAGTAGATGACACAGCCAATATTACTAGTATTACTGACTTGCTCCAATGGCTGCTAGATTTTTTTTAGAAGGAATGCTGCTAGGTTCTAAATAAAAAGTTCAGAACAAATAATGTGAAGTTAACCCTGGCATTTGAGACTACATAAAAGCATCCGATCACTAGATATCCTGTGAGCATGGGGACAAAGACAGTTTGCCACTTGGTGTATGATATGATTTGTGACACCATCAACAGGTATATTCACACACAAGAAGAACTCGCCTAAATGATCCTCATCCACCAATGGTTGGTTGGTCACAGATGATGAGAGGTTAACAGATAATCATTTGCAGAATATGCAAATATTCTGGACAAATGCAGCCTGCAAATGAGAGTCAAAGCAGTTAGGTGGGCATATACCCACGTATGGGCATACGTGTGTGTGGAATTACGTATGGATGAGAGGCACAGAACTGTCATTCTGAAGCTTCAGCCACAGATTAGAAGATCACTAGTAGTGACCTTGATTTAGTTTGCTTAATTTTGGCAAATCGTTTTTTCTCTGATCCCACCACGCCAATTTCCATTCGAAGAAGGGATGAATTAGCCCGGTCAAATGATGCCAACATCGCAATCAGAATATGATACTTCATAATGCCATCCGGTTGTCACTGGAGGAATACAACATGCACACATCTTTGTCACCATCAGGGCATGAAAAAAATGCAGATATTAACAGTAATCTCTCTGAGAAATAGCACTTAACGATACTGCCAAAACTCCTCACGGTTTCTGAATTCTTATCCTTCGATGCATTGGGATATATTATTCTGAAGCCCTGCATTGCTGCAGGCCAGGATTGATGAAAAGACAGATCTCAAAGATTCGCATGATCAACTGATGGTTATTGCAAGAATAGTATATTGGCTCTTTTCTTAATAATGAGTGTACTATAATATGACAAATCAATTCCCTATCTGAAAGTCTTCTGTGAGCTGAAGTGTACTGTCATAATTATTATTATCTATATCGTAGATACATCACTCTCTACCAGTATTATCCAACTGTGAGTTTGGCAAACCTTGATCTTGCAAGGGCACTTTGATTATCTTATACCTGTGCAACGGACAACGACTGTTACCTACGCAGGAGACCAGCTCGACGATGCGTTTCTGAAAGACTGAAACTCTTCTGAATTCTGATCCAGTCTCAAATCGCAAACTTTGCCATGACGAGTTCTAGATGAAATTGTAGTCCGGGTAGAGAAACACAGGCCGTGCAAGACTGCACATGTGGACAGTGAAAAGTATACGGCAATCAAATTATATTCAAGAAAGAACTTGAGAGAAATCTATTGACCTATGAACACTGATTGAAGTCTTCTGCTTGAGTGGCTATACTTAACCAACAATGATACCAAGTTAATCTCCAGGAAAAGAACAAAAGACACATCGCAACAGAAACCTGCAGCTGTCTGAAAGAATCAGAGCACTGTATTACGCAAATCTCGCAGACTGCCTACCACAGAATCGGCTTAATTAATGTGACATTCGTGCACTGATGAAAGCAAGGCATTTATTGGTGGAAAGCCGGTTGCAGGTTACCTAATCTTGTAATGTGAGAGGTCACATCTCCTCTCGTTTCTCTAAAAAAGAAAATTTGGCACATGTTGAGGTCATCTGCGACCTTAATTCGTCAAACGAAAATAGCCCCAAGAGAACACCAGCCCCGCATTTCTTGCGATCGGCTAGGTTTTAGTGTTTTTTTCTTTGATTGAAAGACTTTATGCACTCGTGCAACAATATAAAATGCACTGCTAAAGAAGAATCAGCACTCATCACCATTTGCAGCCCTCTGTGTGAAAGTTCTTGGTGTTAGGTACTTAGAACTACTGAACCCATCACTTGAGAAGACTAGATCAAGTATTTATCAATCGACATCACCCTGCTGGCCTGCTCTAACTCAAATTGTTCTCTCAAGATGCGCTATCCAGTAAACATTGCACTAGCAGACAGTAAATATAATATGACTATATGGGTAAGTGTTAGGAACAGGTCCGCGTTCCTGACATGTACATGTTTGTTCTTTCCACCCCAATCATTGGCGGCTTACTCTTCAGGAGAGGCTTCAGTGATGCAGGCTCTGCTCCCTGGCTGAGCTGCATATATCAGGGTTCAGAACCAGACGCAAGGGTTGCTGAAGAGTTAGTGAGTCGATCACGCATCAGGGAAAGAAAGGCACACGAGCTTGGACTCGAGTAAGCAAGCTTGATCGAGAAGTTGTCCGCAATGGGGGCATGCAACAGCGGAGAGATCCCAATCAATCAATTTTTGGCGAGCGCGTTTTGGCGAGCGCACGCGTGACAGCTGTTGGGAGATTATTGTTTCAGTTTGAGTTCGCCTCTGTCTGAGAGAGATCAATCATGGCTCTTGAAATGCCCCCTCGTGCGAACGAGCCTCAGCCTAGTGGTTAGAGCGCTGTAGTAGCACCCCTCAGGTCCTGGGTTCGACTCCTGCTGGGAGCGAATTTCAGGCTGGGGAAAAAAATCCCCTCGCTTGCCCCATAAGCCAAAGCACAGGTCTAAAGCTGGCCCATGTCGTTGGTCGTGCCAGGTTGTTGGTCGAGGGATCACCCTGGATTGGTCGTTCTCGATCTGCGTGAGAAAATCTTCTTAATATAAGCCCGGGGGTTTCTTCCCCCGCAGGTCGAGTTTTTGAAAGGCCCCCTCGTGATGAACAGTTGCAAACATGTCAATTTGCAGCATTAGGGTCTAGGGGTTTAGGTGTTCATCTTAGTAGGTAACCAGGAAATTGACTGCTGTAGGGTGATACGGTGCCGAAAAGTATGTGGATAATTGTGCAGGAGCAGAACAAAAATATCTGCAATTGCAGTATTAGTTTTGTGGTTTTGTTCAGGCGATTAGCAGACCAATGATCTGAAATACTGAAGAAAGAAGGACGCGTGTTACTTACTATCTGACAGAAACAAAGGTGTTTTTCCTCGTTCGTTTTCGGAATAAAGGCAATCAGATAGAGCACATACTAATGTGTAGAACAATGACGAAAAAATGCCTTAGACCCAACCGAAGATGAATGACACGGGCCAAATGGGAACTGGAAGGCTTGAGGGCCAAAGATGAATGATATGGACTCGTCGTGAGAATCTTCCAACTGCCTGGTAACGTGAGCTCAACAAGAAATTCTTCCCTTTTTCACCTTTCTTTCCAAGTGGATTCAGACTTCAGAGTGGTCATTGGTAAACCCAAGAAAAGCTTCGGCCACCCTGAAGTATCCAAATTGCAGAGCTCTTGAAGATCCGTATACGCGATCAGAGCTACCATTTTTTTTCGTCGGTGGAGCAAGCACAAGGATCTAAGCTTCTAAACACCATGGAGTAAACCCAGCTAGATCTCTTCCAAACGAAGTGAGCCGGGCAGAAGCGTGAGATTTATCGATCTTGACAAGACAAAAATCCATAAGAACAGCAGAAAAATAAAGATTTGTCCCCAAACGCGATCAGCGGGGCACGAAAATTGAAAACTCTCACACAACAATCGACTGCACCTAATTCTGTTGCGTTACCGGCCGTCCTGCCCAACGGCGAGACGGCGACCAATGTACATGCTACACACAGTGCAGCGTCACAGCAGAAGCAGCAACAGCTAACAGAGAAACCAAACAGAAGAACAGCTGAGAAGGGAGGATCGATCAGTGCATGCTGTGTCCCTGCCCATACGAATGAGACAACGAGACATAACACTATTTCGCCAGCGACGAGAGTTCTCCCAGAGACATAGCACTATTTCGCTAGTGATGAAAAATTTTCGGACTTGTCTCGCTCGCTTGCGATGCGAGGCTCAGAAGAAAATGATTTAAGTTTGGTCTCCTGAATTGGAACTGTACATAGGGTGGCGATCCATGCATGCATGTGAGATCCAAATGCAGGCCGAGTTTCCTATTGGATCACATGTGGTTCACAGAAAATGCAGGGGAGAGGGGGACCACTATGGCTCAACAGTTTTCACAGGCCTCTCTTCTGAACTCTGATCTACCTTGATAGATCTCAAGATGTCTGATCAGCGCCAGTTTGCCAATGCTGTTGATATATTGATATGTGATCGAAAGTTCAGAGCAATCAGGTGTGCTAAGACGTTGGAGCATGAGAATGGAGGCTACTGGAGTAGTATATGTAAGTTGTAACGAGTTCTGATGTGATTTCAGTACTGCTAGATCGCAGGACGGCCACAGTTTGCAGCTTGCAGCGAAGCCGCCGCCCAAACAACTTGGCAGCGCGTAGAAAACACTGGCCAAGAAATCTCCTTGGCTCCAACGAAGTGAGCACAGCTGTCTGCCTGTACACTTGGCTCAGGCCTCCTCAGGGCCAGTGAATAGTATCACTCTATGAATCCATCACATGGCTTAGAGTTAGATGGCTATAGTGGAACGGATATCTACCCTACACAGCACCGTCAGAATCCAAATTGAGAAAAAAGAAATGCTTGGCTTGGATCCACGCCATTGAATCAAGCAGTTCAATAAGTACTGCGGCCTCATCAAACCTCTCTGTACTCATCAACCTTTAGTGTGTGTGCATCAGTCAAAAGGTTCTTGCTTGCATGTGGATCTTTTGTTACTTAACATTGAAGAGTTTGAGACATGATGGCAATGCTATTGTACAGTAGGCTTGCACATGTTAGAAATTGGCCCATATGAATATGACCTATTTCCTTAATTCTAAAGTATGTATGATTTAATATCATATTGATAAGGTAAGGTGGGGAGATCAATTTATAAGATGTAGTCCTCACTATTCTTTGAATATAGATAGAGATGGCATGATGAGGGTTCTAGCTAATCACATGCGCGCGTGCACGTATTCGCGTATTTTCATGTGACGTGACGTAGCGCGCCACTTGACAAACCAAGTCCACCTTTATTTTTGCTGAACCATGCATCATTCTATCTCTCTCTATTTGAATAAGATTCAAACGTTTGAATAAAACGTTATTGGGTTTGATGATAGACAGTTACCAATGGGTAAATGACTAGTTAAATATGTCAGTTATCAAAGGGTAAATGGTTGTTTTAATCATGTCAGTTATCAGTGTATCTATTTATATGCCTGGAGACGTCCAGAGTATGGGTGAGAAACTCACGGTCTCCATTTCCTTGTTCCCTGCTATCTTGTGCCTTTGTATTGTGTCGTCTGAATTTCACCAACCTTTCTTCCTGACGTGCACATGGAAGGAGGGAGAACGACTATCTCCAAACCATTACCACAGAGAGTACCTGCACGGGGCAGCAATAAGGTTTCTAGGCAGCGCACATCTGCGCGACCGCTCTCTTCACTGCGTCATCTACGTTCTGTATTGCATCAAGCCTGCGTTGCCTCCTGTTCTTCAACAAGCCCAATTGTAAGTGTTGTGTGCGTTCGTTTGACTTTGTTAATATAATTTACTTGTGTATATTCTGAAGAATGATGAGTAGCCTGCTGTTAGTTGTGAGTTTTGCATCACTAGTTTATTGCATCTGTCTCTAGTAAAACTTGGAATTAAAATATTACCCACATTTACAATAGCATCCATTGCGCTGTCACAATTGGGAGATCATGTTGGTTATGTTAAATTGATAGTATTGGCCTGTGACTTTTTATATGGCAATGCTAATGTAGAGTAATCTTCAAGGTTTTGTTTTATGGCTTCTGCGCTTTTTTGTCTGCCTTTTGGAAAGATAAACAGGGGCAGGAGAGCTTGGAAAAGAGTCCCCAAAAAAATTATTATGGCAACTTTGGGGGTTTCAGATAAGGGACACGGATATCAGGTAAAGAGATTAGTGCATGATGCATCCATGTTCTGCAGCCTGAAAGTGTGGTTGTCCCTTTTGAGAAGCAGTGGGTCAAATCTAGAGCATCTCTTTCTTCTTTCTTTCACCATAAAGATCACATGGATGTGAGAGCAAAAATATTGGTGCGGCAGGTGCACGTATGAAGATAGTGCACAAGTGAGGCATGCAGAGGATTCCACGGCTTTGCTCATGTAGCACAAGGCCGTGAGAAATATTTGAAGATGCCGGTCGCCAAAAGGGCTGTACATACACCTAGGTTTGGGTACCTCCACAGCTTTACTCATGTACCAAAGACCAAAGGGGTCGATTTATTTTTGGAGTGGAGTGTTTGATTATACTGACTGTCGGTGAAGGATGCGTTTGCTAATTAAACCTTTGGAAATATGTACTTTCAAAGCCACCCTGCCTACACTATGACAAGAACATTCTTCTGGGTGATCATGTGGCCATAACCAGCAAGCAAACCAATGATTAGATAGGCAAAAAATGCAAATTGATTTGACTAACTATAAACCTCCTTAATTTGCGTATACTCCATGTCTTTTGGTCAATTGTCTGGGGCTTGTTTCGCAGGACAACAGCTATCACGGTGTTGATATATATATATATTTTTTTGCATCTTGTCTGTGCTGCTGCTGCTGCATGGAGGTGTATTCTAGTCCTCCTATGTTCTTTGAGCAAAGAAGAACACAAAGGAAAAAAAAGCTGTTTCTCTAGGCGAACCAATTAGAGCGTGACTTCTGTAAACGCTTCGTTTACATGTAGATTATAGCGTCGACAGAAGTACCCAATCCAGATTGAAATACATATAGTGAACCGTATTCTATTTGATCGAAAAGTTGACTTACTTTCACGAAGCAAACAGGAAGTTGAAACGAAGATGGACATAGAAATAGTGGCACGAATCACACGGTTAGATTCGAACACAGCATGCAGTGCTAGCGCCTGTGTACGTAGTGTACAACGGCAGCCGCGGAACAGTTAGATTCGAACACAGCATGTAGTGCTAACGTCTGTGTACACCGGGAGCGGCACAGGTTTCCGGCCGCGCGACGGACGCCGTGGTCACGAGGCACGAATCAACGACGGCCGCATCCGTCCGCCACCACCGCGGCGCCCATGATTTACCTTCAGGCCCAAGCGAGGACTCCCCGCTTGGAGGCGCGCCCACACATGCTGCCGCTGCGTGCATGCGCCGGTGCCGGTCGTTGATGCCTCGATTGGCAGCGCGCGGCGGGGGTGGGTTCCCGCGCCGCGTGTGCCCGCCTGCAACTTTACAAACTGCGCGCTGCGGCCGACTGCGACGGCCGGCCGGGACCGGGCCCCGCCTGGCTCAGGCTCAGGCTCAGGAGTCCCGTGGACCACGTACGTGCCCGGCCTACTCACCAGCGTGGTGACCAACTCATCATGCAAACGCAACGCAAGCGACACAGGCGTTGTTGCTATGCCGGCGGTATGGCTTGTTTCCACTTCAGCTTCTAACTTTTAGCTTTTAATTTAATATTTTTTTTAGCTTTTTGGTTTTTAGATTTTTTGTCTTTTCTTTTGTATTCGTTTGTATTGTTCTTGATGGGATACTGAATTTTTTTCCTATTTTAAAATTTTTAAATTTAATTATATTAAACAAATCATCAAATACTACGGTATAAAATAAATTAACTACCTTAAAAAACCACTTTCTGCTGCGTCAGTTTGGGGACGGAAAGCCGAACAGGCTTTTCGGCGCCTTGCAATTGTTGCAGCGTATCCTTTTCGCTTCGCTGATCCACGGGCAACGGCTATGCAGGCTAACAGGTAAGAGCAAGTATAATAAGAGGCTGTTAGTAGGCTGTATGCTGAGGTGGAGGAGAGAGAGGATGAGAGGGAAGAGAGGTGGGCTATAAGTTTACAGCCAGCTGAAGCACAAGAAGAAACTTTGTGAGAGAAGGGGTGGGTCATACAGTCTTCAGCTGGCTGTAAACTACTATATAAATAGGCTGATAAGTGAGCTGTAAGTGTCCATACAGCCAGCTAAAAGCTGTATTATTAGCCTTGCTCTAAGAAGATAGCTAGCTCCTAGTAAAGTTGCTCATGGAAACACAACAGCCTAGCTAGCAAACTATCGAGGGTACGCTACGTGGAAGACTGTAAGGCGACAGCGAACGGACGATGGGCGTCTCGTCGCGTCAGAAACATGCTCCCGTGCCGGCCCGGCCCATCCATCCGTCCGCACGGTCCTCATCGTACGGTGGGCACGCGCGCGGCCATTCGCTTCGCTAGATTCGGCCTTGCTTCCTCGCAGAAACCACTACTAGTGCCGCACCACCGCCCCTAGCTAGCCCTCCTCCGTCCTGCTATCTTTTTACCGCGTGGAAAGGGAGAGGCACACGGGGCGAGAGACCAGACGGCTTTTTGGCGACTCTTACACTGTCGTATCTTACCTAATGCACATCAGCGAACGGTTCGAATCTGAATTTATAAAATACAGCGTAAATGTATATGGTATCCAGAATAAAAAGATACATTTTATAGAAAAAACCAAAATAATAACATTAGAGTAATCATGATAAGAGAAAAAAGATTTAACAAAACCGATCATAAATTATTTAAGCACAATCTCAAAAGAATATAAGGGATTGTCGCTCTTTCACAACACCCTCGAATCTTTTAGAACCTTTGGATCATTGCTCTGTATAAGAATCTAGTGCTAAATAATGAACTATATTCTAATTCTCTTGTTCATTTCTAACTTTAGATGAATAGCTTCTTTGCTTTGTTGCATGGTTACTTGGGTTCTCCATGATCATCTATTGTAGTTTTATATAATCCCCCTTAGCCCTCCTCCAAAATAGAGCAAGATTCCTACTCCAAAAGAAGGTAGTAATCCTAATACTATTAAGATTCATCTAGAACTATTTATAGCACACATTTTAAATTCTAAAACGATATGAGCCACTATACTCAACAATCTTTACTTTGATTCTCCTTTAAGAACTCGCTTCAAGTCAGCTTTGCATTTTTTATTGTTTTTTCTCCCACCTTTAGGAGTGTCCTTATCACAGAGGTTCATGCATATCATCGTAATGTGTATGTCTAGGCTAGTCTGCCTGAACCTCCACTTGAGAGCTCCTTTATTTTTTTAGTTTAATTAATTACACCGTCTATTCCTACAGCCTTCCATACTATAGGTTTATATCACCTCCGAGCTTCACCTACTGTAGAATTAAGGATGACCGACTAAACGAGGGGTGAATAGGAGGTTTATAAAATTTAAGCCTTACTTTACAATTCTAACAAGAATAAGTCAATACAAGATTCTAGCAAATGTCAAGAGCTAAATTCTAAGTTTTCACTAAAGCATCTCAAGGCTATGTCGATAATAAAATACAATTCCAGCTAGGCAATTCTACACAAATAAATAAATAGCTAAAAATATAAATACAAAAATAGTAAAGACGAGAGAGAAAAACTGCAATGAAAATACTCGATGTTTTTCTTGTTGTATTGAAGACTTATCGGTCTTTACTAGTTCACATTGAGGTAAACTCAAACGGATTAGACCGGCTCCACAAATTGAGCCCAATAAACCTCAACTCCACTAGGGTTGCTCTTCCTCCACTCCGAAGATGGTGAGCACTGAACCTCACAAACGGTGCTAGGCCACTTTACAACCTTCTATGAAGAGATCACCGCACAATATTTCTCCAAGCTGTTTAGGTGCCGGTAAACACCAAGAGTAATAAAATACAACCCTTGCTTGAAGGAAATCAAGTGTCACAAGCATCAACTAATGGTGCAAAATGCACTTGAATGCTCTCAACTACCTTCAAATATGAAATGTGAGAAAATGAGTAGTAGATAATGCACCAATAGCTCTAATGGATTTAATGAGATCAAGAGTCATTAGCTTAGTACTGGTGTGGAGGTATTTATAACCCTCAACCATAAATTCAACCGTTAGGTTAAAATTCCCCAAAAACAATTAGCAGGTGTGGTATTACCGTCATGTATTGGTCGGTACTACCGTGCCTAGGATTTAACTATCATATACAATTTATTTAATGGTTTTGAACTAGTTGTTATGGTCTGGTACAGTACTACCGCACGGCGATAGTATCACTCGGCTTATGCGGTACTACCGTTTTTCAGGGTAGGAGAAAATTTCAAAAATATGCTCTCTAAAAAAGGTACTGCCATGTAAAAATCAGTCCTATTAGAATGTGGTATTACCATACCTCATATGCGTTCATACCGCAGGGTAGTAGTACCACTGTCTAGCACGCGGTCATACCATTTTTACTGATTTTTTCTTGGATGCAATTCCAAATGCATGCATGACTCTTAATTGATCAAGGTGGCACAAGATAAACCTTTAAGCTACTAGCCATAATATCTCTTTATAGTACAACATCTAGCCTATGAATTCGGTCTTTTCACCGATCACCGAGACTGGTAAAAACTATAAAAAAGTCCTTAGGCTACATAATACCTTTGCCTTGAGTCATGTTTGATCATGTATCATCTTTGCATGCCATTTCCATGTTATCATTCATAATTCAAGACTAAACCTTTAAAACATTTTAGCACACAGGTTAGTCCCTTAACACATTATAGTCATTAATTACCATAATCAATTTTAGGAGTCTAGATGCTTTCACCTGCTCGCCAGTACCTCATGGTTGGTCCAACCATGTCTCCTTTCAACAGCTCGCACATTAGTCTTTGTGTCTGCTAAATTTCGTAGGCGTCTTTCCAGTTCAGTATATAACTACCAATTATATCTGAATATCTACGTTGACAACATAGTTTCCTTTTTTTAGCCAGGATTTTTATCAGACCTTCTATTGGTTTCCCTTCCTTTAGGTGTACCCATCAATCGGTATCCTCAATTGCTCTAGATACTTTTCATGATCACCCTCCCTTTACAAGTAACTTGTATGACTCTATCTCGAAATGATACCTTATAATCTTCGAGTTCAATCGACCTCACAGATATTAAATTCTTCTTTAGGTTGGGAACATGTCGAACTCCTGTCAATATGTGATGTGCTCCATTATACATCTCCAATATAATAGTTCCCACCTCAGTAATTGCATACTCCTTGCAATCTGCTAAGTGAACAGTCTAATACATTGGGCGTAGAGATCTTTCGCCAAACATCTCTCTTGCCGAACATATATAGAAGTAACAACTTAAATCTAATACCCATCTATGAGAAGTACCTGATTGACTAAGAACTAGTACGTCCAAATCATCATTTGCTACCACCGCTGAGTATGCATCTTTCGTTTGCTTCAAACTCAGACAATTTTTTATCATGTGATCCTTCTCGTCACATAGATAGCATACACACGTGTCCTTGCTCTTACCCTTCTTCTTCCTATGACTTTTGCTTCTGTCTACAACACATACCGTATAACCTGCAAAAAAAAAGGATATAAGGCACCGTACTAACCTGCAATTGTTCAAACGATTGTGGTCTCGATCTCGCGCCAGCTCTTCCCCCTGTGCCCCCAAAGGTCGGATCAGGGATGGGCGCCTGCGAAATGCACATTGCCACCTACTGGCCACGGCCGGACGCGCCGGTCGCGGCCTCGACGTCGAGCTTTATTCTTTGGCGGGAAAGCTCCCTCGATTTGGTCCTGGCGTACATGTTGATGGGCACACAGATGGAAACTTTTGTGATTTTTGTAAGGACGGGCTAAAGATTGATCAGAATAACGCACGCCGGCGCCAGCTCGGAGCATGTGCGGACGGTGATGCATGCCACGGGCGTCGGGCGCACGCCGCGGCTGCCGTAGGCCGGCCTCGGGTGAGGCATGGTCAGCGTAGGGGATCGGAAAGTGAGCAGAGCAAGGTGATCGACTGCCGAGACTCCATTTCTTTGGGAGAGGGGGATGAGCCGTTAGTTAACGAAGCTCGGTGCTATGGGAAAATGCACCGGCATAAAAAAAAAGTGTAGATAATCCCACGCATCGACAGCAAGAAGGAACTAACGAGGGAAGAGTTAACAGTAAAATGTTGGTCCTGTTGATGCTTCACGGCATTCGGGAACCAGGACCACTCGAGTCCAGTGTGCAGGAACCAATATAGATGAACCGTTGTTGGGATAATATTTACGATACATTAAAGTAAATTAAATTTATTATATTATAAATTAAAAAATCATACGAATAAGAGATCATGAATTGTTACCATTAGACATACAGTACAATGGAAGAAGGTTGAAGCAGTCCAGTTCAACGTAGCGCGCATCGGTGTAGTAGAAGTAGTCGATGCTCAACGTCTTTGAAAAGCGATTATCGAAAGTCGACTGTCCTCTTGCAGTACTCGGTCTCCACGAGCCAATTGCCTTCTCCTTAAATCGTTCCACATTATTAATTTGATATTCTTATATCTATGATCCGTGAAACATGATCATTAATCAATACAAGTGCTGATTTATAAATTATAATTATCCCACATAATGATATAATATTATCAATAATTTAGAATAACATCAAAACATAAATAAAGAGTTCTATGAACAAGACACGTACTTATTGATCAATGTGAAATATGTTTATTTAAATGATAAAATAACATATTATTTAAAAAGATCATAAATATATAAAATAATACAATCATCGCTATGATTGCTTCTAGGGTATATCCTAACAGCCGTCCACTCGTATCATCCTATCCACGGTCAAATACTCAACTTTGCCTCTAACCAAACACATCTTTAATAGCCCCGTTGTAATTTAGCGTCCATACTGACTTGTTGGCCCTATTTTTTTGGATTGCGGGTGATGGTGTTTATGAACATTTTTTGAGACAATAGCGGATAGTAGAGACGCCGTTGCGGACAGTGCACATGGTTTTGGGCTCGGGAAACTATTTGGAGAATATGTTTTAAGAAACTATCTTATTTATTTCAACTTTTGGAGAAACCAAAAAACCTAAAAGAACAAACCATTATCATACACGCAGCAAATGCACATAAGATGCTTTCAACATTGTAATCATAGGAATATATGAGATCACATTACTACCAAACATTAAGGTGGTATTCATTTGGGCTTGCTTTAGGCACCACTCATTAGAGCTTTAGGTTCTAGTTTTTGGCTTCTAATTTCTTAATTTCGTCTTTTTTTGTTTTTTGGATTTTTTGCTTTTTTCCTCTTATTCCTTTGCATTGTCCATAATGATATACTTTTTTTATTTATTTTTATTTTTAAATTTAGTTACGCTGAAGCCGGTTTTCACTCGTGGACAACAATCGCATCGTCATCACGGCACTGTTTAGGGTCACTAATATGGGACCAGACCAATTAGCTCCATTTGATGTTGGGACCTCAAACGGCTCGTACCATATCCTCACAGGACAGTGACGGACTGAGACAGAAATAATACAGCGCATGCATGGTTAGGAAAGCAATGAGATCTCTGAAGTTTGCACACAGAGGGCGATCGAGAAGGTCTGTGATTTTTTTGGGACGACAAACCTGGAGTAACTCAGTACTTGGAGCTATTCACAATTGGCCTTTTTTGTTGTTTACTAGCTGGCACTGTCACCTCCTAAGCTCAAACTCCTTACAATAAATAGATCTCGTTTGTCCCTGCACGAGTAAATTGCAACGCTACATGCTGCAGCATTCAAATTTGCTTTGGCCTTTGTTATGCAGCAGTTGCCTCCAAAGTTACGACTTACGAGTAATACAAAGCTTCCGGCCAAAGTTCTGAAAGGGAGGGAGCGTACCCACCTGATCCTGTACTGTGAATTTTACAGCAGGGGCATTTGCTACGAAGATTCCTAAGTTCACCCAGAACAACCAACATGTACCTGTGGAGTAACATGACGATACGTCTACGTGTAAGGGAAAAAAATGCTTGTCTCAGTCCTCAAGAAAAAAAATGCTTGTCTCAACCATCTCTTCTCTTTCGTACGTACGTTTAGAAATTCATTTAGAAAGCTAGCTCCAGAGTTAGATCACAACTCTTGTGTCCATACGAGGACAGCAGCTTTAATCGGTCGGCGAGGCTCGTCGTCAGGCTGCTAGCCTAAATTCTCTCTTTGATCAGCCTCAGATGTCTTGTCTTATGTATATATATTTGTTTAGTAAAAAAAAGTGTCTATGTAAGGTACAATATTGATTGATACAACAATCTTCGTTTAAGTCCTAGTGTTTATTTTAGTAGAACATAGTGTATGATGTAAGTAAGTGTGTGCTCCCCTCCATTGTAACATAAAAGAAACTCGTGTGCCCATGTCAAGTCTTAATTTTTTTAGACGTGAAGTGTTGATATATGATCAGACGTGGATGGTCGGTTGCATCGGTGTCAGAAGAATTGAGTTGTCGTGTCACGCAATGCGTTGCTCAAACATAAGCATCACTGAGTAAAAAGAGTGCCACCTAGGTTTAACACATTGGCAAATCCATATGGTTGGTCGTATATCCGAACACTTGCATAAATCATATAGTTCGAAAAATCTAATCCCTAATCATCATAGTACTTTAAATATGGAACCAATAATATGTCCGCTATTTAGACCTTTCATGTAAACTCTAGATTAGAACATGTCTCCGAAGAGACAGGTGATTGCATTTTGGCTGGAAACTGTGACCAAGACACATTTAGGTCATTAACACACATATTAACAGCAGATTCCACCATGATCAGCTAAGCTAGCAACTGCAAACGTATCCCAAAACCATCGAACACCCCCATGGTTTGCGCCCTCGGCCCCTCTGTTTCTCGCCTGGCCGTGGCAGTACCGATCCGGCCAGTGCTGTTACATACTAAACCCGGAAACCGACGAGTCCCACCTCCGCAGCTTGGTTGCCTCTGCACACACTCGGAACGGCCCCTCCTCCCGCGTCGCCCCAAGGGCCAGCTGGCCCGCTCGTTTCGGCTAAAAAAATAACATATGGTTAAAATAATACTGTAGTTAACTGAAATTATATTATAACTGATTCTAACTTATTTGGCATAATTAAATTTAAAAAATAAAAATAGAAAAAACAGGTTAGCCAATCACAAATAATGCAAACGAATACATGAAAAAAGAACCAGCAAAAAAGCTAAAAAGTAAAAAAAAAAATTTAGGAATAGTGAAAAATAAGTCAGAAACCAGAAGCTCAAACTGAAATGAGCGGAGGTTTGTCAAAACATTTTGGTTGGGTTTTTTCATTGTAGTTGATGGCTTAAGGCTATGACCGATGGTTTTTTTCTAGCGCAAATGCTTATACAAATGAACCGAATACCAATAAGTCGATAAACTATTTTGAAAAGGTTGTCCAAATAACCGCTTTAGGAAGACGACGAAGAAATCGTTCCATTTATTTGTTCGGAGAAGTTATAAGGGCCGCTCCAACTAGCTACAGCTTATATCTTCGAGCTTCGTTAAGCCGGAGTCGGTTGGAGAACTTCGCTTCTCGTGCCCCTGTTCTGTAGCCATAAGCCAACATTCGTGAATACTACACCTCCCCTTAGTTTCTTTCCCCATTGAGTGCCCCCCCCCCCCCGGTATCCTCTTTCCCCAACAATCGGCCTCACCTCCCCCCACACCACCGGCTATGCTCGCCGTGGTGAAAGCACGGCTGCCACAACTGCGCCGAGTTGTCAGCCTGTGGACGTCGGCGCTGGCAGCAAGTATCTCTCCCCATCCGTGTTGCGTTCATTGTGGTGTTCTCCTAGATCTGGCGAGGTCCCCAACCTCCCCTCTACGGCTTGTTCAGATCCGTCGCCCATCACCTGTGGCACTTCCTTGCAGCACCCATCTGTACTCAGGAGTGATGCCTTAGCAAGGGCCCTCGGCCGTCACCAACCCTGCCACAGGGCGCCCCATCAAAGCGGAGCAACTGGGATGCACAGCGAAAGCGCCTCGTTGACATATATGAAAGGACCACACACATATATGAAAGGACCAAACAACCGGCACTTCTACTACTTCCCAAGTGAACGACATGACTAAGGATGACTTCATGCGGTTGATGCGTATGGTTGAGGATGCCATGGCCAGTCTAGAGAGCGACGAGTACTACTACATGACTCAACTGTTCATCAAGCCAGAGTTCTGCATAAGCTTTCTTGCCATGCAATCAGACAAGGGTCAGCTTTGTTGGCTCTGGTTGACCTGGGATAGGATGAAGAACCATCCATGATCACTACTTTCATTGTCTTAGGTCGTACAACTTGCATGCATTCACGTCACATAGCGTACTCTTGTTTATCTACTTCTCATTGCTTCTCAGGTGTTTGTTTCATGAACTAAGGTTGTTAGTTGTTGATTGTTTATTGCTGTTGTTAGTCACACAACATACATGCTTTTGCTATGTGTTGCAATTAGTTGTTTCATGCCTTTTGTTACGTGCTACTGCTATGTTACCCAGATGATTCAGTTAGCACATTTCATAATTGTTACCTGTTGTTTTCATTAAGAGCTTGAGTGCATTGTTGGGTTAGATTATTTGTGTTATCTGGTGGTAGTGCTTGCGTGTGGCAGAACTCTGTTTTCAGTTCTCTAGTGTTGTGTGCTTACTTAAAATCCTGTTACTATGGCAATCTGGTGGTAGTACTTGTGAGTTCTTAGAGGTTGTGTGCTTACTTATCTGTGTTATCTGGTGGTAGTGCTTGTGAGTGCATTATTTGTTGTTTTCAATTATCATAGGTTATCAAAGGTTCTCAAAACTCTATTTTCAGTTATCACTTGACTCTGCATGTCACTCTACATGGCGTAGCTCTCTATTGTGCTTGTCTTTGTGCATCACGCAGCAGTGCAGTACTGAATGTGGTGTTGTGTTGTGCACAGATGAGTGGAAGGGGATAGAAGGATGGAGATGGGGCCGAACCATCCTCTAGCTCCGTTGCCTTCCTGGTTGTGTATGAGTCAAGTGATGATGAAGTTAGTTTGGGGGAACATGCCACCCCCGAGAATTCCAATAACGACCAGTTACAGTTGGTTGAGATGTAACTTACAAATGACCAATAGTGCTACAACAAGTTCAAAATATACCCGCCCGTGTTCGGTAGGCTGCACGACACTCTAGTGTAGAGCTACAGCCTAAAGTCGACCATGGAAGTCACCTTGAAAGAAGCACTTGCAATCTTTTTGTAGATAGGTGGAGTACCTTAATCGCAGCGTTAGGCGATGAACAGATTTGAGCATTTAGCTAGTTCAATAACTAGAAAGTTCAATCATGTGCTGAAGTGCGTGTACAAGTTTGCAGGCGAGGTCATTAAGCAAGCATATCCTATGTATTAGACAGTTCATTCTAGGCTACTGAATGAAAGGTTCTACCCCCCACTTTGTGAACTGTATAGGGGCAATTGATAGCACGTATGTAAAAGTCACAATTCTAAATACCGAGTGCGCGAGGCATTTCAATAGACACGGGTTCACAAGTCAGAACATGCTTGTGGTATGTGACTTTGACTGTAGATTCACTTTTATGTGTGCGAGATCGCCAGAGTCAATATATGACACACGTATCTTGCACGAGAGAGTGGCGACATATGACGATCAGTTCTCGCATCCACCGGAAGGTAAAAATTTCCCACAGTTATCATTTGTACGAGGCCAAATCTATAGTTAACTTAGAACCATGTTAACGATGCAGGCAAGTACTATCTTGTGAACTTGAGGTATCCCAACAAGCTAGGATACCTTGCTCCGTATCGGCAGCATCGGTAACCATGTTAACGATGTAGGCAAGTACTATCTTGTGGACTTTGGGTATTCCAACAGGTTAGGATACCTTGCTCCATATCGGTAGCATCGGTAGCCACCTTTCGGAGTTCCAAAACGGCTTGTAGCCTTCGGGGATACAGAAGGTTTTCAACTTTTAGCATTCATCCATGAGGAATGCTATCGAGTGTTCATTTGGTATGCGCGAGATGAAATGATATATTCTTGACAACGTGCCTAACTACGAGGCATCGAAGTAGAAGGCCACAATTGTTAGTATGATGGCACTCCACAATTTCGTTATTGACTTTGCATCGCCTGTAAGAGATATTGTGGAACCACAGGGGATGCACATGGGTCCTTCAGGCATCTCGCCACAGGGAGCGTCTTCGGTACTCATAGACCTCACACGGGATTGGATGGCGGCTTCGTTGGTGGTGAGCATGTAGAGACGACATTGCGTAAGGATAATACCCGTGTATGTACGATGTATGCATACTTGTGCCATATATGCTATTATAATAAAATCGTACTAACGCATGAATACATGGGCTGGAATGCATGTACTATGTCGCGAATGTTTCATAAATAGTGATCCAAAAACAGCTTAGTACAACCCAATAAACCATACATCGTTTGGAGTATCTCAAAATAAGCATAAGATTCTTTCAGTTGCTATAGTGTAATTTAATCCATAAGCCAGTAGCTATAAGATAAAAATCATAATACTATTAAAGTATATCATAAGCTATAACCTAAAAAGAAATGGTTGCCTCAACGGCTCATAGGCTCACATATATGCGCCTTTACCACCATTAGCCGGTTCACATTTCTCTCCGCGCATACACCCCACCACACCGCCCACCAACACCCATAAGATTAGTACCGTACCGGCAGTCCAGTGAGAGTACGCTCTATACTTCTTCTCTCTCTGCTTCCGTTAATGCCCTAAGCCGCGAACGGGGCTTCCCTGTCCCCAGGTCCCTGTCCCCTCCCCTGTCCCCTAAATCTGAGCCGTTGGCAGCTCATCCAACGGCTCAGATTTTATATTTTTCCAATTTGCTCATTTTCATCTCAAATTTAAAAATAAAAATATGTTAATACATAATAAATAATAACAAATACATAAAAATAAAAAAATTTATTTTTTATTATTTAAATAAATTTTTTATTACATTAAAAATAAAAAATTTATTTTTTTATTATTTTAAAAATAATAAAAAATAAATTTTTTAATTTTTATGTATTTGTTATTATTTATTATGTATTAACATATTTTTATTTTTAAATTTGAGATGAAAATGAGCAAATTGAGAAAATATAAAAACTGAGCCGTTGGATGAGCTGCCAACGGCTCAGATTTAGGGGACAGGGGAGGGGACAGGGACCTGGGGACAGGGAAGCCCCGTTCCTAAGCCGCCGCCTTCCATGGCCTCCGCCGTCGCGAGTAACCTCCCAGCCGCCGCGCCCTCCTCCGTGCCGTATGGCTGGCTCGGCCCGCGTGTCTCATTCAGCCGCGATGCCGGGGCTGAGGAGACGGTTGTGTCCTCTCCGGCGGCTGCCGTGGCTGTGACCGTGGCCACGCCAGAGCCCGCGATCTCGAAGGACTTCATCGACTTCGAGTTCAGTCTCGGCGGCTCCGCTACCATGCTCCCGGCGGACGAGCTCTTCGCTGACGGGAAGCTGCTCCCGCTTCGGAAGTCGCCTGTGCCAGAGCCGGAGGCAGCGGCGCCCCCGCCACCGCAGTCGGAGACAATGCCGGCGCCTCCGGAGCCGATGAAGCCACTCCGCGCTGCAGCCGCGGCAGATGCCGCTGACCCCTACGTGTTCTCCCCCAAGGCGCCCAGCTGCTCGAGCCGGTGGCGTGAGCTGCTTGGGCTGAAGAGAGCAGCCGGTCAGAGCCCGAAGCCCTCGCCGTCGCCAGCGGCGTCCGCGAAAACCCCCACGAGAACGACGAACTCGGCGGCAGCGAGGTCTCTGAAGCTCCTGCTCCAACGGAATAATGGCCGCGCGTCCGGCGCCGCGGCGTCGGACCTCTCCTCGGCGCCGCTCCTCCGCGACAGCTCCGACTCGGAGGCGTCCCTCTCCCTCGCCTCCTCCCGCTTGTCGCTCTCCTCGTCGTCGTCGTCCTCAGGCAACGACCACGATGACATCCCCCGCCTCTCCCTCGACTCCGCCGATCCCATCCCTCCTCGCATCCGCCTCGTCCGCTCTTCCCACCGTCACTCCACCTCCCAGCTGGACCGCAGCCCCGCGCGTCGCCGCCCTTCGCCTCCTCCACCACCTCGCTGCCTCTCCGCCGACTCCCCGCGCATGAACTCCTCCGGCAAGATCGTGTTCCAGGGCCTGGAGCGCAGCTCCAGCTCCCCATGCAGCTTCCACGCCGCGTCGAAGTCCCGGTCTCGCGCCGTCGACCGGTCGTACTCGTCCGGCGTCCGCGTGGCGCCGGTGGTGCTCAACGTGCCCGTGTGCTCGCGGCCGGTGTTCGGGTTCTTCAAAGACAAGAAGGAGTCCGCGGCCAAGGACTCGACGACGGCGAGATCGCGGTCGTCGTTGGGGCGGAAGGCGCCGCGGCAAGTGTGGAGCGGCGAGCTGCCGAGATCTTCTGGGTAATCTGACTTTGTTTGACCGTTTAGTTGTGACCTTGTCTTGTTTGGAAGAGAAATTCGGAGGAAAAATGGTGAGTGCATGGAAAGGCAAGGGGTGCAATGATGAGGGGGATAGTTTGGTTTTAACTGATTTTGTTTGTTCTTTGGAGATGCTGGGAAGGTCTAATCAACTGACTGTTCTTTTTTCTCTTGACTGTATATTTGGAGTTTTGTTTTTCCCCCCTACCTGAATGTTGACGTAGTCTTGGCAATTGGCTCATCTGATTTGGGCGTTTCTCGTTCGAAGGAGTGTCTATTGCACAAAGGATTAAAAACTTTTATCTTTCAATTATCTAAAGTTATACTTTTAATCACCTAAAGTTGCGGATGATTTTTTAAAGGAGGAACTGCAGCTTGAGGTGATTCAAAGTGTAACTTTAGGTGACTGAGAGATAAAAAATTTTGATCATCTGTGCAATAGCAAAACCGTTGCAAGAAAGGGTGGTAAGATTTTTCTCCAAATGCTTTTGGTGAAAAGTTCGTACTCCTGCTAAGTGTTCTAGTCACCAGATGCGTTGGTATTTTGCTCGGTCTAAACTCTAGGCAGCCGAATTGGCGTACTGTTACATGCAAGATGCAAACCTTGGCATTTTTAGGGCAGAGCAATGAAAATTCGCTCACTTCTAGCAAAGCGAACCCCCATTGTTTGTGCTTTATCTGCATCGAAGTCAGCAACTGTAGCCAGCCAGTAGATGCCGGTTCAGAGTTCATTCGGACAAGAGGCCGAGCCGGCCGGTCTGATCAGGCCAGCTCGGCTTGATCTGTTCTGGATCCGGGCACTGTGCCGCATGTGCTCATCTCTAGATATCCGCGCAGAAAAATACGCCAGGAACTGTAAAGAAACGCTCGCCACGAAAAGGCGTCACCGCGACGGGCGCGCAAGGCTACCGCCCGTTTTTGCTGGCTCGCTCGCTAACAGCTCTTTTATTTTTAATTTCTAAAAACTGTTTTTTATTTTTTTATACTAACTAGTTTTTAAACGAAGTATTTTTTCAAGATAAGATTTACTAGTTAATTATAGTAAATACTGTATCGACTTTATTTATATCGACAAAAATCGTATGTAAATTTTTATTACTCTATAAACTCTTGTACCAATAACTTAAAAACTATAAGCAGTGTGCTTCAGCGGGCGCGCCCATGTGGAGACGCCGCTGAGCCCTCTGAGGGCATCTCCAATGGTTATAGCTAGCAACTAACTATAAGACTTCCACATCATCTATATAGTACACACTAAAGTTAGCATTCTAAAGAGCTATCTATAAGGATAGCTATTTGATGCTTACATGCACACACAGAATTTATGGAGGCTGCCTCGTTTGGCGCTATAGACTATCTCTAGAGCTGTAGAGAGCTGCGTTCTCTTTCTTTATTTAATGGATATGTATAGTCATCACCCGGATGTTTTCTTTCTAACTATCATCCAGTTTTGAAACCGTTGGATTAGAGATCCAACGTCCCTTTTTTTTGGAGGGGGGAGATTATTTTTTGAGGAGGGGGAGATTTTTTTGGAGGGGGTGGGGGAGAATTTATGGCCGTTGGATCTCTAATCTAATGGTCACAAATCTGGATGATAGTTAGGAAGAAAACATCCGGATGATATTTATCAATACCCTTATTTAATATCTTCCACGTAGGACAGTTGATGACATGGACTCTTTTGTAGAGAGCTGCTATAGACCCATTGCAGATGCTCTGATACTTGCACACCCCACTTCCCGCTGCGCGCTCTGCAACGCTCCCCTCTGCTCTGCAACCTTTTCTAAGCTGTAACTGCGTATGCCTGCCTGCCCACCCCACTGCTCTCCCCTATCCTTTTCTGCCACCTTTCGCACTCTGCACCCTCCGCTCCTCGCTAATCGTGGATCTCGGCTCGTGTCCTCGGCGACTCAGCGTGTCGTGAAGTGTGATGATGATGATGAACTGATCGTCTATCCTACCGTTGGCTGCTTGCTTCCTCTCGGCCTCTGTCCGGTGAGCTGCAGCGCTGTAGCTTACGAGGTGCATGCCCGCGTTGCTTTCGTCTACCTTTTTCTGCAGCGAGCGCGGCTTGATGCGTATGGACCAGGGGCCTACGTTGGCAGTGCTCCAGAGATGCGATGAGCGTACAACTGTGCATTGTTGCGTAAGTTGATGTTGTCCATCGATGGCGCGGATCTCTACTACTGCCGTCTACTAACTATGTAGAATGGATGTGTGTTATGTCGAGGTTATACTAGTATCTGTTACGCTTGAATGGATAAAACAGGTAGTTTGAACATGCGTCTCTAAGCTGTATTAAATGGTGTGCAAACTAATAGATTAACCTAGCAATGTTAGAATCTTTGGGCAAACAAACTCCATAGTTAGTTCTCATCCAGTTGGCTGTGAGAATTGAGCGTAACGATTCCAGATCAATAGAAGCCTGATTTGCGCGCAATTGGTAGACGAGATGTGCGTCTGCTGATCGGGCCAAATTAAACCCACTTATACAGAACCAAACCGTACGCGAGCCTTGAGAAGGAAAACAAAAACAGCCAGACGTACTCGATCAATGGCTGAAATGTACATCTTGGCATGTAGTGATGGCTGACAACAAAGAGAAATCATGGCCTGGGGAAGGCTGAGACTTTAAAACACACCTGTGACTCTGAGCTAGTGCAAGTTGGAGGAAAGGAGGAGAGAAAAGAAAAAAACTGCGCTCAGAATTCAGAACCCGTGCTGCCGCTGAGTCTGCAGAGTGCTCCGTCTCTTTGGCGCGCATCAGTCTGCGAGCCTGAGCCCCGAGGGCAGCAGCACACCTGCAGTACGCACCACCACCTCACCTTCTCACCGGCGCCGTCTGATGCGCCTCCGGCCACGACGTGACAGGCCATCTGACGGCTGCCGCCCAGGCAGAGGGGCCGTGACTTCCTGCCCCAGCCCGAGGAGGCAGCCCTCCTGACCACCTGCCATAAAATAGGTGTCACTGCAATCCTGCATCCATCTGAAGCGCAATTATGTCCCGAGGCAACGACTAATTAATCGTTTGTTTATTGAACGCTAGTTTGGACTCCAGTGGAGGGCGAGGAACCAGCGGAGACGACAGCCTGTACGTAGTGTACTGGCTCGAATCCTGTGTTCTTTTCTTCTTAGAATAATGGCGGAGAGAGATTTGGAAGTTATCCTGTTGGATTAGTTTAGTTTCAGCTAAAATGGGGCAGGGCATTGTTAATTACCACTGTTGTAGAGGATTAGGAGGTGGTGTGTTGTGGGTGGTGAGCTGGATCGATCAGTGCCACTAGACTGGCTTGTGCAGTCGGTCGATTGGGTCATCAGCTCAGATCTTTGCAGTTTGTACACAAACATTTTTATCCAATCTACCGCTACAGTACCCTAAGATAAACTGACGCATGCCAATCAACCTATCCTTACTCATTAGAAACCTCACAACCTCCGATTGTTAGAATACGCATGGAACAATTATCAAGTGCACATTGCTATTTACCTACTTCGCACGCGAAGTACATTGACTGATTGATTGTTCAAAGTAGGGGAGCGCCGCTGCCGGGAGAGAGCCGAGGGGAGAATCGCCGCTCGGGTGGGCAGGACGGGAGGGGAGAGCCGTCGCCGGACGCCGGGGGAGATGGGAGACCCGTCACTTGGGCCGCCGGGCGTGGGGGGGGGGGAGCCGTCGTTGAGGGAGAGGGGAAGGCACCGCCAAGGAGAGGGGGGAGTCGAGAGCAGCCGCCTGGTGCCGAGGGAGAGCCACCGCCGGAGGAGAGGGGAGAGCCGAGAGCAGCCGCCTGGTGCCAGGGGAGAGCCGCCGCTGGAGGAGAGGGGAGAGGCGCTGCCAGGGAGACGAGAGAGCCGAGAGCCACCGTCGGGCGCCGGGGAAGATGGGAGACCTGTCGCTCGGGCCACCGAGCGTCGGGGAGAGCCGCCGCCAGGGGAGAAGGGAGAGGCGCCGCTGGGGAAAGGGGAGAGCCAAGAGTCGCCACGACGCTGGATGTGGGAGCACGAGTGACGACTGAGGAGACCGAGAGAGGTAGGGTTTGTGAGGGAGTTACATGGACTGGCTAAGGATTGTTAGGGTTTGTGAGGGTCGTGAGGGAGTTACGTGGGCTGGTGACTGGGTCGGCTATCCCTACCTGTGCTGAATATGCACAATAATATCCTAGGTTGGTCTAGAAATACCTGAGCTATACAACTATTATTTTCTCACGTCCTAGACTAAAATCCACCCTGCCACGAGCCTAAATCTGGCCCTGCCTCGGACTACTACTACTTTGACCAATAACATTGGGATCACAGCAGAAACACAGCTGCAAAAGTTTTATGCAGTTATGCCCTGTGCACGTACGTGGAGTCGAAGCTAGCAAGTCACGTCATTGTTGTATCTTTTAGCCAAACCTTGATTACTATTGATCCATAAATGGATCTGGTAAATCTCATGCGTTGGTTTCAATCCGACGGGCATGATTGCGTTTGCCGGCTGCGACACACACGGGGTGCATGTGTATTAAGCTTTGGAAACTTGTGAGGCACCCTCCTATCTCATCAGGCAAGCAAAACTCCAGAAGAGAGAGACCACGCTTGAAGCCTCTCTCTGGTCTCTCTTCCTCTCCAAACTAATCCTTCCTTTTCTTTCTTGAACCTTCCTTATAGCGCTCGAACACTCCGCAAAGCGACATGCTTCCCCTCTCTGCCGCTCCACACCCTAGGAGTGGAGGGAGTCGTTAGGGTTTCGCCTCCCATGACCGGCCGCACATCCAACACCATGTACCGTTTGGTACACTCATAGAGAAAACTATGTGTGAAAACAGATCGGATAGTGTCTAAGCTATATCTGTATTTGTATTTGTAAATAAACACAAATATGAATATGAATATTCTCAAATACGAATACGAATCAAATATTGTAACGAATACGAATTCGAACTTAATATGTACTCAATTCGGTTGGATGTACATATCCTCATAACTTATGTAGTATGAAGACATTAATGATATTTTATCCTTGTATAATCACACTTAATCATTTTAATTCATTTACTTCACCTAAGAAAATATGAATTCACATTCAATTAAAAAATATGTCCAACGAATTAGTTGTATTATAATAAAATATACATATTGCTTTGTCGAATACGGATACGAATAGTCCGGATAAAATAATATTTCGGATGGTAAAAATCCATACCGGATAATACGAATAATTCATACCCACTTTCACCCCTACAAAAACCTATGGCTATGATTTCTTCAATCTACGATCACTTTCTTCCTCACAAAAAAAATCCCTCTAATGCAAAGACAATATCTATGTCATATTCACTTATATTTCATGCGCTTTAGTTATATTTTTTCCTACCTACCATCCACTGCTCATTTTATAAATGGAGTGGAGAAAAAAATTTAAGAAACTTCCCCTTTTTATTTGTTGTGTTTCACAATACTACATTTTTTGGCATATGGTACTTTTAATGTCATAATAGATTACTAAAAATAATAAAGTTTAATAATATGATAATATTTTATTTATGGAGGTAACAAGTCATTTTCATATTTTAAAATATGTGAAGAATTAAATATAAAAAGTTACAAACAAATATGTAACAAAATTTAGCCCTTGATTTCTTTACTTTATTTCTTGCATAAATTGCATACCCAAACTGGTTACAAACCTCTCAATATATATACTAATAACTCATACTAACACACGTATTAGGACTTCGAATTAGACATCACTTCAACTCGAATTACACACGTAGACGAACTCGACTGCTACTTGGACTCTAAGTCAAGATTAATTTTAACAAAATATAACATTAAACTCATTCCTCTGGAATTGAGGGAGATATAAACTTAAATGGTATAAAATATATGTTTACAAGTAAAAGTTGTTCCAGTTTTATTTGAATATTTCTTGAAATGCTCAAATTTAGTATTGATAGCAACCGGCCTTCACGAACCCAGCCTTGCGCTGCTCTTTTTCTTACGGTTACAATGGATGTTTTACGGGTTATTCGCGCTACATCGTGTTGCTTTTGGGTTTGGTAAACCTGGTACGGATTTATTTGCTGAAATTCATGCCACGCTAGCTTGATTTGAATCAAAGTCACAGTTGACGTGCTCGGATTTTTTCCATTAGTCAGTTTCGTGATGAAATAGAAGTTGCAAGTAAACACGGCCGCCTGAGAGAGATGGTATGGAAGCAGAGGCGAGCAATTTGGAAAGCGGGAGAACTGATGATGAAGGCAAGAAGCTTCGATTCTTCCTTCCACCTGAAGACTTCAGCCGAACCGCGGGCCGCATACACAACATCAGCACAAGAAAGTAAGAAACCGCTGATATCATTGCAACAAAATGGATTGTTTCTACACGTTTAATTCTTCTACAACGAACGGTATACTCTCTGCGACAAACACATAGCATGTAAGCATGTATGTTACCAATGTACACTGCTACATTTCGTAAATCTCGACAAGGGCATAATGCATGACGATGACATGTACATTCAGGTTCTCAGCTACTTCTACCGCCGTGCTGCGAATAGCGAACGTACTCTGTTCTCAGCATGTTGAGCACATCCCCGTCAAGCCGCTCCAGATGACCGGAATCCCGCAACTTCGGGTACTGATGGGCCACGCTCCTGATGCTGGCTTTCAACCATTTCCCACTGACCTAGCTCAGCCGCGACGCCGATGAACTCGACGGAAGCGTCTCGTGCTAGAACTCAGGCAGGAGGTGACCACTTCAAGGCTCTCTACCTTCACTCCCTCTAGGAACCAGGATTCAGCCAGAGATGACAACTCCACGTAGGGCCTTAGATGACAGAGCTACTCCTCGCTGCCCAGATTTTTCTATCGGCAATCGACATTAGGTAGCTCGCCTGAGTAGAACCAATGGACCAGTTTGTCCAACGCTTCCCACCCGAGTGGAACTTTGGTAACGTCTGAGAAGCTGCAAGCATGGTTCTTATCAATCATTTGAAACATGCATGAAATAGCCTTGTAAATTACCAACAAAATGAGAGTGATCTTAAAATAATGTGTTTTTTTTCGAAACCATGGCAGAGGTGCTGCCGTAAGGACATCTGTAGTGTATGAAAATAGAGAGTCTTAAGCCATCTTAAGGTCAACCTTGTAAGCTTATCAGAGGCGCTGGGAAGAACGTCGTCGGTGCGACGGTTGCATGTTAATGAATATGCCGCAAGTCAGGCAAGATTACAGGGAAGAAATATATACAGGAGGGAGAGTACCGGATGCTTAACTAAACAAGGAAACAAACTCTAGTTATTCTATCTATAGCAATCCGGAATAATCTCCTTCTCAGTTTGTTACAGAATTATATCTTATGGACTCTAACACTCCCCCTCAATCTGAACTCGAAAGATTAAGATTGCCTTTGAATATCTCCATCTGTCGAACAGGAAGAGGCTTCGTAAATCCATCTGCAACCTGATCTTTGGAGGAAACGAATTCCACTTCAAGTAGTCTGCGCGCTACACGCTCTCGTACAAAATGATAGTCCACTTCAATATGTTTAGTACGAGCATGAAACACAGGATTAGCAGATAAATATTTAGCACCTATGTTATCACACCAAATCTTTGCTGCTCTTGGTATTTGAACACCAATTTCATGAAGCAAGGTTTGAATCCACATGATTTCTGCTGTGGCATTGGCAAGAGCCTTATATTATGCTTCTGTGCTTGATCTGGAAACAGTTGCTTGTTTACGTGCACTCCATGAGACAAGGTTAGAACCTAGGAAAACAGCGAAACCTCCAGTCGATCGACGATCATCCAAGCATCCTGCCCAATCAGCATCAGAAAAAGCACTAACAAGTAAAGATGATGACTTACTGATCTTTAGACCAGTCTTAACTGATCCTTTCAAATATCTCACAATTCTTTTCACAGCTGACCAATGATCTGTGGTTGGAGCATGAAGATATTGACAAACTTTGTTGACTGCAAAGGAAATATCTGGCCTAGTTAATGTCAAATACTGCAATGCTCCCACAACACTTCTGTACTGCATAGCATCATTGGGACCAAGTTGTGTTCCTTCATAAACTGAGAGCTTCTCAGTAGCAGACATGGGCGTACTAGCAGGTTTGCACATATGCATTCCAACTCTTCTAATTACATCAGATGCATATTTTTCTTGTGTTAGAGTTATACCATCTGAAACTTTGTTTACCTCAATGCCAAGAAAATAGTGAAGATCTCCTAAATCTTTCAAGGCAAACTCCTTGTTAAGATCCTGTAACAAAGCTGATGTAGCACTTTGCATAGAACTAGCAACAATTATGTCATCTACATAAATGAGCACAAACATAGTAATGTTTTCTTTACTGTAGAAAAACAATGATGTATCAGCTTTGGAAGATTTAAAACCTAACTCAATCAGTTTTGTACTCAACCTTGAATACCACGCTCTTGGTGCTTGTTTAAGTCCATATATAGCCTTGTCTAACTTGCATATATAATGGGGCAAAGAAGGATGCTCATACCCTGGTGGTTGCTTCATGTATACCTCTTCTTCAAGGACACCATGAAGAAAAGCATTGTGAACATCAAGTTGACGTAAGCTCCAACCTCTGGACACAGCAACAGACAGAATAACTCTAATAGTAGCAGCTTTAACCACTGGACTGAAAGTATCTTCATAATCAACGCCATATCGCTGTTTAAACCCTTTTGCAACCAATCTGGCTTTATATCTATCCAAGCTCCCATCTGACTTCCTTTTGATCTTATATACCCATTTACAGTCTATAATGTTAGCACCTTTCTTTGGAGGAACTAGATGCCAGGTTTTATTTTTCATTAGTGCCATATATTCTACATCCATTGCCTCTTTCCAATCTTTATTATTTTGAGCTTCAGATAAATGATTGGGTTCTCCAGAAGATGTAAAGCAACCATACCTAACTGTTCCATCGGTATATATCTTTTCCTTCCTGATGCCACTTTGCAGACGTGTCCTTGGCCTTATAACAGATTGGAACTGTGCCTGCTCTTCTGGCTGAACCACCTGCTCAGACAGCATTCCCCCTTGCGCAGGCAACGCAATTAACTCCTCTGGTAGTTCAGCACCTACTGACCGCTCGTCATCATGATGGTTTGACGCGGCAGAAACTGATTGAGGCAGCAAAGCATTGTTGCCTGCGTTACCTGGTGCTATCGGCAACATGTCAAGTTCCGAGAGGCCAGCGCCTGGCGCCAATCCATCTGGCTCGGTCCGCGCAGTTGGCGTGTCCTGCGCATTCTGCAGCAAGAGCAGGGGCTCCACCGATCCCGAGCCACGTCTTCCCGTCAACACAGGTGTGTCTGCATGAGATCTGTACTGGCCATCCGGATCTTCTGTGTCTGCATTGTCACCGCTAGAAGTAATATGATTGTTAGGCAAAAAATCAAACACATGTTCATTCTGTACTACTCCCCCTTGATTACTAGTAGATGGAACAAGATCAGAAGGCAGAAGAGAAATTTCTGCATTCAACCGAGAACCTGCATTCGGGTGTAGGTGAGAGAAAGGAAAAATGTTTTCGTCAAAGACGACGTCCCGAGAAACATAAACCCTTCCTGTGGAGACATCAAGGCATTTGAAGCCTTTATGCAAATGACTAACACCAAGAAAAACACACTGTTTGGACCGGAATTCTAACTTATGATTATTATAGGGACGAAGATTGGGCCAACAAGCACAACCGAATGTACGAAGAGAGGAATAATCCGGTTTTTGATGAAACAGGCGTTCTAATGGAGTTTCAAATTGTATGACTTTACTGGGCAAGCGATTAATAAGATAAGTGGCAGCAAGGAACGCTTCATCCCAAAATTTGAGGGGCATGGATGCATGAGCCAAGAGAGCCAGGCCAACCTCTACAATATGACGATGTTTTCTTTCTACAACACCATTCTGTTGATGAGTATGAGGACAAGAAACACGATGTGAGATTCCTATCTTCTCAAAGAATGAGTGTAGCTTTTGATATTCACCACCCCAGTCAGTTTGCATTGCAAGGATTTTTCGGCCAAGCTGTCTTTCAACGAGGTTTTGGAATTCTTGAAACTTTTGAAATACTTCAGATTTATGTTTAAGAAGAAATATCCATGTAAATTTGCTGTAGTCATCAACAAAACTAGCATAGTATTTCTTCCTTCCAACAGAATCAGGAGCAGGGCCCCAAACATCAGAATGAACAAGTTCCAAAGGATAACGAGATATACTCAAAGATTTTTTGTAAGACAGCTGATGACTCTTTGCCTGTTGACAGGCATCACAGACAGACTGTTTAATGGACTCAGCTAAACATGGTAGCTTATTCTGACTAATGACTCTAGAAACAATAGGAGTAGCAGGATGACCCAAACGACCATGCCATTGAGTGAAGGATGGCGTGGCACTAAAAACTTGCTTTCCTGAAGATCCTGAAGGAAGAGGATAGAGGCCTTGGCGACGCCATCCTCTAAGCAGAGTGCTTCTCGTTACTCGATCCTTAATCAAAAAATATTTAGGATGAATCTCAAGAAAAGCATAATTGTCAGCAGCAAGACGACAAGCAGAAACAAGATTCTTTGTAGCTTGTGGAACATGTAGAATATTTCTAAGGTATAAGGGACGAGTTGGGGTAGTAATAACAGAATGACCAATATGTTCAATTTTCATACCTGCACCGCTTGCGGTGTGAATCTGATCATTGCCCTTGTATGGCTCACTCGTTGTCAGCTTCTCTAGCTCTCCAGTTATGTGATCTGTTGCCCCAGTGTCTAGATACCAATTTGTATCCACACCATAAGCATGAGTGGCTGCAGCGGCTGTCTTGTCTTCTGGAGTATACGTCTCATCATATCTATACCAGCAATCAGAGGCAACATGGCCTTTCTTGTGACACACCTGGCAGATTGGGCGATTATCAGAATTGCTGCGCCCCCTTCCTTGACCGGTAGAGGCACCACGACCAGCAGGAGACCCACGTCCACGGTGAGGAGTTGAGGCACCTCTGCCGCGGTTGCTCCCGCCGCGCAGCATGTTGCTGCCACGCCCTCGGTTGGCTGCAGCAGAGAAACAAGCTTGCCGAAGTTGGATCCTGTTTTCAAAGCTCAAAAGTTGTGAGTAAAGATCAGCTACGGTAACCGGTTCTGATTTGGCTACAACCGCAGAGACAACAGGATCAAAATCATCATCAAGGCCATTGATAATGTAGGCAACCAAATCATCATCATCTATTGGTTTGCCTGACGCTGCAGCATCATCTCCCAGAGCTTTCATCTTCGCAACGTACTCGGTAACGGACATGTTGCCCTTGCGAGTCGTCGTCAAGGCCAGGCGAACATTAATCACGCGCGCGCGGTTCTTTGTTGCAAAAATACCTTCAATCTCTCTCCATGCTTGTGTTGCTGTTCTTGCTGCAGCAACCTGGATCAACATCTCCTTGGAAAGAGACGCGAACAGGAAACCGAGCACTTGTTGATCGGCGGCAAACCAATCTTCGTAGGCTGGGTTTGGAGTCTTCACTACTTTGTCACCTTGCTTCTGGTCGATTTCTGCAGCAGGGGCTTCGGTCTTGCCGTTGATGTGGCCCTCAAGACGTGCGCCGCGAATCGCCGCAAGGATCTGCGCTGACCACAGCGCATGATTCTGCTTGTTGAGCTTCTCCGAGATTGGGAAGCCAAACAGCGGATTGGATGGATTAGAAGATGAACTCGCCATGATTTGCTATCAAGGCTCTGATACCATGTAAGCTTATCAGAGGCGCTGGGAAGAACGTCGTCGGTGCGACGGTTGCATGTTAATGAATATGCCGCAAGTCAGGCAAGATTACAGGGAAGAAATATATACAGGAGGGAGAGTACCGGATGCTTAACTAAACAAGGAAACAAACTCTAGTTATTCTATCTATAGCAATCCGGAATAATCTCCTTCTCAGTTTGTTACAGAATTATATCTTATGGACTCTAACAAACCTTATACATTACAGGGGGTGACCTTAAGCAGGCTATAAGCAAAAAAGCTTAAGGCTGGTCCTCAAGCTAAAGACCTGGCCATAAGTATTAAAATACAATTTTTCTTTATCTGCCAAGTGGGATCATCTTAAGGCCCCTTGGGTTATATACATTACAGGGGTGATCTTAAGATTTAGATGGGACCCACCTTAATACCCTTTGAGTTATATACACTATGGATGCCCTAAGAAGAAACAAACCCAACTGAACTTGATCTAGGAGTGGCCTGCTGTGATCTTAAAATAATGTAACAATGGAGATTTTACAGCAATTTGAACAAGCATGGATTATCAGCAAGTAAAGCCTGTTGTACTTTGATTGAGATATTGAGAAACAAAAGGCTCACCTCTCATGCATCCCAGATTGAAATAATGCCCGTAGGTGATCGCAGCTCATGCTCAATACAATTTTGTGGCTATGAACATGCGGAGTCGATAATTGGCATGAGCCATGTTGACACTTCATTTTCTCGTTTGATTGAGCGCCCACGATTATGTCCCTGAAATTAATATGCATCAAAATTACTTCAAGACAAGTCAATAAAACTAGACACAGCAAAATCAAAGATAGTATCCACGAAATTAGATAAAATAGTTTTAGATGGGATAACAGAAGGCCAGATGTGAACAGTTCTGAGATTAGTCAATGATTATAAACTCTTCAAAGTAGCATTAGAATGCAAATGGCTAAAACTAGAACAATGTTATGAACAACCAGGAAATTTAGCAAATGACGCCTGCACAATCTTATATGCTCAGATCAAAGATGGATCAACTAAAAAAGCACATACTAATTATTATGACCATTTGGCTCACAGGTTGGAATCAATAAACAGCGATTACAGGCCAAACTTACAAGAATGAATGTTCAACTGGTTCAAGTGCTGCAGTAAGATCATATCTGGGACAATCGGAGTTCCATCTGGATTGCTCTTTCTGAAGCATCTGATGCAATGATTTCAAGTGACAATACTTTGCAAGTGTTCCTACTGGCATCTATCATGATAAAACCAGTGTATGTGTATTCCAACATTTTCTTCAAGGCGCGACTATCTACACGATCGGACATTCAAACACGATAAAGTGATCTGCCCCATTCATCAGTAATTTTTCCATCAATGCCAAGAGATTTTGCGGATGGCAACAACTTAGGACACCTTGCTGATAATGATATGATGGCTGTATGAGCATTTAGAGATTCGCCATCTGAAAGCAAAAAATTCCAGATCAACTAGCTCGTTATCATCTAATGGGCTTCTGATCTTTCCTCCCAACTTGCTTGGAAACCCACAGAGGCCAAACAAACGCAGCATATGTGCAATGTAGAACTTGGGCCCTGGGCTCAAGTTTTGACACAAGGCATGTTGAAGAACTCCGATCAAACCTTCAGTATAATGATGTCTGCAATCATGGCACACAATGCCCGCATTCAAATTCCTTTTACAGTGAACACCAGCAGATTAAACAACACCATGAGACCATAAAATAAAACAATATTTTCACCTTCCCACTCTTCAACGATATAGAAACAACGTTTCTGGAAAGTATACAGAACAGCTCGTCATGGCACAAAATCTGATGGGCTTCATGTGAAGAGATGCAGCTACCGGTAAGAATCATATATAATTCTTCATCAATAGCATTAGACCAAAAGTATAGACGATGATTCCCAGCATAATGAAGGAGCAGTAGTGCAGTACGGCACCCCTCTATTACTAACGATTTTTCATCATTTCTAGACATCGCATCGATAATGCCCTGAGTGGTCGTCGTGGAGGCGCGTGCGGAGGGAGAGGGCGTGGTCGGTGAGCAGCTGCTCGGCGGCGGCGCCCTTCTTCCTGCTCTTGCCTTTCCCGGCCGCCTTGGAGGACACAGGACGCATCGCGGTGCGTCTACTCTACACGACTCACCGGAGTGTGGACTCTCGAGGAACACCCAGAGAAAGAAACGATGAGGTGTCTGGTTGGGTTGGGCCAAGGTGGAGCTGCACCGTCACAGTTGGGCATTTATGGGCTCCTTTTGCTTTCTGCTTTCTCCTCTAGGCTGACAACAAAAAACGCGAACGGCAACTAGAGGAGCGAGCGTAGGCAGTTTGGCAAGCGCTGTCTTCTTGCAAGCCCTTAGAACCTTAACGCTGGTGCTTTTTTTTAAAATGAAGTTATAATAATTAATTAGGACACCAAAATACCTGTGCATCCTAATCTTAAATGGGTACTTCCTCTATGTATCATGTGCAAAAAAAATTAGAATTTCTTAGTGTCATGTTTAACTAGTTTACAAACTAGTTCAAATAAGTTTGAACAGAAATTCAAATTGTAGTTGCTTTTTATGATAGTTTGATTATAGATATGTGCTGATTATATACATACATACGTACGTATATGCGTGTGTGTATGTATACCTTTTTCGTACTTCTAGAAATACATATTCAAACTTAAATAAATGTGTTATACTTATTTATCACTTTGGTATATTTAAATACTAATTCTAAGACACACCAATATGATTTTGTCAAAAAAATTTAATGGAGTTATTTTTTTGCTATATGTCCATTTCTATATATGAAAAGAGTATATATACAAATTATGTTATAAAATATGGGTTTTGACGAAATTTTTTATTGAACTCACTTTAGAGTATCTTATAATCATAATTAAAATATACTCAAAAGAATAAAGAGATATATCAACATCATTTAAGCTATAAGAAGTAAAAGTATATATTCGTAGAAGTATGAAATTATTTTTCTATATTCCTCTAGAAATATAGATATGTTTAGTGGTTAAAGGATATGCATGAGTCCTATAAGGTTTAGACCTTCGCTCTAGGTTAGCCTTGTGCTAAGACCGTACCAAGCGTCCGTGTAGAGTGTGTGCTTCCTTTACTCAAAAAAGGATCGAATGGTAACGAACAGTGTAGTTTATTAGTTTCTGGGCATCCTCTTTTGCTATGTACCACTATTCCGTTCTGTTCTCTGCTTGTTTTGATCCGTTCTGAAGCAGCAGTGGAAGGGGGTTTTTTTTGCTTCAGTTTATAGTTTTTAGTTATAGCTTATAGCTTTTAGTCTATTCGTTAAAGAGAGTATAGAGTAATAGAAATTAACGTACGATTTTAACCGATACAAATGAAGACACTATAATGTATACTACAATTAACTTATAAACTCTGTTTTGAAAAGACATCCTGTTTAAAAATGCCCGAAAGCTAGTCCGACTTACATGCTGCATTTTCTCATGTGCATAGATCGAACCATCGAAGAATTTATGCACTTCCCATGTAGCTTAAGTTTCAGTCCTATTTGGAATGAAGGACTTTTGCAAGAATTTCACAAAAGAAAAAAAAAACAGTTCAATCCTCCCAGGAATCAAGAAAAATCTCGCATTTAAAGCCGGGCCTTAATTGATGTCCCTGATAGGATGAAACTTGGATCCGTTCCTAACAGCTAAGAGCAACTCCAGCAGGGCTCCTACTTGAGCCCTCATCCTACTTTTGAGGGTCGAGGGGCAAAAAACTCACTCCAGCAGAGCCCCTACTTGAGCCCTCAAAAGTAGGGGGCCCTCAAATCTCCCCCTCGAGCCCTCATTCCTGGGGGGTCTGGAGGGAGCCCCTACTTTTGAGGGCTCAAGTAGGGGCCCTGCTGGAGTGAGTTTTTTGCCACTCGGCCCTCAAAAGTAGGATGAGGATGAGGGTGGGTCCTATGTGTCATCCCCTCTAAGAATGAATTTGAGTGTCTTATTTTGAGGGCTCCTGCTGGAGTGAATCCCAAAAAACAGAGCCCTCAAAAGTAGGGAGAGCCCTCAAATAAAAAGTAGGGACCCTGTTTTGAGGGCTACTGCTGGAGTTGCTCTAAGACATTGTGAAAATAGAACATGGTTTCTTCCTACAGAGTAAAGGAGGTGATTTTAAAAGTAGACCAGGGCAGTGCAATCTTCAGAAACGAAACAAAACAAAAACAAGCAAAATACCTGTGCGGGATTGAAATGCTTAGGTGATGCTCATTTGGGCTTTCTTTTTTTGAAAAAACACTGTAGCTGACAGAGCCTTATTTAGTGTAATTAAATTTAAAAAATTAAAAAATATATAAAAAATATGTTAGTCCATTACATATAATACAAACAAATACGGGGAAAAAGAACCGGTAAAAAAGCTCAATAAAAAACTAAAAACTCATAAAAAAACGAAATTTATAAATACTAAAAAATAAATTGAAAGCTAAAAGTTGAAATTAAAACGATCACGGTCTTAGAGAGACCTGTTGTTTTTCATCGATAAACGAAAATGCTGAGAGAGGAGGCATGTCTACTTTTTTCGGGGGTCTACGGGGGGAAGATATTTAATGAGGGCAAAACACAACAATTCTGCATGGGAAGGGGCCCACACGGGAGGGAATAGAACATCGATGGAGAAAAAGGCTGAGACTTGAGACAATCAAGATGTCCACGTATCCCAGCCGGGTAAAACTTTAGTCGGTGGAGAAATCATTTTGCTTTGTTTTCTTCGTACGTAGCTATCAGCAGTCCACGACTCTAGATTATTAGTATTAGTACTCAATAATGCAAGACACCAGTTAATGACCCTCTTTCCCTCTCATGCTCGACAGTCTAGATCGTCCGTCGTAAATCGGACGGCTCAAGCATGATCTTATCCTCTGTCCGTCCTTCCCCACATGGGCCCTACATGGTCGGTATGAGTATGACGCATGTCTCTCTTTCCATAAGATAGATAGGCAGGCAGTGGTAATCGGATCCCCCAGGGGCGGAGAAAGACGACAGGGCATTGGGGTCAATCCATTGTACATAGGTATTCCCTCCATGATAAACAATAATAAATAGTATATTTTTATATGATTTATTAAATTTTATTAGAGTCATTCGACCTAATACACCTACAGTAGCTTCGCCCCTGGATCCCTCGGAGTCGACTGAACTAACTCCCTCCTTTCTTTGGGAGGCTACTTAATGCTCCTTTGTTTTCCCTTGGCCCTTGCTTTACATCCTCCTCTGTTCTCTCACTGCTTTTTTCTGCTTCCACCTCCCTTTTCAGGTACAGTATAGAGCCTGTTTTTTTACTAAACCTTATGGCTTTTAGCTACGGCTTTTGACTTTTAGTCTGTTTGTGTGAGAGATTACAAAGTAACATAAATTCACATGCGATTTTTGCCAATATAAATGAAGTCGGTACAGTATGTACTATAATTAACTAGTACACACTATCTTGAAAAGATATTCTATTTAAAAGTTAGTTACTATAAAAAACAAAAAAATAGCATTTAGAATTAGAAAATAACATGCCCTATATAGGGTATAATGTCTCCCCTTTTCTGCTTCTGCTTCCACACCTTTTCTGGTGTAGTGGAGCCAAAAACAAATGAAATGTGATCCCTTCCCTGTTATGGAGGAAAAGGATATGGTGCAATCTGATCCCCCCCCCCCCCCCCCCCCCCCCCCCCACACACATTTCCTGCTTCTGCTTCCACCCTCATTGTTTTATCTTAATTGCTCCTCCTTCCACCCCTACCAACCATAATTTTTAAATTCGAACAGGGTCTGACCGCAGTTCAAATGTACAATATTCTAAATATTTTTCAACTAATTTAGGTCGATTTAAAGTTATATGCACAAGTAACATGTTGACTAGCCCGATTGGTTGGGCGTATTGCTCGCACCGGAAGGGACATGGGGAGATGGATCTTTTCTGTCGAACGTCAAACGATGCTACTCAGGGCCTATTGTTTAACGGTTTTTAAAAACAGGTTTTAGTTTTTGCTATAGTACTTAATTTTTAAATAGAGTATTTTTTTCAAGACGATGTCTACAAGCTAATTATAGTACATATTAAAAGCTCAATATCTGTATCAATTAAAATCACAAGCGAGTATTTTTCTCTTTGTAATTTCTATCATAAACAGCTAAAATTTTAAAAAATTATTTAAAACTATAAACGGTAGCCATATCAAATAGAAGCCTTTTTTCTCTTTCTCTTGTTAGCCTCCCGGCCGCTCCACATTTACTCGTGTCCATTTCACAGGTCACACACCATAAGTCCCCCTCAGTTCACCCTGTTTTCTCCCTTCACCACCTGACCTCTTGTAGCCTCTCCACTCCACCAAAGCTCAACAACAAGAATGGCGAACCCGGCAGGCGGCAGCTATCCATTTGCACATGCCCGGGGAATTGCTCCAGCAAGCGATCGCCGCTCGCCGTGCTCGACTCCTGCTCAACTCCGGCGCCCTCCTCATCTCGACCGCCGGGTCCGTCGTCATCTACACCACCGCAAACCCCTCTGCCGTCGATGATCCGACGTACGTCCTCGTCGCGTTCCTGCTCTTCGTCCTCGGCGTTTGGCTCGCGCTGCTGGGCCTTGTCGCCGACCAGTTCCCGAGAGCGGCAAGGATCGGCGTAGTCATCGGCAGAGCACTCGGCGACTACTTGTTTGGCTTTAGCGGTAACTAAGCTTCAGTTAGTTAAGGGCTTAAGGGCACGGAATAATACTACCAAGGTTTGCTTCCTTGCTATGCTGTTGCTCCGATTTGCTCGCGTCCTACCTCTAGTTGCGTGATGATTTCTGTTCTCGTCGCACTCTGTTCATTTCGTGCTCGAAGCCACGAAAGGCTGCTCCGTCGCCGACCGCCGGTCAGAGCTCGCAGCCACTCACTTGACATTTACCATCCGGCGCTCATATGGAGGTCTTCCCATGCGAAGTCCTCTTCATGTGTGTAGCTTATGTTCCTCCCTGTCCCCTCTGTTTAGTTTGGAAGCACGTGTGCGCTTCTCTATTATTAAATTGACGAGTATCGAATATTTGAATGTATTTTTTTCTTGAAGGCTCAGTATTTGAATGTACTGTTGGATATGGGTCTCATCTTCCACAGGGATTCAGATTCCTTGGCTCTGTGCTGCAAGGTGTTGGCTAGAATGCAAAAGGCGGAGATATTTCCCCGTTTTTGTTTCTCTGAGGAAGTGGTAATTTAGGGTCTGTTACTTATATGCCTATATTTTATGATTTTTGGTTAAATTTTTTGAATTTTAGCTGTTTACAACAGAGATTACGGAGAGATACTCGCTTGCGATTTTAGATGGTACATATGTTAAGCTTTTAACGTATACTATACTTAACTTGTAGGCCTCGTGTTAAAAATACTCTGTTTAAAAGTTAAGTACTTTAGTAAAAACCAAAAGTCGATTTTAAAACCCGAAAATAACAGGCCTTTTATTCTCGTGTTGCAGTATTGTATATATGTATGAACTTCGCTGCAGTAATTATGACACTGGGCATGATATGAACCGTTGAAGATTTAATCGGATGGCTAATATAACAAGAAAAGGCACACTAATGTGAAGGCAGAGAACTCTCTTCCCGTCCGTAGTGTCAGGCAGCGGGGATGGGGGTTCCCCGTCGCAAAGAGCTGCCAAAGCAGCACCAGCATGACGATGAGACGGTGAGCTGGCCGGCCATTAGAGCAACTCCAGCAGGGTCCCTACTTGAGCCCTCAAACCTCATATTTGAGGGCTTGAGGTAAAAATAGAGGTCCAACAGAGCCCCTACTAGAGCCCTCAAATCCCCCCTTCAGCCCTCATTCCTAGGGGCCCCCTACTCCGGCTCTCATTTTTCAGCTTTCCTCGTTTTTTTGTGGAACATTTGTGCTTTCAATTTAAATTCGGAACAAATTTGAATTTAAATTTGAATATTCGTATTTGAATTCATATTTGAATTCGGAACAAATTTGAATTTAAATTTGAATGTTATGTGATGAACTTTGTGCTTTCAATTTAAATTCGGAACAAATTTGAATTTAAATTTGAATATTCGTATTTGAATTCGGAACAAATTTGAATTTAAATTTGAATGTTACGTGATGAACTTTGTGCTTTCAATTTAAATTTGGAACAAATTTGAATTTAAATTTGAATATTCGTATTTGAATTTGGAACAAATTTGAATTTAAATTTGAATGTTACGTGATGAACTTTGTGCTTTCAATTTAAATTTGGAACAAATTTGAATTTAAATTTGAATATTCGTATTTGAATTTGGAACAAATTTGAATTTAAATTTGAATGTTATGTGATGAACTTTGTGCTTTCAATTTAAATTCGGAACAAATTTGAATTTAAATTTGAATTTCGTATTTGAATTCATATTTGTGCTTTCAATTTAAATTCGGAATAAATTTAAATTTAAATTTGAATATTCGTATTTGAATTCGGAACAAATTTGAATGTTATGTGATGAACTTTGTGCTTTCAATTTAAATTCGGAACAAATTTGAATTTGAATTTGAATATTCGTATTTGAATTCATATATTTAAATATTGTCCCACATTGTGAAATCATAAATATTTTATTGTGTATTGTGCTTTTGTCCCATACATATGCATATAGTGTGTGAGGAAATAGAGCGAATTGAGAAGTAGGGGCCCTGTTTTGAGGGCTCCTGCTGGAGTGCAGCCTAGAAAACAGGACCCTCAAAAATAGGGGGAGCCCTCAAATGAAAAGTAGGGGCCCTGTTTTGAGGGCTACTGCTGGAGTTGCTCTTAGTGCATTACCCAATACCCATTGGGGTGTGGTTAGCCGAAAAAAGTGGCCGGCCATGGATGGGACGGCCTCAAACCAACCCATGTTAAAGGCCATCAATTCGGTGAAAAAAAGGAAGAAGTTGAGGGTGTGCTCATTTGTGCCGAATAAATTTGACTTATGACTAAATTTTTATTATAACTGACTTATTTTGTACTGTAGTCGATAGTGACTTATTTAGTATAATTAAATAAAATAATTAAAAATAGAAAAATATTAATGCAAACAAATAAGGAAAAAAAGAACCGGTAAAAAAGCTAAAAAATTCAAAAGTTCATAAAAAGACGAAATTTATGAATAGTGAATAATAAGCCAGTAGTCAGAAGCACAAGCCAAAATGAGCGAAGTCTGAATTGCTACTATTCATTTTTATTTCCTTCTTTTCAATGTTATGTCCTCCTCATCGCAACTCCTGAACCGATTCGTCACGTATCCGCCTATCTACAACTTTTCAACGACTGATTTTCTTTTAGATTTCTTATAGTTGCTTTCGACCCAACTAGACCATTTTCTACGAATATGCTTCTTGGCCACCATTAAAGAAAAATGAAAAGGATTTTCTACTCCGCGACACCCCAAAAATCCCAAATCCACCCCTACATGGCCACGCATGGCCATACACCTCGCGATAGTAACCATCATTCTCCACCGTTAAAGAAATGGGTGTGTATATTCAACATAGGTTTGTTCAAGGGTACCATCACGGATTTACACTGCTCGAAATACCAAAAATACCCCTAGCTATCACGCGAGGTGGACTGGAACTGCACACTGCAGAGTAGCTTCCATCTGCGCTGTGCCGAGTGGCCCGCCTATTCTCAACTGACTGTTTGGTTGTCCACAGTTAATGGTTTTTAGATGTTGATGATAGGTTTTATTTATATTTTTTAGTGATGTATATGATTTTGGGTTTCAGAATCGTTTAAATAATTCACTTTAAGAAACTATTTTTAATTCTTTGAGAAGCCAAAATAAAAAAAAAGAGAATAACTATTGTACATACCATTGTTTTTTCTCTTCATCTTCAGTCACTTTTTATACCGCAATTTTAGGTGATTGAGAGTACAACTTTAGAAGAGAGAATTAATATACTGTGACTTTAGTTAACTGAGAGTACAACTTTAAATAACTGAAAGATAAAAAAATTCAATTGACTACATAATAGCAAAACCTAAAAAACAAATGGAGAAATGGCCACGGGCATTCCCTCGCCTCTTTTCGTCAACACGCCAACCCCCTAGCTCTTCTGCCTCTTCAAATACCCCACCAGTTTTCACCCTCTGCAGTCCCACACGCTACCCACGCCATACACCGTACGTACACAGGCAAGCTAGCAAGGGCGACCGAGCGATGGTGCAGCCCCAGCCACCGGCCGTCGTGCCGGACCGACGGGACCAGCTGCAGCAGCTCCTCCTCAACTCGGGCATCATCCTAGCGATCGCCGGCGGGCTCGTCGTCACCTACCCGTTCGGCAGCCACGACGCAAACCCCGAGCACCTCTTTGTCGGGCTTATCCTCGTGCTTCTTGGCGTCGTCCTCCTGATGCTCTCGACCGTGGCGCACCAGTTCCCGGGAGCTGCACGGGCAGGTGCCGGCGTGGCGAACGCCGTCCTGAACTATCTCTCCGGCCAGGGCCTGTAGGTTTTCCGGCGGTACGTTGGAGTATGACTCCGCTATTTAGTATTTTTTTTGTTGTGTCCTACTACTAGTTTTTGCTTGGGCGGGGTTTGGTTTCGTGCGATCATGTGTCATTATTTCATAAGCGGGATTGGAGAACCGCGTCCATAGTACTGTATGCATGACATATGAGAATCAGAGGATGTTTTTCACGAATAAATTGGGATGTTTAATATGAGGTCTTAAATTCTCAATCATCTTCATCAAGGGAGACGTTCTTCTCCCCTTCCTTCTTCTTGTTATGTTAGCTAGCTGGTGGTGATATTCCAGCTCTAGATCGATCGCCAGTGCTAGTGAGGCGTGATACTTGTTCAAGATGGACGTTCGTCTATATGAACGCAGATGAGTTCAGCTGGCGGAGGTAGTGGGGGTGTAACTTTGTGTGGCAGTGAGGCACTTGGGTGGACCTCCTTGTCGCAGATCTCACATATGGGCGCGAGCTCGGTCGTTGAATCATATTCATGCATGGTTGGCGACGGAGTCGGTGGCGGACGGCCTGGTCTCTGGTGTCAGGTGCCGCGGAGGAAACCCGACGTACGAGTTCAGCTGGTGGAGGTGGAGGCGTCACCGCGTGAGGCGTTGGCCATGGAGAGAGAGAGAGAGAGAGAGAGAGAGAGAGAGAGAGAGAGAGAGAGAGAGAGAGAGAGAGAGAGAGAGAGAGAGAGACGTGCTGAAGGTATGGAGCAGCAGGGCACCGACGAGCTTGGCGGGTGGATATGGAGAGAAACTGGTGGAGTTGCCCGGAGCATCGGATCGGAGACATCAACAAGCTTATTAGGTGCGCAGCATCAACTAGTTGCGGCAGTGGAGGCGTAGTGTGTGCGGCACTGCGGCATCAGCATATGCATGTGCGGAGGTCCAAGGGTGCTCCAGTCCAGCTGCCGGCGAGTTCAGCTGGAGGCGCGCCGTGTTGGGGCGGAGCCACCGCCCGGCGAGCCTGGGCGGCTGCCCTGGCTCGCCGACGACAAGCCATGGACTTCGCATGGGCGGAGAGCCGGGTGTCGCGTGGGCATGAGCCGGAAAGCCGGGCGTAACGTGGTCCACAGTCGCTCGCCGACGCAGGACGACGGACGACCAGAGCCCGTCCACGAAGCTGAGCACCCTCGAGAGGCTTATCGATTCCCGCCCCTCCGCCGCGATGGCCGCCGCGGCCGCCGGGGACAGCACTGCCAGCTGCGCCTTCTCTTCGTAGCTGGTGTTGGCGCTGCCTTCTTCTTGCGGTCGGAGAGGTCAGGGAGTAGTCGATGTCCTCCACGACGACGACCGACTTGGGCGTGGTGGACACGTGCAGGTGCCGGAGGTGGGAGTTGGTGGGCACCGTGGTGAGCTCCAGCCTCCAGGTCGTATACGTCGAACTCGAGGAGGTTGGCGATGGCCGCGACGAGGCTGGTCTTGCCGGTGTCGGGCGGGCTGTGGAGCAGGTGCCCGTGCTTCCACGCTCGGCCGACGCGCGCGTAGTGCTCCTGTCGCAACGCGAAGTGGAGCAGGTCCCCGCGGATCTCGTCGCGGAGTGTCGGGTCGACGGCGAGCGTGTCGGACGTGTAGGGGTGGGATGGAAGGTGTGCGAGGTCCGGAGGCGGTGGTGGTCGTCGCCGGGGGCGGCCGCGCGGTTGGTGTAGAGCCTGCGCTCTCGCGAGTTGAGCCGCATCTTGGTGGCCTCGTCGATGAGGTCGGGGATGTACGGATTGTGGATGAGGTCGCGGTGTTGCCGTGGGAACTAAAGCTCGAGGCTGCGCTGGTCGCCGCCGCCGCCTTCCCCGGAGCCGCGGCCGTAGATGTACGGGTTGAACCCGGTGCCGGACGCGCCGCGCTCGACGGGGCGCGCGGTGGAGGTCCACTTGACGCGGACGCCCTGGAAGGTGTCTTGGGTGGTGTGGGCGTCCGGGTGGGAGGCGACGGGGTGGTGTGCCTGGCGCGGCTTGTTGAGGCGCACGACGGGGGCTTTGGCGAGGCAGCGCGCTCCGAGGTAGAGCCGCGCGGCGTCGTATAGGTCGTTGGCGCCACCGCTGGCGCAGTCGGCCTCGTCGATGAGGATGGTGGCCTTGGGTCCCCAGAACGCGGTGGCGACCGGCGCGAGGAGGCGGCGCAGGTAGGGCATGGGTGGTGTGCCCGGGCAAAAATTCTGGCTCCGCCACTGCCAGAGAACGTACGTCAGGAGGGGCCGTGCTTGCGAACTACCACTCGGACGGGATAGACTCAGCTTCTTCTCCGGCGACGGTGAGCCGGTGGCCCACCGGAGTTCACATGTTTCCCTGCCTTAGGTGGGAGGTAGGATTACAAGGGTAGCGGTCGGAGGGTGGCGGCAAGGCGTCGGTGGCACTGCCAGAGGCGGTGGAGGCGGTGGGCTATAGCAGGGGGTGGCCGGCGACGAGCCCATATATCGACTTAGAGTTTATGGGCGGCGAGGCGCCGGTGGAGGCTCCGGCCGCCGTGGTGGTCGCCGGTGGAGGGAAAAATCTACCGACGAGGAGGCGAGGGAAGATGTGGCGAGCGGCGGGAAAAGTCTAGCGCCGGCGTTGGCGCCGGAGACGAGGGAGGAGAAAGGCTGCCGGCGTTGATGGTGGCAACGGAAGCTTCGGCGGGCGGTGGCGAGGTGCGGTGAAGCGCGGAGGTGGGATAGAACGATGTGGCGCCGTGGCGGCGGGCTGGCGGCTGGGTCGTAGCATCGAACCATCGACATCCTATACGAAGCGCAGGAGCGTGGGAGGCAAGGGAGGGACCGGCTGCAGCAGCCGTTGGATACGATCGGAGGGATTGCACCACTGCTCCGCGATCCCCCGTACCCGTTGCCGTCCCTAGACCAGCCGCCGGCGTTGGGTTCGTCCGACCGGTATGGACAGTGTGGACTGTAGAGTCCGGCTGCTCGGACGCTGGAGGGTGGGCGTGTTCGAGGCGCCGTTGTGGTCAGCTGGTGGACGTGCAGGTGCACACGGCATCGGCGGACGCGTGTGCGCGTATGGAGGTGGAGGCGACTGTACGGGGAGGCCACGCGGTTTGGGGTTTCCAAGCAGTTCCACAGGTGATGTGGCGGTGCGGGGAGACGGCCGGCGGTGGTCGCGCGAGCGAACGGTGCGCCGGCTGCAGCGCGCGGTCGATCGAGAGGCGCCATCGGAGGTCGTGCTAATGTCCTAATGCTGGTCTGTGGAGGGTGCAGCTAGCGCGCGGTTGCGGTGTACGGTGTGGAGAGTTTGGGGTTCATGGGCGCGCGCGCGTACGGCGTTTCCTGCACAGGACCGGCGCGCGGCGTGCTTCTGTTTACGGTGGAGGCGGCAAGTTCGATCGTGCATGCTCGTCGATAGGATGCTGCATGCATGGGTGCCGACGGCGCCGGTTCGCGAATCTGCATGGGGGTGTTGGGGCCATATATTGCGGTATGCGTCCCCTCATTGAAGTGGTTGCGTCGTTGTGAGCTTCATTAATTACCAGATAACTAATCAATACAGGATGCAGCACATAAAATCATAGAATCATGAAGACGGTCGTATGATCAGTCTAGAACACTAGAGCGAGCAGGGCAGGGTGTTTGCAATGAGATAATGGCGTGGGTTTCTTCCGCAATGCTTACGGTCTATATTGGTTTTATGCTTTCAGTTGCGGTGAATACTGTTGACGAGGGTTGAATAAACATTTCAACATGGCTTTAATATTTAATTAAGGCCAAAGAATCTATGGTCATAAGTCTTCAGAGGCTATTTCTGAGTACACTGGTTAGAGATTTACTGTGTGACTTACCTGACCAGATCATCATTTGAAAAATCTATGAACTAGGACCTGGACCCGCTTCCAAGGGATTTCTCCCCTACGGTGGATAGAAGCCAAACCAAATCCACTAGAATAGCATGTCGTCTCGGCCCTAAGTCTCTGACAAACAACCGCTATGTAGTTATTCCCTACACTCGTCTCCCATTTAATTAATGCCAAAGGACCTATGGTCGTAAGCCTCCATATGCTATTTTCCGAGTACCCTGGTCGGATATTTACTGTACAGTTTACCCGACCAGATGACCATTTGGAAAATCTATGAACTGGTACCCGGACCTGCTTTCAAGTGATACAGGGGACCCGATCTTCACAATGTAAGATCAAGGATAACTTTAAATCTGTGCAACCTGACGAACCGATGGCGCCAACCACTGTTTCAATTCAGCAACCTGCGATAAAAGAATTCGCACAACCACACGCTCATGATCCCGTCTGCCTAACCACACAAGTAGACGTGTCGCCGCTCCTAATAATCATAAGAAAACACAAGAACAACGGTGTTGAGAAAATGCCCAATTCCCCGCTAGATTGCAATCATGTGTCAAACCTTAGGAAGAACAAGAAATGCACATAACACATTATTTTATTATTCATGTCCACAAAATGTATCACCGAAATCCACCAAAAATAGCTGAAACAGATATATCTTGTTACAATGGCATCTTTGCCAATAAAATAATGTACATGTTATGTGTATTTTGGCGTGTCAGAATTGCTTCCTCCATTGGTTAGCTTTGTTTGACTCACTTGAAATAACGTTGTTTCCTTTGGTAAAGAAGTATTGGAATGTGATTCCGTTTCACACAGGAGGGACAGCTCAACTAGCAGGGCCGAAAAAACCAAAGCCAAACAGGAGGTGCCACCTAGCAGGGGCATGGAAGGGAACAGGCATTCGGAGCAGGGAAGCCGCATTCTAGATCTTTCTGATCCATGTTGATGTGCCAGTTTCTCTATCATGATAATGATGTTTCCTCCACGCATTAGAAAAAAATGATAATAATAGGCCTTTTTTGACATAGTTTATTAGTCTCATAAATAATAATTATTAAAAAATTAAAAAAATAAAATCACTGAAAAGCAAAAAAAAAAAACCGCCAATGTTTCAGCTCCGAGCTGTTCCTTGATGTCGCCGTCGCGTACTCTTATGGGGGGGGGGGGGGGGGGCAATAAGGTTAGCTTTGAACTATGGAGAAGTTTTGGTTTCTTCCCAAACTGGCAGTCTTGTTAATAAAGTAAGGTCTATTCTTTTTTAGCGTTTGGATTCAGCTTTTAATTTTTCTATAGTAACTAACTTTTAAATAAAATATTTTTTAAGATAAGATCTACTAGTTAATTGTATTACATACGGTATCGACTTTATTTATATTGGCAAAAACCGCACGTGAGTTTCTGTTACTCTGTAATCACTCGTATAAACAGTCTAAAAGCCATAAACCGTAGCTAAAAACCATAAGCCATAGCAAGAAAGAACATACCCTAAATTTGGCATAGGGACACATATATTTTGGTATAACTAGAAAAACTATACATTTCAATTTCGATTTTACAAAACTATACGTACTTTGGCGTAACCCCTAAACTCGTTGATTCATGTTAAATGCAACGGAATATGATGACAGGTCAGACCTAATGCCAGTGTAATTTAACATGTAGAATCCATCCGTCAGTGGCCAAAATATCAAATTACTGCACATTTCACTGAACTATACACATATTTTAGTCACTGACAAGTTGGTCCCACATGCCAACTACATCCAGGAGTGGGTCCCACCTAATTATATTCCACTGCTATTATTGGAATTGACGTATGTGGCGTTTATTGAAACGTTGTGAGAAAGTTTGTAATTTTGTGACTGAAATATGTAGTTTTGTTATAATTGAGCCAAATTACGAGTAGTTTTGTGAAATTTTATTCTTTATTAATTGTGTTGTCCCGTTAGCATTAATTTGTACTAAAATACACTGTAGTTTATGTTAAATGATAGTGTAGTTTCGTTTACAAACATGATCGATTTTGCAAATTTTTCGAAGCCTGGACACGGTTTGTTTAGAGAGAGAGACATGGATCTTTTGGGAGATTGGGTTGTTTGGATCTCGAGTTTTACCAAAATCAGATTTTGTTAAACATGTTGTAGAGCCTAACAACCTAAGAAAAAACTCCAAGAGATTAACCAAAAGAAGTATCTAAATTTAGTGATTTAGCTATTCTCTAAAATGAATCTCACAAAAAAAAACAAGACTACTCCAACAGGCTATCTAAACTAGAGGGCGCGCGGTGGGTCGCGTACACGCGGGAATGGGGCGCAACATGCGGGAAGGAAACGCCGACCGCGCCAAGAGGCTGGATGGTGAGCAAGGTAGGCTATCCAAAAATAGAGAGCGAAGGAGGAGGGATGGAGAGCTAATAAATTTGGAGAGTCATTTACAGAGTCTATTGGAGACGTTTTTTCTCCAATAATAACCAAATTTACCTTTAGAAAATAATTTAGCTCTTCTCTTGGAGTTGCTCTGAAGCTTTGTTTGGACCTGGTGACGAACTTGTGGATAACAAAAGCTGATTTTGCTGGCTTGTGGATAACAGCGTGTCACTGCAGTATACGTGGCACCTCCCACCACCAAGAAATGCCGCTGCAGTCACTGACGTCGCTGTGCTCACCCGGTGCTCCTTCGGCTGGCTCTTGAGGCAATACTATTAATCGAAAACAAGTCAGGATCATAGTTTGTAGCATCAATTTGCATTCATGTTGCTGCTTTATCCTGAATCTAAAGACTGCCAGTAAGTGCGGCAAGCAAGATATCGAATGTGGAATATTGCCGAGCTGTAAACTAACAAAATAGGCATCGCAATGGCCGTCTCTCCACATGAGGATCCAATCCTACGTGCCAACCAACAGGCCAGGAAGAAGAAACAACTTATGAGCATACGATGGAACCCACGAACTCACGAGCAACGTACACCAGATTGCATCACACCATGCATGCCCATATTAAGAAAACGAGTGCTCAACATCGAACACTTGCTGCTCATAAGAATGATGCACCGGCCAGAGCTGAAGAGACCACCATGGCCGGAAAGCTCGGGGCCACTGTATTTGCGCCGTTCTTCTTGATGTCGGCCTTTTCCGCCTCGTCTCCCGCTAGCGCGTCAGCGGGTCTTCGGCACGGACGCCGGGGCCGGTGCTGAGGCTTCTGGTGCTGGAGCAATTGCCGGTCAGTCCAAGCGACGATGCGCCATCGAAGAGCCCCGCCGACGGCGAATCGACGGCAGGGCTGCTAGCGTGGAGAGTGAGGGAGGAGAGAATGGGGAAGAAGAGGAGGTGATTGATGATGTACTTGGCAGTCGGAGTGGAGAGAGAGAGAGAGCACGAAGGAATGGAAAGGTAAGAGAGAGGATTGTGTGGGAGTTGGTGTTAGGTTAGTAAATGCATTTAGGGTAGCCAACATTCCCATCCGTATGTGTACGTCGAAGCTAATAAAGGCAGGTAGCCAACATTCATCTGCAGTAACTATTCCATCTTCTTGACTCCATTCCATGGAATTTAGCCCATTTATTACGGATTGGGGATTGATAGAATGGTTACCTTGTCCTCAAATTAGACTGCCGATTGAAAAGAAGTACTCACATTTGACGAAAAACAGAGGCCTGTTCGGGGTCAGGTTCTGCCCCCCGATAAGCATATGGCCATATGCGGCTGCGCGGTATAATGAACAGAACCATAGGTGCTGCTACATGGCTAGCTGAGCTGCAAATATCAGTTCATTGAGCGTCACTGACGTCCATGTGTCAGAGAGAGTCGCCGGACCTGGTTAGCCATGCTTGCCGGGACACCGCACGCACTGCACTTCTAGGACTATGCTATATCTTGTGGCTTATACCGAGCTGTTACACACCCTCGTCAGTCTTCACGTTACCTCTGCTCCTATCGCGCCTTGGCCACCAAAAGCACGTTGCAACACGGAGCAAATGGCGCGAGCCGGCGACGCCTTACTTGGCTCCTCACGCCAAGCCGGAGTTCCCCGGCCATGCTGTTGTTGGACTTAATCTTGACATATAGCACTTATGGGTTTGTTAATTAGAACAATAATTAGTCTTGCATGCAAACGCATGTATGGAACCAGTGACGTGCGTGAGTTTAGGTGGCTTGACCACGCGCAGTTAGTAGATCCATAAAAATAGGAGTCAGTTTGTGGGGGTTTTAGCCCGTGTGTGCGTGCGTATGGGCTATTTAAGCCTGCGTGTGTAATCGGATTGATTAAGAGAATGAAGAAGAGAAAACGACGCAAGTGCGAGTGCATCACAAAAAATAGAATCCTCTTTGTGTGCGTACTTGCGATCGCGTGAGTCTTTTTCCTGAGCTAACATTTGGTATCAGAGTTTGTGTTCGTGTACACCTTCATCCATGTCGTCTTCGAGCTCGTCGAAAAACGTCACCACCGAGGGGGGCGTTCAGAAGATCGGCGATGGGAGCATGCCGAAGGCGTCGGCGCGCGAGGGCAGCATCTCCCTCCCGTATCCCATGCTCACGAGGAGCAACTACACGACGTGGGCCGTGAAGATGAAGGTGTTCATGCGCGCTTAGGGCGTGTGAAACGCAATCGTGGATGAAGAGGTGAATGAGCGGCAAGATCAAATGGCGCTCGCAGCAATCTTCCTCGCGGTACCAAAAGACGTGCTGCTGCTCCTAGCTGAGAAGGAGACCACAAAGGAGGCCTGGAACACCCTGAAGGTAATGCATCTCGGTGCAGATCGCGTCAAGGAGGCGCGTGTACAAAACCTCAAAAGCGAGTTTGAAAACTTGCGCATGAGGGACACCGAACAGATCGATGACTTCGCGATGAGGTTGACGACAATCGTCAGCAAGATACGAGATCTAGGCGAAAAGATGGAAGAGGCCTACATCGTGCGGAAGTTTCTTCGTGCAGTGCCTAAGAAGTTCTCTCCAGTTGTCACCACGATTAAGCAATTCGGTGACATAAAAAAAATATGTCGATCGAAGAGCTAATCGGGCACTTGAAGACGCAGGAAGAGGGAGAACGTCGCTACGGCAACAACAACGAAGATGAGGAGCATTTGCTCCTGATGCGCACAGAGTGGGAGGCCCGATCGTCGAAGCGTGAAGGTGAAGGCTCCTCCGGTGGTTCTGGTGGCGGCGGTGGACGTCCATACCGACGAGTTGACAAGGCAAAAGCGTTTCTCATCGAGACGGATGCCGACGATGAACCGGCGTTGCTGTGAAACATGTCAAGATTAGGGGGGAAATTGTTGGACTTAATCTTGACATATAGCACTTATGGGTTTGTTGGTTAGAACAATAATTAGTCTTGCATGCAAACGCATGCATGGAACCAGTGGTGTGGCGTGAGTTTAGGTGGCTTGACCACGCGCAGTTAGTAGATCCATAAAAATAAGAGTCAGTTTGTGGGGGTTTTAGCCCGTGTGTGTATACGTATGGGCTATTTAAGCCTGCGTGTGTAATCAGATTGATTAAGAGAATGAAGAAGAGAAAATGACGCAAGTGCGAGTGCGTCACAAAAAATAGAATCATCTTTGTGTGCATACTTGCCATCGCGTGAGTCTTTTTCCTGGGCTAACAGCTGTTCTGGACCACCTGGAGCTCCTCTTCCTCAACTCCGGCCGGCCTCTGCTTCTCAGCGGCATGCTCCTATAATAAGTTTACAAGTTTTCAAAATTCCTTGCATCTATAATCAGTTTTTTAGAATTTTTAGAAACCTGTGCTTTGGACATGTTGATGCCCATTAACTTCATTTTGTGTTAAGACGTGTCTGCATGCATGCCTTATTAGAAAAAGTGGTTGGTATGCCTTGCTTGTTTGCTACTGGCCTACTCTGGATGTGATGTATAAAGATGTGCCTACTGAAGCTATAAATTAAAAAGAGGAGACATGAATCCTTTTAATTTTCTGTCCCGTGAAAAATGTTGTACCACTCTACTACGGTTATGTCTCCCGAAAGGTAAACAAACAATTTGTCCTGCTACTCTTAAAATTTCCAAACTTTAACTCATCGATTTCTGGTAGCAAGGCCGCTCAATGAGTCGATGCTCCAGCACACGACATTCTTTTCTCCTCACCCATTTCCACCCCTGTAGTAACAGGCCCTTAAGATATCTAGGCCGTGCACAAGACGTCGCAGCGTCCGCCAACCTACATACGGTGTGATGCTTATTGCTCCCACTTTGCAATAGTAACGACACACGCGCCGCGTGGGAAACTCCGTGGAAATTTCACAACTGTTAAAGGTGCCGCTCGATTAGATAAAAATAAGTTGTTTTATGGTTAAGATTATATTATTGAGAGTGTCTATATAATATTTGACTGTTTTTTAGATAAAATCAGTCAGATTTTGAGCCGTTAGATAGAGATCCAACGCCCTAGATCATTTTTTTTGGAGGGGTCATTTTTTTGGAGGGGGGCTTGTATGGGTGGATCCGTTGGATGGAGATCAAACGCCCCAGATCAATCTGGCTATTTTTGTTCTAAAAAATAGTCGAATGTTGTATAGACATTCCTTATATTATAACTGGTTAAAATTATATTGTACCTGATGGTAGCTTATTTGGTATAACTAAATTAAAAAATTCTAAAAATAAAAAAAAATAGATTACCCGTCACGGACAACGCAACAAATACGAGAAAAAAAGAATCGGCAAACAAGCTCAAAAAATCTACAAAGCCACAAAAAATAAAATTTAATAATAGTGAAAAATAAGTTAAAAGTCACAAACTCAAGTTGAAATGAGCAGAGCTTCTAGAATAACAGCACCGTACCCTGCCAATCGAGGACATATGTATATCTGTTGCACAATACCCTCTTCATCGCTCCCGCCGAACTCTGAACTCTCCATTTCACCCCGCTCTTCTCTCACGCCTCGCCCAGAGCACGCGTTCTCCACAGGCATGCTCCTCGTCATCTCCACCGTCGGCAACCCCGGCGCCGCCATCGTGCGTGCATTCCACAGTTTCATCCTTGTGCTCCTGGGAGTTTTCCTCGTCATGCTGTCGCCGGTGACGAGCCAGGTCCCAGGAGCAGCACCGGTTGGCGCAGCCATGGCCATCACCATCCTTAACTACTTTGCACTCGACCCGCGCATGCCAGCCGGCTTTCTCCAGCGTGCCCTCGCCCTCGCCGATCGCGGGCGCGCCGCTCGCCGTGTTCGACTCCTGATCGTCAACTCCGGCATCCTCCTCATGTCGACCGCGGGGTCCGTCGTCATCTACGTTGCGGCAAACCCCTCCGCTGTCCAGGGGCGAAGCCAGCGGGGAGGCTTAGTGAGGCTCCAGCCTCACCTCCCCGGCGGCGGAACCCCCCCCCCCCGGCGAGCACCCGCAGGTTCCAGACCGGCGGGCGGCGGCAAACCCAGAGCCAGATGTGAGAGGAGAGACGCATCGCCGTCGTCGTCAGCGCTGCCACAACGTAGAGGCCGAGCGCGACCGGGCGAGGGCTTGCCACGCGCGCAGTAGGGGGTGCCGCCGGTGCCGTAGCCAGAGCCAGATCTGATGGCGACCCGGCGGGGGGAGCCGGAGCGGGGCGACGAGGCCACAAGGGGGCCGAGCCGGGGTAGGGGGAGCCGGACCAGGGCGGTGAGGGCCGCCCCGCCGCCGTCAAGTCTGGGCAGCGGCGCAGCGCCGGCGCTGCGGAGGAGCGCCCAGTCCCGGTGGCCGGAGACGGGAGAAGCCGAGAAGGGAGACCGGAGTGGCGCCGTGACGGAGAGCAGTGGCGGAGACGACGGAGTCCGAGGAGGCGAGGAGCGACGGACTGGAGTGCTCGATAAAGCGAGGCGAGGCGAGCGATTAAATTTGAGACAGAGAGAGTGAGAGCGATAGAGAGCGAGACGGACGGACGAATTGAGGACTGAGGAGATAAAGAGAGTGAGTGCGAGACAGATGGGTGAGAGAGAAATTGAGGACTGAGCCGCTGAGGAGATAGGGGCGGCCGTCGGCTTTAGACATTTCAAAGAATCAGATTAGATAATTTTTCTCCGATTGTTTTCTTACCAATTTAGGTAATTAGATATCATATCATTAATTTTGATATTTTTGATATGCAGATAACTGGAACTATATTTATATATTTTCAGGATGCGCATTCTATTACTGAGGTACTTCTGTTGTATTTATGTCTTTTCGACTATGTTTCTCTTTTATTCATGAATGAATTTGAATTGAACAAAAGTAAATAACTGTGTTTGTGACAATTAAGCTTAGTGTCTTAGCCCACCCTCCATTTTATTCCTGGCTTCGCCACTGCCGCTGTCGATGATCCGGCGTACGCCCTCGTCGCGTTCCTGCTCTTCCTCCTCGGCGTGTGGCTCGCGCTGCTGGCGCTTGTCGCCGACCGGTTCCCGAGAGCGGCAAGGTTCGGCGTAGCCATTGCGAGGGCTCTTCAGGACTACTTGTTCGGTGGTAACTAAAGCTCGTGCATTCCTGCTAAGGTTTGCTTAATAAGGTTCTTGCTGCATGCGCTCCGGTTTGCTAGCGTCCTGTTTCTAACTTTTTAGTTGCATGGTTTCTGTCCTTGTTGTGCTCTGTCCGAGTGTCTGAAAGCTTCGTAGCGTCATCAGCTTCTGTTTAGTACGTTTTTTTGGACTATTTGCGTCAGAGTCTACTCATGTACTCCGCGTTGGATCTGTAATAAAAGACACGAGTGTGCTGTCAATTGTCAATCATACTGTGGCTGTGGACCTCTTGTCGTGTTTATTCTCGAACAAGGCTAACGCTCACTCAAATATTTTTATTATTAGTTACGGACTCGTACGTTGCAACGAAATGTATTGAATATATATAGAATTATGCTATGAAGATAGTTGTTTTGATTGGTTGGAAAGTGAAGAATGGTGAGAAGTTGAGTGAATAGAGCGGTTAAAGAAGAATAGACGTACAACCACTAACTCCTTCTTTTATAATAGTAATAGATTTTCGGGCTAAACAAAACGATGGAATCTTTCCGCTTTGATCAGGTATTATGGACAAGAGGACAACGATAAACAAACACCTGGATGATGCTCACCTCAGCTGATTTTTTTAGTTTTGGATACGAACGTGCGCTGGAACTTAAAATTCTCCACATGGAATTATACGGACCTTTTTTTTTGCGAGGAAAATAATACGAACCATTAATGAGGATATTTTGCATGTGAAATAAACAGTTAGCTTCCCGCAAAAAAATGTGCTTTTCAGGTAAATTGGAAGGGCACGTATGCACGCGTTTCCATGTTCCGCAGAACCGTAGGCACGTAAAATGTGTTAAGGTGGCGTGTTGAGCCAAAACGTTATTGAACTGTATGTTTTTGTACTGTGATTTATAATTATAGTTTATGATTTTTGTTATAGTATGAGTACTCATGTGGTTAAATAAAAAATTGATAAGTTATTTTTAAAAAGCTATTTAATAAGTCGTTTTAAAATAAACATAAGAAAGACGTTCCGTTTATTTATTAAAAAAAGATATAAACTATCCACACACTATCCGTGTGGTTGTGGCCCGGAGACCTCTACCACCCCACATGGAGATAAAGGAGAGATGGTCACCGGTAATTAGTCCGTTTTACCTCCAAATTGGTTAGCGGACTTTTGCCACAAACAGCCAAGAATGCCTTTCACTCCTCGCCAAATTCGAAAGATTGAGTAGGGGAGGAAGCAGCGCTCGAATGATTCTTCCAATATACCTGAAAAGCACCCCTTTTTTTGCGGGAAGCTAACTGAAAAATAAATGTACACTTAACTAAAAAACACATATATGTGAATTAATAAATTTCAGAGAAATTTATTTGATGAATGCTGTTGCCCAACAAATCGAAAAATTCTAACGAAACTAGTACGGTATGACTAAACGAAAATGAAAAGGTTGTGCAACACTCCTTTGATCTGCAGGTAAAATCATTTGAACAAGATGTTAGTTGGTCACATTGACATAGTATATTATCAACATTAGTAAGCGCGTAAGGGCTCCTCTCCTCTCCTGTTATACTGCCGTACTCCTCTCCTCTTAAACCTTCTCATTCTCCCGGCATTCACCTCTACCCTTCAGCTGATCTCAAGCTTCTAACACACAGATCGGCGGTACTACAAAACTAAGCCATGGTGTCTGAACACCAGGTCTCTCTGTTTTTAGATTGTTTTTAAATAAATACAAGTGCAACGATATATAATATATTAGGATGGAAAGTCTTAGGCCCTGTTTGTTTCCACTTAAGATTATTATAATCTAGCTTATAGGTGGGGGATTGTATAAGCTAGATTATAATAAGCTGGTGGAAAATAAGTTGTAAGTGTTTGGCAGCCTGGATTATCAGAGTTATGGATTGTTGTATTCGAATGTTTAAAGATTACAATGTCCTTGAGAGAGAGGCAAGGGAGTTGAGGGATGGATGAATGACAAAGGTGGGTAATATTCCTAAAGTTTTATGGTCCTTAAGATAAAAGGTAGATCTATAAGCTGAAATAAGCTCCTTTTTTGAGCTTATTAGATTACAATAATCTGGGCTATTAGATTATAATAAGTTGTCTTATAATCTAGGCTGTTTGTTTCCACTTATGATTATAAGCTAGATTATAATAATCTTAAGTGGAAACAAACAGGGCCTTAATCACAGATGGAAAGTCTTAATCATGGAGTCTGGGTACCATGATGTCCCTGTTATTTATACTATACACACACACACACACAGACACACACACACAGACACACAGACACACACACACACACACACACACACACACACACACACACACACACACACACACACACACACACACACACACATATATATATATATATATATATATATATATATATATATATATATATATATATATATATATATATATATATATATATATATATATATATATATATGAAAATTACATAAGGCACCAACATCAAGAACCGTCCGATACACGTGTATGATTCATAATTTTTTTGAGTTTGGGTATGGAAATGGTTTATACCCTTAATATATTTATGGTAAGTAAGTTTTAAACTCAGTTTGAACTAGTTTGAACTACTTTTGAGTTCAATGCGACTACAGTGAGTATATACCATAAAAATAGTTCAAACTAATTAAACTGAAGTTGAATTTAATTTTTTTTCGGAATTTGACATCTCAAATATACTTTTTTATGGGTATATGAAGATACCCACATCAAACGTTGCGAATCTCAAAGCAAATCAACGGGTATTGATATGAGTGCCTAGGCACCATGGTGCATGAAACACTCGTCCTATATATATATATATATATATATATATATATATATATATATATATATATATATATATATATATATATATATATATATATATATATATATATATATATATATATATATATATATATATATATATATATATATATATATATATATATATGAAAAACATCTTTTACTTTCGGGTGTAATTACACCCACATCTAATATACCACCTAACTAAACTTGAAATACTCCTTTTATGATTTTAGGTATACTCGTATACTAATTACAAGATATTTCAATGTGAACCACACAAAAAAATTGCAAGGGGATCCATAGTTTTTAGCGTATTTTGTAAATACCTTCAAATACACACATAAAAATGGGTATGTCGATAAAATGTGCATACCATCTGTGAAAAATTGTTCATACCACCTAGATGGTCTTAAATATTCGTATATTATACGTACATACTCTCCATTATACGGAATACTACGATACGATGTAGTATACACACACTATTCAGTGGCTACACACACAATAAGTGTGCACCCCTGACCGACCCAACTAGCCAACCGCTCTACTATCCCACCCCATGGACAGTTATTACCGTTTATTAATTATGATAAAGTTACTATCGTATGTACATCAAGTTATCATCTGTAATTCATGAAAATACTTACAGTTATCATCTGTAATTCATAAAGTTACTGCCGTGTGTGAGTGAAGTTACTACCAACATACATGCATTGAGAGAAGAGAGAAACATGCATGTCAATAGCAAATAACTCGTACAGAAAGTTACTGCCGTGTATGAGTCAAGTTATTGCCAAACACATGTAAAGTTACTGTCCGTTGTAACACTATAAAACTAGTAGTAACTCTACATGTCTTTGATAGTAACTTCACTTATGCACAATAATAACTTTATATGACACAAATTTTACAGTGCCAAAACATATTCAACATGGATTTTATTTTGTTGAGCTCATAATTTCAAACACAATGGTGCAAACGGATCGCAGAATGGACTTTTAGTGAAAGAGTTATTATATTTTTTTAGCTTATAAATGAGATAAAAAATCATAAATCAAGTGTATTTGTTATCTTCTTTCTCCTACTACATGCAAGTCAAGTTACTATCTGCTGAATATAAAATTATCATCGATTGACTTACAGATGTCAAAGTTATTATCTCATGCACATAAATTTATCATCAAACATGAACCGCACCAGAATACTCTTGCGCTCGATCAGTCAGTGACCCGCGCATAGCATGCGCGCACACGCTGATTAGCACAACTGTATATGTGTGTGTATATAAGGAAGCCTTTTCTGTACTCCTGGGAGTACATACTCGCACTTCTAATATACCACTTAAACAACTATTTTATACCTCTTTACCATGTTCAGTATATTTTAATACTAATTCTAAGATACTCCAATATGACTTGGTTGAAAAAATTTCATCGGAGTCCTTTATTTTACTATATACACTTTTCCACTTATAAAAGGATTACATACACAAATTATACCATAAAAAGTGGGTTTTTATGAAATTATTCATGGAACTCACTTTGGAGTAAATTATAATCATTATTAGAGTATACTCAAATAAATAAAGAGGTATAACAACACCATTAAAGAGATATATTAGAAGTATGAGTATGTATTTTCAGGAGCATAGAATCAATTTCCTACATACACACACACAAATATATATATATATATATATATATATATATATATATATATATATATATATATATATATATAATACCTTTTACTCCCAGGTGTAATTACACCCACCTCTAATATACCACCTAAATAAATTTGAAATACTCCTCTATCACTTTAGGTATACTCATATACTAATTATAAGATATTCTAATGTGAACCACACGAAAAAATTGCAAGGGAGTCCATAGTTTTTAGCGTATTTTGTAAATACCTTTATATACGTACATAAAAAGGAGTATGTTGAAAAAATGTGTACATACCACCTATATAGTCTTAAATACTCGTATACTACATGTACATACTCCTCGTTACGTGAGATACTTCCTACGTTGTGAGATACGACATAGGGTGTAATTACACCCGGGAGTAGAAAAGAGGCTTACTATATATATATATATATATATATATATAGGACGAGTGTTTCATCCACCTTGGTGCCTAGGCACCCATATCAATACCCGTTGATTTGTTTTGAGATTTGCAACGTTTGATGTGGGTATCTTCATATACCCATAAAAAAGTATATTTGAGATGTCAAACTCCGAAAAAAAATAAATTCAACTTCAGTTTAATTAGTTTGAACTATTTTTATGGTATATACTCACTGTAGTCGCATTGAACTCAAAAGTAGTTCAAACTAGTTTGAACTGAGTTCAAAACTTACTTACCATAAATATATTAAGGGTATAAAACATTTCCATACCCAAACTCAAAAAAATTATCAATCATACATGTGTATCGGACGGTTCTTGATGTGGGTGCCTAGGCACCCAGGTGCCTTACGTAATTTATATATATATATATATATATATATATATATATATATATATTCTTTTTAGTTTTTTAGTAGTTTTTTATTTTTAATTTCTCTCGATAATCATTATTTATTAGACTAATAAAGCATAACCAAAAGGTATAAGCCGTAATGCAAAAGGACATACCCAAATGCATTGATCGATCGAGCTCACATTATAAATTGATTTTGTCTGGGTCTACCTAAAATGACCGGTATGAATAGTTCTCCTTGTCTCGTCTTCTTTGGGTAAATAAGTCCGTTTTACCCCCCAAATTGGTTAGCGGACTTTTGCCAAGGCACAAACGGCCCAGAATGCCTTTCACACTCTGCCAAATTCGAAAGATTGAGTAAGCGAGGAATAAAGCACTTACCAATGTTGATACTACTATGTCAACGTGACCAACTAAAAAGTTGTTCAAATGATTTTACCTGCAGAAGGAGTGTTGCACAACCTTTTCTTTTTCATTTTAGTTTAGTGATACCGTGCTGGTTTCGTTAGAACTTTTCAATCTGTTGGGCAACAGGATTCATCAAATAAATTTCTCTGGAATTTATGAATTCATATATATGTGTTTTTTTTGTTACAGGTACATTTATTTTTTTTTGGTGTGCACGCTCATCAACATCTAATATACATCGAAGCATATTTGTTGATGATTTGGTGCTGATACGCCCAAAGCCGGCCGTGCACAAAACGTTGCAGCGTTTGCTAACCTACATATATTGTGATGCTTATTGCCCCAATTTTCCAATACTAACGACCTGAAAAAATAGCCCCCGTGGTTGCTGCTACCTTCCTGTTCCCAGAGCACGTTGTGGCAAGGTGCAAATGGGCGAGCGCGCGCTTCCTTTCTTGGCTCATCTCGGCCCTGCTGCTCTCAGCCACCTGCAGAGCCTCTGGCCTAGAGCTGGGACTTGGGTCGTGCTTTTCTGGGCCAGCCCGAAGCACGGCCGGCCCGGCACGGCCTAAGCACGGTACGGCCCGACACGTGGCGGACCGTGCTGGCCCGGCACGAACGGTGGGCCGGGCCTGGCAAACCGGCACGGTGGGTGGCACGGCACAGCACGGGAAGCACACGCGGGCACGGGCGGCACGGCAGGCACGCCGGCGCCAGCGGCCAGCCGCCTCGGCCTCTACCTCGCCTCCCCCGTCCCCCCTCCCGTCGACATCTCACACAGGCCACGGCCATCCCCAGATTCCCCAATCCCCACAAGCACAATCCATCAACCATCACAGAGCAGAGACCAGAGAGAGAGTAAAGGGGAAGGAGGCACACTGGTCACCGGAGCTCGCCGAAGGAGGAGGAGCGTTGTAGCTGGAGCCGAGGGTAGCATCCCGCACGATGATGAACTCATCGTCGGCGCCCCAGTTGCCGCCGGCCATCCGCCGCTGGTGGCTGTAGTCGAGGTCGTCGTCGCCATCGCTCGGAGCCAGGGGAGGAGGGGGCGGCGGGGAAGATGGGGGCGACCGGGGGAGGAGTTGGGCGGCGGGGGGAGGAGTGGGGCGGCGTGGGAGAAAGGGGCACGGAGGAGGAGGGGGCGGTAGGGGAAGGCAGGGGCGGGGGAAGGAGGGGGCGACCGGGGGCGGCGAGGGAGATCTAGGGAGGAGGGGGCGGCGGGGAAGGAAGGGGCGGTGGCGGGGAAGGGGCGGCCCGGCGGCGAGGGAGATCTGGTGTCAGACCCAGATTTTACAATCCGGAATCTACTGTGTTTAATTGCACTATTCCCTGGATCAGTAGATAGTGCACACAGTTACAGATCTGAATATCAAAGTACATATCATGCGGAAACGTAATTAAAATAATAAACTTACTCATGGGCCGATTAGGCCGAAATCAATAAATTGCAGCAGCGGAAGAACGAAGCACACAGGTGGGACCTTCAGGACATGCCCACAGGCAGCCAACTGGAGGTTCGCGGCCTAGTTCTCGACATCTTCATCTTCTTTGCCATCATGATCCAAAAGTATTGTTGAAGCACAGTGATCTGATTCCTGCTCCTGAATTTGTCGCAAAAGTGAGCATGAGCACTCCGACCCCGTGCTCAGCGAATCAACACACAGAATGCAGTATATAACATGTATGGCTAACCGAATGATGGCTTAGGTTTATTTTCTTTTGCGAAGAGTGCTTTTGAATACAATTATATAAAAATTCCTTAAGACCTAGCATTTTGAACACACGTATATGTCGAATGCAGTAATAATAGTGATTCAGATTCCATCCACCATTACATGGCATCTGTACCATATAGCAATTCTTCAGCGTTATAGCCGCTTAACTTACCACTGGGACGACACCCAGGACAATTCCAAACTAGGACCTTATACTGCCCTTTTACTTTTCCAACCCACCATAAAGCATTTTGAAATAGAACTATATCTGGTTAAGTTCCCATGTTTGCCCTTGACTGTGGGCACGGCTATTCGAATAGTTTTGACTCTGCAGAGTTTGTACACTTTCACCACAAGAGACAATCAACTCGTTGACCCACACGATGCCTTAGACGTGTGGTTGAGCAGACCATCACAGTGACTTTTCAAAGTATCTAGATTCTTTTCTCATCTCACATTTATGGGAGACTGCCCACTTGCGGTGGGTCCCATCTGTGCGCGGGATGTTTCCCCCAGCCACTACGCAGCCGGACTTCTACCTCTCCGCAACGTAGGACAGCTGGGAAACTTCACCCTCCACTGGTGTCCCTTCAGGCCCCCCTTGCCATAGCTAAATTCCTTCAACCTCCTGCCAGTGAGATGAGTCCGGAACTTCGATAAATTTACTTAGCCAAGTCGTAATTTACGGACTTGTGGTTGCACTGTTTTACAAGGGAGTTCATGACAAGATTCGGTCCTTAGTGGTATCTGGGCGGGCTACCACTAACCCACTTTTTATACATCACTACCTCACTGTTGTGCTTCCACTGCACTTTTTATACATCACTAACTCACTTTTGTGCTTCCACTGCACCACACATACACACCCTCGAATTAGTCCGCCCAGACATTAAAGCAAGTTGGGATTTTTGGGAGCATGAAATAATCATATCGAAATATGCCAGTCATTCCCATTATGACTGCCCAAACCAGTTCTCATGATTAAACATGTTGATGACGTTTTTGGGCATTTCAGCGCCCCATGTGTATCTATGCAGTATTAAGCATATCATTAGGGACTTATTTTCGAAATGTTACTGTTATAATTTTACTAGGGCGACAAGGTTCATTCATTCAATCATTTCAACAGAGGGTGTAATATTATTCAAGGTAACAGTGGCATATAACTAGGATAGTAAATTTAGCATGTCTTTTCATATAAATAACAGCATGCAATTTGTTAATTTAAAACAAAGTAATTGGTAGAAATATAGGTTCAACATGATCAAAGTATTGACTCGCCTGGCACGGTTTACCGCGGTCTTGAGCTCACACAATGCTTTCTCTTGAGCTTCAGATGTTTTCTTCACTTCGCTCTTGATATCGCTTGATCCGTGGAATCTTCGGACTTCAGTTTCTAATTACGTGACAAACGACTGAATCCAAAATGAAAGCAAATAACTCAAAAGATTCAAATAAATCCAAACACTTTAAATACCCGATTTAATTTAAATTAGACATTTAGTATGATTTGAGAGTAGAAGGATGATACAGATTAGTGTGTTGTAAGCATAGCGGTAGTTGGATTTGAGCAGAAGGGCGAGTTGCCGGAATACTTTACCGTGAGGGAAAATTTTAGAAATTCGAGGGATCGAAAGTGAAGATGCTCTTACAGGAATTATCTGCTTTTGGGAAAGGATGGTGGACATACACAGCCGATTGAGGAGAAGCGAGGCTTGACCTTTTTATTAATAAATTTCTTTTATTATTTTTGTAGTTATCAAGGAAGTCCCATGAGTCGGGTTAGACCTATAGACCGGTGTAGGAGTTTAGTGTACTAATTTTATCTCTAGGGTATGCATTCCTTGCAACTCAGGTTATGGTAAGGCAAGCTGGACTGATGGATGAGATCTGTACTTATTCTATAAATCCTTTAATCGAAGGCATTATCACACTTGGATATCTTAGGTAGTTTATATGCAAGATGTTCTCTATTTGTGAATCTATATTACCTAATATTCAAATAACCTAATCCTTGAAAAATAATTAGTTCGTTAGTCTTGATTAGCATGTGACTTGCCTTCCTTTTTGTTGCCCTTGATTTCCTTGATCAGCTTTAAATTTACTTCATCTGCTTTTGTTGTCCTCCAACTGACCAATCCGTTTGGTCCGTTTACTAGCGTAGAAAATGAAGCCAACTAGGTTCCTGTTTTGCGAGATGCAAGCTGGGATCAAATTGCAATCACTTTAAGAAAGAGTATAAAAAGAAATGGGTTGGGTTGGAAGGTCAAGGTTCAACGATGCTTCGGGCGGCCGATAGGGCTAAGATTATATTTAGAAAGGTTTAGGACAATTGAACTGATAATTTATGCATATATACATATATATGTGTGTGTGTGATTGTGCGTGTTAGGCCAACTTTTGGAAAGAGAATATAATCATTTAGAAACGGATGATTGATCTTTGAATTGACTGAATTTGGTTTTTATTAAGATTAATTTGGCACAATGAAGGAATTCTGATTTTATTTGAAATTCAATACAGCGAAAGGGTGAAATTTGATTTAACAAAACTAGAATTAATAAAATTTAAACTAATGAAATTTTAATTTAAAGGAATGGAGGTTAAGTTTGAATTCAGGGCATTAAACTGATCAAAATGGTGTATTTTTGTGTTTTCGGGGTTTTTGGAAATTTTCTGGATTTTTCTAGTATTTTTAATTGATTTTTCTGAATTTATAAATGAATATTAATAGTGTGCTACAGTGTTGGGCTCAGCCCAGTTAAACAGTAGAGCCCACGCGGGATTTTTAAATCCACTAATCGGTTGAGCCGGCCGTCTCGGCCCAGCGGGGCGTGGTCGACAGGCCCAGACGCGCGTGCGCGTGCGCGTGCGCTCGCCCGAGGGCGACGCGTGGCTGGCGCCGACGGCCCGGATTCGCAAGGAGCGAGCAGTCGGATGGCTCAGCGCTACGGGCATCAATGGCTGTGATTGGGCCATGACGCCTCCTCCCGGTCATCTTCTACCTCCGGCCATCCTCTTCGGGAGGAAACAGGGACGACATCCCCCCCCTTCGATTCAGCGCTAGCGGCGACCTCCAGCGGGGTGAGTGACATGAGCGGCTCCCTGGGATAGCAGGGATTTCATTTTTGGGTTTTAGGAAGCTTGGGGATGGTTGATAGCTGCTGGCGGTAAGAGAGAGCATCACGGGTCTCCAAGCAAAATTAGGGTTTCCCCATAGCTGTCTAGCGGGTTTGGCGATGATTTGACCATCTAGGACTCCCAAGGATCACGAGGGGAACAATGGTTTGGATCGGAGAGTTCTCTAGAGGGCTGTCCACGGGAGGGCATTTTTAGCCGGCGGTGGACCTTTGTGGGCGGGGCTCCAGGTAAATGCTACTGCCCAATTGAGTTTTCCACTAGCTTTGGCATGCCAAGAGAGTGTCACGACTACGAGCAATTGAATTATAGCAGTGAAATGAGGGAGATAGCGTGAGCGGCTTACCGGCCTCAGGGGTGGCGATCGGCGGTGACTCGAGCAACGAGGGTTCAATTGGCTGCGTGTGGAGGTGCGGGTAAATGTCTGGAGACGTTTCACTATGGCCAAGGGAACTTATATGGCGCGTAGGGCGGTGGCAACAGTGAGGCGATTTTGGTCACGTTCTTCTCACGCGAATGGAGAGGGGGAATGAACTAAATCTTCATGGAGATTGTGTGAGGGGAGGTGGCGGGTCTCTCCTGTGGGATATGACAGGTTCTTTGAACCTTGTACTCGCGTTATGAGAGAGGGAGAGAGGGATTTGCTGCGGCGGAGGGAACAAGCGCGAGAGGGAGAGATGACGCGCGGGGCAAGGAAGGAAAGGAGGGAGGAGACGACGCGCGGTAGAGGAAGAGAAGGAGAGAATACGGGCGGGGCGCGGGTCCACGGGCAGGGAGCGGAGACGCGAGGCCCGCGCGGCAGAGCGACGCGGCCGGGGAGCGGTGCGAGCGGCGCGCCGGGAGAATAGGGAAGGGAGGAGGAAGAAGGAGGCGGTCGGGAGAGGGGCCGGCTGGCCAGTGGGGAAAAATCGCGGGGAAGCAGGCCCACGCGGCAGTGAAGGGAGAGAGCTGGCGCAGGGGGGGACTGGCCCGCGCGGGGATGGAGGTTGGGCCGAGCCATTCGGCCGGCCTGGCTCCCATATTTTTTTATTTATTTATTGTTGATGTATTGCATGTTTATACATAGGTATATACAGATATATACATGCACATACACATTTATTTTATTTATTTATATATATTGATTTGCACATTAATTTTATATACATGTATATATTTATGTATAATTTCTTATATTGCTAAACTCTTCCTTGCATAATTTGCATATGCACATATATATGTGTTTGTATTTTTATTCATTCAATTCTTATTGCTATTTATATCATTATTTCCAAAATGAGACTTTATATTTTAACTCAAGTTTCTCTCTTCTTACACTGGATCATCTTTTCAGATTCGCTTTTATAATTTCAGTTTTCTATTATTTGCGTACTCCCCTTTTTGGAATTACTATTGTTTGTCTTTGCATTTCATGAATTCTTAAAAATTTGAAATCTCATCCAATTTCAGGAAAATACCATAAAATCCAAATTCCAATTGCATATACTGCCAAAACAATTCAAAAGCTTTAAATTTTTAAATTCAAATTTCCAGGATGTTACATCTGGGGAGGAGGGGGAAGGAGGGGGCGGTGGGGGAGGAGGGGCGGCCGGGCGAGGAGGGTCGGCGGGGGGGGGGGGGAGGCGGCCTGGCGAGGGAGATCTGGGGAGGAGGGGGCGGCGGGGGAGGAGGGGAAGGAGGGGGCGGTGGGGGAGGAGGGGGGGCAGCGGCGGGGAAGGGGCGGCCGGGCGAGGAAGGGGCGGCGGGGGAGATCTGGGGAGGAGGGGCGGCAGGGAGATCGTGACCGAGGGAGGCGCTGGATCGGGGAAGGAATGAACTGGGCAGCGGCGAAGGAGGGTTAGGGTTTTAGATATTTTTGCGATTTAGTCCTTCATGTTTTCTGAAATCTACGAATAGGTTTTATCTATTTTGATTTCTTCTATTCTAGCCCTTGTAAATTCTAATTTCATTGCGAAAAGATCCTATACATCCGTTGTGACATGTATATCTGTACAAAGCAGTCCTTAGAATGTCAAATTTGAAGATTGAGCTAGGGTTTGGAGATGTGAATGTGTGACGTATGTATATATATAAGATGAGGAGAAAGATACGGATGGTTGGATCTTAATCTAATGAATGAAAAAAGTGAACCCTAAGTCGCATCCTCACGAAACCCTAAGTAATGAGTATTTTCAATGTTGCTCCTCCTTAGGTGGTCACCACTGAACCCTAAGTCGCATCCTCACGGCTTTCTTGCTTCTTTGTGTAAAATCGTAGGGCTGGACTGCTGGAGAAGAAGATCAATCAAATCAACATATTCTAACATATATTATAATTTGACAACATAGCTCACCCCCATTGTGATTTTATTTTATGTAAGCAAATTACTACTACATGCGCTTCTAATTCTAACATAGCTCCCTTCACCGACTGCCATTTTAATTCGAGCATTTGATGAGATAACCACCACACGTATGTTACAATTAACCATTATGTAAACAAAGATAGGCTGTTATTAGTGTGTGTATTCCAAGTAGTTACTGAATGTTCCAGAAACTATTTAAAATTGATTTCTTAACTATAGTAAGCTACACTCATGACTCTCCTTGAGCTTTTCTATTTGACTAGTTGGGCAACCATATGCTAGATTGTCGGGCGATGAGCTTGATGTCCACGTACGCCACAGTTCAATTTGCACCAAGATATACATACCATTGTACTAGATGACCAAGTTCGGAAGTAGAATGGCATGAGACAATAGTATCGAATTTTAAGTAGGTTTTTAATAAGGCGGATATAAGAGAAAGGAAGATAGCGGTCACCGCTACCATTGTCGATGTTGCTTTCGTCGTGTATAGTTAGTTTGGGCTGGGCTTGGACTGGCACGACATGAACGCCGACACGGTGGGCTTTGGGCCGTGCTTGAGCTTGGCTGAAGGCGAGGCGGGCCGAGCCGGCACAGCATGAAGCGGCCCGAAGCACAGTGGGCCCAAGCCGTGCCGGCACGGCGCGGCCCAATTCCCACCTCTACTCTGGCCTTATCTCCGCGCGGGTTCTGCTCCTCAGCGGCGTGCTCTTCGGCATCCCCACCGGCGGCGACACCGTGAGCGCATTCCTTGGCTTCCTCCTCTTTCTTCTGGGAGTTTTCCTTGTCATGCTGTCGCCGGTGGCGAACCAGCTCCCAGGTGCAGCACGGGTTGGCGCCGCCGTCGTCCTTAACCGCTCGTTCACGCCAGGGATCACTCTGTTAATTTGGTTGTCTCTGTTCATGTCAACGTACGCATTATCTGCTTATCCTGTATCAGTACTCGCAAATTTCAAGTAGCTACTTCAGGTAGGTCTAGCTCTCAAGTACTAGTTGCACGCAAGTGCTGCAGCTGCCGTGTGGCAAGAGGGCGGGAGCCCAATCTGAAACTCATTAATGGTGGGCTTTGATGCAGAAGCTATCTTGTTCTGACAGCAGGCACATTAAGGATGACTTGTGTAACCTAGGCACGGCTAGGCAATGTGGGCTAGCGAGAGGTCGGCCTTGTAGTTAACAGGAGAAATTCGAAATTAAAAATAAAAATTAGCAATTTGATTCTCATACAACTTCCAAAGTAATATCCATAAATAACTAAATTTCACAATAATAATTAAATAAAAATTAGAAATTAAAATAAAATACCAATATCAAGTACAATCCAAATTAAGAGAAGTTCGAAATTAAAAAATAGCAATTTGATTTTCATACGATTTCCAAATTAACATTCATAAATAACTAAAATTTGTAATAATAATTAAATAAAAATTAGCAAACTAAGAGAAAGAGTTTATGTCAAGTCCAATCTAAATTAAATAAAATTTAGAATAAAAAATAAAATTTGTAATTTAATTTCCATATTAATTTCAAAGTAAACCCCTAAAAACTAAATTTGGAATACTAATTAAAAGAAGGGATAATTCATACCACATTGCAACCACTGAGATACCACCACTACTACAGAAAAGGTCATCACAGACGGTTCGAAAACGTCATCACAGACGGTTTTGTGAGCCGTCTGTATTTATGGGTCAGTGATAATCGAAGGTCATCACAGACGGTTTTCGAACTGTCTGTGATTATGGGCTACCGTCTGTGATAGCTGATAATCACAGACGGTTTTTACTCAAAAACCGTCTGTGATAGCTGATAATCACAGACGATTTTTAGTTAAAACCCGTCTGTGATACTGATTATCACAGACGATTTTTGAGTAAAAACCGTCTGTGATATTCCCTTCGACCCCTACATATACTTCTCTTATTGGCTAGCCTCAGGAATGCTAACCATGCCCTCTGAAACAAGCAGATAATCACAGACAAAAAACATACAATTCACACATCTCATTTGCTTTCAGATACATTTCACAGACATAAAACATCCAATTGACATCGCACTTCATTTCACAAACATAAAGCATGCATCCATTTCACAAATCGATTAATTGAATTGAAATGAAATATCCATTAACAAATGCACAGTTACAAAAGATCTACACTGCATTTACACTTAGTGATAAGACCAATAAGAAATCATGGTGCGCAGTGGAACCGTCCTCCTGGCTTTATGACTTGAGTCAGCCAAAAGTACGTCAACTCTCCTTGAATCCCTCCAAAATCAGACTGTTTCAATGCAGTTGACGAGATGGACACAGCCTGTCGATAGGAATATCAATGTGCATATATATGTAACGTGATAAGTATGAAGTAATTATGGGAAGAGTGACAAACCTTGCGATTGGTGAGCCTCGAGGAATCGAGGAGTAGTTCCATATGTTGGCAAACGTAGTATCCACATGTGTTGCCCGGCTGCTGCTGGTGGCACTGCAAAAAATGGAATGTGTTAGTTCAAGAGGCATTAGTACCAACTGTTGCATAGGATTAATTAATGTGAAATAGCGAATACCTTAAAATCTCGAACATGTGTCAGCAGGCCTTTGGCCCCGCGCTTCGAGTCACCTCCCTTTTCAATGTACATCGCGAACGCCCTACGTAATTCAAAAAAGTTAACCTTAGTCATTCGGAAGGAAAGAAAGAGTACAATGTAGATATGTATGGGGAATATGTGCTTACTTATCGATTACTTGGCTGACAACTGTGAAGTCCATTTTATTCTTACTTAGGGAATCAAGGTAATATACCTTGTTCCATTTTGGTACAATTACTATTAAAATCCAATGAAAGTTCTGATTGAAGGGCATAAGTACATAGTCCTTATTGCGGCAATCCAGCAGTCCTGATGCAATGTACCTCTCGACGAGGGTTGTCTCCTGGTCGATGGTATCCTTGGCGACCAATTGTGGGTCCAAGAAACCAGCTGATGAGTTGGATAATCTAGCTTTAATCAGCATGTGTCTATATATATACACACGAAAGCAAAAAATTAGATATGGCATTTATCGGTATGACATTAACGGAGACTTATTGTACACACTTACAGCGTCCAGCATCGAATGATTGAGACGTCAAGAGCGTTGAGCATGAACAGATCGAATAAATCCTCAAAGGCGACCACGAACATACACTCTTGAATATTGTGGTGTAAATCTTCCTCGGTGAATTTGACAGTGATACTTGAAGTCCGTTCTCCTTCTAGCTTATTGGACTGCTGCATATACCACGTGTGCAATTGCATGCAACTATGTGGTAGCTTTTGGAGGTCTTTTTGCTCGAGCAACGGCTCGCCAAGCACGAATTTGCGGGCCAAAGGGTGGTACGGAATATCATCATTGGTCTTCTTTGCTTTGCCCTTGCTGGCCTTGCTGCCTCGGCTATAGGTCGACTTCATAGAAGTCGACGTTGAAGGTAGCAGCGGTGCAAGTTGCTCTGGCGAGAATAGGGCCCGTGGAGATAGCACCGGTGTAGTATCCGGTGGTGGAACCGACTGGTCTTGTAATGGAGATGGCACCAGTGCAAGTTACTCTGGTCCTGCCACCGGTGAAGAAGCCTCCAGGGAGATGTCGCTTTTGGGCCACTGGATGAATGTTCCAATGGCCTGTCCTAGAGTCACGATCTCGTCGTTGGGGGGCTTCGGTAGCGGGACCACATCAAAATTGACATACACACCATCCACATTAACTTTTGCGAAGCCTGGCGCTAAAGCTTGACCGTGCACCATGGCCCCGTTACCAGACGAATATGCCTGGCCCCAAGTAGCGTACAAGGGAATGGAGCCATATCTCACTTGGAGCCTGCACTTCGTAGGCTCCTACATGACGATACAAAATTAGCTACTCGAATAGGCCTACCAATGGAGCAAGCATTCGAGAGGTAATAATTATTACCAGGATGTCGTCCACAGGAAATTTGGACTGGGTTTGCGTCGGATTGGACGCGCAGCTACTCGGACGGTTGTGCGGGCTAGCTAGCATAGCAGCGGCGGTGGCGGCCTGCTGACTTTCTGTCTGTTTCCGCACCTCATCTCTGATTACACCAGCCATCTGAGCTAATAGCTCCTCTCTAAGAGATTCCTTGATCTCTTCTCGTAGATGTGCGTCACGCTCGGATTTGTTTCTCTTCCTACGCCGATACATCCCGGAGTCATCTTGGAAACCATGTTTCCAAGGAACGTAAAGCCCAAGGCCTCTCGTACGACCCGGGTGCTCCTTGTTTCCCAGGGCCACGGAGAGCATATCATTCTCCCTTGTTCCCTGGAATGATCCCAGGGTAGATTCAAAACTCAGCTCTTCCTGCAAGAGCACAAAATGTCATTTCAATTCGTACGAAGTTGTGGAGTAATTACAAGCTACGTAGTTCTATCGATATCTTACCAGGCGCTGGGACACTTGCTGGTCTGCAGGGTTTCGAAAGGAGACGTCCCCCGATGTCGTTGTAGATGACCTTGCTCTAATCCAATTTCGAGCGCGGTCATCCGGGATATTGGAAAACGGCGGGGCGATGTCCTGTGCAGCTGCCAGGTCATCCTCCTTCCTCCACTGCGGGATTTTACCCGCATACCCAGATGTGCCAAGTCTGTGGGGGTGTGTGTTTTTTGCCTAGAGGGCCTTGTGCGCCACACTTGTACTTTTGAAATCTTCAGACGTCTTCATCGCCTTGAACTCTTCCCATTGTGGTTCCAGGAATGAGTATTTATGAACAGGCGTTTCGTCTGTCTCCACGTATTTCTTGACAAGCGTGCTCTTGAAGTTCTTCCATGCTTTGCACGCCGCTTGGTAGGTTTGTCGTTGCACAGCGTTTAGGTGTTCTTCTGGGAACTCGAACGATGCCAAAATTTCGGTCCACAGCTCACGTTTCCGAGTGTCAGGCACGTTCTTCCATGAATTGTATGTGATCTCAATTCGTTCTCGTGCAACTATTCCGACCATGCTTCGGAATGCGCTTACCGCTTTTTGAGGAAGGATTGGGACCCCAGATGCGTTTACCGTTGTGATGGTCTGTCGGCCCTCAGGCTTCTTCGATAGCCCTCTTCCTTGGCGTCTTGATGTTGGAGCGGACGCCTCCGGCGATGATGTTGAAGAATGCGCGGGTGACATGTTGCTCATTTTGTGGGTCTATTAAGATAAGATGAGAAAGTGATCATATTGAATTGGAAGAGAGGAGAGGAATAGAGGGGAGGGGGAGAAGGGAGGGGGTGATATGGACATAGAGAGGAGGTGATGTGCCTATCTTACCACCTACTTTAGTTGCTAATACTATAAACCAAATAGCAAAGTCCCTAAACTAGTGTATCCGGTTCATTGAACGGGAACACTAGAGTAGGTCACTTGCTTCATTTGCTATTTTTTGGCTAGATACATGAGCATTTGGGTGGAAAGATGAACTGTTTCGTCAGGCGCATGACGAAACAGTTAATCTTTCCACCCAAATGGTCCATGTATCTTTTGCAACAATCGCAAGATTTCTTTATCTGGGAACCTCATCCACAACATTCTCCACTCCGACAATCCTTCTTTTTCCCGCAAAAATCAAGGCAATTTTATTACAAAAGACATTCCCAGATTATTCGGTGAGCAGCCGACATAGCCGAATTCTTCGATGAGCGACTATCCATCTGCTTCTTCCCACTTCTTCTCTTCATCTCTGGTCTCTGGATCACGTACGCCAGTAGCGATGATTCTGAATCATCGCTACTGGCGTACGTGATCCAGAGACCAGAGATGAAGAGAAGGAGTGGGAAGAAGCAGAAGGATAGTCGCTCACCGAAGAAGTCGGCTATGTCGGCTGCTCACGAAGAATCTGGGAATGTCTTTTTTTTTGCACTTTTGTAATAAAATTGCCTTGAATTTAAGAAGAAAAAAGAAGGATTGTGGGAGTGGACATCACATCTCGGTAGTAGTCGGCATATACTATTACTACAAGGTCTCTAAACAAAGTTCTATGAAGCAAATGACACAAACTAGTGTATTCGGTTCATTGAACGGGAACAATCCTATGTATTTACAAGAATAAAAGTAAAAAGATGATCCAAAAGAACTATAAAAGTAAAAATAATAATAAGTATTTACAAGAATGTATATACATATATATATATATATACCTATGTATGCATATGTATATGTATACCTATATATACACACAAGAAAACCCAAAATACAAATCAAAGAAATAAAAATGGAAAAGAAAAGAAAAAGAAAAACTCGGCCGGGCCGGCCATCACCCCGGCCCAGCCTTTCTCCCCGCACGCGGCCAGCACGCCCGCGTGGGCCAGCGCACGCGCGGCCCAGCGCGCCAGCGCCCGCGCCCGCTCGCGCTGCCCCGCCTCTGCCCTGTGGGCCCACGCCCCGATCGCGCCGCTCCCGCTGGCCGGTGGACCTGCCTCCACCCGCGCCTCGCGGCCCCCGCGCGCCAACCGCTTTCCCCGACCGGTGGGCCGCCTCGCCCCGCATTTCTTTCTCTGGCCAGTGGCCCCGCTCGCTCTCCTTCTTCCTCCTTCCTCCTCTTCTCCACGCGGCCGCAGCGCCAGCTTCGCCTCGCGCTCACTCCCTCTGCGCAGCAAATCTTCGCTCCCTCTCTCACCTCGCGGCTGATTTAAAAAGTACAGCTACAGGAGGGGGAACTCACCTTCCCGCCACCTCTCCCCTGCGAAATCCCGAAGAGGATCGCGTTCCTTCCCCCTGCCTCGCCTGAACAGCGGCGGCCAAATATCTCCCCCGCCGTACAAGCCCTCTCCGACTATAAAAGCCGCACTCGGGAGTCTCAATCGCGCCGCAACGTTCCCTTCTTCATTCCCCGGCAAGCAATTGACCTGTAGTGCACCAATTCCCCACCGGCGACCTTTTCTTCCCCACGGCTGGCGACCGAGCTGCCGCTGATCCCGACCACCACCAGCTAATTCCTCCCTCCTACACCCTCTTCAGGACCTGGCGAAGTAGAAACCACCCTCTACCGAGCTCCCCAATCACTCTACATCGCCGGCGTTGATCGACCCCTTCGGACCGCCGCCACCTCTCGCCGCCAGCCCTCTCCGGTGAACCCCACCTTCGGCCGTCTGCACCAGAAGACTCCCCGTCGCTCGGGGATTGTATTCCACGCAGCCCCGGAGCCTCCCGATCACCGCACGCCGCCGGCCACCGTCGCCCCGACTCTTCTGCCCGGCCGCCTCTCGGAGCTATCTCAAAAGGTATACTTACCCTATATGGGTAAGCATCGCTCGGGCGACCGAGTGGCTTACAGCGTCAACTCTCCTCCCCCCCTTGCTCCCGCGTCGCGTGTTCGAGCCCCGGCTCCGCGCGCGCGGTCGAGCGATTTCTTTTAATTACTGCGCTGACAGGTGGGCCCCGCTAGTCAGCCGCTGCGGAACTGCAGACCCACTGACAGCCTGACCCCACCGGTCAGTGTATAACGTCACTGACAGATGGACCCCACTGGTCATAGGCACAGTAACAAACGTATAAAGAAAAAGAAATAAAATAAAAAGAAACTGACATGTGGGACCCACTGTCAGAAATTTAATAATTTTTGGAATTTACTGAACTGAGAACTTCAAATAATCATAACTTATTCATTTTAACTCCAAATTGAATGGGACAAATTTCTAAATTCATATAAAATCAAGATCTATCCAATGGAACTGAAATAATAATTTTTAAAGTTCATTTGAATTTCTGGTGATCTTTTGAGTGATGGATTGCTTTTCTTTTATTTGGGTATTTCGCACGATTAAATAGCATACGAAGCTCAAGAGGAAGAGATCGAGGCCGCAGCACTAGAAGCCCCGGACAATCAAGCACCCGACCACTGTGACCAAGGCGAGTCAATACTTTGATCATGTTGAACCCACATTTATGCAAATTACTTTGTTTTAAATTAACAAATTGCATTGCTGTTATTTTTATACAAATACATGCTAAATTGATATTCTAGTTATATGCCATTGTTTACCTTGAATAATATTACCCCCTCCTTTGAGTAATTGAATGTGTGAACCTTGTCGCCCTAGCAAAAATATATTAGTAGCATTTCGAAAATAAGTCCGTAATCGTATGACATGCTTAGCATTGATTAGGAACTCGGGGCAAGAAATTGTCCCGAGCCTCACTTTTATTTATGAGAAACTGGTTGGGCAGTCATTGTGATAAAGACTGGTATATGTTGGATAGGATTATTTTACACTCCCAAGATCCCCAACCTGCTTAATTATCTGGGCGGATTGGTTCGATGGTGTGTATGTGTGTGGTGCAGTGATTGCATAAGTGGGTTAGTGGTAGACCGCCCAGATACCCCTAAGGACTGAATCTTGTCATGTCACCCGTGTAAAACAGTACAACCACAAGCTGGCAAAGTGTAGGCAGGGTTTACTAATTTGTGTGGCTCTAGGTGGTTACGTGAAGGTATAACCACGAGCAAAGGGATGGATGGTCGCATCCCCGCCTTTGCCCGTGATGGCTCACGAGGGACCCTTCCCGAGGGATGGTCGGATCCTACGGAAGATAGACCTTAGCGGGCGTAACCACAATAGGACTATGCATTGTAACAATCCTGTGATAATCTACTCAACCGCATGGCTAAGGAATCATGTGGGGCAACGGGTGGATTTATCTCTTGTGGGTAAAGTGTGCAAAACTCTGCAGAGTCAAAACTATTCGAATAGCCGTGCCCACGGTCAGGGGCAGACATGGGAACTTAACTAGATATAGTTCTGTTTACAAAAGTATTTGAAAAATGGGAATGGAAAAGTGGAAGGGCAGAGGAAAGCCCAGATTTGAGTTGTTCCTGGATGTCGTTCCAGTAGTGCCTGGGTGTCGTCCCAGTTGTTCCTGGATGTCGTTCCAGTAGTGCCTGGGTGTCGTCCCAGTTGTTCCTGGATGTCGTTCCAGTAGTGCCTGGGTGTCGTCCCAGTGTGTCCTGGATGTCGTTCCAGTGGTTCCTGGGTGTCGTCCCAGTGATAAGTTAAGCGGCTATAACGCTGAAAAAGGTCATACGGTGTGATGCCGTATGTAGGGAGAAGTTATATTAGGCATATGGTGTGATGCCATATGTATGGAAATTCATATTAATACTCCTTGAACATTATGCTTTTGTTCAAATGCTAGGTCTTAAGGAATTTTTATATAATTGTATTCAAAAGCACTCTTCGCAAAAGAAAATAAACCGGAGCCATCATTTGATTAGCCATACATGTTATATACTGCATTCTGTGTGTTGGCTCGCGGAGCACGGGGTCGGAGTGCTCACGCTCGCTTTGCGGCAAAAATCCAGATACAGGAGTGCAAGACCACTACGCCTACGAGGAAGCTCCCGCTACGGAGGAGAAGAACGACGAAGGAAACTAAGGCGTAGGCTCCGTTAGTTGGACATGGACAAGTAGACATACGGCGTTGTGTGCACGTATGTTACTAGTTAGCTGGTGACATATAATGCACACAGTACCTTCCAGTCGCTTGCCTGTGGATTTAGGTTTACTTTTGTTATAATTCCGCTGTGCGTGTTTGTAATAATGACATTTGGCCTAGTCGGCCCCTTTTGTAAACTCTATCACCCGACGTGGTGTATTTCAGGTTATGTAATATAATGGTTGATTATGCGATGTATGAAATGATTCAGCAATGTACCTGTGTGCACTAACTACTGATCCAGGGATTAGTGCAGTGAAACACAGTGAGATTCGGATTGAAAAATCTGGGTCTGTGACACTATGTTGCTCAGTTGAGGATGAGGAGTACTACCAGCAGGAGGTTCCAGAAGGCAAGTACTTCGACGACTACGCGTTCTAGGCTTCGCTCCCCACTCGATTGCCTGTGGGCATGTCGATTGGCCACACGTTTTACTTTGGATTTTCCGCTGCTAGCTTATTAGCCACTCAGGCTATTGAGATTGTAAGCTTGACCATAAGGTTGTACTCTGATATTTTATTTATATAGTTTGGATTTTCTTTAGAATATCGTGATGTGGATGATATTTATCTTTGTTTATGCTGTGTGCACTAGCGTGATCCTGGACTAGTGCAGAATACACAGGAGAGTCCGGATTTGTATATTCGGGTCTCTACAAATTTGCATCTGGAGCAGCTTCTCCGCACCCGCCCTGCTCTCCTTCCCCGACTTTCTTGCATCCGTCAGCTTGACCTGATCCTCCGCCGTCGATGGAGGCGTCTCGCTGCCGCTCAAGAAAGGGAAACATCCCTCACCCTGGTTCTTCTCCACAATGTGCGCAAAGCGGAAGAAGCTCTGCACGCATTAGAGAGACTGATGGATAGCCTTGCCGATCAAGCAAATACGGCAGATTCTGAGGAATCTTTTCAAGCTATCCTCTACGACATTATGGATGCTGCTGATCATTTGCCCAGGCTAGAGGAGGAAGTGCTGAGGACAACGGCAATCTTAGCGGCGTTCGAGAATTTAGCGGCTGATCCTCCAAGTCCCCAAGTCGAAGAAGAAGCGTACGAAGCCCAAAAGATTACAATCTGGGAAACTCTTTACCTGTGCGACTTTTGTAAAAAATTTGCCTCTAATTGAAATTAATAAATTTGCCTTTAATTTGTGATCTCTTGTCTCAGTAGTTCTGTAGTTAAGTTATTAGAAGCAATGTGTACTTATATATTAACCTCTGATCTAGAATATGACAGACAAAGGGACATCACAGACCGTTCTTGTTAAAAACCGTCTGTGAACATTCACAGACGGTTCTTAACAACAACCGTCTGTGATAGTCGATACAACACAGACGGTTTTTAATAAAAAACCGTCTGTGATAATCCCAGAGTATCACAGACGGTTTTTAATAAAAACCGTCTGTGATATTCCAGTATCATAGACGGTTCAGCGGTAAGAACCGTCTGTAATACTCCTTTTTCCCGCCACAAATACCACAGACGGCCTTCAAATTAAAACCGTCTGTAATAGTGTACATTACAGACGGTTTCATAAAACCGTCTGTGATTTGGCGTCTACTATTAGCCTTTCTGTAGTAGTGCACTCCAATTTTTTTTAAAGAATGCTACTCCGAAGCATTTTAGATTCACACAATACCATTACCCCTTATTTCCTCTCTATTAAATCATTTAACCCACAGGAGAAGTCATCTTTGCCCCAGTCGGACCTGAGTGCCCACCCGGTCTGATGCTAGGAGGTCAGCACGAGTGGTGTGATAGCGGTAGCAGCTAGCGGCAGGCAGGAGAATCACTTCCTTCACATTTTCACAGACCTTGAATTCCATTTGAAATAAATTATGCAAAATGTAAGTCATTGCTTGTTGCTCCTCCCATTTGCTAGCTGTATGCTGCTGCTGCTTGCGAATTCAACATGAGGCATCTCAAGTAATACCGATACATCCATACTTAAGCACCCATACATGGGTTAAATGACTTTTCCCATGGTGCGTGCTCAGGTCTAACGGGGGCAAAGATGAATATTTCCATGGGTTAAACGATTTAGTAGAGAGGAAATGAGGGGTAATGGTATTGTACGAATCCAAAATGTTTTGGAGTGGTATTCTCAAAAGAAAAATATCTCTACTCCTTAAAAGCACGAGTTGGTGGTCGTCGGTGCGTTCTCCCCTCATGTCTCTACAATCGTTCGATTTGGCCAAGATAAGATCCAGATGATCCATCTCACATCTCTCTCCTCGTGTTCGTACGGAGGGACTCCTCATGAAAACCATTGTGGCCTTCCCTTCGGAAACCGTCAGTTCCTCCCTCTCTCCCAAATCGCCGGTATCACATGCTACTTTTCCTACCTTCTTCTCTTCACCCGCTTGAACTACCGCCTCCCCAATCCCCACACAACATGCGGCACAACTACCTCCTCTTTCTCCTTCTTGCCTCCCCACATGCCCGCCGCCCTCCTCCCTCGAGTTGCCAAGCCACTAGCCATGAGACTGCGTCGTCGTATCTCTCTCCACTTCCCCTCTCCACCATGGGCGACGAGCGATGAGCGGCAAGAGGAGGCTGTTGATGACCAGTGATGATCGGATTCATGCTAGTGAGCTAGCCTTCGTGCGCTCTCCCTACACTTCTCCCCACCCGCCTTTGCAGAAAAATAATCCCCAAACCCCGATTCCCACCACCTCACAATCCTAATAAGCTTCCCCACCAAAAACTCCCAAATCACCGCCTCCTCATTGATCTCTCCCTCCTCCTAACCCTAGAGCGAGATCTACCCGCCCAAGAGCAGCCATGGCCTACTGTGTCTAAGTGAAGCATCTGTCCAGATCCATTGGTCATCACTAAAGTAAGAGGTGGATGATGAGTAAAAAACCATATTACCATATCTACAGGGTGTGCACACATGGTCTCTAACACTCTTAAGCCTAGACAATCCTCTAATCAGGTCCTTGCTACTGACTCTAGTCAAATGGTCAAAATCTATGTGTCCAAGCCTACGATGCCACAACACTAAGTCTAGGGAGTGAGAAGCTACAAGACACCTAGGGGTAGAGGCAGAAGAGATACTGAAATCAGTACTGTAGATCATCTCAAATCTAGAAATCCTAAAGACATGCTCACCAGAGAAGTCTGGAACTCTATACTCACCGTTCTTGAATCTCACTTCTAGACTCTCATCAAGTAACTAGGAGACAGATAGCAAGTTATACCTCAGCTTACTCACCAAAGCAACGTCTTTGAGCATGAATTTATTGTTGATGCCCACAATGCCCTTGGCTATCACGATACCGGTAGAAGCATCCCCAAATGTGATCAACTCGTTGCCTGATGCACGTGTGAGGGAGGAGAACTATCTAGAATCTTCGATCATGTGTCGAGAACTCCCGGAATCAACAAGCCACACATCCTCCTTCCTCGCACGTCAGACCTACAAGGCATGAACAGGAAACACCTGTGCCTCAGTACTGGGGTAAGTAAAACAATGACTTTGGAATCCAGTACTGAGCTACACGATGCCTGGGAGCAGTAGTAGAGATAGAAATAACATGGTTAGAATGATGATCATGAGCATGCACATGAGACCCACCTAACCCTCTCTGAATAGATCTACCAAAAGACCGGTACTCCCCCTGACTAGCTGCTCCTCATGGCCTACCTCATAATATCTTAACCCAAAACACTGCCTAGAGCCACCAAGGGAGTCAAAGAAGTCATCTACAAACCTAAGTATATGTCTAGAAGGAAAGACAGACTGTCTGGCTCTAGAGACACTCATGGGTGAAGAAACTCTTCTAATGGATCTCAAAGTGCATTCTCTCTTTTTCCTACCGTAAGACCACGTGGAATCGAAGGCCCGCTTACTAATAGGCACAACTATTTGTAATTCGTGATTTAATCACGAAACGCGCTACTTCTAATGTGCCTTTAACTCTGGGTCTCGTCTCGGAAGATCGGCCGATTGCTGGGGAAAAGCCCACTCCGTCCGTAAGACAAACTCAAGGAGGCTGACTTGACCAGGAAGCCAGTCTTGTAATAGTAAAAGCAACCTATCGTGCTGGAATAAAGTATTTGGAAAAGAAAGAGATTCTTGGTCTTATTGCGTCAACCTTGGCTCTACAGAAGCGGAACTTAACTATGTGGCCATCCTTCTTATAGAAGGTGCAATGGTACTTGACCTTCTGAGTGGTCTGACCTGATGAGGAAGAAGTACTTGTCTTGATAAAAAGGGTTTGGGCAAAACCTACAGATCTAAAAACTATCTTAGATGGCTTAGGGGTTCTACCTCAAACTTGCCACTCTCAACAACCCCCACAATATTAGGTGGATGGTTCTCGAAATACTCTAGGGAACTAAAACCTAGGCCTCTCTTCTTCACACTCACCTTAGATTGGTCAAGGATCATGTTGAAATTCTTTTTCCCACTAGAAAATCTCTCAAGTATCATTTTGAGGTAGTCATTTTCTTTAGCTAGGTTCTCACACATGACACACTCTTTGGACTTAGTTGCCCTAGCATATTTTTTCTTATGAATGGCTATCTCAAGTTTTAGAGCCTCACAAGACACATAGGGGGCATTCTTAATCCTAGCTAACTACTTTTGATACTTGACCCTAAATGCCTTATGCATTTCATCTATATCATTCCCAATCTCAGCACAAAATGCATAAGAAATAGAATCAATGACCTTTTTAATGTAGTCATAGCTATGGTTTTTGAATTTTAGCCTTCTCCTCTAAAGTCTTGTTAAGTGCATCTATCTCAATTGTGAGTCTAGGACAGTTTTTACATGATGCAGTTCTAGAATGCATAACTATTTCAATCATTTCTTTCATTTGTATCTTGTTATCCTTACAATGTGAACAAGTATGATCAGTATCAAATTTTTGTAATTTCTTAAGAGCACTATCCAACTTAATCTCTAGCAAAGCATAATTTGAATAAGAAGATGGAATAACATCTATAGAAATAATATCAAGAGCAATAGCATCCATACAAACATGATCATGGCTTAACTTGAGAGAATCTAGATCGTCTAGAGCATTCTTGAGTTGGTCTACAACGGAGGAATGAGCATATTTCAATATAAACAATTCATCATGCAAGCACAAGGAAGATTCACAATTTTCAGAATAAATTGGCTTGAGCCTAACAATCTCTAAGTTCAAGTTATCAATCATCATGTCCTAACTTTTAATCATTTTGGCTTGTTTCCTTAGTTGTTGTACAATTGCAATAAGGGCTCGTTTCATAGCCTTGGAGGAGGAGCGTATCTTGTCAGGGTCACTGTAGGGCTTGTAGGAGTTAGAGGAGTCAACGTCGTGGCTGCCCTTGGCCATGAAGCACATGTCGGTGAAAGTCATGGGCCTTCTTCTTGCCATGGGTGTCGTCCTCGTCATCCTCCATCTCTGAGTCCACATCGCTCATGTCCATGGACTCAAGTGCGGCAAGTACCCAATTGACGAACTTTCGGTAGTTGAGCCTCTTGACCTTTGCATCTTGAGCTCGAGGACACCTCCGAAGGTCCTTCTCTTCCTTGCTCTTCAGCTTAGGGCACTTGGTCTGAATGTGGTTTGGCTCATCACACTCAAAGCACATCACCGGACCACCTCTCCTTTTGTTTTTCACTTTGTTGTACACTCTAGTGAATTTGGTGGACAGGAGGGCTAAATCTTCCTTAGGTAGCCTCTCAAGTTGCTCATCACTAACTGGGTGCAAGGCAGACAACACAATCTGGATAACTACTTTGAGAAGAATCCATCGCAAGAGCCATCAACTCTATCTTGGAAAGACATAAGATGGATTCAATTCCATGTGTCCTCAACTACGAGTAGAGCTTATTCATGATAAGCTCACTCCTAATAGTGTTGTCATTGATGTATGTGATTTTCATCCCTTAGACCTTCATATCAAGAGCACATAAGATTTGGCGTGCATTCTTAGAATCCGAGAAGGTCAAGCCAATAGCACGAAGGTCATGGAGAATTTTATTGAACCTTCCCTACGACCCTACCTCTCCCCTCCCCCCACCGACGCCGTCTCCCCTGCCTCGACACCGTTGATTGTTGTGTGTTCATACATTATTTGTGAATTTGTTATGTCTTCATGCATGATTAGTTACATATTCATATGTGATTCTCAAACTGTGGAAAAGCCAAAAAAATTAAGCCTAAATAAATAGGGTCTATACTTGACTTGCTTAAAAGATAAGTGCTTATAAGTTGATTAAATCAAAAAACTAGTTTTAAGTTATAAGCTAAAAAGACTAACCCAAAATAAACAGGACCGGAGCCACGTAACAATAGCATCTGTGCCGAGATCTCGGAATAGGAAATCCAAAAGTTTACCCCTCTCGGGCCTTCCTTTCCAATTTTGGAGAATGGGCGCGAAAAAAGGCCCGTGAACTCTTTATCAACCTACCCAAACTGCCTCGTGGGCCGAAATCGGCCGAAGGATGGCTGCTTGTTAGTTTTCCAAATATCTATACAAAAAAAATCCCTATCCATACCATTATACAATACGGGACGCGTCCAATTATACAGTACAGGATCTTTATAAGAGAGAGCTAATTCTGAATTTAATCAGTGTATAAAGTGGTAAAAGTCACCCAAAGAAGACCACGATACGATACTTCCATCCGTACGTGTACGTATAAAGGCAGGTAGCCAACATTCATCTGCAGTAACTATTCCATCTTCTTGACTCCATTCCGTGGAATTTAGCCCATTTATTACGGATTGGGGATTGATAGAATGGTTACCTTGTCCTCAAATTAGACGGCTGATTGAAAAGAAGAACTCACATTTGACGAAAAACAGAGCCCTGATCGTGCAGACTTGAAGGTCGTATATATCCGTATGTCAAGTAATATAAGAAAGCTTGTTATGACTTCGCTTACAAATAAGATAATATATAGACAGATTATCACATCTAAATAGGTGAGGAATGCTGAGTGTTCTTCCCTCGACATCTCAGTAATTAGTCTCTCTGTGTTCACTCTAATTACACCCTATTGTCCAATGTTCTATGTTAAGAAGCGGATAATTTTCGTCCGACCGACCATCCGAAGGATTATGGAATGGATACGAAATAGAGAAATAGGTATCCAGTATTATCCATGTTCGACTTCGAGGAAAAATGTAGAATATAATACAGAATAAACGATATCCGTTCGTATCTGCTTCAATTGCACTCCTAGCCCAAGGTTGCTGCTACATGGCTTGCTGAGCTGCTAATATTAGTTCATTGTGTGTGTGTGTATATATATATATATATATATATATATATATATATATATATATATATATATATATATATATATATATATATTCCCCGTCCAAGTTTATAAGTCATATTTTTTTCTTGGTATATAGACAAGGAGATAATAAAAAATAACTAGGTTACCCATAATAATTATTTTCAAGCACTATATGCAATTCATGTATTTAAAAAATAGCAAATAAAGTTATGCATTTATTAGAGGTATAAAAAAATATAATACTAATCTTATATTAAAACATAAAATACTTCATATATTTATCAACAAAGTCATTCAGAAATATACGTCCTATAACTTGATCGAAGAGAGTAGTACCGAGCTGTTGCACACCCTCGTCAGTCTTCACATCACCTCTGCTGCTATCGCGCCTTGGCCACCAAAAGCACGTTGTAACACGGAGCAAATGGGCGAGCCCGCAACGCCTTACTTGGCTCCTCACGCTGAGCAGGAGTTTCCCGACCCTGCTGTTCTCGACCACCTGGAGCTCCTCTTCCTCAACTCCGGCCGGCCTCTGCTCCTCAGTGGCATGCTCCACGTCATCTCGACCGTCAGCAACCCGGCACCGACACCGTGCGCATTCCTCCTCTTGCTTCTCGGAGTTTTCCTCATCTTGCTATCACCGGTGGCGAACCAGCGCCTCGGAGCAGCATGGGTTCGCGCCGCCATGGCCAACGTCGTCGTCCAGAACCACTTCTTCGCGCCGGGGAGCTATGCTTTTGGGAGGTCAGGTATACACGTATGCCTTGTGATGCGATGTTTCGAATCTCAAGTGGGCTTCGAAAAGCAATCTGAGTCTAAACTCACCACCCGGTGTCCATAAGTGATTGGTGTTTCCGTTGCTTTTATCCTCCAACTGCATTTCATGAAGTTCAATCAACAACCGTCAACTTCGGATCCAATGGTATACCAGAGCGCGAGGAGCTTTGGATGACACTAACTCCACGTTGATGAGGAGGATCACGAGCGTTCGTTAGGCGATGAACAGAGCACATGGAAAGGAATGCATGAAACTGCAATATTGTCCCCTCGTATGAGAGAATTCCACCGAGAACCCCGACCCCTCGAGTGGCTACTATCTCGACATTGGAAGCCCACGTCAAATAGTTTTGGCCATATTGGACCAGCTCCTCGAACTCCCGGTTCGTAATGCCAGTCATCTATATGTGTATGAAAAGAATAAATAAGTTTATTGCTGGTAAACGTGCACGGAATAATTTACTGCAGCTAATTTCAGTGATTAAAGGCAATTTTAAACGATTACGATTAACCAAAAACAGTAAATAAATACAAAAAATATAGAAAATAATAATGGCAGAAATAAACATGCTTCAAATGCTAAAACTAATTCAAAATTCGGATTCCCGAGGCCCTTTTATGCTAGAATATGGTTTTTCAGTGAATTCTGCAATTTCCGAGGGTCTATACGCAAATTTTCAGTTAAGAGAAAAATTTTGCGTAATTTTCTGAGTTTCCGAGGGGTTTTATGCAAAATTCAGGACCCGTTCATAAATCTAAGGACCTATTCGTAATTTTTGAAATTACGATGGCCTTTCTGCAAAATTGGGGACCCATATGCAAAATCTGAGAGCTGATCAGTAATTTCCAGAGATTGAGTGATTTTTTCTGCAAAGTCGCTGGTGCCCCCCGGCTGGGCTTTTCCTCCCCCGGCCATCACGCCTTGGCCCATACGGCCCGTTTCGGCCTGCTTCGACCGGCATAAGGCAGTAGGGTAGGGTTTCCCCCTAACCCTACCCCTTCGGTGGCAGCGCGGAGGCGAGTGGCCGAGGCAGTGCTGGTGCTAGCCTCGCGTGGTGGCAGTCGGGAGCGTGACGGCGGTGCCAAACCCGGCTTCGGGCGCGGGCGGCGGAGCCGATTTCGAGGCGGCGACGGCCGGGCGCACGATGGCGGTACCAGCCCCGGCTTCGGGAGCAGGCGGCGAGCCGGTTCGTGTGGCGGCGACCGGACGTGGGGCCAGGCTGAACCAATGCAAGTTCGGGCGCTGGTCGGACCGAACGGCGGCGGCTTCGGGCGCGGGGCTGGTACGAGCGGGGCTTTGGGTGTGGCCCACAGGTGGCACTTCAGGCATGGGCCAACCGACGGTGGTGCGGGGTGGCAAGCACGGAGCGGCCATGCGGGATGTTGAGCGCGGCAGTGCCTGCGGAGCGGCGAGCGCGACGGCGCCGGCTGCTGGCCGGCGGCCGAGAGAGAGGCCGGCGGTAGGTCGGCGTCAGTTTCGCGTACGGCGGTTGTACGGGGCCGCCCATGTGCAATATTCTATTATATTTTTTCCTTCAAATCTACAGTGCAATCAACATGTACTCTATGATGCAATCTACCGATCGACATTATGCCGGTGACTTCAAGTCTGCTCGCGGTAGATTAGAGCGGATTTGCACCGTAGAAAATTAATGTAGAAAGCAAAAAACTTCGAATTTAGAGCGATCTAGATAATTCAATTTATTAGAGCTTCAATGATTACCTTCGATTCACCGGAGCGAACTCGTGCTGATAACGTGTTGAGGAACCGTCGCTGGTAACCAGTCCGATCGATTCCTCTGCTTAATACGAAACGAGATCAATCACAGAAGATAGAATAATAGATTAAAAACACAGAGAGTTAGAGAGAACTCCTGATCTTTCTTTATTGCTTTTCTGATTGCATGTGTATAAAATCTGTCGGTATGGCTCCGTATTTATAGTCTATCGGTGAGGTGCCCACCATGGGCTAAGGCTTCCGACCCAGGCCCAGGTTTCTTAACACAACCATGTATTTTTCGAGGATAAGCTAGGAATATTAATAGGGCGTGTCTATACAACATGTGACTGTTTTTTAGTCAAAATTAGTTAAAACTTTTTTTGACATGTATGCAATATTTTTCATCCATATTTACAATATTTTTCGCACATGTATGCAATATTTTAATATATCTGTAACATTTTTTCAATGTAGATATAGCTAAAAATGTTATAAACATATACAGAAAATATTACATATATGATAAAAAAAAATTTACTGATAAAAATCAGTCACATGTGCTATAGCCACTTCCGATATTAATATTCAACCAACAACGTTTGTCCTTCTGATGTAGGTCATGTTTAGAACATGGGAATTTTACCTGATTTCTATGGAAATTGAGGCCCAGTTTAGAATACAGGATTTACCCCCTATTTCTACAGGAATTGATCTGATTCTTTGAAATTCTTGCAAAAACATTTATAAAATTACTACGTTCGAAACGGGCCGTAATTGTATGTGAAAAGTCCCAAAAATTTCAAACCAGAAAATTTCTTTGCTTTTCTCTGAATTTTTTGAGTGGTTTTTGTCAACTTTCCCTTTTTGGAAAGTTTCCCCGAAATCCGCCTTCCTTTTCTGGCCAGGCGCCATCCCTCCTCTCCGCTTTCTTTCTTTCCCCGGCACCTCCCTCCTTTCTCCGCTGGCGCCCCCTCCCTCCCCGCCTTTCCTCTCGCGCACGCGCGGCACGCTGCGCGTTGCGCCCGCGCCTGCGGCCGCGTCCGCTCCCCCGGTTTCGCCCACCCCCGTCACCCTGATGCCACCCGGTCCGAAACCGTCGACGCCTCCCCTCGCCACGCGTCGCTCTGCCCTTCCCCTTGGCCCCGCATGTCACCCTCCACCGCGCTGGAGCTCGCCCGCCCATGCCGTTCGCTCGCCTGCTCCCGCGCCCGTTCCTCGCCATTACTTGCCCTGCAGAGCCGGACGCCGCTCCTTTACTCAGAGACGACGCGCCACCAGCTCCCCGTCCTCCTTGTTGACTGGGGACACCGTGCCCATCCCTTCTTCCCCTCTTTTCTCCCCTCCGCCCGAGCTCCCTCGCTCACCCCTCTACCCTCTTTTCACTCCCGTGCTCCGCAAGCCTCCCCACCGCTTTTATTTGCCTCCTACCACTCCCAAGTATCCCCAGAAGCAGCCGATTGAAGCCGCGTTGCTCCCCTCGCCGTCGCTGCCCTCCCCTGCGCCGGCGACCCCCGTGAGCTGATATCCCCCTCCCTTCCCTCATTTCTCGATTCCATTCGCCCAGAGCACCCTCACTACTCCCTAATCATCGTGGTGCTCTTTCTGGCCAGGGGAACGCCTGTGGCCCTTCGGCACCGTAGCTCGCTGTCGATCACAGAAGCCCTTCCGTGGCCAGCTCGCACAGAAGCTCCTTAGCTGAAACCACCGCCACTAATGTGAGCCCCCGACCCCTCTGACCGTGTAACCACAGCCGATTTGACCCGTTCAACTCCGGTGACCTCATTCGCCGCCGGAGAGCCGAACTTTCCCCTTCTGTCTCCTACCGCCTCAGTTGGTCCCCTCACTTCCCCGATCACCAAAATGGGATTTTTTGGTCGAGATCTCCCCTCTGGTACCCCCCTGGCCGTCGGCAACCCCTCACCGTCGTCGGAAGGCAGGAGCCCGCGCCTCTTCCTCTCTGCTGCGTGCGCACGGCGGGAGGAGGAAGACGACTGGCGTGGTCGTATCCTCGCCGTTCCCCCGATCGTTACCGTTTAAAGCTGAGCGTCGGATGGTCGCGTCCTCGCCGCCGTCCGATCCTCTTTAACTTCACCCTTCGCAGCCACCCGATCCGCAACCGCCCCGTCTCATCGTCCTTTTACTGAGGTGCTAGTGTTTGGCTTGATTAATTAATTAATTAATCAGACAGAAACGAGTCGTCGAAGTTGCATGTTGGACGTCATATCAATTGATATCAAAAACATCATCCTTTTACTGAGGTGCTAGTGTTTGGCTTGATTAATTAATTAATTAATCAGACAGAAACCAGTCGTCGAAGTTGCATGTTGGACGTCATATCAATTGATATCAAAAACATCGTCCTTTTACTGAGGTGCTAGTGTTTGGCTTGATTAATTAATTAATTAATCAGACAGAAACGAGTCGTCGAAGTTGCATGTTGGACGTCATATCAATTGATATCAAAAACATCGTCCTTTTACTGAGGTGCTAGTGTTTGGCTTGATTAATTAATTAATTAATTAATCAGACAGAAACGAGTCGTCGAAGTTGCATGTTGGACGTCATATCAATTGATATCGTCGAAGTTGCATGTTGAACGTCATATCAATTGATATAAAAAACATCATCCATTTACTGAGGTGCTAGTGTTTGGCTTGATTAATTAATTAATTAATCAGCTTATTAGGGAAGTAATAGCACGTAGCAATTTTAATTGTCGTACCCATCCTAATCGGGAGTGAAGCCTACTCCAAGTGTCTGTCACGGACTGAAAGGACACGCAAGAAAGGCCGGTAATTAGATAAGTGCGCTGCATGGGTCCACTGCCCCAACCACCCCATAGTCAAACGAATGTGAAACCAAACCAAAGCCAATTCCCATCAAAATTCCTCCTTTTAATGCTAATAATAATATGTTTAGTTTCTTTAGAAATCGAGAAAGAAATTAATTAAGTTCTTAAAGCCTGGAATTAATCGGTTTAAAAGTTCGTGTGTATATTGCAAACCCCAAAGCGTGGAAGCAAACAAACAAATTGGCCAGGAATCCATGTGTACAAAAGGTTTAGTGCCGCCAGAAAGGAAGAGAGAAAGAACGGCACAACTAGGGACATAATTTGCAGACACGTACATGCATGTAACGGAGAATGTATGCATGCGTTGTATCATGGAGCAACAGTGATGTTTGCGGCACAAGTGATCGGGTCGATACTTAAATGGCATTCACCCTTTCCACCCGGAGTGATGCCTAGATGCGCCAACTGAAGCTATTTAGAGCATCTCCAACAGTATGAGCTAGTTACTAGCTCTAAAACAACTTCTCCAATAGTATTAACTTTTAGCACATAGCTCATAACATAAATAGCCTCACATGGCACTCTCACATAATCTTGAAATGTGTGTATAAGACTAACTCTTGATCAAGAGATAGTTTTTCTCTCTCTTCTATTAAAATATGAAATAATATGCTTAGAGCTAGCTCATAAGTCACTATTGGAGATGCTCAATAGTGACTTATGAGCTAGCTCTAAGCATATTATTTCATATTTTAATAGAAGAGAGAGAAAAACTAGCTCTTGATCAAGAGATAGGCTCATACACACATTCCAAGATTATGTGAAAGTGTCATATGAGGCTATTTATGTTATGAGCTATGTGCTAAAAGTTAGTACTATTGGAGAAGTTGTCTTAGAGCTAGTAACTAGCTCATACTATTGGAGATGCTCTAAGCTGAAGAGGTGGTGCCCGTCACATCTTAATTTCGATCAAAACTCACCCTTTCCATCTGAAGTGATGCCTGACTTTCTAGAACAGCTTGTCGCTTTGCACCCCCGGTAAACGTTGCACCTGTGCCTCGCCGCTTTCAATCCATCAGACCATAAACATCACTACGCGTGGGAACTCCGTGGAAGTTTCGCAAATGCTGAAGTTTATAGAATAACAGCACAGTACCCTGCTTGCTAATCGAGGATATATGATGAATAAATCCTATATAGATACCCTCTTCATCACTCCCGAACTATGAACTCTCCATTTACCTCTGCTCCTCTCGCGCCTCGCCTTCCTCGTCCCGGAGCACGTTGTGGCAAGGTGCAAATGGGCGAGCGCGCACTTCCTTTCTTGGCTAGTCTCCACCAGCCGGAAATTGCCGGCCCTGCTGCTCTCGACCACCCGCAGCGCCTCTACCTCAACTGCGCGCCGGTTCTGCTCCTCAGCGGCGCGCTCCTCGTCATCCCCACCGTCGGCAACCCTGGCGCCGACACGGTGAGCGCATTCCTTGGCTTCCTCCTCTTTCTTCTGGGAGTTTTCCTCGTCATGCTGTCGCCGGTGGCGAAACAGCTCCCAGGTGCAGCACGGGTTGGCGCCGCCGTGGCCAACTCCATCCTTAACTATTTTGCGCTCGACCCGCACATGCCAGCCGGCTTGCTCCAGCGCGCACTTCCTTTCTTGGCTAGTCTCCACGAGCCGGAAATTGTCGGCCCTGCTGCTCTCGACCACCCGCAGCGCATCTACCTCAACTCCGCGCCGGTTCTGCTCCTCAGCGGCGTGCTCCTCGTCATCCCCACCGTCGGCAACCCTGGCGCCGACACCGTGAGGGCATTCCTTGGCTTCCTCCTCTTTCTTCTGGGAGTTTTCCTCGTCATGCTGTCGCCGGTGGCGAACCAGCTCCCAGGTGCAGCACGGGTTGGCGCCGCCGTGGCCAACGCCATCCTTAACTATTTTGCGCTCGACCCGCACATGCCAGCCGGCTTGCTCCAGCGCGCCCTCGCCCTCGCCGATCGCGGGCGCGCCGCTCGCCGTGTTCGACTCCTGATCGTCAACTCCGGCATCCTCCTCATGTCGACCGCGGCTTCCGTCGTCATCTACGTCGCGGCAAACCCCTCCGCTGTCGATGATCCGGCGTACGCCCTCGTCGCGTTCCTGCTCTTCCTCCTCGGCGGGTGGCTCGCGCTGCTGGCGCTCGTCGCCGACCAGTTCCCGAGAGCGGCAAGGATCGGCGTGGCCATTGCGAGGGCTCTCCAGGACTACTTGTTCGGTGGCAACTAAAGTTCGTGGATTCGTGCTAAGGTTTACTTAATAAGGTTCGTGCTGCATGCGCTCCAGCTTGCCGGCGTCCTCTTTCTTACTTTTTAGTTGCATGGTTTCTGTTCTTGTTGTGCTCTGTCTGAAAGCTTCGTAACGTCGTCAGCTTTTGTTTATTAAGTTTTTTTGGACTATTTGCGTCACAGTCTACTCATGTATTCCACGTTGGATCTGTAATAAAAGACATGAGTGTGCTGTCAACTGTCAATCATACTGTGGCTGTGGACTCTTCTTGTGTTTATTCTCGAACAAGGCTAATGCTGACTCAAATATTTTGGTGGTGATCGGTTAGGCTTAAAAGCTCATGGCTTATGGCTAAAAATACTGTAGCTAACTGAAAAAAAACATTGTAGCTGACAGAGGCTTATTTAGCATAATTAAATTTAAAAAAATTAAAAATATAAAAAATATGTTAGCCTAATATGTATAATACAAACGAATACGGGAAAAAAAGAACCGGCAAAAAAGCTCAACAAAAAGCCAAAAGCCGAGTTTGATTATCAGATTTCAGTTTTGGCTTCCTCTGTTCATGATTTTTGGGCTTCTAGGTTTTTAATGCCATTCTTGATTCCCTTGGAGAAATGGCATGAAATTTGATCTGGATTGTCCCATGGCTATTGCTTCCTTGTCTGCAAAATTTCATTAACAAAGGATCAAGGGTTTAGGAGAAATTTGGCCTTTTTGGTTCAGCTCGTGCAAAATTTCAGAATTGTGTCTTTTCTAGGGTTTTGAGTTAATTCTTGATTCCCTTTGCAAGATGACTTGAAAATTGATATCCAGAGTCTTAAGACTATCTATGAGATATCTGGAAAGTCTCATTAGCAAAGGATTTGAGACCATGAAGAAATTTGGGTTTTTGAGTGCTCCTCTCTGAATATTTTCAGATTTCAGTCCTTTCTTCTTTTTGGGGCTGTTCTTAATTCCCTTGTCGAAAATTGACGAAACTTGGCATGAAGATTCCTATGGCTATTGAGTAGTTATCCTCAAAGTTTCGTGGCCAAAGATTCAAGGATTGAGTGGGAATTTAAGTTTTTGTAGCTGCTGCCAGTAACTTTCAGTTTCTTGTGCAAATCTGAAATTCCTCTTGTTGAGTTGGATTTTTGTGGTCTCTTAGGTTCCTTGGGCTGGTATAATCATTTCCTTGTTATACTGGACCAAGAGAACAAATGGAAGTCTCAATTCCTTTGGTTTTGTGAAGCTTCAAGCCTTATCTTCTGAAAAATCAGGTTTCTGGATTGTTTGCCTAAGGAACGGTCTGATTTGTGCTTGTCGGGGGTTGAGTTTTTCGAGAGTGTCGAGCGTCATTCACCCCTCTCTGTCGCTATTTCGGTCCAACAATTGGTATGAGAGCCGGTTAGCTCTTTTCAATAGATCTTAACCGGTCTCAAGAGCCATGGCGATGGACAAGTACTCGACCAAGCCGCCCGTGTTCGATGGCATCGATTACCCCTTCTGGAAGAGCCGAATGGAGACTTACATCCAGACCCAGGGGTATGCCATCTGGCGGAAGGTCAAAGTACGATTTGCTGTTCCTGCTGATGAGAACATCAATGCCGGGAACATGGCTGATGTTGAGGCGAATGCAAAGGCAAGAAACATCATCATCCAGGGGTTGAGTCGTAGCGAGTTTGACCGCATCTCGCATCTTCCGTCCGCCTTCGATATCTGGGAGACCCTCGATGCATACCATGAGGGCACCACCCAGATTAAGACGGTGAGACAGGACCAGTTCAAGCGCGAATACAACAAATTCGAGGTGCTTGCTGGTGAGTCCCTGGACGAGTGTTTTTCGCGATTTCACAAAATCTTGAGCAACCTCCGAGCGGTCGGTCTCACATACCCCGACTCGGACAACGCTCGTCAGATGCTCGCGGCACTCGATCTGCGTGTTTGGGAGATGAAAGTGACCACCATCAAAGACACGACAGACCTCTCGACCCTGACTCTTGACGCGTTGTACTCACGCCTCAAGACTCACGAGATTGACGTTGTTTCTCGTCGGTCGAAGTCACAGTCGATGGCCTTGGTCACCAATCCCGGTTCTTCGTCTGGACCTTCTTCTGATTCTTCTTACGGTTTCTCCCTTGCTGCTCTCTGTGACATAACTGATGATCAGTTAGAGCAGCTTGCGGATGATCAGCTGGCCCTCCTAGCCCGAAGGTTTTCCCATGCCTACAAGGGTAGGAGAGACAGAAAGAGAGGAGGACCAGTCATTTGCTTCGAGTGTGGTGGCCCCAACCACATTCGGGCAAACTGCCCCAAATTGGAGAAGGGCAAAGCTGACTACGGCGGTTCGGGCAAGAACGACTACACCGACAAGAACCGCAACAAGAAGACTCCAGCTCAGACGCCGGGAAAGAAGAAGTTCCGCAACTTCGGGAAAGCCAAGAAACTCTTCCACCGCGTCCTCACCGCCTTCGACGACCTCGACCTCAGCGAGGTGGAGGGATGGAGCGACGACGACGGGACGGGTGACCAAGAGCCCAAGGATGGCAGCGACGACTTCTCCGGCATGTGCTTCATGGCCCTCGAGGGCGAACTGAGCGACAGCGAGCTGTACTCCGACTCGGACGAGGTATGCCCCACATACGACCAGCTTAATCATGCTTTCCTTAAGCTAGGTGGCTTTCATGCTAGAGCTAGGGCTAAGTGTACCGAGTTAGAGAAGGAAGTAGATAGATTGTCACTAGAGATTATTGCTATTACATCTGCTCCTCCTAGTGACGATTGTGATACTTGCTCTGCTTTGTTGGGTGATTTGGAGAAGTTAAAGACCTCGCATGATAGTGTGTCCTCCGAGCTTGATATTGTTAAGGTGGAGAATGTTAGTCTGCTTGCTGAGTTAGAGTTGAGTAGGATGGCTGTTACCCTACTTACTACTGATGAGACTACTTCTCCCACCTCATGTGAGGTTAAGGACATTGCTGCTAGAGGACCTTATGCCATGCTCCTTGATCTGCCCGATTCTTGTGAAAATTACAATAATTTAAAGATTAACCTAAAACGGGCAGATCACAAAATTGCTGAGTTGCATGCTTCTCTACTTGAGCCGATTGATTCATGCTTAAACTGTCCTAAATTAACTGCTGAGCTTGAAGCTGTCTCCAAACAGTTTCAAGATATGATTGATCATGATAGGAAGTTGGCTCAGTATGCTTCTAAGGATCCTGTTAGCTCACCATGCAAAAATTGTGATAAACTAAAAATTGACCTGATTGCATTGGATGATAAATGTGTGAAGCTAACTAAGGACCTATTAGAGAAGCAACCCCCTGCTTGTATTGTCTGTGCTGAGAAGGGGGAGAAGCCCCAGGGTAAGGTGGAGACGTCTAGGAACGTGAACCAACTGGCTAGCAGTAGGACTACCCTTTCAGAGTCGGCTGTGCGTGCACAAGCCATTCTTCCCTCTGCTGTTGGTTCTTCTTCTGCTCCCTTACCTCCAGCTGTTCCCTCTTCCCCCTGCTCTTCTTGCACCTCTCTCTTTCGGGAGTGTCAGTATCTTATGAACACTCTCGAGAGATTTGTAGGCGGCAAGAAGAAGCTTAATCTTATTCTAGACCAGTCCAAGATTTGCAGATTTAATCAGGGTCTAGGATATTATTATTATGAGGACATGAGGAAGCATCCACCTGCCGTGCTCAGACCCATAGCACCAGGTGTGATCGAGACCGAGCCCAGGACCGAGAAAGTCCAATTTAAGTCAGCGGGCTATGTCCAGGGGATTTCTGACAGCAAGGTGATTGCACCTGCTGCTTCGGCCTCTCAGAAGGCGAAGCCTGACCGTACTACTTCTACCTCTCAGAGGATGAAGTATCACTGCACCTTCTGTAAGAAGGATGGACACACGGTTGATTGATGCTTCAGGCGCGCCAGGACTGCGCGTAGAGACCATGCTGAGGCACTTAGGCGCATTCAGGGTCAGCCCCAGACCCTGAGTGCACCTAGGACCAGCACGAGGTCTAGGTTTACTGCTGTTGATGGGTTTGGGCAGCATCGAGGACTTGGTTTTTCTGAGTCTTCTATTTTTCGTCCTCATGCTGCTCCTGGTCATGACTTCCGCCGTCCTGAGGATAGATCTCGTTTCTTCCATCGAGATAGCTACCCGCGGCGTGATCAGCGTGTTGCCGGTGTTCCAACTAGCTCTCCCGTAACAGTCGGACCCCGCAACAGCTTCAGGCCTGCTCACAGACCTTCTGCTTCCTTGAGTCACAGAGAGCGTAGGGTAGATAGAGGTCAGTCGTGCTTGACGACTTCATCTGCTCGACGTGTTGTTCAGTATTGGGTGCCAAAATCACTCTTGATTTACCCCAGTACTGATACTTTATTCTCTGCTTGACTCAGGTTCGCCGGGCAGGGAAGGGAAAGGTTTGGCTCGTAGACTCCGGGTGTTCACGACACATGACCGGAGATTCCCGTTGGTTTTCTTCCCTTGCCCGTGCTCCAGGTGATGAGACGATCACCTTCGGAGACGCTTCATCTGGGCGTGTCATCGCCAAAGGTACAGTGCGCATTAATGATTCTTTCATTTTGAAAGATGTTGCCTTGGTTAGTAAGCTGCAGTACAATTTGCTTTCAGTTTCTCAGCTTACCGATGACGACTTTGAGGTGAGCTTTAAGAAAAAAAATTACAAAATTCTTGATTCTTCGGGTAGTCTGGTTTGCGGGATTTCTCGTTTTGGGAGGATCTTTCGTGCTGATTTTTCTGAGTCTTCTGGTGATCCTCTCAGGTGTTTAGTTGCCTCAGAGTCCCGTGATTTGACCTTCTGGCATAGGAGACTTGGTCATATTGGATTTGATCATTTGACCCGAGTTAGCGGCCACGACCTCATTCGTGGTCTGCCGAACCTCAAAATGGTCAAAGATCTTGTTTGCACTCCATGCTGGCACGGCAAGATGGTTGCCGCTTCACATCCTCCGGTCACTGTGACTATGACCGATGCACCAGGACAGCTGCTCCACATGGATACAGTGGGACCAGCTCGAGTGCAGTCAGCAGGAGGGAAGTGGTATGTTCTTGTCGTGGTCGATGACTTCTCAAGGTATTCTTGGGTGTTTTTCTTAGCCTCGAAGGATGAGACGTTTTCACATTTCCGAGGTCTTTTCAGTAGGCTTTCTGTTGAGCTCCCGGGTGCCTTACGAGCGATCCGCAGTGACAATGGCACGGAGTTCAAGAATTCCTACTTCGAGAGTTTATGTGGTGAGACAGGTGTAGAGCATCAGTTCTCCTCTCCGCACGTCCCGCAGCAAAATGGCGTCGTGGAGAGAAAGAACCGGACCTTGGTCGAGATGGCCAGGACGATGCTTGATGAGTACTCTACACCGCGGAAGTTTTGGGCTGAGGCTATAGCCACCGCGTGCCATGTCTCAAATCGAGTTTTTCTTCGAGCACAACTGCACCGCACTTCTTATGAGTTGAGATACGAGCGAAATCCCAGCGTCTCTCACTTTCGTGTGTTTGGCTGCAAGTGCTTTATTCTGAAGTCCGGGAACCTAGATAAGTTCGAGTCACGTTCTTGTGATGGGATCTTTCTAGGTTACTCGCCTTCTTCGCGGGCTTATAGGGTCTGGAACTGCGAGTCTAGCAAAATGGTAGAGACGTGTGAGGTGACCTTTGACGAGGCCAGTCCGGGGACTAGGCCTGATATCTCAGGTTCTTTAGAGCAGTCCGAGACCATCTTCGTGGATGACGAGGACGATGGAGATGAGGGTTGTCTACCCGATCCAGTCCTTTATCCACCCCTTGAGGTGCCGTCTTCCACCGCACCTCCAGGTGATCAGCCTATGCCTTCTGCTTCCTCTGGAGTTAGTGGCTCTGTTCCTACCTCGTCAGCTCACGAGGTAGAGGCCACTTCTTCATCTCATCCTGGACCTCCCCGACATATCCAGAAAAGGCATCCTTCTGAGCAGATGATTGGAGACCTGTTCGAGCGTGTTACCCGCTCAAAATCTGGCTTATCTCAATTCTGTCTCCATTCTGCTTTCATTGCCTCCTTTGAGCCCAAAGATGTTTCTCATGCTCTTTCCGATGAGTCTTGGGTTAATGCCATGCATGAGGAGCTAGAAAATTTCGAGAGGAACAAGGTTTGGTCGCTTGTCGAGCCCCCGCGAGGTCACAATATTATTGGGACTAAGTGGGTGTTCAAGAACAAGCAGAGCGAGGATGGAGTGGTTATTCGAAACAAGGCTAGACTGGTAGCTCAGGGGTTTTCCCAGGTTGAGGGTCTAGACTTCGAGGAGACCTTTGCCCCTGTAGCTCGACTTGAGGCCATTAGAATCCTGCTTGCCTTTGCAGCCTCTAAGGGTTTCAAGCTCTACCAGATGGACGTCAAGAGTGCCTTCCTTAATGGAGTCATTGAGGAAGAAGGTGGTCTAGGTGGTATGTAGCCAAAAGCATAAATTTCGGAAGCAAAGAAATAGAACAACTAACTCTAGCCTGAAGCAAAAAGGTGGTCTAGGTGGTATGTACCAAAAGCATAAATTTCTGATTATGGAAGATTTGCCAAACCCGTCAAAAGGTCAAGCTTCGTTGAAACCACCCACCAAACTAAGCCAAATTTTGTCTCCCAAGCCAAAAATGAGTACATGACTGTAAGTTAAATCGATGCTTATCTAAAATGGCATCAGAACCGATTAAGAGTTAACTAACCCCCAAAAATAAGTTAGGACTTGTGACCAATTCTATACAGATTAACGAATCCATCAAATCATCACAGCTAAAGTTGAAAATCCAATCCTCCAAATCGCACGAGTAAGCAATCTCAGCATCTTACGGCCAGAACTAATGGAATAAAACTATGCAGGTGCCAAATTTGGGTCTCAAACCTAACCCGATGCCTCAACCCCATCAAAGCGCAGAAGCTTTGCCAAATCTAGGAATGAATCCTCCTCAAAAACATCGACATAATGGGGATTTCCACAGCCCTATACCACCACACACCGAATCGGGAGCCGAGACCCCTTACCAATCGACGGGCGAGAACCAATGCCCAAGTGTAGCTCCCCTTCTCACCTGCTTGAGCGAGGAGGGGAAGGTGATCTTGTCAGACTCCGTGAGCAGCCGCACGATGACGATGGCGGCGGCGCGCCACTGGCGGCATGAAAAGCCCCTAAAAATTCAAACCAAAAATTTCCTAATTTTTGCTGCATTTTTGAGTGAAATCTGGAAACTTTCCCTTTTTGGAAAGTCGCCTTTTCGGCCCGGCGCCTCCCCTTCTCCTTTGGCGCCACCTCCTTCTCCGCCTTCCCCGTCGCTCGGCTCCCGCCTCCCTCTCGGGCGCCTCCCTTCGCTCCCTCCCTCCCGCTGGCGCCCCTGCCCTCCCCGCCTCTTCCCCGCGCACGCGCGCTAGCGCTGCGCGCCGCACCGCAGTTGCTCCCTCCGCCCCCGGTTTTGGACCGCGCCATCCCGCCGCCCCTCGGTCCGAAGGGGACTCCGCTTCTCCCACTCCACGTGTCGCAGCTGCTCTCCCCGACCCCACCTGGCAGTCGCCGCGCCTTCCTCTCCCGCGCGCGGACGCCCCCCCCCCCCGCCCATGCCCGAGCTCACCTGCCCCTGAGTCGTCTCGTCGCCATTACTCCTGTGCAGAGCCGGCGTCACCCCGGTCACCGCCCCATCCCGCGGAGGAGACGCCCCCAACTGCCCCCGTCATTCCTGTTGACCCCGGAGCCCCGCCCGTTGCCTCCTCCCCTCGGATTCTCTCCACCTCCGCCGGGTATAAAACCCCCCCTTCGGCTCCTCGCTCTTCCTTTGCTTCCCGAACCACTCCACCTCTCCCGTTCGCTTCGCACCACTCCCAGCCACCTCCCTGAGCCGCCGATTGGAGTCCCACCGCTCGTAGCGCCGCCGTGGTCTTCCCCTGCGCCGGCGACCCCGTACAGCGGATCTCCTTCTCTCCGCCCCCATTCTTCGATTGCTTTGGTCCGGAGCATTCTCACCCACCCCTAACCACTTTGCCACCTCTCCTTGGCCAGGTGAAGCACCGAGGAACCCCGGCGACGAAGCTCCTTCCCGGTCGCCGCACCCTCTCCGTGGCCAGCTCACTCCAAGGACTCCGAGCTTCGACCGCCGCAACCAATGTGAGCCTCTTGGCCCCCTGAACGTGTACCCACCACCGATTGAGCCCTCTCGCCGTCGGTGACCCCCTCCACCACCAAATGGCCGAACCACCCCCATCTTTCTCCCGCCCTCTCCTCTGTTCCTCTCCCCTTCCAAGGCCCCAAAATGGAATCCCCTTGTCAAACCGCGCCCGCCGGTGCCTTTTCCCGCTGCCGGCGACCCTTCCTGCGCCCGGCCCGCCGTCGCCGCCGTTGCTCTGTCGCGGGAGCCCTGTAGCGGCCGGAGGTTGAAGACGACGCCTCCCCGCGACGTGGCCTCCCCTCCTTCGTTCATCACGGCGTAATATCTAACCTCGGCCGTTCGATTCCGCCGTATCGCTTCGCCCACTCTCCCCGCCCCGATGCCGTCCAATCTCCTCCCGCCGCATCCGCGCCTCTCGTCCGCCTCGCATCTGGGCCATCCGCCGAGCCGCGCGTCGGCCGTCCGAGCCGCGTAGCGCGCGGGCGTGGGCCGCTCCCTCGGCCTGCGTCTCCTGCCGCGCGCGCGGCCTGCATTATGCTAATTGTGAAATGTTAGTTTGAAATAAAATAAAATAAAATATTTAGAATGACTTGTTATGTAGTTAATCCTACCACTGTCAAATGCCCTGTTAAATTTGTAGCCATGCCTTTGCAACCCTAGAAATAATTATCTGTTAATCTAGATAACTGTAGGTTATTATCACCATGCAAAGTCTTACACTAATAAGGTTGTGGCTGTGGACCAATAGAATTTGAAAAACCCGACTCTAGGGTAGGGTGGTATGGGACACCGTGCCCTAGAGCGGAGAGTGCCGGCGTGCACAAGGTAGGGTAAGGGTTGGGGAAAGAGCTGGCGAGTTAGTCTTCGCCCAACTCTTACCCTAGGACTGAGGTTAGGGTAAGGGAGTTGTGGGGAGTCGCGAGACGGCCTTCGCCTACCGCTTACCCTAGGTTGGAGGTCGCGGGCCTGGCGAGGTTGCGGACCCCGGATAAATAAGGACTAAAACCCTTACGCTGAGCAAATGTCACAGTGATCGCTCAACCACAGGAGTTGACTTGTCAACACTTGTCTAGTAGCTGCTCAACTCGATTGAAACTCTACAGGAGGTTTAGCAGTGAGGTTAGGCAAGCCGTGTTGTGGGTGCCTAACAACGGTAGAGTTCACTCGAAGCGGCACCGTTTTCTCTTGTGTGGGTGTGTGTGTGTGTGTGAGCCAGACCCGAGTGAATTCTACCGGGTAGAGCCTATATAAAGAGTTGAGCAGTGAAACGACCTGGCTTTCTTAACTCTTTAGCGGGAGTTAAGGGATCGTGTGGGTAAAGCTGAGCAAACTCTGCAGAGTCAAATAAATGGTATTCGAATACGCCGTGCTCCCGGTTATTGGAGCTGTGTCACTTGGGTGATTCCAGTAGCGAAGCTTAAGTAGTCTTGTACATGCTTTAACTTGATTAGGTTGGTTAATTAACTCTTCGTGAAAAACCTCTGAGATCTTAAGAAGTAGTTTTGGGTCCATTTTATAAAATGTTTACAAATAAAACTGCATCCACCGAATGTAATAAACCAATTATACTCCCTTCTGTTGACATTCCGTGCATGTAGTAAGTTAGGATCCCTTTGGGATTTGCTGAGCCGGTTGTTTGGCTCACGGCTTGCTTAATCTAATCTTTAGAGGATCAAGACGAAGGTGGAAGTCTCCCCGTTGAGGAAGTCCCGGAGGGTCTCTTCTTCGACGAGGACCCTTGGCTTTAGGTCTCCGCCGCGCTCGAAGCGGATTCTGGAAGTCTTTTGTAATGTAATTATACTTTGGGCTTGCACGCCCCGCTGTCAAAAACTGGATGTTAATCCTTATGTCAAATATATGCTGGACTTTTGTTGTATGCATGCAATGGTATACTCTTGCGCGATATTCCATAACTGTTCATGCGTGAATAGTTACGGGGTGCCGTGTCCGTACGCGCCCCTGGAAACGGGGGCGTTACACGGCAGACGCAGGCGCAGGAGACCACGCCCTTCCGTGCTGACCACCGCTTGTCGCCGGATGCCTCCACACACCACACCACATATGAGAGTAGCTCCGGCAACAGTCGCGCCCACCTCTCCTCCTGCTCCTCCGCCTCCGCCTTCACTCGCCCGTCCCCCTCCTCCATCTCTACCACTTCCGACACCTCTCCATGCTCCGCATGGAGGTCTAGCTGGCGAATGGGGGAGAAAGGCATCTGCGTGTGGGGTGTGCCTTAGTTCGGAGTCTTCAGATGGGGGAGACTCAACAACTCATGTGCGTGTGGGATGTGATGACTCACTGGCTCAGGGGTGACTCACCGGCTCGATTGTTCTCCCGAGCCCGAGCCACCCGAGCTGCTCACGAGTGGCTCGGACTCAGCTTGTTATTGAGCCGAGCTGCAATCTAGCCTTAGCTCACTGGGGAAGCTTCGAGCTTGAGCCAAACCAAGCCGAGTTAACTATGAGCTCAGATAACTCACGAGCGTTGAGTTTTTTGTCAGCCCTAGCTGCTACCCCGTTGCAAGCATATGTATGAACCATGATTGGTTGGTGCTGCTTTAATGAACCATGGTTGCTGTTATGACATGACTGAGTTGCATGTTCCAATGAGGCATTGACGTGCGGGCTCAGCACATCTCTAACCTTTTAAGTCGTTCGGCGTTCGGGCCGCACCACTGTAGGAAGGTGGGATGCGAATCGAGGATACACACACACACCCCTGCTAATCAAGGATATATACATCTGTTGCTCAATACCCTCTTCATGGCTCCCGAACTCTAAACTCTATATTCATCGCTGCCGAACTCTGAGCTGTCCAAGTGCATCTGGTATCACTAAGGTAAGAAGAGATAAGAAAAAATCATCTTAATTATATCTACAAAGTGTACAAACTAAATTCTTACTACTCTTAAACTTGAATAAGCCTCAAATTTCAAGTAGCTAGTTTAGTAGGTCTTGCTCTCAAGTACTAGATGCATGCAAGTGCTGCTGCTGCCGTGTGGCAAGAGGCCGGCAGCCCAATCTGAAACTCATTTACGAAGTGGGCTTTGATGGAGAAGTTATCTTGTTCTGACAGTAGGCCCGTTGAGGATGACCTATGTAATCTGGCCGGGCTAAGCAATGTGGGCTAGCGGGAGGTCGGCCTCGTAGTTAACAACGGAATACTTGCTTAGTTTCGAAGTGCCCAGGAATTTTAAGGAAAATAGTTCAAAGTAACCGTTGCAAAGCTAGGTCCTGCAAAGCTCAACTAGGTCCAGCTCCTCGACGCGACCACATGAAATGTCTTTTTTTCATGGAAAATTTAGATCTATGTCATTGTAAAGTTGCTAGTTTTGATAAATGCCACTATAGTGGTGCCTTCAAAATATTGTAGAAATGCCTTTGAAATATCGTAGAAATTATCCCAAAAATAAAAAACATCTGGTACTTAATTTAGTGAACCCTAGTTATATTTAGCAATCCATAATCGAGAGATGTTACCTAATAAATGAGAATAATTACTAGAAATTCTCACAAAAATAAAAAAGCATTTAGCTTTTAATTAGGTGGACCCTTCTTATGATTAACAAATCATAACCAATGATTTTTCTTTATCTGTGAAAGTGCGTATAAAATTAATTTGCACTGTGATATCCATGTATACATAGTTGAGGAACTAATGTATGAAATTAAGATATGAGATGCTAGAGATAGAATTGAACTCAAGCGATCCACGCACACGCACAGAGATAAACTTGCCTACAATATCTATTATAATATGCATTCTTTGTATTAACGTAGGTACAACTATTGTCTCTGTTATTAGATATGCTGATTAAAAATTATAAAGAGTAAGCATTTTTTTCAAAGATATAATTTATATTCTTCCTGCTCTCCGCAGGACGCATCGCATCGCGTATTCACGTGAAGGCTCCGGGCGAACACGAAACACCGAAGACGAAGAAACTTGTGGGTGCGTCAGTGTAGTGAGTTGGGGCTCAAGGAGACGGTGGAGGAGTGGAGGTGATTGGGTGGGTCGGGCCAAAGCACACTTAGGGCTGTTATGCCCACCTTTTGCCTTCTACCTCATCCTCCTCTCAACAACAAAGGAGATTTAATTTTTTTTGCCACTCTTAAGATTGACCAATTCACTCTGTCATTTACATGTGGGGTCACCTGAGTCACTGGTAATAGGTCAGGGTGATAAATCTGTTGCCACTGAACTTATAAGAGTGACAAATAATTAAATTTTCCCAACAACAAATGTTGGGCGGGCTTGTGCGCCAGGATGGCAACGCACCGCACTCGCCCCGTCCCGGTATCCGCGTACGCGACACTGGCCTGCACCTGTGCGCGCGTTGCTCCTCTGTCACGGTTACACCCATTCTTGTTCATTTCATTCGGCAGGGTATTCCGGTCTACTTGTTGGGATGGAACATTTTCGTACTGGGCAATATCGATGTACCATTTTAGGAGATACACACTAGCTAGATGTCTGTACTTTACTACAGATATAAAAATTATATTATTGCACCACGTCAAGTCAATATTATCATGATCCACCTACCCGGTCCATGTCACCGGCTCTAACTCCACACTTGGCCACGTCGTGCCTTTGCACGCTCGACTCTGCCGCGTATCCAATAGTGCTTGTTTTTTTATTATAGAATTTTTGGACCGGTGGAATGTGTTTTTCGATATATTTTTTTGTTTTCGTTAGAGATTTTTTAAGAATGTATAAAGGGAGTTTGGAGAGGCACGCCCCCACTAACTCCTAGTAAAGATATTCTGAAATTCTCATATGTATTCATAATTTATAACCTATCCATATGTATTCAACCTGATTACATGTCTTAATTAATCACAACCTTGATTCAACGGTATTAATTTCATTTGAACTTAGAGAGAGAAGACCACAGACTAAATCTGATTGCTCTTTTTCCTGAGCATCTCGTGTCTCACCTCTTACGTGTCGCTTATACTTCGCTATCTTCGATGTGGCCCCAAAACTTGCCACCAAGCTTCTTACGTGTCCGGATCCCACCAAACCAACCTCACTTGAAAATGATCTAAGTCACTTAGCGCACCACATGTTTTTCCTTGCACATGATGGTATCAGGCTTCCTTGACCGCTCTGGACCTCAACTCCTTCCTGAGTTTAGTCCCGATCCAACTTATCATTGCCTGTCATCTCCACCACCGGTAGCACCCACTCTAGTTTCTCATCATCCCGGCATGTAATCACCCCGCAAGCCCCATCACCTTTGGCAGCTCCTTGATTGTCTGGACCTTGGCTCCTCCTAAGCATAGTTCTGATCTCTTGACCGCTTTAGATCTAAACTCTCCGAACTTACTCCCGGTGTTGTCCGCCTCACCATGATGTAGTTCAGGAGCCCTACAACCAACAACAACAAGCAAACCATCACTTAATACCGCACAATACATAAAGCCATCAATTGACATAATTGATCTATACAATACACCATGCAAAATAAATGCAATCAAACCACTGATCCTAAATCTATGACCAAACCTTAAATCCTTGTGCACCACCTCAAACAACTAAGCACAAACCAATAGGGCCGGTTAGATTGCCAACCGCAGGCCAGTCAGACCGCCTGCACCACGAATGGTATGATTGCCAACTAGTGGTGAACTTAGGATTTTCGAGGTGGGTGTTCGGAGTTAATATAAAATATTATTTAATAAAAATGTAGAGGTCCATAGTAACAAAAAATAAAGTATAAATTGTTTGTAGTAGGCAATATCTCAAATATTATAGAAATATTACAAAGCAATTAATAAAAATTTATTGAATTAGGGATATGGGATTTAGAACCTATAAATAGGGATACACTTGTGCTATTATCGACATGTGCAACTTGCTTTTCCAGCCCCGGTGGCCCAACCGTCGTTGCACGCTCCATCCTGGGACCCTGGCTATAGGCGATCTGGCTAGAGCCGATCTGGCTAAGCCACCTTTGGTGCTCACCGCCACCCACTTTCTAAATTGAATTTAAATTTTGTATAAAACTTGATTTTGGCCAAATAAAATTTAAAACTGTCTATTCGCCCACTCCCTCTAGTCAACCTTTTTGAACATTCAGCTGGGTTGTAATTTTTGAGACGAATTAGGGAGAGGTGTGAGGGTGGGCTGAAATCTAATAGGGTATAAATATGAAATATTTGGACCGATTATCAATATATATACACAAAATATACTCACTAAATACAGTGTGTTTTGCCAAAAAAAATTGGGTGTTCAGTTGAACACCCATGAACTTCGTTGCGTCCGCCCCAACCTCTGTTGCTTTTAAGAAAAAGGGGCATGCAGATGATGGTATAGGTAATTTGGCCCGACATGTGCTAAATACATATGTCGGTGGCTTTCTTTTTAGTATGATGGGTTTGCAGTGGCATATTTCAAAGGCATCACTTTGGGGTGACATTTCTCAAAAGTAGGAACTTTATAGTGGTGTATATATATATATATATATATATATATATATATATATATATATAAATTTTTATTTTGCAATTACAAAGAAGACACACGTATGCACACATAAGTGCGCCCCCTAATATATAGGATAGGGATAAATCCACTATATCGTAGAATTCCTATTAGAGCGCACTCGCCCGTGTGTATAAAGGTAGACAACAAGATTTAAGTTCTGATATGTGGAATTGTATACCCACAACTCCACTAGAATCACCATCCTATCAAGATTGTCCCCAACACGTGTTTCCTTTCTCTCTTTTTTTTTGAACAGGTGGGCAAGAGGCTTGCCATCTATTAATTCATAGGAAGAGTTAAAATGACGAAAAAAACAGGTTGGGTGGAGGGAGGAGAGACCAGACAGAGAAAAACTGGCCTAAGGAAAGGCCGGTAGCAAAAGGTTATAGTGTTACAGGAGAGGTTAAGAGGTTGTCAAGTTTTTTTTGCACCCGCTAAAACCCAGGAGCCAACCTCCTCGTTAATAGCTGCTACCAAGAGAAGCGGGGCGGTCTCCGTCGCCTGAAACACCCTGGCATTTCATTCCTTCCAAATGTGCCAAGAAACGAGCATTAATAGGGAAACCATTGCCTTTTGTGGTGCGGAAAAATGTAGCACCACCGATCCCACCAGTCTTGAAACAAGGAGGCAATCCTCCAAGAAGCCAGCCTCGTTGACTTGCAAGCAGTCCAGTGAGTTGCTGCTATGCATTCACTAGTGGATGTTAGTTTCCAAGCAAGTGTGTCAAGGATATCGTCCCACAGGGTTATGTTTGAAGTGTAGCCCCAAATGGTGATTAGCTCTTGTATGTGTTGCATGCTGAGGTTCCCTATCCAACTGAGATCATGTTGCTAGTTATTTCCTATTAATGCAGCACATAAAGTGCATTTTTTCCTCGTCGATGTCTTGTAGATGGTGGGTGCAAGATCATAGAGTCTATTTCCTTTCGCCCAAGCTGAGGTCCAGAAGGACACCTTCATTCCATCGCCTATTGTTGTAGTAGTGGCGTTGCAAAGAGTTGTCGATCTTGGTCGTCGCATAGGATTCCCATCCCTTGCGAAGTTGTTGTTCTTGATCCCCATTGTTGCCATAGCCACCGCTTGAGTGCTCTGGAAAAGCGTTCGAGGTCTAGGATGTCAAGACCACCAAGCTCTACGAGTCTATAGACTTTGTCCTAGCTGATCTTGCATTTACTCCTCGTTAATTGTTGCTTTGATCCAGCCCAAATGAATCATCTCATCCATTTGTTCAAGGATCTGAACACAGCTTTTGACGGTTTGATGGCCATGAGTAGGTATGTTGATTTATGAATATCTCAATTGATATTTTTCTAGCCCCTAGTTTTTTCGCAGCTTAATGCTTACATCATAAGGCACTGTAGAAATTCTATAACTTTCATAGCCAAATGGCTTAAGATTTTCTCAGCATAATGGGGATGGTTCAAAGTAATCCTATCCTCGCTCTTGATCAATTTAATATTCTGAATGACATCTGCCTCTCTCAAGTCTTTTATATCAAAGTATCGAGATAAGAAAGATTTGACCTCATCAATTATGACAGTATTTATCCAAAAAATAAGTATGTCATCCACATATAAATATAAGATCACCACTTGACCTATATGCTTTTGTCATCTCCGTTCACAACAAAGATAGTGTATGTTAAAGTTTATCAAACTTCTTGAGCCATTATTTAGGTGCTTGCTTTAGGTCATACAAGGATTTTAATAATATGCATACCTTTTTCCTGTCCAGAGATCACAAACCACCTGATTGATCCATATAGATTTCTTCCTCCAACTCTCCGTTAAGGAAAGTTGTCTTCACATCCATTTAATGGACATATAGACCATAGCAAGTTGCCAATATAAGGATCACTCTCATAGTAGTTAGTTTAGCGACAAGAGAATAGATATCAAAGAAATTCTCTTCTTTTTTTTGTGTAACCCTTAGCCATAAGTCTTATCTTGCACTTTTGAGTAATACCATCACATCTTAGTTTCTTTTTGAAGATCTACTTACATTCTACAGGTTTACACCCACTAGGACGATCGGTGATGTCCCAAGTCTCATTAGCCATAATAGAGTTCATATCACTACAGACTGACTATTTTCAATACTTAGCATTAGGAGATGTATAAGCCTCTGAAAAATTATTTGGTGCGTCATCCACAAGGTATATAATAAAGTCACCACTAATAGTTTTCTCAACCCTTTATCTCTTGCTCCTGCGATGAGCCTCTACGACTAGATTATTTTCCTCCTTAAGGATGTTTTATATTGGTTCAAAAACGGTGGGGAGTTTAGAAGTTTGATTATTCTTACTTTCAATATTTTCAGTTTAAATATTCTCAATTCGTTAAGTACTGCTTGCAGTTCTCATAGAATAAATATCCCCAAAGAATGAAGTATATGATATCTACATTCCATTATTGTGTTAATAATAATCTCAGGAGTTTCTGATTTAATCACTAAAAATTTACAGACTGTACTATTATGAGTATATTCTAGAAAAACGTAATCGCTTATTTTAGATCAAGCTTTCTTTTTCCACAATAATATATTAACTTTTGCTAAACACTCTCAGGTTCATAGAAAATTGATATTAGGTTTCATTGCCGAGCCAAACAAGACGTCTTCCCGTTCCTCGGCCGCCGTGGACGACGAAGAGGGGAGCATCGCGCGAGAACAAGGGGGGAAAAGTGGATCGGCAAACCGGCATTGTTGGGCTAGTACGGACCGGGTGGTTCCTCGTTGGGCTTGTTAAAGGAGGACCTTTGGACTGTACGAGGTCGATCTGTTGGGCTTCTATCTGCTACGACTTTCTCGTACCGCCTAATCTGTCTCAGGAAGAAATCAGCAGCTACTACTTTGTTGGATATTATTCTCTCGGTACCGCCTAATCAGATCGATCTTGCGCTGCCTCTCAACTGGATCAGACAATCGATGTGGAGAGTGCCCAACGCCCAACGGGGCCCCACGATAATACGCTTGCAGATAATGGAAGAACTGAGTTTGACTTTTTTTTTTTTTTTGGTTTCGAAGGAAGCGTGTTCATCATAGCCTAATATTTCAATTGTCAGTACTAACTGTACAAGCGGGTAAACAATCAGGAGTAAGCATAGCTGAACATAGTTATTTCCTCGAGTTTCAGACCCATTGAGATCAAACCATTTCCATAAGACCATAACACATGACATAATAAATCAACCTCCGTACGGCACGCACAAAGAAAGCGAACTGGTAGTATTTAATTTGGTGTGGCACCAATTACAAAGTACGGTGGCAATTTGGCGTGGCGTCACTAGGGGTAAAAAATAAATACAAAATATTGCTTGTTTTCAGATGGCATGCCTAGCATACCCTGAGGCTAACTGAAAAAGAGCAAATAAAATCGCTGTTGAAATAGCTATCACAGACGGTTTTTATTAAAAACCGTCTGTATTGTAAGTTATCATAGACGATGTGGGAGCCGTATATGATAACCACCTATTATCACTGACACATAAACGCAGACGGTTCAGGAACCGTCTGTGATGACGGTTTTGAACCGTCTATGATAACACTTTCTGTAGTAGTGACACTATCCGATCTGTTTTCACCCCTAAGCGTCACTTAGGGGTGAAAAGTGGATACGAAGTATTCCGTATTATCTGGTAACCATATTCGATAAGATGCGAATATGATATAGATTTTAATTTCTATTTAATTAACAATTTCTATCCTATTCGTATTCGAATTCATACAAAAAAATAGATGCGAATATGGTATGAACTTTTACCATCCGAAATATTATTTTATCCAAACAATCAGTATCCGTGTTCATATTCGACGAAGCAATATGTATATTTTATTACAATACGACTAATTAGTTGGGTAAGTTTTTTTAATTAAACGTGAATTCGTGTTATTTAGGTGAAACAAATAAATTAGAATGATTAAGCGTGATTGTATGATAATAAAATATCATTAATATTTTCATACTACATAAGTTATCAGCATATTCAGATCTAATTAAATTGAGTAGATATTCGATTTGTATAGGTATTCGTTATAATATTTGATTCGTATTCGTATTCAAAAATATTTAGATTCATATATATATATATATGAATATAAATATGATAAAAAGACTATTCGGCTTCTATCCAATCCATTTTCACGCTAGCTTCATGGAAGCAAATCACACGATGAAATTACGTTTGATCCAGGCCATGGCAAAGTCCAAATGGAATGGTTAACCCCGCAGCTGTCCACCCGCACATGCTAGCCGGCTTGCTCCAGCGCGCCCAATTGCCCAAATAAAAAGATATTAGTAACCGTTCAATAGCCTGGATGACGCACCTTAGATCAAGTTTAATGGATGGTCCATATTAAAAGTGGCGTGCCTTAAATTTTTCGTGGATGTTATAATGCAGCTGAGGACGATTGCGATGTTATCCATCAAAATATGTATAAGAAGGTATTGAGCCAATTTTCTCTATATATAAAATACAAAAAAGAAAACAAAAAAATCCCTGTATATTTAGGGTATGTTCTTTGTGATTGCGACTTATAGTTTTTGGCTGAAATTTTTAAATTTTGACTGTTCGTGACAGAGATTACGGAGATATATTCGTATGCAATTTTAGCTGGTACAAATGATAAATTGTTAATGTGTATAATAATTAACTTATAGATCTTATTTTTAAAAAATACTTTATTTAAAAGCTAATTATTATAACAAAAATTAAAAGCTGATTAACATCAAACAGTATTTGGTGCACGAATAGGATTATCAAACAACTTCGGATGTGCGTGGGGCGGGACCAGTTCAAAGACACAGCAGCAGCTGCAATCCCTCGGTTTATTCATATATAAAAAAACGGTTATCTGTCCTGCTCTCCCTATCATCAGTCACACCCGAATCTCTCCACGTCTGGGCCGGTTCTTTTTTGCTACGGCTTATGACTTTTGACTAAAATTTTTGAATTTTAGCTATTTACGGTACAGATTACGGAGAGATCGATACTCACTTGCGATTTTAACTGGTACAGATGTTGGGCTTTTAACGTGTACTACGTTTAACTTATAGACCCCATCTTGAAAAAATACTTCGTTTAAAAGTTAGATACTATAGCGACTGCGAGAAACCAGACGACTTCTCATCAACCGAACAGGCCCTAAAGCTAAGCTACTTTTCCCGCAAAAGTTCATTTTCCCCGAAGGTTGCGTTTCCAGAGCACGCGACGCGTAAATGTAGAGCCGAGCCAAACGAAGGCCAGCCGAAGGGCAACGTTTGACAAGTCAACCCCGCCAAATCCCCACTGTATGTCTCCGCCAATAACCCGACCGAGCACGGTGTATATTTTTGGACTATAATTTATGATTTTTTTGTTTATTATTTTTAAATTATATTTGTTCACAAGTAAAATCATTAAAAAGATAATTACATATGATTTTAATCAGTATAACTGAAATTAAGATAATATATACTATAATTAACTAATAGATCATATTTTTTTAAAAGTATATATTTAAAAACTAATTATTATAGTAAAAATGAAAAACTATAAGCCACTGTAGGCGCGGGAGCCAGCTGGTAGTTGGCTCCAAGAAGCAAGACCCCGCTCTGCTCCACGCCGGAGTAGGGGTAGGAGAAGGAGATGGTCGGAGCATCTTGCACCATGGGCGGAGCAAGCGCCTGCATTACCTACTTGCTATCCACCATGCATACAGAGCGGCAGGAGGATTGGTGTTGCGACCCTGGCAATCTATCGCCGCCGCCATGGCTTCTTGGATGAACAAACCAAGATACACAACACAACCAGTAGCAACTAGCAGTCGAAGTCTTGTTCGCCGGTACTAATATACTGCAGAGTGAAGTTCTTAGGATACAAAAGTGAAAAGGACGTCTGAGAAGAGGAAGACACTCTTAAGCTCAGGATGATAAATTCAAACTTCTATGAAAAAAAAACTAGCCTTTTATATCTAGCTTGGTTATCAATTTTCTTCTTTTACTTTTTATCGAACTGCAGCTGCCTTAGTTGTAGTTCTCTCGTTTAGATCTTAACTGTTGCTATGTTTGGTAAATTCTGTTATCTTGATAATAAAATCTGAGTTTCTCGTGTGAAAAAAAAACTAGCAGCGAAGTCTGAATAGGACGAGCAAGTAACAGGAGGAAACCCTGAATTTGGAACAGAAGTGGAGAGGTGTCCACGCAGTGACAGACCTCTCCAGGCAGGTGCCGGTAAATGATGGCACCTGGCGGCTGCTGATTGGCTGAAAAGTGGTTAACCGGTTAATCCCAACAAAAAGCCGAAACCCCGTCCCATCTACAAATATGAGCCGCACGCACACACCCTCTTCATCTCTCCCAAATTCTGAACTCTCCCTTCACCTCTACTCCTATCGCACCTAGCTCAGGCTCAGGAAGCACGTTGTGACACGGAGCAAATGGGCGAGCCGGCGATGCCTTACTTGGCTCCACACGACGGGCCGGAGTTTCCCGTCCCTACTGTTCTCGACCACCTGGAGAGCCTCTTCCTCAACTCGGGATGGGTTCTGCTCCTCATCGGCATGCTCCTCGTCATCTCCACTGTCGGCAACCCCGGCGCCGCCACCGTGCGCGCATTCCTCAGTTTCATCCTTGTGCTCCTGGAAGTTTTCCTCGTGCTGTCGCTGGTGACGAACCAGCTCCCAGGAGCACGGGTTGGCGCCGCCATCGCCATCGCCATCCTTAACTACTTTGCGCTCGACCCGCGCATGCCAGCCCGCTTGCTCCAGCGCGCCCTCGCCCTCGCCGATCGCGGGCGCGCCGCTCGCCGTGTTCGACTCCTGATCGTCAACTCCGGCATCCTCCTCATGTCGACCGCAGGGTCCGTCGTCATCTACGTCGCGGCAAACCCCTCCGCTGTCGATGATCCGGTGTACGCCCTCGTCGCTTTACTGCTCTTCCTCCTCGGCGTGTGGCTCGCGCTGCTGGCCCTGGTCGCCGACCGGTTCCCGAGAGCGGCAAGGATCGGCGTGGCCATTGCGAGGGCTCTTGAGGACTACTTGTTCGGTCGTAACTAGGCTTCACTTGAGTTCGTGCATTCCTGCTAAGGTTTGCTTAATAAGGTTCTTGCTGCATGCGCTGCAGTTTGCTAGCGTCCTGTTTCTTACTTTTTAGTTGCGTGGTTTCTGTCCTTGTTGTGCTTTGTCTGAAAGCTTCGTAGCGTCGTCAGCTTCTGTTTACTAAGTTTTTTTTGGGACTGTTTGCAGCAGTCTAGTGATGTACTCCACGTCGGATTTGTAATAAAAGACACGAGTGTGCTGTCAAATGTCAATTATACTGTGGCTGAGGACTCTTCTCGTGTTTATTCTCGAACAAGGTTAATGCCCACTCAAATATTTTGATTATTTTCGGGCTAAGCAAAACGATGGAATCTTTCTGCTTTGATCAGTTATTATGGACAAGGACAACGAAAAACAATGATGCTCAGCTCAGCTGATTTAGTTTTGGATACGAACATGCGCTGGAACTTAAAATTCTCCAAATGGAATTATACGAACCTTTTCTTTTGGAGAAGGAGTGTTGCACAACCTTTTCTTTTTCATTTTAGTTTAGTGATACCGTACTAGTTTCGTTAGAATTTTTCAATCTGTTGGGCAACATGATTCATCAAATAAATTTCTCTGGAATTTATGAATTCATATACATGTGTTTTTTTTGTTACGTGTACATTTATTTTTTTGGTGTGCACGTTCATCAACATCTAATATATATCTTAGCATATTTGTTGGTGATTTGGTGCTGATACACCCAAAGCTGGCCGTGCACAAAACGTTGCAGCGTTCGCTCACGTACATATATTGTGATGCTTATTGCCCCCATTTTCCAATACTAACGACCTGAGATAATACCGACGCGTCTCCCGTGTCGCTTTCCACCCCCCGTGTGGTTGCTGCTACCCCCGTGGTAAGCATATGTATGAACCCTGGTTGGTTGCTGCTATGACATGACTAGTTGAGTTGCACTTACCATGGTTGTGGTTATGGTTACTACTATGTAGTAATTGTATGGGGAAATGCTGTTATAGCTTGTGCCAAGAGATGTTGCTGTTGTCGCTTGTGATCAAATTTTCCTCCGAGGTTTGTGCAGCTTTTGGGTTATCACTGTGTTGATTTGGTTGTCTCTGTTCATGTCAACGTACGCATTATCTGCTTATTCCGTATCAGTACTCTCGAATTTCAAGTAGCTAGTCCAGTAGATCTTGCTCTCAAGTACCGGTTGCATGCAAGTGCTGCAGCTGCCGTGTGGCAAGAGGGCGGCAGCCCAATCTGAAACTCGTTTACGAAGTGGGCTTTGCTGGTGATGTTAGCTTGTTCTGACAGCAGGCCCATTGAAGATGACCTGTGTAAGCTGGGCCAGGCTAGGCAATGTGGGCTAGCGGGAGGTCGGCCTCGTAGTTAACAATGGAATACTTGCTTAGTTTCGAAGTGCCCAACAATTTTAAGGAAAATAGTTCAAAGTAACCGTTGCGAAGCCAGGTCCTGCAAAGTTCAACTAGGTCCAGCTCCTCGATTCTTCCACATGAAATGTCTTTTTTTTTACATTGAAATTTAGATATATATGCCATTGTAAAGTTGCTAGTTTTGATAAATACCACTATAGTGATGCCTTCGAAATATACCATTGCAAACCCACCATATTTAGAAAAATATCACTCCTTTGTATATTACACATGTATTATACAATATTACCCTTGTCTTCTTCCCATCTCCACCTCTCAGCCCATCAATGGCTGCCAATCCTGTCCACCACCGCTGGCCACCACAATGTCCCACGCGTTCTCAGCCACCACCCTCGCCATAGGCCTCATCCTTGCACCACCGCCACATCCATCAGCTTCTCGGCGCCTTAGCCACTTCTCCGCATCCCTCACACCATTTCTCCTTGCTCTTTTCCTTAGGGTCAAGAACCTGCAAACAAAAGTTCTCCTAAAATCCCAAAAATCAGATTGATTTGGTGCCAATCCTCTATGGAAGCATCCAACAAAACTAAGAGCAAGAGATCTATTATATACTAAAAATCGATGACAAATCTTTTAAAGTTGTTAAGAAAAAAAGAAATATACTAGAAATTCTCATAAAAAGTAAAACACCTAACTCTTATATTTGGTGGGTCCTAACTTTAAAGGCTTAGATTTGACAGTTGACTTAGAGATATATGAATCTATCTATATCTACTAACTATACACTTAAACAAAGATCTAGCTATCAATATGACAGACCTGAGTTATAACGATTCAGATTAAAAGAAAGAGTCCATATTAAGTACAATCTAGATTAAGAGAAATTCAAATTTTAAATAAAAAATAGCAATTTGATTTTCATAGGACTTCCAAAGTAACATACATAAATAACTAAATTTTGCAATAATAATTAAACAAAAAATTAGCAAATTAAAAAAAGAGACCATGTCAAGTACAATTCAAATTAAGAGAAATTCAGAATTAGAAATAAAACACAGCAATTTCATTTCCAAACGACTTCCAAATTAACATCCATAAATAATTAAATTTCACAATAATGATTAAACAAAAATTAGCAAACTACAAGAAAGAGTTTACGTCAAGTACAATCCAAATTAACTAAAATTTGGAATAAAAAAGAAGATTAGCAATTTGATTTCCATATAAATTTCAAAGTAAACCCCTAAAAAACTAAATTTGGAATACAAATTAAAAGAAGGAATAATTCATATCACACCACTCCAAAGGTTGGCCACCACTGGGATACCACTCCAAAAAAAATTTCTTTAGAGAATACTACTCCAAAGTATTTTGGATTCACACAATACCATCACCCCTTATTTCCTCTCTATTAAATCATTTAACCCATGGGAGAATTCATCTTTGCCCTTGTCAGACCTAAGTGCACACCCGGTCAGACTAGAACAGCTAGGAGGTCAGCATGAGCCGCGTGACAGCGGCAGCAGCTAGCAGTAAGCAGGAGAATCACTCCCTTCACATTTTCATCTCATTTGCACTCATTTTTCACAGAGCTTGAATTCTGTATTAAACAAAATAGAAAGTGATTTCTTATATGAATTCCGGCTTAAAACTAAAAAGAAATCCACATCAAGTATGATAAAAAAATATACAAATTTGAAATAAAAATTAAAGGATGATTAGATATTTGATTTGTGAACAAATTTGAAACCTAAATTCCAAAAATACTATAAATTGTAAACCTATATTGATTAGGTACTCTGAGGAAGCTCCCGTATTAACCAGAAAGATCTAGCCAGATCTTGCAAACCCAAGTTAGATTAGCTTAGATTAAAAGAAATAAATATATGTCAAGTACAATCCAAATTAACTGAAATTCGAAATAAAAAGAAAAGAAAATTAGCAATTTGATTTCCATACCACGTATAAAGTAACAACCATAACTAACTAAAATTCAAAATAATAATTAAATAAAAATTAGCAAATTAAAAAAGAGTCCATGTCAAGTACAATCTAAATTAACTAAAATTTAGGGGAGAAATAAAAATTAGCAATTTGACTTCGATACAAATTCTTAAGTAAATCCCCAAAAAAATCTATCTGTTATAGATGACACGAGTTTGACAATTGCTAAAAAAAGAGAAAAAGCTATAAATTCTCAAAAAAAGAGAAAACATCAATCCCTCAATTTAGTGGACCCTTATTATGGTCAGCAAATGATTACCACTAGAAGTCTTAAATAAACAATGAATCTTATAAGACAAGGCTATCTGTTATATATTCTAGATGAACCCAATAAATAAAAAGAATCATAGATGGCTTGCACTAAAAGCTACGTACGAGAGGAAAAGAAGAACATGGATATGCAAAAAAAAGAGAGAGAAAAAGCCATGCATGAGAAAAAATAATAAAAAGTGGCACTCATCAAGAAAAAAAGAGTAACAAAAAAGATAAGAACTATTCTATCTACACACTTCCCAACAATATATGTTTTACAACTTTGACATTTTTTACTAGAATCGCCATCGATGTGCTGGATTCTAATTAAAGTTAAACTGTAACAACCATTGGGTGTTATCTATCGTACGGTAAAAACATAGGATGGTTGATTACATCAGCTGAGAAAAAAGAGAAATGTTGTAGAAATTCTCCCAAAAATAGAAAAATATCTGGTACTTAATTTGATAGACCCTAATTATGTTTATCAATCCATAATCGAGATATGTTACCTGATAAATGAGAATAATTACTATAATTTCTCACAAAAATAAAATTACTACCTCTTAATTAGGTGGATCCTTCTTATGATTAACAAATTAATCATAACCAATTATTTTTCTTAATCTATGGAAGTGCGCATGAAGTTGATTTGCACGCTGATATGTATGTGTGTATAGTTGGGGAACTATTGTATGAAATTAAGATATGAGATGCTAGGGATAGAATTGAACTCAAGTGATCTACGCACAAACATGAGTTTGCCTATAATATTCATTATAATTTGCATTCTTTGTGTTACTTTGGATACAACTATTGTCTCTATTATTGGAGATGCCGATTAAAAATTATAAAAAAACAAGTATTTCTTCCCAAATATATAATTTATATTCTTTGTTTTAACATATACTACTATACATTAATATCTAAAATGAAACAAATTCTACAAACATGAAAATTAAATCAAATTGATAACATTCTAAAAATTCTAATATTTGAATTCTTTCATATTATCGACAACCCTTTATTTTCTATATGTAGTTCCATTATTACCTATCACATATGTACCACCAAACTAATTAAATATACTCTAAGAATTATGTTGCGTAGGTGCAGGCGCCACTGTGCTAATTGGAACAACAACTCGTCCATATTGCTGTTGCTGCCACATGAGACAGCACCACCACTCGTCAAGGTCCCACTTTGCAATGGCGCCACTGCTCGCCTTGTTGTGGTCCCGCGCCGTGGCAGCCCCTTCATCCCATATGCATAAGTGGGCGCCGCTCTCACTAGGGATGAAAACAGATCGTATACGATCGAATAATCCTAAATACAAATCCATTTTTTAAAAGAATATGAATACGAATTTAAATATTTTTGAATACAAATACAAATCGAATGTCGTAATGAATACAAATTTGCATCAAATATGTACTGGTTGGTGTTTTAATACTGATCTTACGTATAATTTCTTGGATTCAGAGAAAACTCTCAAGACTAAACTATGATCATGCAGAAGAAAGACACAATAATTTTTATACAAATTTGAGCCTTCCTGGAAGAATAATAACCCCACTTTCTATGTAGCTATTGCTCATAGAATCAACTACAACTCAGAGTAATGCAAAATGTCTTGCACTATATCTAACTTGAATCAGGATCTGTCCTCCTCTATGTCCCTCTCTGCCATCATCCTTTATATAGTTGATGAAGCGGAAGCCAATGTCTGACACCAAAAGATGCCTCAACGCTTCGGATGATAACCGCCCGACAGAAGTTATTGTTAGAGAGAGACTGTGTGCAGTTATTAGAGATAAGCACATGTTCTAACCATCTTGTTAGGAGATTTTGCAATGTCGTAGACAAGGCAGTTAGAGGTAGACCAGTCATAGAAGGTCCACAACCACAAGGTGGTCATAGGACAACTTACGAGTATGTAGTCATAGAAAAGCTTACGACTACGTGGTCGTAGGGGGACCTTCATCCGTATGGTCGTAGAAAAGCTTACAACCTTAAGAGTGGTCATAGGAACACTTACGAATATGTAATCGTAGAAGAGATTACAACTACATGGCCATAAAAAATCTTACGAGTTAAGAGTTGTCGTAGTAGGACTTACGACTATCCTGTTATCCCTTATCAATAAGGGGTATACTCGAAAAGTATAATGACGTAATAAGTTGAGAATTATTTTATCCTCGTCAGTACTTAATTTGGTCGAATACGAATATCCTCCTACAACTTCTGTAACAAATTTCGGTGGAACAAATTTATGTGACATGATCGCATACTAATCTCAGCTGGCATAGGAAACGGATTGAATACGAATTGAATAGTCTCGAATACAAATACAAATGTGCTCGAATACAAATACAAATATGAACATTCTCAAATACGGATATGAATATTATCAAATACATATACGAATACGAATATTTTCGAATACGGATTTTGCTTATCACATTCGCGTTTTCTCATATATGAATATCAGATAAAATGAATTATCCGTTACCGTTTCCTACCCCTAGCTCTCACCACCACAGTGGACATGCGTGAGCTCTTTCTCCCTTCCCCTGCTTCTCTCCCCTTTGTTGCTTTTAAGAAAAAGGGGCACGCACTAGATGGACGATAAGGACTAAGGAGGAAGAAGGTAGGGGTAATTTGGTCCAACATGTGATAAATACATATTTCGGTGGTATTTTTTTAATACAATGGGTTTGTAGCGGCATATTTCAAAAGTGTCACGGGTTCCCGAAACGTGTTTCCTTTCTAACTTTTAAGGTTTTGCTGAAGGCTCAAATATACGTTAATTAATGGGTGGATGCGTATGCTGTGGCGGTACGGCGTAGGAAATTTCCGCGATACCGTGCGTGCAGAAGACCGTTTGGCTTTGATGATGCTGTGAATCGCTGGTGCACCAGTTGAGTTGCAATGCAAAAGCCCTTCAGCAATGTGAAAGCGTGTTTAGCATGCCTTGTTTGGTCAGCGTCACCGTATCAATTCATGTGATTTCATCCAATTTAAGCCTCCGCGTCATGCTGGTAGTGTAGATGAGCAGCACTAGCGCGAGGTGCAACAAGTGATATACGTGCGCTTGGTCGACCGGGCAATGCCTAGGAGATCCGTTTTCAAAAGACACATTATCTAAAATTTAGTTACTGTAACAGTAAGCGATAATCTAAAATCAAAATAAAAAATAAGCTGGCCTTTGTATACCGGAAAATGTATGCATGCTGAGTCAGGTGTGTGATAGCTGTTCACGGAATGACGGAATACTCTGGCTCCGGCCCTTGTTAGAAATCGGAAGCAAACGGCCCCGTCGTCAACTGTGTCCTCCCTCCTTGGAGGTGCCCGGATACGCGGCGTTGGATGTGCTTGGTCGACTGGTCGTGAATAAGCCCCCCTTTGGCACCTCAGATCTGCTTGGCTGCTTAATCTGTTTCGTTTCGTCCTCATGGCCTTCTGTAAATTCCATCCTTAATCATGACTTGTGTGTGTGCTTATAGGTTCACACGTGGGGTAAGAAGGCGGGTTTGATTTGTCTCCAGATTTCTGATCCGTCGTGCAGCCGAACTATCCAGCTTTTGACAGGCAAGTACCTCGCGAATCCTTTCCGGTATCTATCTCATAATAATTAATTATGTACTCTTGCGTGGTCACTCGACCATTACTTCCATTAGACCATTATCAGTGGAGAGTTTTATGGCGTTGTTTTCAAGACTGCCATATCATGTAAAATGAGATGAAACTGTTATGAATAGCGCTTGTATTCAATATGAGGCCAATGGGCCGGTATATATACACAAAGTACAGGTGGTAAATATGCAAAGAACCCCTCATAACAATGGGGAAAAACAAACTATACATATATCTCTAACACCCCCCTCAAACTCATGGTGTATCAACAACACTGAGTTTGGAGAGGTAGAAGCTGTGCTGAGCTCGAGTCTGGGCCTTCGTGAAGAAATCCGCTATTTGAAGCTCCGAAGGCACATACTGAAGAGTAATCACCTGATCATGCACACAAGACCTCATGAAAGAAGCATCAACACCAATATGCTTGGTGAGCTCATGCTTCACAGGATCACGAGCAATACTGATAGCACATGTATTGTCTGACAAGAGAGGGGTCGGTGTAGTGACAGAAACACCAAAATCCTCAAGTAACCACCGTAGCCAAGTAATCTCTGCTGTCAAGAGAGCCATAGCTCGCAACTCAGCTTCTGCACTCGAACGGGACACTGCAGTCTGTTTCTTCGTCTTCCAGGCAATAAGAGAACCCCCAAGAAAAACACAATAAGCAGAGATAGACCGGCGATCAGAGGGATCGCTGGCCCAAGTAGCATCCGAATAGGCCTGAAGTTGTAACGAGCTGGAACGTGGAAAGAAGAGACGGCGAGAGATAGTCCCGCGAAGGTATCGCCGAACTCGAAGAAGGTGACTGTAGTGGACCTGAGTGGGAGCTGAAACAAACTGACTCAGAATATGAACTGGATAAGTGATATCCGGACGAGTAACAGCAAGGTAGACAAGACTCCCAACAAGATTACAATAGCGAGTCGGATCAGAAAGAGGCTCGCCATCAGAGAGTCGGAGATGAACATTGAGCTCCATGGGAGTCTCAACAGTACGCTGATCAGTGAGAGAGGCGCGATCAAGAAGATCCTGAATATATTTCTCTTGGGACATAAAGAAACCATCTGGAGTGGAAGTAACCTCAATCCCAAGGAAGTAACGAAGAGGACCAAGATCCGACATAAGGAACTGCTCACTAAGACGAGCCTTGACAAAGGCAATGTACTCAGAATCATCTCCTGTAATGATCATATCATCAACATACAGAAGAAGAAGAGTCCGACCACGAGACGAAGTGTGGACAAAGAGCGCAGGATCATGATCACTAGCTGAAAAGCCAGCAGCAGTGACCACAGAGGAGAAGCGCTCAAACCAAGCACGAGGGGCTTGCTTAAGGCCATAGAGAGAGCGACGAAGGCGACAGACCATGCCCTCAGGAACAGAATACCCGGGTGGCGTATGCATGTAGACCTCCTCACGCAACTCGCCATTAAGAAAGGCATTCTTGACATCAAGCTGAGAAACAGACCAGTGGCGAACAGACGCCACCGAAAGAAGAGTGCGAACAGTGGTCATGTGGGCCACAGGAGCAAAAGTCTCGTCGTAGTCAACACCATGCTTCTGCTGGAAGCCACGAGCAACAAGACGCGCCTTATAGCGTTCAAGAGAGCCATCAGAGCGAGTCTTAATCTTATAGACCCACTTACACGTGATGGGATGAGAATGAGATGGAAAAGGAACAAGATCCCAAGTACCAGTACTCTCGAGGGCAGCAATCTCCTCGGCCATGGCAAGCTGCCACTCAGGATGAGTAACAGCATCCCGGTAGGAGACAGGCTCACGAGTAGCTGCGCCAGCAAAGGAAAAACGGGCAGGAAGCCGAATCGACTGGCGATCGCGGAGAGCGTAGCGAGGAGAAGATGACCCATCAGGGGAAGATGGAGCATCAGGAGAAGATGGAACATCAGGAGAAGATGGAAAAGGTACTGTAGTGGGAGGAGTCTGGGGGTCGTAGGAGACGACACAGGCGGCGACAACGGCGGAGAGGCCACAGGGGGAATATGTGGAGACTCAGTGGGACAGGTGGACGAGGGCAAAACAGATATAGGTGTATCTGGAAAGGTCAAGAAAGACAGAGACTCCACAGAAGAAGCCGAAGGAGAGGCAGGACGTGGGTAGAATGGACGAGACTCGTCGAAAGTTACATCCCGAGAAACCCGCATCCGACGACCAACACGATCCCAGCACCGATAGCCCTTGTGCTCGGCACTGTATCCTAGAAAGACACACTCAACAGACTGAGCGGTCAGTTTGGTGCATTCTCGAGGGGCGAGGAGAACGTAGCAAACGCAGCCAAACAGATGAAGGGTAGAGTAGTCAGGAAGAAGACCACAGAGACGCTCAACAGGGATCGCTCCCTGAAGAGCAGAAGAGGGCTGGATGTTGACAAGATAGGTGGCAGTGGAAACAGTCTCGGCCCAAAAGTGAGGTGGAATAGAGGCGGCGATCATCAGAGCACGAGCCGTCTCAAGGAGGTGACGATGCTTGCGCTCAGCGACATCATTCTGAGCATGAGCACCAGGACAAGAGAACTGAGCGAGAGTGCCCTGCTCAGCAAGGAAGCTGCGCAGGTAACGAGAGAGGTACTTGCCAGCAGAATCAGCACGAAAGACACGAATAGGAGTGGAGAACTGTGTGTGAATCATAGTGGCAAATTGTTTATAGATAGACAAGGCCTCACTACGAGAAGACATGAAATATATCCAAGTGTAGCCAGACAAAATCATCTATAAATATGATATAATATCGATGACCCCCTTTCGAAACGAAGGGAGCCGGACCCCAAACATCTGAATGAACAAGATCAAAAGGGCGCTGAGACACAGACTCACTATGTGGATAAGGAAGCTGAATCTGTTTACCTAACTTATAGCCCTGACAATCTAAAGACACGTCTCCTGAGACAGACCCCAGAAGACCACGACGAACTAAGGACGACAGACGAGATCCACACAGATGACCAAGACGGTGATGCCACTGCTGGAAAGAGCCGGTAGACGAAGTGGCAGAAGCGGAGAAACTGGCGGCGATGGTGGCAGCGGAAGGAAGGTGAAGCCAGTCAAGCTCCCAGAGACGCTGTGAGTCACGGCGCCGAGGGCCAGAACCAACCAGAGCTCCCGTGTGGCGGTCCTGAACACAACAAGAGTCAGAGTCGAGAATGACCCGATAACCAAGGTCAGTAATCTGCCCAGCAGAAAGAAGCTGCATGGTAAGGCGAGGAACATGAGCAACAGAAGAAACATGAAAGGCTGAGTTGCTAAGAGATCCTCGACCAGAGACAGAAAGAGATGTACCATCAGCAGTAAGAACACTGACGGGAGAATCAAGAGGTGTAATAGAAGACAGAGTGGAAGGATCAGGAGTCATGTGAAAAGATGCTCCAGAATCAAGAATCCACGGGGAGGTACCTGACTGTGTAGGGGGTGGTTTCTCAGTGCCCGAAGAGTCAGTAGCAGAACCTGCAGAACCTGTCGAGGGAGAACCGGAAGCGGCAAGCAGGCGTCGAAGTCTGACTATCTCCTGCTCGGTGAGAGAAACTGCTGAAGAAGTCGATGCAGATGTCGTCGTAGAAGCACTAGTGCCAGTAGAAGAACGGCGTGAAAGATGCCGCTTCTTCTTATAGCACTGGGACTCAATGTGGCCGACCTTGTCGCAGTAGGAACAGTGAGGACGGCCATCTCCAGATGGAGGACGGCCACCACCACCTGTGGTAGCCGCTGGAGGAGGCAGTGTAGCAGGCGGACGAGCGGCGAGCACAGAGGGGAGTGGCATCAGACCAGCACCACTCAGACGAGTCTCCTCCGCGCGTATCTCGGTAAGAGCCTGCAGGAGAGTGACACGAGGGTGGCGTGCAAGGAGCTGGGCACGCCTTTGCTCGAACTCAGGACGAAGGCGAGTAAGGAACTCGTAAACCCGCTGAAACTCCAGGTCAGCACGTACATCCAGGCAGCACGGACAAGTACGACAGCCAGCAGTGCGAAGTGAGTCCAACTGACGCCAGACAGCAGAACTCTGAGCGTAAAAAGCGTCAACAGTAGCATCACCCTGCTGAAGAGAGTGCTCCTGGCGGACCACGGACAGGTACAGGGCATCACCAGAGGGCTCGTAGCGCTGACGAAGATGAGTCCACATCTGGAAAGCCGAAGGGAGTCCCACAACCTCAGAAGAGAACTGAGGCTGGACACTGGCGATGAAGACAGCAGCAGCCCGAGCGTCGTCATCGTACCACTGAGTGTAGGCGATCAGACGATCCTTGTAGGAATCCAGAGCCTCCTGGTAGGGAGAGGCAGCTTCATCATAAGCAAGACGAGCGGCCTCAGCAGCAGCCTTATCGGCTGTCGGGGGCAATGCAACAGGCGTAGGCTTCGTCGGAGGAATAGGGCAAGGCGGGCAGGTGACATCGCCAGAGAGGACGCCCCAGAGACGAAGACCACGCATGTGGATGCGCATGTGAGACACGAAGTCGGTGTAATTAACACCATCAAAGATCACCGGGCAGCGAGGGAGGGAAACGGTGCCCATTGGTAGGCGGCGCTGGACGGCACGACGACCAAGGCAACGAAGTCTAACAGGCGGCGCTGGACGGCGCGGCGGTTAGAATGACATTTTTTTTTCTTTCCTTCCGCTCGGTTAAAACCTCAAACGGGCCAGAGGCCCGTTACGCACGCACGTGTTAGGGTTTGCCCGCGGCGGCGGCGCGACGGCGGCGGCTGCGGCCTGGCGGAAGGCGGCCGGGCGCCAGGCGGGAGGCGGAGGCGCCGAACCGAGGGCGGGCGAGCGGGCGCCGGGCGGAAGGCGGCCGGGCGGCCGGGCGCCAGGCGGGAGGCGGCGGCGCCGAGGCCGGGCGATCGGGCGCCGGGCGGGAGGCAGAAGGCGGAGGCGCCGAGCTGAGGCCGGGCGAGCGGGCGCCGGGCGGAAGGCGGCCGGGCGGGCAGACGCCAGGCGGGAGGCGGAGTCGGCGGGGCCGTCGGCGGCAGGGGAGTCGGCGGCGGCGACGACGACGAGGGAGTCGGCGGGACCAACGGGGAGTCGACGGCGGCGATGACGACGGGGGAGTCGGCGGGGCCGACGGCGGCGTGCTCGAGCCGGCGGGCTCGGGCGGAGCCAACGGCTGCGGCGGCGAGGCGACAAGCGAAGCGACGGGAAACCCTAGGTAGACTCTGATACCATGTTATGAATAGCGCTTGTATTCAATATGAGGCCAATGGGCCGGTATATATACACAAAGTACAGGTGGTAAATTTGCAAAGAACCCCTCATAACAATGGGGAATAACAAGCTATACATATATCTCTAACAGAAACATGGATGAAATATCCATCCTCAATATATAGTTTCATTCTATTGTTTCATAGACATTTAATTTCATGACTTATATAGAGTTGGTAATCGTGCCAAGAGAGTTTCATCTAGATGAAACTCACTTCTTCTCTCTCTTCTTAAAAATGTTGCCATATCATCAAAAATGTATATGTAGCAGCCTATTAAATGCAGATGAAACTCCCACTGAGACTGGCCTTAGCCTGTGATTTAAGTAACCAACGATACGTTAGCATAGATGATCCGATGCCATAATCATGGGTCACTCGGATTGCCGGTTTAACAATACTAAAAACTCGAGGATTAGCCGTCTCTGGATTAGGTGATAGGGATTATAGTCGTAGCCCCGTATTTTCTATATGTGGAGTGCTACACCAAGAAAAAGACCAGTTATAGTAGTACCCAGCCGCAATTGCCTGTGTGTAAATAGGTTTGTTAGTCGTATAATCGGTTTAAAAAGGAGTGTTGTGATTCTAGTGTGGTGGCCTGGAAAGATGTGATAACCCTCAAAAACACTTAACCAAAATCACACATTTAAAGAAATAAATAGTACATCAATATGAGAATTAAAATTTAAATCATCCACACAGATTAAAAATAAACAATTCTCATTATACAAAAGTAAGATTATATAAGTTTAATTACAAGAATGAACCTTACATACAAGAATGAACCGTACATATATTGAAATTACAACGCTACAAGTCCAATGTTAAATTACACTTTCAAATATACAAGAATAATATTCTACAAGAGTATCATGCAAATATACAACTAATAAACTCAAACTCCTTCACGGCCAACCAAATGAAGACACCTGCAAATCACTTTATCCAAAACCACAACTACAAAAGGAAAGGAAAGCAAATATAATAAATGAATTGCCACCAAAACCAGGTTTTAAATAAAATTGCACAAGGGCAATCACTCATCGAGATACCAGATTATCCGGGGTCAATCGGTACCTCTCATGCTAGTGGGTTTCTATCATCCGACGGTAATTCACATCCTTACCTTTACCATTTTAACTTTCTGTCAAGGTGAGTCGCTCCTTTCTTCATCCATGCACAAGACATGTCTCAAGCCACGGGTCACAACCGAAGCACACCTAGGAGTGTGAAGTAGAGCCAACAAAGAGAGTGAGGGAGAAAGCACCGAAATCACTGCCCATACCACCAGTGCGAAGGTAAGCTCACTGCAACAGCAAGCAGACAGGAAGCCAGCAACCGATCATCACCTCCATAGAAACCACCAAAGGCAGTCACTGCCACACTAAAGCACTACACCACCATACCATTCACAAGCCATCACACTAGCAAATCGACAACCCAAGGGAGGGAAACTCACCCATTTAAACCACCACACAAGAACCACAAGCCCAGCCGAGAGAAAGAGTGAAAAGAAAGAGCCAAGATGGAAGGCCACAAGAGGTGAGGCCAAGAGAGAGGAAGAGATAAGGTCAGGGGGAGCCACTGGGCCAGTGTGCTGGTGGTGGACACCTTGGCCCGGGTGGGCTTGACCTCACAAGGCCTAGGCTAAAATAAAAGAATGAAAATATAAGAAAATAATAAATATGATACTAAAGTAGAAAATTCGCATATACCCCCCACATATGTTGGAAAATAAAATAGAGCAAGATCCATTGAATTTGACCAATTACTTTGAAAATAATGCTAACAAGCCAGTTAAAAGTATAACTTCCGAAGAATAAGAGGACTGTGGGTCTGTTCTTTTTAATTTTGGCTTTTGGTTGCGGTTTATAGTATTTGAACTATTCGTGAGTGAAAATACGGAGTGACAGAAACCCATATGCGGTTTTAGTTGATATAACTAAAGTCGCTACAGTATGTACTACAATAAATTTATATACTCTATATTAAAAAGATATTCTATTTAAAATTAGTTACTATAGAAAAATTAAAAATAATTTTTAGAAATTGAAAAGAACTGTAAATATCCATACAAAAGAAACCGTGATAGAATCGGTGCTTTTCTCCACAAATGAAGCCGGCATAGAATCGACCGGCATAGAATCGGCGCTTTTCTCCACAAATGAAGCCGTCATACAATCGACCGGCATAGAATCGGCGCTTTTCTCCACAAATGAAGCCGGCATAGAATCGGCGCACTTAGCAGGAGGTCAGCTATCCACTATGTCTCCTGTACAGTTGTACTTGACTGCGCAGCTGTGTTTGATATGATATCCTTGCAGGAGAGGAAATTACTCCCCGGTTACAGCACGCTCGTCCTAGGAAAGAAAATCTAATGGGAGAGGGGCCTCGCCCGTTGATTCAGCTTTATCCAAGCGAATCAACGATGGAGGCATACCGGGGCCTCACCCGTTGATTGCTTTGATCCTAGCGAATCAACGATGCAGGCACACCAGGCCCCAGATAATCCCTTTCCCTCGTCCTAGCTATAAATGGAAGCCACACCGGCCCCCATAGACGCAAGCGAAGCAGGACACACCGGCGAAGAGGTACGATCACAGGTCCGACAAGCGCAGCAATGGCAGAGCGAGGAGAGATGCCTAACTACCTCGAGCAGCCCGTCGGCAACCCTGAGGGCCGCGACCGCCTACAGAAGCTCCTCCTAGACGCCGGGCGCGTGCTGCTGGTGTGCGGCGCCATTGCCGTCGTCTCCACCGTGGGGCACCCCGGCGGTGCCAAACTCACACGCGCCTTCCTCGGCTTCCTCCTGTGGCTTGTTGGCGTGTCCCTCCTGGCGCTGCTGCCCGTGGCGCGACGGTTCCCACGCGCCGCACGGATCGGCGCCGCCGTGGCCAAGCACGCATCGTCTCAGGCGACCAGGGTACGATGCTTATATAGTTATATACTAGCTGCATAAGCGCGGCGCACGCCGCGCTAGCTACCGTGTGGATCAAAGTAAAAGAGACGATAATTCGCAGGGAGTTTCATAAAAAAAATCAAGGGAAAATGTGTAATTCGGAAAAATCAAAGGGTTTTTTTGTAAAAAAATCGAGGACTTGTAAGGATTTGTACGTAAGTAAATAAGGGCCTATACGTAATTTTGGAAATCCGCAGGGCGCTATCAAAAAAAAATTTTAAGAAAAAACTTACGGGGACCTTTTCGCAAGAAAAAAAGACCTTTACGTAATTGTCAAAAAATACGAGCAAAGTGCCTCGGCCGGCCGTACGTAAATTCTCTTGCCACGCGCCGGCCGGCCGAGCGCAGGGGGCGACGTGGACCACGCGAGGAGGCAGGAATCCTTCGGACTTTGTATGGGGTTTGATTACGTACGTTACGTTCTTGAATAAGGATTTGCTCTGCCAGTGTACCCGTCTATGGCTTGCTCTACCACCGTAGTAAGTAGTGCAAGGTACGTTAACGTTGTAGTACTACTGCAGTGGCAGAGCTTCAACCAAATTTGAGAGGAGGACCATGCTAATGAGGGTTGCACTAGTCCTTTGTTAGACAAGGCAAATAAGCATCTACATGCTAAAACATCATGGTTTTATGGAGAAGGTGGGCCAGGACCCACCCTGGCCTCCATGAAGCTCCGCCAGTGAGTACTAGTGTTTGGTCGTTTCTTTCTTTGTTCAAGGGCAACAATGTATTACTAGGGTTGTTTGTAATCTATCTTGCTTAGCATAAGCAGGGTTGTTTCCTTTTAAAGAAAACTTATGATATAGGAGATTAATGATTATATGTTGTAACAATCTTGTGAGGTGTGCTTTTCATTACTTCAGCTTGCACTTTGTTGTCTCTTGCACTCATCTGGGCCTTGGGCTTCTGGGTTCTGTGTGGCCCTGCCTTTTATTTGTTTCAGACCAGGCTGTGTCCAACAGAGTAAGAGGCCGAGCCTTGTCACGTTCAGCAAATTCGGCCTGACCTAACGGTAACCGGCTTCGGCATGGCCGAGCCCTAAGGTGCTTGTACGGTTTGGTTGTTGGTTTAGTAGTTAAAGATGCGTTACATGCGTAGGTCCGCCTGCCGGGATGACTTTTCAGACCCAAAGATCAGAATTCAAAGAGCCCTCAAAGGCTCAAACCATAAAAAAGAAGAAGAAAACAACTTTCATTGAGTGTAGATGTCCCGGGCATTTTTTTGTCGATTTCCGGGGGAGTTTAACTGTTTAATGCCATGTGAAATTTCTGCTCTTCAAACGGGGGCTAAATCAAATATTGAGTTGTGATATTGTCAACAAAGTTATTGCCAAAAAATTGGAGTTTATGTAGTATACTAGACCACAAAACAATTGCACGAGCTAATCAATCAGTTAAAATAATAGTTGAATGCATAAGACAGAAATTAAACATGATTTTGAAGTGAAACCAGTTGAGAAGAGGATGTAAATAGGTACTGCAGGTCTACAACTAGTAGGCGCACTGAGATATACACCATGGACTAATTGACCATCAGGCAGTAGTGACTTTAATCTAAAAAGGTTAACGATCGATTTATTAAGCACAACTTGGCCTTAGAAGGAGTTGAAGAAACGGTTCCCTTTTGCTTCTGCTTTTGTGTTTCTAGTATTGTGAGGCCTCACTCGTTTCGAGTCAGGTTTCTGATTTATTTTTCACTATTCATCAATTTTTGTCTTTTTTTTATTTTTTGGCTTTTTTACTTTTTTGTTGGTTTTATTTTTTCCCGTATTCGTTTGTACTGTCCGTGACAGGCTAACCTGTTTTTTCTATTTTTAATTTTTTTAATTTAATTACGTCAAATAAGCCACCGTGAGCTACAGGGTTTTTTCAACCAGTTACAGTGATTTTCAGCCAAAAGCTACTCAAAATAAACCTTTTTGAGCAGAGCCTAAGACTGTTTTTTTTCTCCGTTTTCTATGAAATGGAACGGTGTTCTTCCCAGGTTCATGGGAAAGAATGTCAGGGAGTGTCGTGTGATGGCCTTGTGGTGGTTGTACGGGATTAATTTGTGCAGAGTTGGCCAAGTAATCATCTCAAAAGGGTTCCGTTTTTCTTTGAAAGATCGTCTCAAAGAAATTATATAGTCTACTATGAATATGACTGTAATTAAGAGTTAGGTCCGGTTCAAAAGTATGGTAGTTTTTATCTTTGATTATGGCTTTTAGCTGAAAAATGATACTCTAACTGCTGTTAGCTTTTTTAAGATATTCAATTAAAGAAAAAATAGGGAAAAAAGCCGTTACATCTCACGGATAATAAAAAGAAAAAAGGAGAGAGAGAAATAGAAAAAAGGCATGTTAAAAAAGACAATCCATTTTAAATGGCTTTTAGTTTCTAAAAATAAAAAGTTATCGTTGTTTGGAATAAGACATTAATGTGGTGAGTTCTGTTGGGCATGCTTCCGACTTTCGACAGAGCGGTCATAAATGGTCCAGTCGACTTCTGACTTTTGGCGAAGTGGTCGTAAACTCGATTTTCGGCTTCCGACTCCCAGCAAAGTGGTTGTAAAACTTCCCGCCGATTTTCGACCAGTGACAGAGTGGTCTAACAGCTTTCGACCACGGCCAACTGAGGCGACCGACTTCCGACCACTCGTAAAGCGCGTCTGCCGACTTCAACCACGGCCAACGTGGTTTTAAACGGTATTCCGACCACTCGATAGGGCTTGCGACATTGTAGTGACAGTGCGACGTGGTCGTAAGTCTTCCAGCCAGTGTCAACGTGGTCGTAAGAGCTTCCGACCACTCTCAAGGGCTTACGACTTAGCATAAATTGCCCAAACCAAACTCAATCTTTCTAAAACAAGTGTCAATTACTCATCACAAATATATGGTCACCTCCACATGATCTCTCAGTAGCTGATAGTGGCTTATTTGGCGTAATTAAATTTTAAAAAAATTAAAAATAGAAAAAAACAGGTTAGCCAATCACGGATAATGCAAACGAATACGAAAAAAACCAGCAAAAAGCCAAAAATTAAAAAAAGATGAAATTTAAAAATAGTGAAAAATAAAGCAGAAATCAGAAGCTCAAGTTGAAATGTATGAGACCTTTGGTTGTTGGTGAAGTTCTATGTTTGCTTTGACCCGTTTTGACTGAAGAATTTCTTTCTCACTTATGGTTTTGGCCAATTTTTAAGGCACGAGATTAGTTGCTGACTGCTCCCTTTATAATAAGGAGCGTAAATTATACAGGGTTTAGGAGTATCTTTTAACAACTGATGCAGTGATGCGATGATTGCTGCGGGTAAAAAATGTGTTCAAGCGCATACTACTTCGCAACGTAACATTAGCCTAGATGACCACAATGTTCGTGCTAAGTAAGCATTTATGACAACACTGGATAGATAAAATGACATGAATAATCCACGATTAAGATAACAACGTCGCATATTTCGCTCTCCACACAGTACGCGATGAACTCTGTATAAAATCGTGAGATGGAAAGGCGGGCTGTACTGAGACTCCCTTTGACGGAAAGCACTACGTCCAATTCATGTCACATCACGTAAACCAAAACGAGACGTTTGTTTGCATCGGGAAAAGTTCTATGCTGTTTCTATATAACCATCGCTTTCCCTTGCATCTTTCATCCTCAGTCACACAGATCACTCGCCTTTGGCTTCTTTCCTCTTTGGTCTTGGAACACAGGGAGCAAGTGCAAGTTAACTGTCATATTGTTAACAGGGATAATGATGTAAATTTAATAGAACTGAGCGAAGGCTAAGATGAGGTTATGGTAAATAAAAGGATTTGTTAAAGGTTTGAAATGGAGAAACATTAGATTTGATAGATATTGATGTGAAATGATAACCAGGTGATAATAGTCTAGGAATTATTCTAAAAAAAGTACTATAACATAGCTCACACAAGGGTTGACAACTAACTAAGTTTCATTACGTGACAGGTGATTATGAGTCAAATTAATATTTATTAATATATATCGGTTATGACTCACATAAAAAATCATACCAACAATACATCATGATATCAGAAAGATTAAACATAGAAGTTGATATTTAAAAGATTGCTACTGGTTTTAACCTAAGTCTACAACATGATTATCCGTTACCCCCATTAACGATTTAAGCATGAACTCTAAACATTAATAACCGAGTAATCTAATAAACATAAAAACGTGTGAAACAAGATAACCTAGAACATCATGGTATGAATACAATATTAAAAGTACGGAACCAGCAAGAATTAATAATATGTTAATAACCAGACAAGTATTAGTAATATGATAACAACCAGACAAACATTACAGATATGATAATAAGCAGGTAACTTTAATGATATGTGAATAGCCAGACAATTTTAGTGATATGATAATAATCAGGTAACTTTAGTAATATGAGATTAGCCAGGTAATTTTAGTGATATGATAATAATTAGGTAACTGTAGTGATATAAGATTAGCCAGGTAATTTTAGTGATATGATAATAATCAGGTAACTGTAGTGATATGAGATTAGCCAGGTAATTTTAGTGATATGATAATAATCAAATAACTGTAGTGATATGAGATTAGCCAGATAATTTTAGTGATATGATAATAATCAGGTAACTTTAGGGATGTGATAATTGTACTCAATGACAAGGTGACAGGTAATCTGAAAGCACGTGATATGCGAAACGACCTGTGCACGCCTGCCGCCTGTTGTGGCGCTACCGTCACCTGCTGTGACTTGTCGCCGCCTGCTGTGGCCTGCCGCTGCTTGCCGTGGCACCGCAGCCGCTGCCGCAGCATGCTCTTAGCAGGAGAGGGAGAGGTTGGATGGGGGAGAGAGATAAACACGGAAGATAGAGAAATAGATGGAGAGAGATAAAGATAGAGATGGAAGGGAGAGAGGTCAGAAAAGTAATCCATTCATTTAAATGCTAATTGAGTTAGTGGCCAGCGTTTGAAACATGAGGCACTAAGGAAATACCAGGGTGATACACACTCTTTGACGGAAAGCAGTACGTCCAAATCATGTCACATCACGTAAACCTAAACGAGTGGTTTGTTTGCATGGGGAAAAGTTCTATGCTGCTTCTATATAACCATCGCTTTCCGTTGCATCTTTCATCCTCACACAGATCACTCGCCTTTGGCTTCTTTCCTCTTTGGTCTTGGAACACAGGGAGCAAGTGCAAGTTCTAGACGCGCAAATGGGCGACGAGGCTTACGTACCTCAGCCCGACGAGCTGGAGGTGATCGGTGGCCGGGCGCGGGCCCCCCTTGGGGCCCTTAACCACCTGCAGCACCGTTTCCTCGACGCCGGCCGCATCCTTGTGTTCGGCGGCTGGCTCGTCGTCACCTACTCGTTCGGCAACCCCGACGCGAACACTGAGCACGTCCTCATCGGCTTCGCTCTTCTGCTTCTCGGCGTGTTCCTCCTCGTGCTGTCGCCGGCGGTGAACCAGTTCCCTGGTGCAGCGCGGGTGGGCGCCGAACTGGCGAACTTTGTCCTGAGCTATTTCTTCGCGCCGGAGAACTAGCTTTTGGGAGGTCATTTAGGCGTACGCCTTGTCATATCGAGAAAGCAAGCATAATTAGTATGGTTTGTGGTTTGCGCTTCACTCTGTTTCTTTGATTGATCCATGTCTGCTAGTGTCATGTGGTTTGCGCTTGCACTGGTTATGCAGTTGCTATCGCGCACTTTGTATGTGAAAATGCTGTTAAATAACTTCTTACAAGAGATGCTGCTGTTGTCGCTCGTGTGTCAAACTTGTTAGGAAACCTGGACTCTATCCAAGAGTCCTGATCTAATTGGGCACCCCCACCGTAGACTATAAATAGAGAGTCATACCCCCCTCATTATGTACGCATGAAAGAAAAGCAATAAAGAAAGACCGGGAGTTCTCTCTACCTCTCTGTGTGTTCAATCTATTCTCTCTGTGATTCTGTGATTGATTCGTTCTTGTTCTAAGCAGAGGAATCGTTCGGACTGGTCGCCAGCGACGGTTTCTCAACACGTTATCAGCACGACTTCGCTCCGGTGAACGAGGTAATCATCGAAGCACAGATTGAATTTTCTAGACCGCTTTTGAATCTGTATTTTCTTTTCGCATTCTAGATTAAAATTCTACGGTGCAAATCCGCCCTAATCTACCGCGAGCAGACTTGAAGTCGCCGGCACAATGCCGATCGGTAGATTGTGAAAAAGGGTAGATGTTGATTGCACTGTAGAACGATGCAAATCCGCCCTAAATCTACCGCGAGCAGACTTGAAGTCGCCGGCACAATGTCGATCGGTAGATTGCGAAAACGGGGTAGATGTTGATTGCATCGTAGATTAGAAATTTTTGCATGGTGTTGTCTGATCCTGCATGATCACAAGCACAAGAAATATATGCAATGATTTCATGTTTTCTGCACAGCATTGCAGATTGGAAAATTTTATTATTGCATCTTCTTTTTGTTCTGCTCAGCAATTGCATGGAAAAAAAAAGGGGAAATTTTGCATAACCTCTGTTCGGGTCTTGCATTGGCCATTGCATAAGATAAAAAAAAAAGGGGGCCGCCGCCGGCCTGAAGCCGACATGGATCGCCGGCCCCACCGCGCCCGCGCCCGCACGCGCCGACGCCGCTGGCCCCACCGCGCCCGTGTCGCCGCCGGTTCCGCCCCCGCACGGGCCGAGGCAGCCCCGGGCCCGTCGTCTCCTCCCCATGCGTCGCCCGTAGCACGCACGCGCTTGCGCACCGGCCGCCGACGACTTGGTTTCTCCGCCCGGACGCCGCCCCGTCGCGCCGCCTTGTCGGCTTCTCCGGCGCCGCCGCCTGCATGCGGCCGCCGACCCGCACCCGAGGCCGACGCTCCGCACCCCGGCACCGCCGCCTGCATGCGGCTGCCGCCCGACTGCCTCCGCCGCCCGCCGGATACTCCCGCCTCGTCGCCGGCCCCCGCATGGCCGCCGACCGCGGTGCGCGCTGCTCCGGCCACCACCCCGGGCTCCGGCCTGTAGCCGTCCGCCCCAACGCGCCGCCCCGCCGAGCGCCCCATGCCGGCCCCGCCGCCTTCCGTGCTCCTCACCCGAGCCGCCTGCCCGGGCTTCCCCCGCCGCCGGCGCCTGCATGAACCGGCGCGCCGCCCGCCCGGATTCCTCCCGCCGCCGGCTGCGACCCCGCCGGCGCCCGCACGCGCCCGCGCGCTGTCCGCCCTGGCCCTCCCGCGCCGCCACCGCTAGGTGTTTACGGGGTAGGGTAAACCCTACCCCTTCCCCTCTTTCACGCGTCGGCCATGGGCCATAGAGGCCAGGTGGGAGCGGGCCGGATCCGGCCCGAATCGGATGGGGGAGGGCAAGGCCACATGGGCCGAAGAGAATTGGGCCGGGGGAGGAGGTCTAAAAAAAAAAAGGAGGCCGGTCGGTGGGGGGCGCCGGATTTTACAAAAAAGGACCCGAAGTCCTGAATATTACCGATTGACCCTTAATCATTTAATTTGAGTCCCAAATTTTGCATAAAAGGCTTCGTAGTTCCGAAAATTACGTATAAGCCCTCAAATTTACGAGCGGATCCAGAATTTTGCAGAAAATCCCTCTGTAAATCAGAAAATTGCGCGAATTTTTCTCTGAACTGAAATTTTGCGCATAAACCCCCAGAAAGTGCAAAATTTGCTGAAATTTCATATTTTAGCATAAAAGCGCCTCGGGAATCCGAATTTTGCATTATTTTTAGCATTTGAAGCTTATTTATTTATGTCATTACTGTTTTATGTATTTTCTGTATTTATTTACTGTTTTGGTTAATTGTAATTGTTTAAATTGCTTTTAATCACTGAAATCAGCAGTAAAATTATAGAAAATGCATAGAAAATTATGAAACATTACGAGAACCTTTTGTACCATTTATTTACCCGCAGTGAATTATTCCGTGCATGTCTACCAGCAGTAGACTTACACACATTTAGATGACTAGCATCACGAACTAGAAGTTCGAGGAGCTGGCCCAGCATGGCCAAAACTATCTGACGTAGGCATCCGATGTCGAGATTGTGCTTGGAGTCAGGAAGCTCCGCGCGACTATTGGGATTGGTGGACTGAATGACGCCCAACCCATGCCTAAAGAGAATGATCAGGCATTTCATTTTCTCAGGCACCACCTCTGCCTAACTCTCAAGAATGAGTATATGGTGGAGAAAAGCGCGCTAGCACTCTGGATCGCACTCAAGAAGCGGTTTAAGAGGCTAAAGTACATCATTCTTCCTCAAGCAGAGTATGAGTGGATCAGACTGAGGTTTGCCGACTTTAAGACGGTCAGGGAAAACAATTCTGCCTTGCACAGGATTTGTACCCGAAAACAGAAAATTGAGAAAATCCTTCCACCCCAATGCAGTACAATCCGCACGCAACTATCGTCAAGATGGCTATGAGGAATACGCCGAATTGATTGATATGATGCAGTTGCGGAGGCTCAGGATGAAGTTCTCCGCAAGAACTAAGTCACTCAGCCATCTGGGAGCTCCACTGACCATGAAGCCAACGCTGGGAGCTACAAGGTGCGAAAGCCCTTTATGAAGAAAACGGGAAGGAAGGGTATGGCCGTAGCCCAGAAAGGCAAAATTAGATGCTCCACGTGAGAATAAGGCTAGCAAGCCAAAACGGGATGGTAAAGGGCACATGAAGTCCACTCTGCATCGGTTGAGGGGGAGCATTCTGAGCAGCTGCCTGCGTTGATGGTGTTTGAGACCATTACGATAGCAGCACCCCTCTCGACCTAGAAGCAGCCAATGCCATGATTTCTCTTGAAGAGAATGTCAACCCGAAAAAAAAAATAGCAGAAGAAGTCTAGTGCACTGAATGCATTTCGACTTTAATTGTCATTTATTTTGTGTGGAAGAATATGTTAGAATTTGCATGGATGGTACTTAAGAATTGTTATCTTCTCGTGATGGTTGGATGATATTTGAAGAATTCATTCATTTATTCAGTTTATGATGGCATGATATGTTCTGATATTGGAGTATTTTATTTATGTGTTGATTGCCTTCTCATACATGTTAATAAATACCCTATATTAGAACACGTGTAGCGCCCTATGAAGGAAGTGTGCTTAGCTAGCAGCGGCACAAGGAATATCATCTTAAGAGAGATTAAGAATTTTCAGTCGATTCGTAAGAGCACTGGCAGCCTTACGACAATCGCTGGAAGCGATGCATGTATGATCGGTTCCAGAAGAGCCACAATGGGCACAACTTTGGTTATTGAAGAAGCCTTATTGTACCCAGAATCAACTTGAACTCTCCTAAGTTTTAAGAATATCCGCGCAAATGGTTTCCACGTTGAGACTAAAGAAGAGTACGGTACGGAATACCTGCTCATTACGAAGCGCGACGAGAATGGAATCAGAAAAACTCCCTTCACTAGAAATTGGGCTATATTATACCAACATTAAGGCGCCTGCAGCGTACATTGTCCTGAAGACAGTACTTAGAAGCTCTGAACTCTTCTGTCTCTGGCATGACAGATTAGGCCACCCAAGTCTTAGGATGATGAGAAACATAATAACTCGCATGGGCATAATATTAATGAAGAATTTCCCAATCATGAAGATTTTGTGTGCCCTGCATGTGCACCGGGAAAATAATAACTAGTCCCTCCACTCTGAAAGTGAAGGATGAAGTCCCTGCATTCCTGGAACGCATCCAGGGAGACATTTGCGGTCCCATTCAGCCCATCTCAGGGCCATTCAAGTATTTCATGGTGCTCATTGACGCTTCTTCGAAGTGGTCATATGTGGGTTTGTTGTCCATAAGAAACCACGCCTTTGCAAAATTGATCTCGCAGATCACTCGCATCAGAAATGTGTTTCCAGATCATCATATCAAATCCATCAGAATAGACAACGCCGGAGAATTTACTTCAAAGGCATTTGATGATCATTGCATGGCAATGGGAATTGCAGTTGAGCATTCGGTACCGCATGTCCATACCCAGAATGGTTTGACAGAGTCTTTAATTAAAAAAAAATTATTGCCCGACCCTCTTGCATAATTGAAATCTAGCAGCTACATGTTGGGGACACGCAGTCCTGCATGCAGCAAATCTCATCAATTTTAGACTTACGGCCTACAACATCCATTGACCTGTGCAACTAGCGCAAGAGTCACCACCGAAATTTTCCCAACATTAGGGGGAGGAAATCAACCCCTTGATAAAGAATGTCGGGAAATTACGTGGCAAGCCTGGGAAATCCATGTAGATGACCCGCACACTAGAGAAGTCCAGAAGACATTACATGGCAAGCCACAAGAATTCATGCAGATGACCCGCGCACTAGTGAAGCGAATAGAGAAGTCTAGAAGACAAGAGAAGTCTAGAAGACAAGAGAAGTCTAAAAGACAATAGATTTGCAAGCATTAGCAAATCAACTGCCTGATCACTTTAGTGATTTGAAGAGCGTGACTAAGTCGCATGTGCCTGAACGCACTGCACCGGAGAGGGTTGAAATACCAAAGAAAATTGAAGGTATCCCTAATCTCGTCCAGAGGCCTCAGAAAAATAAAAAAGAGGACGAGAACTCCGGTTCCTCGAATCCTTAGTAACCGGGGACGCCTGGCGAAAAAGGATAAGCGGGATTTATCACAGCCGATCATTGAAGTCCCCCAGAATGAGAAGGGGAGCCAGTTGAGACCTGGCACAAGTATGACACCTTCCGAAAAGGGCATACCGGATCTGAATATCCCCATCGGCTTGGATGTGTGCGCACACATCGGAGCCGAAAAACTAAAGGGACTTGCCACCGCAATTGAAAGAAGCGATGCGCAAGGTGAAGCTTCAGAAGAAGCAACTCATGAAGAAATAGCTATAAATTATGTGCACACGGGAGAGTCCCTGAATAGGACAACAGCTAATATCGATATCTACTTCGCAAAGAAAATTGCCACCATCATCGATCTTGATCCCGAGCCTGCATCGCTCGCTGAATGCAAGAAAAGATCAGATTGGGAAGATTGGAAGAAGGCAATAGCAACTGAATTGCTATCTCTGAATAAAAGAGAGGTGTTTGGGCCCGTATGCCGCACACCTCCCCACATACACCCCGTTGGGCACAAGTGGGTATTTGTTCGAAAGAGAAATGAAAGAAATGAAGTAGTGAGATACAAAGCAAGGCTGGTAGCCCAAGGTTTCACTCAACGCCCTGGAGTTGATTATGAAGAAACCTACTCCCCAGTCATGAGTGGAATTACCTTTAGATACTTGATCTCAATGGCAGTGAACTTGAATTTGGAAATGAAATTGATGGATGTTGTGACTGCATACCTTTACGGTAACTTGGATTCGGAGATTTATATGAGAGTCCCTGAAGGAATCCCTCTCCCGAACCAAGACAGAGCAAATAGAAATCTGTACAGTGTGAAACTCAGAAAGTCACTGTATGGACTGAAACAATCTGGAAGAATGTGGTATAATCGCTTGAGCGACTTTCTCGGCAAGAAAGGCTACACGAACAATGAAGACTGTCCTTGTGTATTTATACGGCGATCCCAGAATGGATTCTGTATAATCTCTGTGTATGTAGATGATCTGAATATCATCGGGACAGCCGAAGACATAAAAGAAGCAAGCTCCTACTTGGAGTCAGAATTTGAAATGAAAGATTTGGGCAAGACCAAGTTTTGCTTAGGCTTGCAGCTTGAGCATGTCCCTGAAGGAGTCTTGGTACATCAGTCGACCTACACCCAGAAGGTGCTTGAAAGGTTTGACTTCGAGAAGGCATTTCCCTCGAAAGTACCGATGATCGGTAGGTCTTTACAGCAAGAAAAAGATCCTTTCCGACCTAGGGAAGAGGGGGAGGAAGTCCTGGGACCAGAATTCCCATACTTGAGTGCAGTGGGAGCACTCATGTATTTAGCAAACTGCACCAGACCGGACATTGCATTTGCCGTAAACCTCTTAGCAAGGTACAGTGCAGAGCCCACCAAAAGGCATTGGCAGGGCATAAAGGACATTTTCCGGTACCTCCAAGGTAGCAAGGACCTCGGATTGTTTTACAGAAAGAATCAAGATCTGAACTTGATTGGCTATGCAGATGCTGGGTATCTGTCAGACCCGCATATCGCTAAGTCACAAACAGGCTATGTATTCCTGTGTGGTGGAACTGCAATTTCATGGAAATCGTCTAAGCAAAGCCTGGTAGCTACTTCGACGAACCACTCAGAAATTATAGCACTGTATGAAGCCGCACGAGAGTGCGCTTGGCTCCGCCGAATGGTTCACCACATCCAGCAGTCATGTGGGATGAACATTGTGCAAACCCCCACAATTATCTATGAAGATAATGCCGCTTGCGTTGCACAAGTGCAAACGGGCTATGTGAAGAGTCATCTCGCAAAGCATATCAACCCCAAGTTCTTCTATGCACATGAATTGCAAAAGATGGACGAGATTAAAGTACTGCATACTAAGTCATGTGAAAATCTCGCAGATTTATTCACTAAGTCACTCCCCGCATCTAGCTTTGAAAGGTGCGTGCGTGGAATTGGAATGATGAGACTTAGAGAAGTGCAGAATTCAGGGGGAGAATTCTCACAAGCCCGCTAATAAATCTTGATCATGAAGATTAAGTACCCAAAAATAAAGTCTTGCAGACCAAATGAATTTGGGTGAATTGTACTCTTTTTCCCTTGACGAGTTTTCCATGAAGTTTCTCGACCAAGGTTTTTAATGAGGCAATTCGTGCATCGCAGCATCACATGTATCATGTACTCTTTCTCCAAATTTTTCCCACTGGGTTTTTATGGAGTTTTGATGAGGCATGAGCATGTTGGGTGAGTGCCCAAGGGGGAGTGTTAGGAAACCTGGACTCTATCCAAGAGTCCTGATCTAATTGGGCACCCCCACCGTAGACTATAAATAGAGAGTCATACCCCCCTCATTATGTACGCATGAAAGAAAAGCAATAAAGAAAGACCGGGAGTTCTCTCTACCTCTCTGTGTGTTCAATCTATTCTCTCTGTGATTCTGTGATTGATTCGTTCTTGTTCTAAGCAGAGGAATCGTTCGGACTGGTCGCCAGCGACGGTTTCTCAACAAAACTATCCTCCGAGACCGAGGATCATGCAGCTTTGGGTTTGAATGTTTGAACGTGATCAGTCTGTTAATTTGGTTGTCTCAGTTCATCTAGAGCACGAATGGATCGCTCGTTCCGTGCGCACTCTCGAATTTCAAGTAGCTAGTTCATGCTCTCCAGTAGGTTGCAAGCAAATGCGGCAATAGCGGCTTACGGCAGCGGCCGTGGGGGAAGTGGGCAGCGGAGATCCAGAAACAAACTTTGCCGGGATGAAGTTTCCCGTTTCCCTCAAACTTTGCTCAGCTTGCCTCGACTAAAAAAAAAGACAAACACGAAGATGTCCAAAGTGCTGTTGAATTTTACACATGGGACGGATCGTCCTTTGGCTTGCTCTTTCTCCGTTCGCTACTGTGCTCAGTTTTGGAGGATCAAAGGATGTAAAAAAAATGTAAGTACTTGGATTTGCAGTATCATAGGCCACATATACACCATGATGATGTGATGATTAAACGAAATATAAACTGGTGTACCATCTCGTCAGGTTTGCACTCTGTTCTTCCCTCAAAAAAAAAAAGGTTTGCACTCTGCTCTCAGTTGTATTTAAGCACAGCTGTGGCGCGCCAATATAGATGGTGTTCAAATCGGCTTTTGGTTTCTGTTTAGAGAAGCGAGAAACCGATTTGAATATCTCGGTTTCTAAACATGGCTTCTTCAAGCTGCTTTCAAAACCGCCGGCCGGCCTCTGTCACCTTCTCGGTGTCCGCGTCCGTCCTTTAAAAGCTGTTTTCTAAATTTTTATTCCAAAATCTACTTCTTGCAGCTTATTCTAATTTCAGCCAAAAGCTTTAGTAAAAAAGAATCAGCTTCAGCTGATTAAAATACCCCAATATTCTGAGAGTACATGCTATTTTATGGCTTTGATCCCCAGCAACAGTCCTGAGCCCAGAGGTGGTAGACTCGGGCCGAAAGCTTGCTCCCCTGTAGGCTACTATGGATATGTTTGGGAACTTGTAATCCGCGCAGATGTTCGCCCTGGACATGCACATCCTCCAAGCCTTTTTTTTATTTACACTGCTGGGCCTGTGCCTCTACTCAAATCCGCTGCTCCGCTCATCCTCAACTTCCCGGTCCAACCCGCCTAGGCTTGGTGCGACCCGGCTAGGTAACTTGGGCTGGCCTGGACGTCTTTCAGGCAGTCCAATGCGATCGTCACATCAGATCAACGAACTGCTCCGGACATGCAGTCCATCTGGCCCTCTGGATCCTCAACTGCTTCTTCCCTCCATCCGTCCAGCTCATCATAAAATTTTAAAGGAAAACCGTAGTAAGGTTTTTTTTTATAGAGATATCTCTTTTGGAGAAGGCTCGCTGGCAGGCTCCCTTGTGCCGCTTGATGACCATGAATAGCCACCATTCTCTGCTGCTGGACTACTCATAAGAACCTCAACAAACCCATGGATATCACTGTCAAGCCTCACCTAACGACTGCTTCTTTTCTCTCGACTTTCCCCGGAACACGAGCCCACAAGCTTGGTGCAGTTACAAGCGCAGCGCGCGAGAGCACATGGGCGAACCGGCGATGCCTTTCTAGTGTGGAAAGCTACGACTCCTAAAACGGACGACTCAAATGCGGACTCTATTTCTAACTGCACTCTTCGGTCCAACTTCTTCTCTAAGTAGACTTCTCTCGATCTTCGTCTTCACTTCCGCATCAACCTTTTCCTTTTCTTGAAAAATCTTTCCATGTCGGCTCAGGCTTCCTTCTTCAAACTGTCCTTGAGACTACTCCATTGTCAAAGTCGTGCTTCTAATTCCCTCTGCGTTGGCCTTTGACCGCTTTCTTCATGCTGACGGTTCCGGTTATTTTTGTCTGCCAAAAATTGGAAGCAACAACTTCCTACTATTTTCTCGCATTACAAACAACAGGACATTGATGTGAGGTAAAATGAACTGCGGGTGCGGGCCGTTCCTTGGGCAGGGTTGCAGGGGTGCGAATCAAATTCAGATTATCTGTTTTGTCTAGTATTTATGTTCAGACTATTTGATTCATATTCGAAATTTTAAGACTCAAATAGTATCAACCATATCTTTATTATCTGTTTTATTCAGCATCTGTATCTAAACTATTCGATTTGTTGACACTCATTGTAGGGATGCCCACCCAGGGCCCATGGCAACAAAGGCCCCCCTATTTTTGTGCAATGTTTTGTTTGTTGTTGTGAACCATACTACTCATTTTAGTAGTTTCTTAAACAAGCATGTTTGTTATTATACAAGGTCATCTCTAGAGATATGTAGTCGCAGTTTCTTTAATTTCCAAAGTATAATTTGGAATTTTACAATGGATTTTTAAAAGGGTGCATTTGAGTTACACTACAACTTCCTTTTTTTTAGAGTTTTTAGGTTCATATTTTTCATAAAGTAGCACGGTGTACACCATTGGTTTATGAGTTAATGCTTTTTAATTTTAACTCTACATTATTTACATATCATTTTAGAGGTTTTTAGTGAAACTTTGATGGCGTGGCATTGGTTTCCCGCCCCCGGGGGGGCTGTGTCGTGGACTTAATTTGATCTGGCGAATTGCTGATCGAATGGTGAGTGTTATTACTTTCACCTGGTTTTCTGCCGGGGTAATCTCATTGACACCGTTACTAGGTATTGACTAACTACCGTAATACGTAAGAGCTGTTAGCGAATAACGGTTACCCACGACTACATTGAGAGTACTCTGACTCTCGGATTATAGCATCGCACTCTTGTTGCTGTGTTTGTCAGTTGAGTACACCAGACTTGCCGTGGTGCTTGGGCATTCTGACAAGGTTAGGATGCTCGATTCCCTAGGTAGCATTAATGACTGGAGTGGTGTGTCTTCTTCCATCCGATCGACTTCGTTGGTCTTAAAGACTGGCAATCATGGGATGGAGGATGATGAGGAGGAGATATCATGTTCCATGATGTGGGTGCATACATCCATGTCGAAATCAACGTAGTTTGTAAGGTCAAACCAATTCTCCTTATCCCAGGTTATTACCATGATTGCATGGGCGATGTTGCTAGAAAACAAGAAAAAGTGAGGTTGCTGACGAGAACCTTTAGAGACTCAGTTCCTTCTTCCTCATGGATTGCGCCAGTTGTCGACGGTCAAGTCGCCGATCTTACAAATTGTAATAAAAAGGCTAAGTCCCTTAGAAGGATTTAGGAAGAGAATGTGGATGATCTTTATTGCTATAAATTGGTTACAATATGCTCTCGATGAGATATTACAAATGGATACTACTAGCCCTAGAATGCTACATCTTGTCTCTGTAATCTACTATCTGGTCGAGAGATTTTGTTTGATTTTCCAGAATCTGTCTTTGTTTGAGTTGTTCTTCTTGGAGTTCCGTTTTTATTGTTTATGTCTTATCTTGTCAAACCTTAAATAGCACCAAAGGGATATCGGTTATCCACGTGAGTAGGCATCTTGTCAATTCATCCGTCTGGTCAACCAGAAAGTTATTGTTAGCGAGAGAAACCTGACAATAACTGCTCTTGAGCTATTGTTAGTGCGAGAGAATCATGTGGACAACTGCAAGACGGTTGTCGTCAAAGATGTAAGGCTGAATCGTCGTGCGGTTAGGAGGAGGATAAAACCGCACGAGAGGAGTTGCTTGGAGGCGAGCCATCATATCAGTTTGTGAAATCTTCAAGTAGCACTGATCAAATAAAATATATAGTAGGACTCTGACTAGAAATACTCGGGCAATAGCCTTTGAAAGTTTCGCGGCAGCCCCGTCCGTTCCAACCTATCACCATCTCAAGCTTAACCGATTCCCTCGCAACTAGGGATGGCAATCGGGCGCGGCGGGTACGGGTAGTGCTCGCCCATACCCGTACCCGCGACCCCGATTTACGCCCACGGGCATACCCGTGAAGGACCACGGGTAAAAAACCTCGCCCATACCCGTCGCCCGCGGGTACCCGTCGCCCGCGGGCATACCCGTTTACCCGCGAACTAAATACATCACATTCAACATATAAAACAAAGAGCAGCAACATTGAATGGTAGAGCAATCTAACAAATACTTTGCAGTCATATTGCAGCAATTGCAACGCAAAACATCCATTTCTCCATTAGCATCATGCTACAAACTACAACAACTGAAGTAAATGAACTAGTAGAAAAACTTACATAGCTCGGTTATTTTCTGAGCTAATATATGGGACAGTAGTACATGATGAAAGAAAAAGAACTAGTATAACTGGTAGCAAAGGTCATCTAGGAGTAAAATACTGTCTGTTCCCTATGGTGAAGTATCTTGGTCGAATAAGAGGAACTACACACAGATCAGCATAACTCATTCGGAATACATACAGAGCAATGTGACAGTGAGGTTGTATATAAGATATACATTTGATTCTTAAAAAAATATCAAGAAAGATCAGTCTAAAGTTACAATTCCAATCCCAACTAATTGTCATGGTGAAGCAGCCAAAACCCAAGCTAACATGCCCCTATACCAATGGAGGATCTAACTCTTAATGTACACTTCCAACTTCAACAACATACCAAAATTTTACTATCTCAATTCGCTTGTATCATCTAACCACAATAAATAAACCCACCTTACGGAGCACATTTTACACTGAACCTAATCAAACCAAAAAAAATAACACCATGGGCCGTGGCATAACGTCGAGCACACTGCGCGCACCAGAGCAAGTTGGCGCCTAATGGTAGAACATGATGGGCGGGATGGCGAACCCGGCGTCCTTGAGGAAGGGAACTACCTGCGGGCGCTCGGCGAGGTCGCGGTAGAAGGCGTACTCCGCCTCGTAGTCGTGGAGGTCTAGCTTGGTTTTCTGGTTGCTGTGGTAGTGGTGCTTTGCGTCGGCCGCCTTCCCGAACCCGAACACGCCCACCTTGTCGCACACTCCCACCGCGACCATGATGGCCTGCATCCCGGTCTCCCGGACGAGTAGTGGAACATGGCCGCGTCCCGTCTCGGCGACGAAGCGGCGGAGGGAGTAGTACTTGACGATGCGCGCGCAGAGGACGTCAAGGCGGAGAGGGGCGACAGGCGGCCGGATCTGGACGAGGAGCGGCGATTGGCGGCGAGAAAATGGCGAGGAGCGGAATAAGGAGCGGCGATTGGAGGAAGTCGGGAGTCGGGATCTGCGTGGGGGCCGCGGCTTGGGCGGCAGTCGTGGCGGAGAGGGGCGACAGGCGATGAGGCGGCTGGATCTGGACGACAGCCGGCCGGATCTGGTCGGTGGAGGGGCGGCGGAACGAGGGGCGGCGATTGGAGGGCGGCGAGGAGCGGCGGAACGAGGGGCGGCGGTTGGAGGGGCGGCGAGGAGCGGCGGAACGAGGGGCGGCGATTGGAGGGGCGGCGAGGAGCAGCGGAACGAGGGTCTCTCGGTCTCTCTCGGGCGATTGGAGAGGCGGCGGCTGGGCGGGCAGAACGACGGAACGAGGTTTTTGGTGGATGGCCGAGAGGCCCGAGAGGGGAGGCTGACTGGCTGAGTTACGGGGTTAGACTTAGGGTTTACTGTTTTTGGGTGGCCCACCTGTCAGGTTATTTCACGGGTAAACGGGCGAGACGGGTACGGGTAGAGTTAACCCATACCCGTACCCGTTTACCCGACGGGCAGAGATTTCTCCCCATTTTCCTACCCATGGGTAAAGAATGCATCCCATACCCGACTCTATTAGGGTATTTACCCACGGGTACACGGGTAAATGGGCACAATTGCCATCCCTACTCGCAACGGAGCACGGCGCTGGTGGCCCCCATCCAAGCTGACGAGTGACCGGTGAAACCCGGTGGGCCCAAAAAAAAATTCAAACCTCAAAGCTTACTCGACCTGTGGGTCAGGGCCCTAGTAGTACTCGGCCTCCTAAACACACGCACACGGAGTATTCATTGGTACTGAACTCAAAACACAGTACAACCGACCTGAGTTAAATTCAGCATTACAGCACGCAGGCCACACTTGGATTAGGAGACCACGTGTAGTGTATAAAAAATTAGCTCCTAGTTTTCTTGAGAACCTAACAAAAACCAATCTTGGTTTTCTTGAGAACAAATAAATCCGTGTAGGGCGTCCTTTTGTACAAACCAACGAGAGCATGTATTTGGTAGAGCATCTCCAATAGTGACTTATGAGCTAGCTCTAAGCATATTATTTCATATTTTAATAGAAGAGAGAGAAAAACTATCTCTTGATCAAGATCTAGTCTCATACACACATTCCAAGATTATGTGAGAGTGTCATGTGAGGCTATTTATGTTATGAGCTATGTGCTAAAAGTTAGTACTATTGGAGAAGTTGTCTTAGAGCTAATAACTAGCTCATACTGTTGGAGATGCTCTAATTCCTCCGTCCTGACTCGAGTTTCATTTGTCCTAACTCGAGTTGATGGACCACACAGTATGTGATACAAAACTAGCTAGTGCAGGGGATGCCCTCATCAAAGAATTTTTTGTACGGAAAATCCCTTTTTTATTCGAAAATACATAAATATACCCGTGAGAAAATTTTTTACAAAAATAATCCTCAGTCGCCGCCCCATTGGGCGACTTCTGCCTTTCGCCCAACCGGGAAGTGACATTTAGGAAATGTGTGAACCGTTGGGCGACTTATGCAGTCGCTCTACGGTTGAGCGACTGTAATTTCAGTCGCTGTACGGTTGAGCGACTGAAATTGCAATCGCTCAACGGTAGGGCGACAGGAGTGGATGCCACTTATTCCACCGCCTGCCGCCCACTAGCAACCACTTTTCCCTCATTTCCCCATTCTGTGCAGAGAAGAAGAGAGGAGGAAGAGGAAGGGGAGAAAAGAGGGAGGAGGGGAAGAAAAGGAGGAGAGGGGAGAAGAGGAGGAGAGGAGGACAGGGTTGAAGGAGGAGGTGAGGGAGGAAGAAGGAGTCCAAGCTATTCCATCGATTTGGATCCAGGTATTTTTGTTAATTAGGTTGTATTTACACTATTGTTTAGATGAAATATTGGTGTTAGTAAAAATTGTAGATGTAGTATACATTTTGTAGTATGGAAATTTGACTACCCTTTTTAGTATGGAAAGTTTAGTTTAGTGTTGAACGATATTATTTGACATGTCGTAAATTTCAATCATACATGTAGGTCTACATCATTAATGGCCAGTACTACATTGAGAGTGTATTATGGTGCTGGAATGATTCGTGAAGGTCCGAATGGTGTGGATTTAAGCGATTTTTCGCAAGTCACTCTCGTACTTCCCGATGACGAGAATGCTGGAATGACAGATGTGCAGCATTGGCTGACCGAGAGTTTTTCATTGGACCCCGAGGTGTGCAGCGTCGTTGTGCAAGGGCTTTGGAGCCGGTCTCCCACTGACATCAGATGGGAGTTGAAGACATTGGTGCGCTCAGCTTCGTGGAAGGGATTTGTGCAAGGGTGCCGGCGCCGTGGATACGAGTGTGTCCTGCTTGTGCAACTGTGCTCACTACAAGCAGTTGCGCAAGCTCGTGCGTCCGCCTATGCTTCGGGAGGTGCTAGCAGCTCGGGCGGGCCGCACGTTGGTGGAGCTGGTGAAGTTGCTCGTGATAAAGGCAATGCAGTACATGGAGGAGAGTTACGGCCGTCAAGCTATAGAGAGGGAACTGGGCAAGCTGATGCGACACATGGAGGAGAGTTACAGCTGTCAAGCTATAGAGACGGAACTGGGCAAGCAGATGAAGGAGAGCATAATGAGTATATCGTGCATCAGATGGAATCTGATGACCAGAGGGCATGTGATGAAGAGCAAGCTGTAGAGGACGACGAGGAGGATAGTTCGGATGATGAAGAAGTTCCTATCCCCCAGGAATGGACCGGTTTAATGCGGAGGGTGTTTCCGCCCATGATGAGCATGAATCACCATGGGAGTATCATGAGACAGAGGTTCGGGTGCATGCTACGTTTGCTGACAAGGAAGCGCTGCAGGATGCCATCAAGCTTTGGGCCCTCTCAATGCAACGGACATTTCGCGTCGTCAAATCAAGCCAGGAGCAGTACACTGTGAAGTGCGAGCAGGCTGGTTGTCCTTGGAGGGTGCACGCACGTAGACCGAAGTATGACACTCGCTGGATTGTGTCCAAGGTGGAGCCGCACTCCTGCATTCTGAACACTGTCTTGGCGAGGCATCGTAACCTGACGTCCGGATTTATAGCCAATTTGATGTATGGGGAGATAGTGGAGAAGAGAGATATTGCGGCAACGCATATTGTGGTAGCTATCGAGAATAAATTCAAGTATAAGATTAGCTATGCGAAGGCGTGGCGTGCCAAGCAAAAGGCGTTGGAAAAACGTTTTGACACTTTCGAGGCGGCGTACGACAACCTTCCTCGTATGCTTAAGGTGTTGCAACAAAGGAACCCGGGCACGTACATCGCCGTGCACGAGAAGCCGTCCATAAGTCCACCGGGATTTGCAGTGTTGCAGAGAGCATTGTTTGCATTTGGTGCTAGCATTGAAGCATTCAAGCACATGCTGCCAGTGATCTCTGTAGATGGGACCTTCTTGACAGGCAAATACAAAGGGCAGCTCCTGACGGCCATAGGCGTTGATGGTAACAATCAAATATTGCCGCTGGCTATTGCATTTGTGGAGAGCGAGAATTATGAGAGCTGGCTGTGGTTTCTCAGACATGTGAAGGCTGGAGTTGTAGGCAGCCGTCCTGGTGTGTGCGTAATCCATGATCGCCACGCCGGGATTATAAAGGCGATACGAAAACTGCAAGAAGACCCTGAGAGCTGGCTATTGCATTTGTGGAGAGCGAGAATTATGAGAGCTGGCTGTGGTTTCTCAGACATGTGAAGGCTGGAGTTGTAGGCAGCCGTCCTGGTGTGTGCGTAATCCATGATCGCCACGCCGGGATTATAAAGGCGATACGAAAACTGCAAGAAGACCCTGAGGAGAGCGTTCCTTGGCCGGACATGAGGAACCGGTGGTGCAGTCGTCACTTAGGGGCAAACTTTTTCAAGCAATTCCCGAAACAATCTTTGATGAAGCTATTCAAGAGGCTGGCTAGGCAGAACCAGCAGAGAAAATTTGATGCTTTATGGGGGTTGTTGGATGAGCACACCAGGAAGAACGTCGACGAGAGGAGCAAGGGGCCGGTCATTCCTGGTGCGGCACAACCGCAATGCTTGGCAGCAATCGATGAGTCTAACCCAAGTGGTCCAAGAAGGAGGAGCGCGCGAAACATCAAGTGCTTCTCGCAGTGGATCGAGGGGGAACCATTGGAGAAGTGGTCGTTGTTGCACGACACGGATGACGCAAGGTACGGAATAATGACAAGTAACCTTGCCGAGGTGTACAATTGAGTTCTCAGGGGTCTCCGTTCTCAGCCCCTTGTCGCCATCGTGGAAGGTGTTCTTCACAGCACAATCCGCTACTTCAGGGAGAGGCACGCGAGTGCCGCTATTCATGCGGCCAATCCCGGAGCTCTGTATTCGTCAAAAATTACCATGTACATGGAGACGAAGGCACAGAAGGGTCAATTGCACACAGTGCATGTCATGGGCAACAGGAAGCATCGTTTCGAGGTGATACTCCGTGACAGAGCCGGATTTGGGACATCTCGTTCACTTATTACTCACGAGGTATGCCTTGGAGATCATGCAAACGAACCTAACTGCACATGCAACAAGCTTAAGTTGTTACACAGGCCATGCTCTCATGTCCTCGCTGCATGCGGAACCGTGGGCATGGATCCTTCCAACTTCGTGTCCGAGTACTTTTTTAAGGAGAGAATACTGCAAGCTTGGTGTGGGGAGCTCCGGGGGTTCAGGGCGGTGGGAAACTTCACCACTTTGGACATTTCAGCGAGGACCTGGGTTCCGGATATTAACATGCTGAAGGGTGGGAAGGGTCGGCGACAGAGCCGACGTATTAGAAATGACATGGACGAATCACAAGCTGGAACATCTGGTGCACGTTGTGGGCGATGCGGTCAGGAGGGGCACACAGCTAGACGATGCAATGCATGTCCGGATCAGTAGTTGGTGTTGTAATGCATGCTAAATTCCCTTTTCTGTAATGCACTTATTTACAATGTCATTTAAGTATGTACCATTTAAGTATTGCAATTTTTGTTGCCTTGTGATAACAACTCGACGTACTCATTGTGTCTGCATTTCGACCACGCTGGTTGCTTTTCGGCAATTTTTTTGGCCTTGTGATAACAACTCCACAACTCCACGTACATATCAACCAATTCATCACATGCTTAACAACGTTGCAGGTCACAGAAAATGAAGGCGTCATGCACTTACAACACGAAACAACACATACATTGCACATACAGACAGAATTTATGGAAAGTTCTACACCCAAAACATCAACACAACAGTCCTACCGCCACAGCATCAACACATTCGGTACCCTCGTGACTTACATGCCAAACGAGCCTTGTGGCACCCACATGGAGAATTGCTGAGGGGGCCGCCTCGGACGTGGCTGGCCGTCGTTGTAGTGGCACGCACATATGCAACTTGGGTTCGCGCAGCAACATGTCGGATCGTACGAGCTTCCTATGTTGACAACCTCCTCGTTTCCCCTCTCGCGTTGCATCTGTTGGCGGAGCTCATTGTTCTCCTCATTGAGAGTCTCCATTCGGTACTCCAAGTCCATTATTCGGTCCCATAAAGTACCCACATAACGGTCAATATACCGTTCATGAGGAGGGTCGATCCAGCGGGAGAAGTCGCATTTCGCCATCTGCGAAAAAGGACAGTAAACATGGAGGGTCCATAAGCAATAAAAAATGTACTATTAGTAATTTGTACCCCGGAGCGTGGGCATCGGAAGAAACGGCGCCCGCCATCGTTCGTCCCTTCCAGGACCTGCACGACCACGTACTCATTGTGTCTGCATTTCGGCCACGCTGGTTGCGCACGCCGGCTTGGTACCAAGCGGTACTGTGGACCGAACATCTCCCTCCTTTCCAAGGGAAGGTCTTCCTTCGGTGACCCATATCCGACTGGCCCCTCATCTTCCGCCATGGTATGTTCCACCACGAAATAGAAGGTACTTCTTTGTTCGATTTACAGGGTTTTCTGGCTACAACTTCATGGGATCTCTACCGTGCTATTTATATCGAATGGCGGGACAAAAGAGGGCTGCTTTGCCCAGAGACATGACAAAAGCGCTCAACTTTACTCGGTGAGATGACAACACATGCCAGCTTTACGCAGTGATATGACAAAACGGGGCAGCTTTGCTCAGTCAGATTACAACACATGTCAGCTAAACTGCCTACATAAAGGCTACGATCTGAAAAGCCTTCATAGGGACATAGGCATGTATCCTACGACCTGAGGATAATCCAGGCCTATCGCTACAGAAACCAATAAAATAGGGGCGTAGGCTGTAGCCTTTACAGTGAGTGTTCACGTCATAGGCATGTATCCTTTCCAGTGAGTTTTCATGTCACCTTTGCTTGTTGTTTCAGAAATACAGGCTACACGCTCTGAAAAGCCTACATAGGGACATTAATTGCTACACTGGAATCCTGAAAAAGCGAAAAGATTGGTACGACCTCCTCTCCATGGACTATGCCCACTGCACCAGATAACCTGCCTACATAAAGGCCTCCTATGTCTTCCATACCACATCTCCTCCTCAAGACATCACAATACTACCACACAACAATGTCTTCCTGGAAGTCCGACCCATTTGGAGTGCCGGAGTGGCATGAGCGCCCGAAGTGCCATTGCGGCTTTAGGACGATGTTGTGCGTCTGGACGGATCCAGTATCACGAGCCAACTACGGCCGTAGGTTCTTCAATTGTCCAGACCTGGATGACGACTTCGTGGTAACGACGACAATTAAATCCCTTGTTTCTCGTTATCGTTTTTCAACTTGATCCATGACATCTACCACGCCACACATAGGCTTGCAAGTTCATCGGATGGGTGGATCGGGTGCCGCCGGCATGGCCAGGGAACCGGCCAAAGAAGGTGGAAAACAAAGGACAATACTTTGTCAAGATGACTCACGCTCGCGAGGTGGAACGACAGATGCGGCTTGAGCAAGAGCGCCGCGTGAGGGTGGACCAAATCCGTCTGAAGGGCAAGGAGGATGAGATGCAAAGGAGGCGGGAGCAGCTAAGTCTGCGTGAAGCAGCCATCAAGCGTCAGGAGGAAGAGCTTGAAGCTCGTAAGGCAGCTCTCAAGTCCAAGAATGACAGGAAAAAGGATGCAGCGGAGCCATCTTCAAGGCGCGATAAAAAGGGGAAACAACCACGCTACACCCAGTAGACAAAATGTTACGAGCAGTTGGGTGGGTTAGTCGCATATCATGCTATATGTTATGCATGTAATAAAATTGTACGCGGCATGTTATGAAGTTTATTTCTATTCACATAAGGTTATTATCTCGTGTGTTCGCATTCAATGATTCAGATAGCAAGTCATTTAACAATATTAACATACTCTTGGTACACTAATTTTAGTAACATAAATATATCACTTAGCAATGTATATATCAAACGTTCTACAGTTAATTGTTCTTAAAAAATATTTCTCAAAATTTTTAATGCACCTACAATATACAATAAACATAACCTTTTATTACAACTATACCATACGTTTTTCCAGTTTAAAACTACAAAATTGACAAAACTCTAAAAATTCACGGGGCAATCTAAAGTCGTCCATCCATTGGGCGACTGCGCTTATAAGTCGCCCATCCATTGGGCGACTACTATAAAGTCGCTTAACAGGAAAGCGACTACTTGCAGTCGCTCAATCATCGAGCGATAAATATTTTGTCGCTTCCCGGTTGGGCGAAAGGCAGAAGTCGCCCAATGGGGCGGCGACTAGGGATTATTTTTGTAAAAAATTTTCTCGTGGGTATATTTATGTATTTTCGAATAAAAAAGAGATTATGCGTACAAAAAATTCCCTCATCAAATATGCTCATAAATATGGTGACGTTCCTAACGATGGATAGTCAGCATGCATGTCTTTCTTTCCGTTCACACTATCTTGGCGTGGACCCCGACCTCCCTCACCTCTCTCTCCGTTGCACCACCAAGTACAGCAACTCCGTGTAGGCCGCGTCCTTTTGTACAAACCGACAAGGGCATGTATTCGGTAGTTCCTTTGTCCTGACTCGATTTTCATTTGTCCTTGAAATTTATACTCTACTCGATTTTCATTTGTCCTGACTCGCGTTAATGGACCATAGTATGTGATACAAAACTAGTGAAGGGATGTCCTCGTCAAATATATATGCTCATAAGAATATGGTGACGTTCCTAACGATGGAGAGGACCAGGTAACTTAGGATCCGCTCATTTCAGTTTCAGCTTCTGGTCTATGACTTATTTTTTATTATTCATAAATTTTATCTTTTTCTGAACTTTTGGTTTTTTAGTTTTTTTGCCGGTTCTTTTTTTCCGTATTCGTTTGTGTTGTCCGTATTGAGCTAGCATATTTTTTTCTATTTTTAAATTTTTTTAGATTTAGTTATATCAAATAAGCTACCTTCAGCTATAGTGAAATTTCAGCTGTTGTAGTGAAATTTCAGCTATAAGCTACAGCTTTTCAGCCCAACCGAGCGGGCCTAATTAGGTGGTATGTCTATGTAACTATCTCAGTCCTATAAATCTCGGGCCTCCCTCTCGTTCCACATCTCATTTCTCTCTCTCTCTCCTTACCTTGCCCGGAAAGAAGTGTTTCCGTCTCCACCTTCAAACGCCACAGTGCCTCACTAACCTTCCGAGTGAAATGGCCAATCCGGAAGCCACCGATTGGTACATGCCCGGCTTGCTCGAGGAAGCGAACGACGTCGACCGCGCCGCTCACCGTGCCCGAGTCCTGATCAGCTCCGGCATCCTCGCCGTCTGCACCGCCGCGTCCGTCGTCATCTACATCGCGGCGAACCCCTCGGGTGTAGCACCAGCGCAAGACCTGGCCTGGTTCCTGCTCTTCCTCATCGGCGTGTGGCTCGCGCTGCTGGCGCTTGTCGCCGAGCAGTTCCCGAGAACCACGAGGGTTGGCATGGCCATTGCGAGGGCTCTCCAGGACTACTTGTTTGGCGGTAACTGAGCTTCAACCGAGGTGCATGGTCGATTTTCTTGTCATGTCTGCTTAAGTAGGTTCTTGTTTAATTACCCTCCTAGCTCGGGGAAAAGATCTAAAAGACTAGGCTCTTGTTTTGCTCCGGTTCGGTCGCGTCCTCCTTCCTGAGTTGTGTTTCAGACCTTCATTTCTTTCTGTACTGTTTATTTAGCGCGTTATTTCCTGCTTGAAGTGTCGTAAGTTGTAACGGTGTCCAAAATGGAGGATAAAAGGCGATTCGTGCGGTCTTGTCATGTATATCTCCTCTTCTATGTGTTGAGAAACCTGGGCCCAGGACCACGAGTCCTGGTTCATTATGGGCACCCCACCGTAGGCTATAAATAAGAACCTATACCTGCATATTATGTACACCTGATGTAATTGAAAGCAATAAAGAAAGATCAGGAGTTCTCTTTACCTCTCTGTGTTCAATCTATTATTCTGTCTTCTGTGATTGATTCATTCTTGTTTTAAGCAGAGGAATCGCTCGGACTGGTCGCCAGCGATGGTTCCTCAACATGTTATCAGCACGACTTCGCTCCGGTGAACGAAGGTAATCATCGAAGCACAGATTGAATTTTCTAGATCGCTTTGAATTCACATTTTCTTTCGTGTTCTAGATTGAATCTCTACGGTGTAAATCCGCCCTAATCTACTATGAGCAGACTTGAAGTCGCCGGCACAATGTCGATCGGTAGATTGTGAAACAGGGTAGATATTGATTGTACTGTAAATTAAAAACGAAAGTATTATGCATTGGTTTTCCTGTTCGTTTACTGCACAGAAAATTGCATCTTTTCTTTTCTGTTCAGCCTATGCACAGTGAAAAAAAACCCGGGCACTGCCGCTGCGCTTGCATGTGCGCCGCCTGCTGCCGGCCAGCAGCCGGCGCTGCCACCCCGACGCCCGGCCGACGCCTCCCGCACAAAGCATCGCCGCCACCGACCTGCATGGTGGTTGCCGCCGCTCGGTTCGACCGGGGCCCGCAGACGCCGACCGTAGAGCCGTGCGCCTCATTGGCCGGAGCATTAGGCTGCGCCGTCGCACACTGGTCCACGCAGCAGCAGCCGGCCCGCAGCCGTGCCGACCCGATCCGCCGCCCGCACGCGTGCCGGACTGCCCGCTGTTGGATTTGATCTAAGGCCAAAACGGCCAGAAAAAGGAAACATGGGGAAATCCACGTTTCCCTGATTTCAGCGCCCTGATCGGGGGAACCTTTCCAACTCATGGTTACGGTCCCCCGTTGCAACAGCGTATATATAAAGGATGGGTACCGGCCTCTCCCGAGTGACAACGTTCGCGTGAGAGCCAAAACCCCATACAACCCTAAGGACCCGATCTCCTACGCGCTGTTTAGCAACGGGAAGGCCGTCGCCGCCGCCTCTGCAGGACCTCGCCGGCGACTACCCGGACTACGATGCCTCCCCGATCTGCACCGACTCTACCTCACGCCTGCATCACGCAGGCACGGGTCTTCCGCTAATGGCGTTCATCGGCGACCGTGAGTCATCTCCCAACTCCCCATGCCTAGGTGTTCATGTTCAGTTCTAGGGTTAAGACTAATGCATGATGGTTAAGGCTCTAACATTTGGTATCAGAGCACCCCTAGAAATCTTCATGAACCCTAACCGGTTTTGGATCTAAGGTTTAATGTCTCGGGTAGCATGTAGAAGGAGATGATTCAAGTTTGATTGGCAAAATCCTAATGAAAAACCCTAAAGAAAAATCTCCCGAACCCTAAATCCCCAAATCAAGAACAAAAAAAAAAGGAAGAAGGGGAGGGGATCGGGCTTACCGTGGGAGCCGCCGCCGCACTGCGCCGCTTCGGTGCCGCCGTGCTGGGCTGCCGCCCCGTGCGGGCGCCGCCGTGCGCCGCTGCCGCCGCTCCCGCTCCGGCTGGGCCCGCTGCCGCTCCGCCCCGGGAGCGCGTCGCCGCCTTGCCGCTGCCGATCCGCCTCGCGGGAGCGCCCCTCCGCCCCGCGCTGCCGCTGGTCGCCCCGCGGGAGCCGCGCGAGCTGCCGTCGTGCTCCCGCTGCCCGCCGCCCGTCGCGCGCCGCGCTGCCGTGCGGACGCCGCCGCCCTTGGGCCGTGCTTTTCGGGAGCGGCCGAAATGAAGTTAGGGTTTTTTCCTTTTTTTGTGGGGAGCCGGCCGCCGGTGGTTTTGTTTGGGCTGGATTCACTCCAAGCCATCCGATCCTAATGAACGGCCGAGATCGGGAAAGGGGTTTTCTGATGGGCCGATGGAGGCCATGGGCCGCGCGCTTGGGGTGGCCCGAGCGCATGTATTGCGGGCCGGGAAGAAAGGGGATGGCTGCTGGGTTTCGGCCCAGCAGCGCATGTTGAAATATACATATATTTCAGTGTATATCTCAGTGTATATTTCATGTATATCTTATGTATTTCAGCATATATTTCATGTTTTAGGCTAATTGATGGGACTGTTGGGTTTTGGCCCAACAGCCATAACCTTTTTTTTATGTAATTATGGTTTATCTCATGTTTAATTAATGATTATTATTGATGTCTCTTATGAAATTATTAACGGATAATGTTGTTAAGCTGCTGAAAAATATTATGCCCTTTTCCGCTGCGTAAAGTTCTGCCCCTAATTGAATGGAACCAACGGGAAATTCAATTGGAGGGCTGTATTTAATTTTACATGCTATTACCTTTTGACCAACGTTAATTGTAATTGCATGTAATCAATTATGTTTATTTTTATGTTTAATTTTCGTCATGCTATTACTTTTTGACCAAAGTTAATTGTAATTGCATGCGATAAATTATGTTAAATTTTTCGTTTCTGCCCAACGGTGATGCGAAATTTTTTTTTATGAGCATGTTATTAATCATACCAACGTAAGATTAATTTTCATGCAAATTAATTATGCGTTTTCCTAATGAAAATTTTAAATTTTTTTTCAGCTGCTTCCGTTTCCGCTCATGTTAATGCTATTGAGCCACTTAATGGTAGTAACTTCCAGAAATGGAAGTTTACACTTATGACGACTTTTCAGCTCTTGGATCTGGACTACGCGTTCAGATTCGATGAGCCTGTCGCTCCTACTGAAGGGGAGGACAATTATGATGACAAACTGAAGGAATATAAAGCTAATGCTGAGAAGTGGGAGCGGTCTAACCGTGTTTCACTTGCTGTGATGAAAAACTCCATCAGTGAGGCCATAAGGGGAGCAATCCCTGAAAAGGAAAGGGTAAAGGACTATTTGTCCTCCATCGAGGATCATTTTAAGGGATCCTCTAAAGTTTATGCTACCACACTGATGCACAAGCTCATGAACACTAAGTACAATGGTACTGGAAATGTTCGTGAGCACATTATGACAATAATCAATATTGCTGCTAGACTTAAGACGATGGACATGGCTATTTCTGATGGTTTTGTTGTCCATTACATTATGATGTCTCTTCCCAAGCAATTTGAAGCTTTCAAGGTGAACTACAACACCATTAAGGACAAGTGGACCATGAGCGAGTTGATCGCTAATGTTTCACAGGAGGAAGAGAGGCTCAAGGCTGAGGGGGCTGCTGATTTTGTGAACCAAGTCGGCTCCTCAAATAAGGCTGGTCCCTCTAGAAATAGAGGTGGCTACAAAGGAAAGGGAAAGAAGGAGCAAACCTACTCCCCTTATCAGAAGCCACAGAAGCCACAGCACCCACAGCATCCTAAGGCGCCTAAAAACGCTTCAGGACCAGGGAGCTCAAATGAACAGAAGAAAAGTGGTGAATGTTACTTTTGTCAGTCGAAGGACCATTTCAAAGATGATTGTCCTGGATGGCTGAAATGGCTCGCCAAGAAAGGTACTTATGAAATCACTTTTGTTGATGAAACATTTTATGCTGATTTTCCAATAAATTCTTGGTGGATTGATTCTGGTGCCACTGTGCACGTTACGAATTCCTTGCAGGGATTCCATATGTTGAGAAGTCTCAGAGGGGAAAGAAGCCTTAGAGTGGCTAATGGGATGGAAGCCGAAATTCAAGCTATTGGATCAGTTTCTTTAGTTTTGAATAATGGTTTTGTAATGAAACTTAATGATGTTCTTTATGTTCGCTCGATGAGAAGAAACTTGATTTCCATTTCATTATTAGATAATGATGGATATTCTTGTAATTTTGGACACGGAATGTGTTTGATTTATTTTAATAATGATAATGTTGGTCGTGCCATCCGACACGACAAGCTTTATATGTTATCCCTGCAAGATTCTCCTATATCCATGAATGTATGTGATGTGAATAAAAAGCGCAAGCGAATTGATGAGACTTCGTCGAAATTGTGGCACTGTCGTTTGGGCCACATTTCGAGGGGGAGAATTGAACGTCTCATTAAAGAAGAAATTCTTCACCCTTTAGACTTTAATGATTCGGATGATCATTGCCTCGATTGTATCAAAGGCAAGTATGTAAAGCAAATAAAGAAAGGTGCTACTCGAAGCACAGGGATTTTGGAATTAATTCATACCGACATATGTGGTCCTTTCCCTGTGACATCAGTGGATGGTTATGATTCTTTTATCACGTTCACTGATGATTACTCACGTTATGGTTACATCTATCCTATTAAAGAAAGATCGGAGGCACTTGATAAATTTAAGATATTTAAGGCTGAAGTTGAAAATCAGCACAATCTAACGATTAAAGTAGTGCGCTCGGATCGTGGGGGAGAGTATTATGGGCGACACGCAACTTATGGGCAGATTCCTGGTCCTTTTGCCAGGTTCCTACAAGAAAATGGTATAGTCGCCCAGTATTCAATGCCTGGTGATCCCCAGCAAAATGGAGTTGCGGAAAGAAGAAACCGCACCCTTATGGACATGGTTCGAAGTATGTTGAGTTACTCCACTTTGCCTGTAAAGTTATGGATGGAAGCATTAAAGACCGCTGCACACATACTCAATCGGGTTCCCAGTAAATCAGTGCCCAAAACACCTTATGAATTATGGACTGGGAGAAAACCTAGTTTGAACTACCTCCATGTGTGGGGTTGTGCAGCTGAAGCTAAAGTATTTAACCCACATATTGGGAAATTAGATCCCAAGACTGTGAGTTGCCATTTTATTGGCTACCCTGATAGGTCTAAAGGGTACCGATTCTATTGTCCAGATCGTACCACAAAATTTGTAGAAACAAGGCACGCTGTGTTCTTGGAAAATGATGGCATCAGTGGTGACTTGGAGCCTAGGAAAATTGATCTTGAGGAGAAGCGGACTTATGTTGCTTCACCGCTAATCCGACAGAGTGATTTTCCTATGCCCCAAATGGTTGTGCCCACAGTTGATCCTGTAGTTGCAACTCCTGTTGCATCTCCAGTTAATTCTGTGGCCACTCCTTCTGTTGAGGGCTCTGAAAATACAAGTGCAATACCTAATGCTGAGCCTTCACAGCCCTCTGTGACAATTAATGAACAACCTGATGAGCCTACTAATGAACCTGTCAGGAGATCACAACGAGTGAGGAGATCTGCTATCTCAAGTGATTATGAGGTTTACTTAAATGAGGATGATCTTGAGAAGGCAGATGATCCTAGCTCTTATAAGGAAGCTATGAAGAGTAAGGATTCATCTAAGTGGCTAGATGCTATGAAAGATGAAATTAAGTCTATGGGCGATAATGGTGTTTGGGACTTAGTAGAAATTCCTAATGGAGCCAAAACAGTGGGCTGCAAATGGGTCTACAAAACAAAACGTGACTCCAAAGGGAGCATCGAAAGGTTTAAGGCGAGACTTGTAGCGAAAGGTTTTACACAAAGAGAAGGCATTGACTATAATGAAACCTTTTCGCCTGTCTCAACCAAAGATTCATTTAGAATCATAATGGCACTCACAGCACATTTTGATTTAGAGTTGCACCAAATGGATGTTAAGACTGCATTCCTGAATGGAGACTTGTATGAGGACGTTTACATGACACAACCGGAAGGTTTTGTTGTGGAAGGCGAGGAACATTTGGGATGCAAGCTAAGGAAATCCATATATGGCCTGAAGCAAGCTTCTAGGCAATGGTACCTTAAGTTTGATGAAATCATAAGGAAATTTGGATTTAAGGAGAATGATGTTGATAATTGTACATATGTTAAGTTCAGGGGGAGTAATTACACCTTCTTAATTCTTTATGTGGACGATATATTATTGGCCAGCAGCAGTGTGGACATGCTGCGGGAAACTAAAAGATTTCTCTCGTCCAATTTTGATATGAAGGATCTCGGTGAAGCATCTTATGTTCTTGGTATTGAAATTCACCGAGATAGGTCCAAAGGAACATTAGGTTTATCACAAAAGGCATACATTGACAGAGTACTAAAGAGATACAATATGCATAAATGCTCTGCCTCGCCTGCTCCTATTGTTAAGGGCGATAAGTTTGGGAAATTTCAATGCCCAAAGAATGACTATGAATCTGATCAGATGAAGGCTATACCTTACGCTTCTGCTGTCGGAAGTATTATGTATGCTCAAGTATGTACGCGCCCTGATTTAGCTTTTGTTACCGGGATGCTTGGCAGATATCAGTCAAATCCAGGACCGGACCACTAGAAAGCCGTTAAGAAAGTCCTACGCTATATGCAAGGCACTAAAGGTCACATGCTCACATATAGAAAAAGCGATAACCTTGAGGTTGTCGGCTATTCTGATGCTGATTTTGCGGGGTGTAAAGACACTAAGAAGTCCACATCAGGTTACATTTTCACCCTCGCAGGAGCAGCAATATCATGGAAAAGTGTAAAGCAAACACTTACTGCATCGTCGACAATGCAGGCTGAATTTGTGGCATGTTATGAGGCTACCGGGCAGGCTGTATGGCTTAAGAACTTTATCCCGGGATTGAGAGTGGTAGACAGCATTTCTAAGCCACTCATTTTGTACTGCGATAATCAACCCGCAGTTTTCTATTCGAGTAACAACAAGTCAAGTGCAGCTGCCAAGCACATTGACATAAAGTATCATGTTGTGAAAGATAGAGTCCAGGATCAAACAATTAAGATTGAGCATATTGGAACTAAATTTATGCTTGCGGATCCGCTCACAAAAGGTTTACCACCCAATATTTTTCGTGATCATGTTGCCGGCATGGGTTTTATTGGAGAGCCTGTGATCCTGGAATAAGAGGACCATATAAAGTAACCAACTCCCATGAAGTATTATGTTATCCGATTGATATAGAATGGAGCACTATAAGTACTGTTGTCCAGCGGTATTTAATTGACTGTTGTGACGCATTATTTTGGTGTGAAGTTTTATTGAGAGAGGGCTTATGACGTTTAGCCTTACGATCAAGGGGGAGAATGTTGGATTTGATCTAAGGCCAAAACGGCCAGAAAAAGGAAACATGGGGAAATCCACGTTTCCCTGATTTCAGCGCCCTGATCGGGGGAACCTTTCCAACTCATGGTTACGGTCCCCCGTTGCAACAGCGTATATATAAAGGATGGGTACCGGCCTCTCCCGAGTGACAACGTTCGCGTGAGAGCCAAAACCCCATACAACCCTAAGGACCCGATCTCCTACGCGCTGTTTAGCAACGGGAAGGCCGTCGCCGCCGCCTCTGCAGGACCTCGCCGGCGACTACCCGGACTCCGACGCCTCCCCGATCTGCACCGACTCTACCTCACGCCTGCATCACGCAGGCACGGGTCTTCCGCTAATGGCGTTCATCGGCGACCGTGAGTCATCTCCCAACTCCCCATGCCTAGGTGTTCATGTTCAGTTCTAGGGTTAAGACTAATGCATGATGGTTAAGGCTCTAACACCCGCATGTGGCCACGCGCCGCCTGAGGCCGCCTCCGCCCCGCCCGGTTCGCCGCCGCACGGCACCCAACCGCCGACTTCTTGCCGCCCCGCGCCCTAAAAGCCACAGTAGTCTTCTCCTTTCTTCCCCAACTGCAAAAGTACATGAAATGGAGCAGAAGAAATGAAAGTATTAAGTACAATAAATGAAGCACCAACCACAGGTATTCGGGAACCTCTTAAGATAATCGGCAACTGGCTCGTTGAAACATTGCCTAATCGCCGTTAGATCGCTCAAAAGCAACTCCACGGTTTCATAATAGAAGTACTCATGAAATTTGTGTTCTATTATGGGCTTGTTCTTTTTGGCCGCGGCTTGTAGCTTTTGGCTGCGGTTTATGGCTTTTAGGCTATTTGTACAAGAAATTACAGAGTAACAGGAATTTACGTACTTTTTTTGCCGATATAAATGAAGTCAGTAAAATATGTACTATAATTAACTAGTAGACTCTATCTTGAAAAATACTTCGTTTAAAAGCTAATTACTGTAGAAAAGCTGAAAAGCAGCTTTTAGAAGCTGAAAAGAACAGGACCTGTATCTGCTCATGTATGCCCTGAATTATGTGGAACCACGTAAAAGCCGACCTGGCAGAGATAATGGGGAAAAAATGCAATCGCAGGGTGGCTTGTCAGCATTGAGGAGCCGAAGCCAAGGGTGAGATTGATGACAGATTGGCAACGACGGAAAATCCCAATTCTTCCATCACGCTTCTTAGCAAAGCATTGCCGATACCTTTCTCCGATCTCCCACTGTTGTCCTGTGATCTCCTCCCAAGCGTCATCAGGAAGTTCTTCAAACTCCAGGATAACGATGCTGTCTTCACCAATTGTGCCTTTTTCATTCACTTAATGAAATTTTCCCTTAATCTAAAAAAAATTAATTGATGAACAAAGTCGAATCACATATAAAGAATTGGACCTACAAGCTACAAAACTACTCCTAGTGCAAGGAAAAATAATGCGAAAAAGTAAGAGTTGCGCTTGCACTTTTCTCCGTCAACCGCCACAGGGTATAAATAGCCGAAGCCACGACTCCTAAAGTGGCCGACTCAAATACGGAATCTATTTCGAACCGCCCTCTTTGTATCGGCCCAACTTGTTCTCAAGGCTCTTTTTTTGCAAAAATGAAAATATCACAAAGGCGAGGCCCCAAAGATTGCAGAGTTCACAAAGCTCTATTGGTGCACTTTTGAGAGCCTTTGAGGCAAGGCCTCACTGACCGTTAGATCGAGCCTTTGAACCAGCTCCCAAGTGCAGCACGGGTTGGCGCCGCCATGCCAACGCCCTTCTCCGCGCCGAAGAATTAGGCTTTTTTCTTTTTTCTTTTTTTGGGGGGGGGGGGGGGGGGTCAGGTATTACACGTACGCCTTGTGATGCGCTGTTATATCGAGAGAATAAGCATCATTATTTAGTTCATTACTGTGGTCTGTGTGTTCGCACGTAATTCAAGCGTTTTGCGCTTTTTGCTCGTGCCGGATCCGCGGTTAAGATTTGTCTGGCCATGCTGTTCTCTTGGCCTACAGAATACGGGCTCAAAGTCGGAACTCCTTGACTTGCTCGGCCTAACCAAACCATGTGTTTTTACAAGGATAAGCCAGGAATATTAACATTCTTCCAACAACGTTTGTCCAACCGCTGATATAATATTCTTCCAACAACGTTTGTTATTTGAAAGTTAAAAGTTATTTGAAATATATTGGTTTTTTAATATAAATTTTTACTTTTTTTGCATTATTTGTAGAGATATAATGGTATTTTTATTTTTCTTTAATTAAATACATCAGAAAAAGTTAACAATCGCTATAATACTATTTCAACTAAAGGCTAAAAGCAACAACACTTTAAAACAGAGTTTAGCCTGGCACACCGCCACATTTTTCTTTGCCTCTCCTTGTTTCTAAGTTGCCTAGCGCGCTCGCCTCAGCACGCTACCTTTGCCTGCCGGTGCTGCAGAACACTCCGCCAAGTCGAGTTATGACGCATCAAAAGTTCAAAACACACACATAAACACACGAGGAGTACAACCGATATCAAGATTACAGGCAGCTTCCTTGGTGTAAGTTCGGGGCGTTTCAAGTGAAAAGTATGATTTAGTGAAAAATCTGTGAAAATCAAACTTACAAGTTTTCAAAATTCCCTACATCTATAATAGTTTTTTGAGAATTTTTAGAAAATCTGTTGATGTCCTTTCTACAGATAATACAAAGGAAAAAAGTAAAAAAAAAACCAAAAAAGGCCTACTCAGGACATGAGAAAATCTTTTGAATTGTGGTTGATATGCGTTGCTTGTTTGTTACTAGCCTACTCTGGATCTGATATACACAGATGCATCAATCGAAGCCATAAGCTACAAGCCAAAAACAAGGGGCTGGATCCTTCCCTAAAGCTTCGGCTAGTTCTATTCTATTCTAACCTGACTGACTTGTGTCCTGTGAAAAGTGTTATACCACTCTACTATGGGAAATTTAACTTTTTGCCACCGTTAAGAATGCCACCTATCCAAATGTCATCCTCTTCGTTGCATTCAACAATTTGCCACTCTTAACATGTGCTTGACTAATTTTTTGCCACTTTCGAGCCCACGAAGCGCCATGTCAGCGCCTCCCCGCCCCCGCTGGCCCGCCATGTCAGCGCCTCCCCGCCCCGCTCGCCGGCGCCGGCGCCTGCGCCGCCGCGCGCGCCTCCCCGCTCGCCGGCGCCGCCTCCGCCTCCGTCCCCGCGCCTCCCCGCTCGCCCGCGCCGCCTCCGTCCCCGCGCCGTCGGAGAGCACGAGGCGCGGGGACGGAGGCGGAGGCGGCGCCGGCGAGCGGGGAGGCGCGGGGCGGGGAGGCGTTGACATGGCGCTTCGTGGGCTCGAAAGTGGCAAAAAATTAGTCAAGCACATGTTAAGAGTGGCAAATTATTGAATGCAACGAAGAGGATGGCATTTGGATAGATGTCATTCTTAACGGTGGCAAAAAGTTAAATTTCCCCTCTACTATAGTTAAGACTTCCAAAAGGTAAACAACAATTTGTCCTGCTACTAAAATTTGCAGACTCCAACTCGTCGATTTCTGGTAGCAAGCCCAGTCAATAATGAGTCGACGCTCCAGCGATGAAAGAAGACACGGTGGGTCTGATCGCCTTATTCTCCTCACCCATTTTTTCTCCTCAAATGAGTCTGATCGCTTGCAACTTGTAGCGATGAAAGTAAGACACGGTGTGGCACTATAACGCATTGGCCACAAGTTGCGCACATCCTCCCTCCAATGCTGTCACCATATGTCGCGCGAAGCCGGCGCCCCTTTGATGCTTGAAGGAAAATGACGTCTCAGCGAATGCAGATACGAGGAAAGGCATCCGTTTCAGCGACCGTAGACCGTCGGCCGACGACTAAAAAGTACTCCAGTCATCGACTCATCGGCATGCACTGATCAAAACAGCTGAAATCTCTCTCCGCCCAAACGCCCCACTTCCCGTGGGACGGCAAGGTCCACAAAAGCGACCCCTCCCAGATTATTTAAAGTGCGTCCGTCTTGCGACTGCTCCTGCAGCACCTGAGCAGAGGAGCACGACCACCACAAGGTTAGAGTTCCGAGCTAAACGCGCAAATGGACGACCAGGCGATGCCTTACGTACCTCAGCTCGACGATCCAGAGGTGATCGGAGGCGATGGCGAGCTTGGCGCCGGCCCTGACCACCTGCAGCAGCTCTTCCTCGACGCCGGCCGCGTCCTTGTGTTAGGCGGCTGGCTTGTCGTCACCCACTCATTCGGCAACCCCGGTGCAAACGCGGAGCATGTCTTGATCGGCTACGTTCTCCTGCTCCTTGGCGTCTTCCTGCTGACATTATCGCCCGTGGCGAACCAGCTGTTCCCTGGAGCTGCAGGGATTGGCGCCGCAGTGGCGAACGCCGTCGTGGACTACTTCGCGCCGGAGAACTAGCTTTTGGGAGGACAGGTAAGAAACAAACGTCATTAGTGTGGTCTGTGTCACTGTGTGTTAGCATGCAGTAGTACCCTGTTTCCGCTCTGCCTTCATGTCTGAGAGTATTGTATGGTGTGTGCTTGTACTGGATCTGCGGTTACGTGGAGTATTGTGTCGTTTGTGCTTGTGCTTGTACTGGATCTGAGGTTATGTGGTTGCTATCAGGTATTTTTATGGAAAACATGTTGTCATAATTTGTGACAAGAGATGTTGCTGTTGTCCCTTGTGCACCAAATTATCCTCCGACGTTTTAAAGTTTTTTTTTGGTTCGAATGTTTCGTCACTCGCTCTGTTATTCAATCTGTTAATTTGGTTGTCTGTGTTCATTTCGGCGTGCGAATTAACTTCTTTTTCCCTATTTGTGCTCTCAAATTAGCTAGTAGTTCTCTCTCCGGCAAGTTGTAAGCGAGTGCGTTGATATAGAACCGTTGGACGATACAACCGCCAGATGACACGCAAGCAATCCACCGGCCGTTGGACGAATTATTGTAGTCGCCCAACGGTCAGGCGACTAGAGTCCAATCGCACTAATTTTGCCAAATTTGCGCAAACACTACTAGATTTTTCATAGCTAACAGAGAGATGAGAGTCAGGTTTGAGGTGTGAAGAATGGAGGCCAGATGCCCCCTATTTATAAAAAAATTCATATTTTTTTTTCAAATTTTTGATATTTTTTAGAATTTTTTACATCCAAATGGTTAAAAACGGTTATTTTCGACGGGCCAAGCCGTGTCGGCACGACCCATTTGCGCCCATTGCAACCGTGTCGGGCTATGCCGGGCCGGCACGGCCCACTACTGTTATCGGGCTGTGTCGGAACGGCATGCCGCCTTCTCGGCCTAGACATAGCACGATCTACCGGGCCGTGCTAGCACGGTCCACACACTAAATGGATTGTACCGTATTTGAATCGGATCAATAGTAGCGGACCACAAATCAGACCAATAAAACCCGAACCATTGACCACCACCTGTACCAACCAACTTTTCCACCCTTCCCCTCGTGCGGCCACCAACTTTTCCACCCTTTCCCTCGCATCGTTTGTATTAAATCTCTCACTCTGTTTCTGTCTTGTCTTTGTATAACCGCTCGCTGCCCTTTTAAATCTTAATCCTCCTGGTCCTTTCGTACCACGAGGTCTGCAACAGCCAGTTCTCTAAACGTGCAGATGGGCGATGGCTTTCGTACCTCAACCCGCCGAGCCGGAGGTGATCGGTGGCCGCGCCGGCGAGCTTGGCGCCCTTGACCGCCTGAAGCACCGCTTCCACGACGCTGGCGGCATCCTTGTGCTCGGCGGCTGGCTCGTCATCACCTACTCGTTCGGCAACCCCGCCGCGAACACCGAGCACGTCCTCACGGGCTTCGTCCTGCTGCTTCTCGGCGTGTTCCTCATCTTGCTGTCGCCAGTGGCGAACCAGTTCCCTGGTGCAGCGCGGGCGGGCGCCGCACTGGATAACGCCGTCGCGAACTACTTCACGCCGGCTAGCTAGCTTTAATTTTGTGAGGTCAGGTATGTACGCCTCGCGATGCATTGTTATTAGTCGTTGATAAGGATCGTCAGTATTATCTGTGTGTGCATGTAACGCTCTGTTTTCGCCTTGGTTTCAGTTACACGTCCCTGAGTGTTGCGCGGTTGTGCTTGTACTGTGTCCTTAGTTAGAGCATCTCCAAGAGATTTTGTAAAATAAATCTCCAAAAACCACAATTTAAAGGATCTCTAAAGTAGATAGCTCTCCAAATTACTGGGACACCACAGCAGAGTCTTTAATCCACTCGGTATAAAGGGTCACGTCTCACGGATCCAAATTTTAATGGGCCACGTTCCGATCGGTGCCGCCAACCATCAGGCGTCATTGTTCGTTTGGCAAGACGCCGCCATCCATCCGCCCGGCCATAGCAACTATAATTGATGCCGCCATCCATCCGCCCCTACGTACCTTCGTCAGAGCATCTCCCAGCCATCGGTCGAAAGCCTGCAGCTGGGCACGGAGGGATTCCAGCCGCCGGGAAAGGCTGCAGCCGGCCAGGGCCGAGCCAGGTATGATTGCTGGTGGCTGTGGCCTCCTAGAATTATTTTTACCCTGGCCAAAAAATTACAACGCATCCTTCGATTTGTGTTTTCCCTAGATCCGAAGGTGGTCGTCTATCATGAATTTTCAAAGCTTCTTATTGAATCAAGTGGTGGATTCCTCGGATGATTCCGATGATGATGAAATATATGCTGCTGCTGCATATATAGCGACGGAGGGCATTTATACTGAACCGTTGCGTCGTGGCTCTATCGAGGGACATCGGGTATTGAACCGTGATAGAGTATCAGGTCACTCCAGACTTTATCAAGATTATTTCTCCGATGATCCTACATACGGTCCAAATTATTTCAGACGAAGGTTTGATTATAAACCCATTAAATTCTATTATATTGCATACAAGTGTACATGTGTTCATAATTTGTTTGTCACGGGTTTCGAATGAGGCGTCACGTGTTCGTGCGCATAATGAATGCCGTAGAAGAGCATGACGACTATTTCATGCAGAAGAGGAATGCAGCTGGTACCCTAGGACTATCTTGTTTGCAGAAGGTTACGGCGGCATTTCGAATGTTAGCTTATGGAGTAGCAGCTGATGCTACAGATGACTACGTTCGGATTGGTGAGAGTACTGCTCTAGAAAGTTTGAGAAAGTTTGTCACAGCTGTTGTTCAGGTTTTTGGACCTGAGTACATGAGATTGCCAGATGAAAATGATACTGCTAGATTACTTGCAATAGGTGAGAGCAGAGGTTTTCCGGGCATGCTTGGTTTCATAGACTGCATGCATTGGACTTGGAAAAATTGCCCTGTTGGATGGCAAGGCATGTATAAGGGGCATAAAAAGGAGCCTACAATCATACTGGAAGCAGTTGCGTCTAAAGATCTTTGGATTTGGCATGCATTCTTTGGGATGCCAGGTTCACACAATGACATAAATGTTCTCCAAAGATCTCCGATATTTGCAAGGCTTGCTGAAGGTGAAGGTCCACAGGTTAATTATAGTATTAATGGGAATGATTATACAATGGGTTATTATCTCGCAGATGGCATTTATCCATCATGGGCCACATTTGTGAAGACCATACCAGAGCCGAGAGGTAATAAGAACAAATACTTTGCAAAGGCACAAGAAGCTTGCAGGAAGGATGTTGAACGAGCATTTGGGGTTCTACAATCGCGCTTTCCTATTGTTCGGGGGCCAGCTCGTTTGTGGGACGAGGATACGCTTGGAGACATCATGAGGGCTTGCATCATTATGCACAACATGATAATCGAGGATGAGCGAGATGATGAAGTTGATTTCAGTTATGATGATGTGGGAGAAAAGGTGAAAATATCCCATTCCGATGTACCTGAGCTCGAAGATTTCATTCAAAATTACAAGAACATTAAGGACAAGGAAACTCACACACGACTTCAAGCCGACCTTGTTGAGCACTTGTGGCAAAATCATCCAGATTTGTACAACAATATTTCTGTTGATTGAACTTTACTACCGGGATATTACTGTTGATTGAACAGTAATATGATATCATAGGACTTTTAGATGGAGGCTAGAATATCCAGTTTTCGTCTTGTATTTAGATATTTAAAACCAATAAAACAATTTGAAAGCATGCCTTTTTTAGTAATAACCAAGGTCTTATTGGTGTTTTCCTTATCGCATAAAGGGTGGCAATTTACAAGACACAGGAGAGACCGAGAGAGGGCACAATGAAGATATTTGCTTCAGAGATAACATTCATAAGAACCAACGCAACGATGTTGATTCAAAATAAAATTCAGATATGGAGTATTTGTTCTTTTGCATAAGTTTTCAGTGTGTAATCTTTTGAGTGTTCATTCTTGGTAAAGATCCTAGGCCTGAATTAATTTGTAAAGTTAAATTGACTTGCAATATAGCTGAATGCAAACTTGCACTGTGCTCTTTCTCAAGAAAAAAAACATAATGCCAGTGAAGGTTATATTATATTACCAACAATAATCATTGTTTTACCAAGGAATCCTGACAGAATCAGATATGACCTTCTTCGATATCCAAAGAGTGGGATGGAATCACTGGAAGGCAACAGCAGAAGAGTCATAGTGCCATCAAGTGTACAAAAATAACAGAAAGAAATGTATACAGAAGTTTTTGTGAGACCTGACAAAGCCATAGAGGGGCTTGATCAACCATGGCAAGGATGAGAAACCAGATATAACTCCTTGTACTGGATCCAAACTCACATTGTACTAGATGATGTGTGCTTGTGGAGATCATGGGATCAAGGTCGGGACCAGTAAATCCATGGCCACCAATAACCATCAAACAGCAGACATCCACAATGGTGCATTAGAAAAAACGTTTGCATTGGCTGTACACTATTGCAGATTATCCAAATTCCAAAGTAAAGAAAATAACAGGTTGAGTCTTGAACCAAATTATTCAGTCATTTAACCTACAATAGTATATCACACATATATCTACTTACAAGTTACAGGACTATATTATTGGTAACATGAGAAGAGTACATTATCGACAAAACCTTTTAGTTAAAGAAACCACTAATCCCAAGATTTATTGACAAAACCTCATTCTGGATTCTTGACATGCTGGATGTGATGTTTTATTGTCTCAGTCAGAACAACTGAAAAGACAAGTTTGTAATCTAGCATCAAGTCTATTGATAGAAACAAGAGTTCAGAAGTTGACATGAACAATGAGCATCTGCAGTTAAGAAGTAAAATGTCACATATCACAAATGAAAACAATCTTGCCTGATGTCCGAAACTAAAAACAGGAACTAAAGGGCAGCCAGACTGGATAGCTAACTAGCATGCATTGGACTTATTCCTCCTACATGCACGTACTCTAGTAATTCAGACGTCTTGCAAGAATTTCCTCCTGGTGGCTAAGGTAGTACTCTTGCTGTTGGGCAGACATGGTACTAAGATCAACATGCATAATACTATCTTCATGCATCTCTCTCTCAAGCTCAAATTTTCTTTTCTCAAGGCTGATCCTTTCTTCCTCCAAAGCAAAGGCTTTTTTGCACCTCTCCTCTTTCTTCAACTCTTTGTCTGCATCAGCCTCCTTCTTCTTTGCCATAAGATAGTCCAATGCTTCGATGCTGGATTGGTGCCGTAATTTCTCTTTCTCCTTCTTCTTCCCTGCAGGCCTTTGTAGTGTACAAGTTGGCTGACCCTCAACACCAACCGCTGTGCTTACGCCTTTTCCTGCAGGAAGTAATGGTAACGAAGTACCAGGACTTGAATTGGTCGTGGTTTTCTGCTTCTTTGTTGCTGTTTTCTGAGTTTCGATGTGCTTGCGCCTATCCGCCCACTTGGCATGATTTTTCAAGATTTTCCAGCAATGCATGAAGGGGAAATTACGGTGGTGATTGTCTTCAGACTTGAACATTTTTAATGCATTCGCTTGCTGCAAAGCGGAAAACATATGAATGCATGAGAATTAGAAAAAATGATAGACAATTGGAAGGGCAAGGTATATCATCTAACCTTGTCATCAATAGACAATCCACTTTGATTTCTAGCCTCTATCCTCGATACACAACTAGCAAATATGTTCACATCATGTTGTATAGTAGACCACCGGTTCATTAGAGAGCTTTGCGAGCGAGTAGAAATGAATGTCTTCTTGTCATGGAAATAGTCATATATTCTTTTCCAGTACGTGCTACGTGATTGATCAACTCCTTGTATTGGATCCAAACTCACATTGAGCCATGCTGAGACCAACGTTTCATCCTCCTCAACACTGAAATTCTTGGACCTTTTCTGGTTCGATTGCACAGATGAAAGTACCACATCATTGGCTTGTATGGTTGCTGTAGGTGGTTCACTGGCAGGTGAAGCCTCTGGAAAAATTCCACGTGCAATCAGGCCTGTGAATCCGCCACCTTCATCCATGGCAGCTGTGACAAACAAGCAAAAAATAGTTATGAGTGATTGTGTTGATGGAAGCATGTGCTCTGATTAAAAACCGCTGATATGATACAATTATGTATCTACTGACATGATATATATTCAGTATATATATTCCCTGATCAAAGATCATCAGAACGGAGGCCTCATCCTTTTCTCTTCAAAGAGCACTGGATGCTGTTGTGTTAGGGTCAGTATGAAGGAACAGCTACAGACTCAATCTCATTTGGCACAATTATGTGAACTATATGGCCTTATATATTATCAGTGAACAGCTGCAGAGTTTCACAAACATACCAAATCATAAATGAGTCCTTCATGTATTATCAGTGAATGGCTTATTATCAATGACTGAATGAATATAAAATCCAATCTGAACTCCAATATAACCAATTCACTACTTTTCTCTTGACCACATCAAACAATGAGCAGAAAAAACAGTTGTACTTGTTACTGGTATCTCGTCGAGTACATTAACATGCTGCCTCAAAGAAATTGAAATCAATCTCACAAATTTGAGCACTACCACACATCGCCTATCTCAATTGCCAAAAAATAGCACTGCACAGCATGTAAGCATCTCACCTGAGGACATCTCTGCAGCCATCTCAGCAGAGCGCATCTCGTTGAAGGAGAAAGATGGAGTCCGGCCATCAACGCCAGCGGGAGGAAGGACTCGTCGGCGCTGGCCAACAACTCCGGCGTCCTCCAACCAGTGCAACGAGGTCTGGCCTTCCTGCTCGCACCCACCGGCTGCACGGATTGAAGAGGGGTCCCTAACTCCGGCAGACGGGGGAACCGGCAAGGACCATCCACCGTATCCCTGGCACGAGGAGGGACGAACTAGGTCACCTGGCGGCTGGGGCATAGTGACGGCGTGCAAGGCGGCGCTATTGACAGTAGCAGATGAGGCGCGCAGCAGATGAGGCTCTATTGGCGGGAGATAGAGCGTGCGCGGGAGGGGGACGAGCGCGGGAAAGGGACGCGCGCAGCAGATGAGGCGCGCGGGAAGGGAGGAAGGGCGCGCGGGAAGGGAGGAGCGACTCGGGATGCCGAGCGGCGAGACTCGCTTTTTCTTCCGAGCGGAACTCGCGGGATGGAGGATGGGGAAGTTGGAGAAGCCGATGGAGAGGCTGTTGGAAACGAGTTTTACCCGTAAATATCTAAATCGAATCTTACGGAGCCATTTACAACATCTGTTGGAGATGCTCTTATACGCCTATACTCCTATCATTCTCCCACTACGTACGTATGTGAAAATGTTCACAACTTACAAGCTATGACACGAGAAATTACGGATGGTGAGTTTGAAATTATCCTATGCCTTGTGTAGCTAGCAAGAAGTGCAGATTTGCAAGAAGATATCAATTAATATCATCGCAGTAGTAGCTACGTTTCTATCCTCGCGGCAATGCATACAAGTACAGAGGCGTGCGCACTGGCCATGGGTAAGTGGGCGAGATGGGCCAAGGAAAACACCAGGTACAACCGGGCCGGTGAGGCAGGACAACTACTCGGCTGATCCGGCCTGGCTTGTTTTCCTCATGGAAAAATATAGAATTGGAAGTTTCGAACCAGACCGGAAGATGTGTTGGGGCTATATGCTCAGCCAGACTAGACCATTAATTAATTTTCGAATTTGAGCCCGTGAAAAGCCGCTGGGCCGTCTGGCAGACTAGTGTAGATATTCTCAGGCCGAGTTCAGGTTAGTGTCGTCCTAGTCTTCTAGTCACTTTCGGCCTGTCCGTACTTCCTGGTACCGGTTCACAATATAGTACACGGGAATTCCTGCAGATTTTTGTAGGTATTAAATTGTTTCTTACAAAATTTATTTAAAATTTATGTGAAATTTCTGCATTTGAAGCCTGGATACGGCAGAGTTTGTAGAGAGCTGCAGCTTTGGCTAGAACGTGACGTGCTTAGTACTACCTTTTTGAATATGTCGCGCTGATTATGCACGATATACTAGAAGGAAACACCAGCTCCTGAGGAGTTGTACAGCATGTTCTCTGAGAAATTGTACATTTTTTGACAAATCTTTTCCTTTCTTTGCCCTTCAAAAAATGTCACTTTTTGCATGTGCCACACGTGTTTTTTTGGGGGGAACGTGTTGGGTTCAAGGGAGCGAAGGAGAGAAAAATAGACGCTAAGGCCCTGATCAATTCGGCTTCGGTTTCTGGCTTATTTTTCACTATTTATAAGTTTCGTCTTTTTCTGAATTTTTGGCTTTTTGTTGAGCTTTTTTGCCGGTTCTTTTTTTCCCCGTATTTGTTTGTATTATACGTAATGGGCTAACATATTTTTATATTTTTAAATTTTTTTAAATTTAATTATGCTAAATAAGCCTCTGTCAGCTACAGTGCTTTTTTCAGCCAGCTACAGTATTTTCAGCCATAAGCCATGAGCTTTTCAGCCGAACCGATCACCACCTAAAGGTGGCAGGCGAAGAAACTAGGAGAAAAGGACGACAGGGGGCGGTAACTTTGCCAGTGTGACCACAGGATGCTCATCCATTAAAAGTGCGGTAGTTTTTGTTTTAAGTTATGGGCCTGGTTCTTTTTTAGATTTTGGTTTTAGCTTTTCTATAGTAATTAACTTTTAAACGAAGTGTCTTTTTAAGATAGGGTCTACTAGTTAATTGTAGTACATACTGTACTGACTTCATTTATATCAACAAAAATAGCACGTAAGTTTCCGTTACTCTGTAATCTCTCACACGAACAGCCCAAAAGCCACAAGTCACAGCCAAAAAGAACAGACCCATGGTTTTTGGCCTTTAGATGATTATGAGATATTGGAGGAAAATATATTCGTGTTGAGAAGTTACTCCGTCGTCGGCCGTCGCCACGCAAGCAGTGCCGCCTGCGCCACCTGACCGCACGGCCAAATCAGCTCCGGCCGACTGCCGCTACTTGCCGCCACGGCCAATCACCGCCGCCGCCACCGTAACACCATCGCCATGCGCCTCTCCGCTGCCGCACGCCCTTGCGCCGCCGCCTCCCTTGCACCGCCGCTTATGTCGCTCAGCCGCCTGCGCCGCTCGATCAGCCGCACCGCCCACGCCTCACAGCCCGCTGCTACCACCGCGCGCGCTCGGCCTTGCGCTGCCGCCTGCACTTGGTTGCACGCCACCCTCTTACCGAGCCCGTGCGCCGCTGGTTGCACACGAGGAAGGAGAGAGAGAGATTAGATGGATAGATGAGAGATGAGAGAGAGAACCTATAAAAGAAGAGCAGGCAAGGCCCAGCGAGGAAAGATTAATCTACCCTTTTAAAGAGGCCCTAATTAGAGGTTAATTGAGGTTTTGTCTCTCTTTTTCTTTTGCGTGACCCTTTTTCAAAGACATAGCCTAAAAGAACTACTAAACTCAAGCCTATTCCTTTATTTGTAGGTTGTTAAGATTTTCATATCTACACCATTATGATTACTGATTTACAGACACTGATCCAGTGAATCCCGCATCTTGTACTTTTTTTAGACGTCTAGGCTTACGTTCGCAAGTTCTAGAATAGGAAAATCTCTATTGTGTCACGGTGATATTAGCCAATTTGTGTAACGTGTCAATATTGACACGTGTCAAAACACTGTAGTAAAACTTTGCGGCGGAGACCCAATCCCGGGGGAAAACTGCTCTAGTGTTTTTGACTTGCTACCGTACTTACTGTAGTATTCTTTGGCATATGTCAGTTACATAAATTGGCTTACTGTAGTATTCTTTGGCATATGTCAGTTACATAAATTGGCTTGTATCACCGTAATACAGTAGAAATCTTCCAAGAATAGCGGGGTAAATGTAGGGTAACGAGGCATTGCACGACTAACGAGGCATTACACGAATATAACCTAAGCAACACATACTTTCGTTCCTAGTCATCCGCCCGAAGTTCAAAAAAAAAAAAAGTCATCCGCCCGAGTGGAAAAAAACAGCGTCGTCGGCCCAGATCGAACAAGGAGGCATTGCACGAATATAACCTAACCAATATATAATACTTTCGTTCCTAGTCATCCGCCCAGACTGAACACCCGCTTCCTTATAAATGTCATCGACTCCCTCCCCTTGTACCTCCAACGCTCCATAGCTCCCAGGCCAAGCAGCCACACTGCACCAATGGTCGAGGAGCGAGGAGAGATGCCTAATTACCTGCAAGAGCAGCTCCAGCTCGACATGCCGGCCATCGTCCTTGCGCGCCGTGACCACCCCCAGCAGCTCTTCCTCAACACCGGCCGCGCGCTCATGTTGTGCGGAGCACTCATCGCCGTCTCAAGCGTGGGGAACCCCGCAGCCGACGCCATGCACGCCTTCCTCGGCTTCCTCCTCTGGATTCTTGGCGTGACCCTCCTGACGCTCATGCCCGTGGCACGCCAGTTCCCACGAGCCGCATGGGTCGGCGTCACCTTGGCCTGCGCCGTCCTCAAGTATTTCTTCGCGCCATGGAACTAGCTCGGTCGGATCGGGCCATGGCACGCTTAATTTGTAAGTTTCTGTTCGTCAATAAGGGTATTGCTATTGTGTATCGTTCTGTCTGTCCTGGCTTGCTATGTCTCCCCGTTTGTTCTGTTTCTGAGGGTCACATGATGTACTGGTGTAGCAATTGCCATCAAAGATATGTACGTAGTTGAACTTGTAGTACCATGCCAGCATGCCTGTATGCCATGGTGATGCGCTGGTTAAACGAAATAAAATGGTGTACTATATGGTGCAATATCATCTCCGCAGGCTTGCGCTTGTTCTTAGTTTCGTGAAATCAAGCTCAACTGTGGCGCGGCAATATATTCTAGGGAGATTGGATCATATACTCTCTCTTTAGTTGGGAAATTGAGGATTTACCCTTCACATCTCAATGACACGTGGGGTCATCATAAGTTACTGACACGTGGGCCAGGAGGGTAAATCCTTAATTTCTATCTAAATGGAGGGTATATGATCAATTTTTTTCTATATTCTAAAAGTACAGGCTATGTTATGGATGTGATCCCCGGCAACAGTCCAGAGCCCACATGTGATAGACTCGGGCCGAAATCTTGTTCCCCTGTAGGCTATGCACATCCTCGAAGCTATGGACTTGTTTAGACTGCTGGGCCTGTGCCTCTCTGCTCAAATTCTGCTGCTCCGCTTATCCTGAACTTCTCGGCTCCAACCCGCTTAGGCTTGGTGCGACCCGGCTTCAATTTATCGTGAAACAGGCCTGGTAAAGCTAAGCCCAGAAAAATTCCAGTTCTGCAAACCAGCCCGAGTGGATGAACGGAATCAAGGAAAGAGCCAGGAAAGAAGACAAGCAAAGAGATCTCGGAGTAGTACTGCCACACCTAGCACTTTTGATTTTGATCAATCAAACATTATAATAGTTAACAATTAATATTTTCTGCATATTTAGTTTGGTTGTATTAAAATAATGTGGTTAGATTTAGGTGCCGTTCGGTTGGACTGAAATAAGTTGGTTTATGGCTAAAATTACACTGTAGCTAATAGTGGTTTATTTTGCGTAACTAAATTTAAAAAAATAAAAAAACAGATTAGTTCATCATGGACAATGCAAACGAATACAGAAATAGTGAAAAATAAATCAGAAATCAGAAGTTTAAGTTGAAATGAGCGAAGCCTTATTATAACAAATATCTTTTTATAACACTATACTTTTATAACATTCATAATTGTATTAATATAAAACTAATGCCCAAAGCCTAACTTTAGAAACCGTAAAAATCAAGAATGCCAAATATTATAAATAGAGGAGTATAAATAGGATTATAGGAGTACTATACCAGCTGTGTAGCTGATGTCTCTGTCTGATCGTTTTATTTGGTTCTCTCTCAAACTCCGTGAGGGTTAGATCTCGACAGTCCGCACTTTAGATCCAACGGCTCGATGGAGTTGAATATCTTGAATATAAAAATAACTTTCTCTTGGCATGAGCACGACTCAGAAACAGACAACATTTCGCTTTTGCTTTTATTTATTTTTACAGTAACTAGCTTTTAAACAAAATATCTTTTTAAGATGGATCTACTAGTTAATTGTAGTACATACTGTACTGACTTCATTTATATCAGCAAAAATCATACGTGAGTTCTGTTATTCTGTAATCTCTCACACGAACAACCCAAAAACCATAAACCACAGTCAAAAACCATAAGTTTCAGCCAAAAAGAACAAGTCTAATACCTCAATCTTGCAAAAGCAAAAAGAAGAAAGGGAGGAAAGGCTAATAAAACCTAAAAATCCCTAAACACATCCATAAGTAGTATTCCTTTTCAATTTGCACCTCTATCTTATTTTTATATATTTTGCCTCTATAAATTAAGTTGGCGTGCAAATACTTCCACCTAGACCACCATGTTAGCACTATTTCTTGTAATTTTAATTATCGTTGTCTTAGTATCCATTTAAATGATTTTAATAATTGTTTCAGATTTAAGTGATTTCAATACATAATTTCAAAGCAATCAAACGTATAGTTGATGGAATCAAAACCAGTTTTGGCACTGTTTCATAGCGTATTTACAAAAATAGCAATATGCGGGAGGTATTAACAAAAATGTCATTTTTGCCGCCGGCGGACTGGGCGGCAGCACCCGCGAGGCAACACATGGCGCTATCGCCGGCGGCAGGCTCCTGTCACCCAGCCAGCAAGCCGCAGGCCACCTAATTAGCCGGCCTAATTACCTGCCTAATTTTTCCAGTTTAGTATTTGTTTGAATTTTTAAATATACCAAATGAGCTCAAAAAATAACAAAAATTTATGTACAACCTTCTGACACATCGTTACTTGTAGTGTAATTTTTAGGAAATTTTATCCGTGATGAATGTTGCTCAAAAATTCATACAATTTTGATATTTTTATGAGTTTTTAGATATAGCAAACGAGCTCCAAAAATTATGAAATTTTATGTGAAGCCTCCCGATATAATAATAGTTATTTCATAATTTGTTGGGAATTTTATCTACTCTAAATTTGCCATATTTATTCGATTTAACTTAATCATGAATTTAACGATTCTCACACATGTTTTGAAGTGCATGTGTCGGCCAATCGTGGTATATATCATTTGCTGCTATTTGGTTTGCACAATTGTCATGCTCTCTATATGTGCCCCTCTCGCACGCTCTCTCGTTACTAATGTCATTTGGACATGTGTTGGCTTGACATAACGGCCCCCCTCGCCCGCTCTCTCATCGGCACAAATGTTAGTGCAACCATGTTGCCCCGTCTCGCTTGCGACGTCGTGTGCACATATGTCACTTTTATCGTGGTATCCACTGTCGCCTGTGGTGGTGCACGTCGACAACGCGTCTGTAATTTCCGGTGGGAACACACCGGATTCTTTTTTCGCTCGCTTCAAATACAAAGCTCTCGCAATCGCTCATTGCTCATGTAAACTTCGTTTCTCTTCTTGTAGGAAGAATAACCTTCTGCGTCATACAGTAACATAGCATGGCAGAGATCGAGGGCCAGTCGGAGCGGGGTCTCCAAAGGAAGACCTTCCCCTGGAAAGGAGGGAGGACTTCAGCCGTAACTACTGCTTGAGGCCAAACAGGGGGGCTCAACCGGTATGGCCAAAATGCAGACACAAGAAGGACACAGTTGTGCAGGTCCTCGATGGCCATTTCGATGGCAGGCGACGTTTCTTCCAATGCCCACACTCTGGGGTACAATTAACCAATAGTTTATTTTGTCTTACTGGTAATAGCACTTCCATGTTAACCATCATTTTGTGCAGATGGTGAAATGCAACTTCGCCCACTGGATCGATCCTTCCTATGAACACTATGTTATGAGGTACGTGGATACACTATGGGAGCAAATCTTAGAGATGGAGGCGCAGATTGGCAGTCTCAATAAGGAGAACGATGACCTCCGGCAACAGATGCAGCGTGGAAGGGGCAACGAGGAGGTCATCAATATAGAAAGTTCGTATGATCCCACATGCTGTTGCGCAAATCCTAGCTGCATATGTGCGTGCTACTACAACGACGGCCAGCCACGTCCGAGACGCCCCCCATAGCAACACTCCATGTTGGTACCACGAGGCACCTTCTATCAGTAGACACGCACCAGAGAAGGTTATAGCATGTAGCTCATGGTTATGTTCAGTGTTGTAAGGCATATAAGTGAATGGTATATGCGTCATTGCGGTTGTTGTTTTTTGAGTGGACTGTTGAAATGTTGTATCATGTACATTAAACTAGAGGGGTCGATCTGCATTGAACAAACTTTATGAAATACATCTCAAATGGGTACAAATATGAATTAATGTGATACAGTAAAAGATACATGAGATTATGACACTGAGTGGCGACCAAACGAGCTCGGTTTGTTGGGGCAATCCTTCAATGAGTGCCTGAAGGTCCTACATATTTGGCATTTCACTGTGCGGGAAATGCTGGTACGTTGGCTCACATCCATATCGTTCTAGAAGTGCCGTGTGTGCCGATGTCCCTTCTTAATTATCTTCAACTCCTTGTTGGGGGCCCATTGCAGCATATCCGGCCAAAGATCCCTATAGTTCATGTCCAAGCCCTACGAGGAAACTCTGCATTCCATGTATTGAAAAGGTGTTGTATGTCATAGTAGTCTGAGGTATACGGCTTGGACATTTGCCTCATTTGCGCACATGCCTTGTACACATGTGAGCATGGCTTGTGCAAGAGCGTCGGCTTGTTGCAGATGCATGTTGCCACATCACCCAGGACGCATGCCTGTTTTATTTCACTTCTGGCATGACTGTTCACATATTTTTGCCGAAGCCTTATCTCGTACTTCCTCCGGAGGCCATCGATTACCCGGGTATCGTGCATTCTGGCTTTCTCCATCTTCAGTTCCATATGTCTCTGCATGTTCTCAGACTATTTGTTGCCTTCGTCTATTTGACGCTTGGCTGCAGTGGCTCTATTGACGAAATAACCAACAGTGCGAGCTCATGTCTCCTCCACAACCGCGGTGATAGGGAGGCACCGCACGCCTTTCAGGATGCTGCTGTACACGTTGGACATGTTGGTCGTCATAATCCCATATCTCGCACCATCCATGTCATAGAGAAGGGATCATTTCTGTAATTCAGGAGCGTGCCGACAAATCCACTTGGAGAAACTTGTGGCACCGCAGGGTTGCTCTCCCTCCGTAGTTTGCCTTTCTAGCTCTGTCCAGATGGATTCAAATTTTTGCCTCTGGTTTTGCAGATACAATGCCTTGAACATCTTCACAACTTCCTGGCTACGGAACCGTGCGATCAAGTTAGATGCAAGATGTCTCATGCATCATTAGGTTTGCACGTCGTTCCACTGGTGAGGGGGTTCGGTCCCCTGTTGCATGGTATTTAGGCCCCGTTTGGCACAGCTCTAGCTCCGAGATCTATACTGGATCTGTAGTTTGTTGACTAAATTAAAGTGATTTAAATATTTTTATTTAATATATAATATAAATGAAATAAGTCATGTAAATGCACTTAACATGCCTGCAACTCTAGATCCAGAATTTTCTAGAGCTACAGATGACCAGCTCTAGGAAATCTACAGATTTCGTAGAGCTAGAGCTCTGCCAAACAGAGCCTTAGCGCGGCCATCAATCCAGCATTGCGATCCGTGATGACGCAAACGTTGGGTCGATCGCCAACCACTGCTTGCTTCACGTTCGCTAGGAACCATAGCCAACTAGACGTGTTCTCGCTTTCCACAATGGCAAATACCATAGGAGAAGCTGGTCATTCGCGTCAGCTGCCACCATGGTGAGAATGGTTCCCTTGTAACACCCTGTGAAAAAAGTGCCATCCATCGTGAGCACAGGACGACAAAACTTGAAGCCCTCAATGGCCTGGGCGAAAACCCAGAATAGTCGGTTCAGTATGAAGCAGTTGGGCCGTCCGTCAGCATCTGGACGCTCAAGCTTATTTATGTATGTGTTAGTGTTTGACTCGGCTATCTGGTGAAGCAATCTCGGCGCAAGGTTGTACGCCTCTTCATACATCCCATACATGGACTCGATGACCTTGTGCTTGGCTCGTCAGACCTTACTGTAGCTGACTAGATAGCCAGCCACATTGGCGACTTCTGACATGAGCATTTTTGGGGAGATGAAAACGTCCACCGCAACCAGGTGGCTAATGATGCTTGCCACATATCCTGAAGTCATGTTCCGATGATGGCGCAGGGGCTCGCTGAGCACGCAAGTGTGGTCGATCATCGTCTTGATCGAGAAAGCTGAGCCAAAAATTTTGGCTCATTGAGCGTTGATCTTTGTGGAGCAACCTTCAACTACGCACTTTACAGCGTAATTGGTTGGGTTGGACCGGTGCACTCGGTACACACGGTTGATAGATAAGGCGTACCGTGAAATAGCTTGTTGCACAGCTGCCTTGCTAGGGAAGCGCTGCCCAATTAGGAGGGTATCAGCTTGAAACCCCCACTAGGACCCTTCTTCATGCAGCAGTACGAGGGAACGTACCACAACATCATCATGCCTAGAGGACACATATGGCACATCCGACGACACAATTCCCCCTGGTGGACCACCCGTCTACTGTCCGTCGTCCTCGCTATCATCAGAGTCTAGGTCAGTATCCTCGTCGGACTCCAACCCAAGCGGCTCGTTTGGTACATACTCATGGCAGTCAATTCGAGTTGACCACTGTAACATCCCAAAAATTTGAAGTTTGAAAATGTGAAACTTTTTGAATTATATTTGGAATATATTTTATTTGAATTTGAATTTTATGGTATTTTCCTAAAATTTGGATGAGGTTCCACTAACTTAAGAAGTTCAAAAAAAAAAGAAACAAACACTAGTGATGTCATACAAATGTGCAATTAATAGAGAACAAAAATTTAAAATGCGAATATGAAAAGATGATGCATAAAAGGAAGGGAGTAAATTGAATTAAAACATAAATTTTCATTTTGGAAATAATGGCAGCAAAAGTAAATAAGTAAAACACAAATATATACACACACACACACACATGTACATATATGTATACAAATTGAACATATGCAAAGGAGGGTTTAGCAATATAGGAAATAAAAATATGAAAAATTAAGCAAGCGTGATGAGGAAAATATAAAATGTATGAACAAGAATATACATAAATGAGTAGATACATAATTAATTAATAGAAAAAAGAGGCCAGGCCGGCCAAATGGCCCGGCCCAACCCCTATTTTCCCACTCGCTACCAGCCGGCCCAGCTACCCCCCACTCGCACTGTGCTCCTTTCTTCTCCCCGTGCCCGCTCACCTCACCGCAGCGGCTCGGCCCGCCCCGCACCCGCGCTTTGGACCGGGGGGCATCGTCGCCTTCGGACCAGCGGTCTCTAGCGCCCCTCCACGCGCATCAATAGGGCCCCATCATCGTCCCATCCTCCTGCTCGCTCCGTCGCATCACGCGGCGCGCGGCGCAAAAGCCGTAGCGCGAGCATTGAGCCGCGCGCCCGGATTCGCGGCAGCATCTCCGCCTGCCACCGCGCCGTCCCCACTCCTCTGCAGCTACAAGAGGCCACTGGCTCCCCATTCCTTCCCCCGCACGAGCCATTTTCTTCTTCCCCTTTCCCCTCTTTCTTCCACCGTGCGCAGGCCGCCGCCGCCAATCCCACCGCCTCCTCCTCCCCGGTCATCCCCCCTTCGATTCCTCGCCTGAGGAGCATCATCTCGGCACCCATGGGCCTCCCCAACCACCGCCGGAGCCTCTCCTCCACCCCAAGTCGCCGGTGCCACGGTTCTCCCCGCGCCGCCCATGGCCACCACCGCCAGCTCACCTCAACCCCTCTCCCGCTCGACCAATCCCGAGGTAAACCTCCCTGTACCTCCCTAATGCTCACGCACGTTGTAAGACCGAGGAGGCCGACTAGAGGGGGGGTGAATAGGAGGTTTTAAAATTTTTGTCTAATTCTAATTAGCAATTTTAAACTTGATGGATGGATAGAGCAAGATACCACTAACACCCCTAATCAACCTAGAGAGGTACAAACAGACACTAGCACAAGTAATCGACTAAGAGCAACAACGAATGGTAGAGAACAACAATTGCTACTCTAACTAAGCAAGCAATCAAGTAATATGAATGAAGAGCGTTGCTTGAATGAAAATGATCACAAGAGAGCAAACCACAATTGACACGATTACTTTTTACCGTGGTGATCGGAGACTTGCCGGTCTCCCCTAGTCCACGTTGAGGTAAGCCCGAACGAATCGGACCGGCTCCACGAATGAGCCTAAGCACCTCGATCACTATTGGTAGCCCTTTCCCTCTCCGGGTAGGCGAGCTCCGAGCCTTCACAATCTTCCGGGCCTTCTCACAATCTTCTTGAGAAGATCACCGAAACTCCACCAAGCCGTCTAGGTGCCGGCAAGTACCAAGAGAATAGACCACTGCGGCTTGATCTCACTCAAGTGCTCAATGGATCAACTAGAATGCAATGCACTTGAATTTTGGGTCAACTACCTCAAATGAATGCACAAGTGAGTGAATGAGGTGTGAGAGGTTTCACTAGGCTCAAATGTATTCAATGGATGTTCAACCACATGTCCAAGTTCTGGTGGGGGTGTATTTATACCCTCACCAACCTCAAATAGCCGTTACAATAAACAATCCTGAAAATTCAGGAAATCCGGAACTACCGCAGGCAAAACCGCGGTACTTCCGGACCCTCGCTGACCGGTCAGAACGGCTATGTCAGAGAGTCAGAAGTAACCGTTGGTCAATGAGTGCGGTACTACCGCCGTTGAAATCGCGGTACTTCCGGACGTCCGGAAGTTCCGCTCCAAGACCCGGTACTTCCGATCTCAACGAGTCTAAGTCTTATTCTCGGCGCTCTCTGGAAATAACGTTCCGCACGGGTATCCGGAACTTCCGCACATGCGGTAGTTCCGCAGGTAAAACCGCGGTACTTCCGTTTTTAGAGAGGCTAAGTTAAACTCCGGGCGCTCTCTGGAAATAAAGTTCCGCTCGGGTGCCCGGTACTACCGGCCATCCGGTAGTTCCGCAGGTCAACCCGCGGTACTTCCGTTTTCAGAGAGGCTAAGTTAAACGCCGGGCGCTCTCTGGAAATAAAGTTCCGCTCGGGTGCCCGGTACTACCGGCCATCCGGTAGTTCCGCAGGTCAACCCGCGGTACTTCCGTTTTCCGAGAGACTAAGTCTGAGTCCGGGCGCTCTCTGGAAAAAACGTTCCGCCTGGGCGCCCGGTACTACCGGACCTGCGGTAGTTCCGCCCAATACACACCGGAACTACCGGATTTTCTGACAATGCACAGATTTGATTTAATTTTAATTTCTAAGTGCATGCATGATCCTAAATTGATCCAAAGGGCACATTTGAACATGATCAAGCAATCACCATGATCCCTCTTAATAGTACGGCGTCTATCCTATAATCCGGTCTTCCAACCTAACTCCAAGACCGGTAAAATAAAATAGATACCTAAACTATTTATCTTGTCGCCCTAGAGATCTTGAATCTTCATGGGAAATTTTGTGAGCCTCTTTCTTTGCCATTTGAACTTATCCTTTCAAACACTTAATGCACACATTAGTCCCATATTCACATAAATTCATTAATTACCAAAACTAATATTTTTAGGGGCCTAGATGCTTTCAATCTCCCCCTTTTTGGTAATTGATGACAACAAGAGCAATTTATAAGAAGAATTTAAGATTTGGATTTTACTCCTAGTTTGCAAGAAGTATATCACAAGGTCTTTGAAATTTTAGCAGTTTTAGAACATGGGGAATGTTTGCATTTTAGAAACTAATAAGAAAGAGCTCCCCCTAAACATGTGCATCAAATTTTGCAGGAATTTATTAGGCATGATTACATCATAGCATTACAGCACATTCACCAAAATTCAAAGATACGCAATAGACAAGTAAACAAGCATTGCATTAAGGACATGACATAGTTCATTACAATGCATCAGAAATTAAAATACTAAACATCCACAGAGTAAGCATTACATGGTTCATTTCACCATACTTTATTACAAAGCCCAACGGATAGATAAGACTTAAAACTTCTCCTTGCTACAATTTCTCCCCCTTTGGCATCGAAGTACCAAAAAGAGGAGCTAGTCCTGAGCTGCACTGGGAGAAGGAGGACCGCGGCGACGAGTGCGACGACCATAGCGAACTGGAGAAGGCGGATGAACTGCACTCTCCAAGGCTGATATGCGATCACCAAGAGAAGACACAGTGGAGATCAAGACATCCTGGCGCTCCTCAAGCCTGAGTATGGCGGAGTAAATCTGGGAAAGCGACACATCGCCCTCGCCCTGGGGAGGAGGATCAGCAGCTGCCTGATGCTGAGGCTGAGGCTGAGGCTGAGACTGAGACTGAGCACGGGTACGAGCAGGAGCAGGAACAGGAGGCTCTGCACGCGGCTTGTATGGCTTGTGCGGGGTGCAGAGTGCTCCTCGGTATCCAGTCTTCCGAATGATCACAGCCATGATAAATGGTGCAAAGTTGATCCTTTTCTGTTTGTCATTCTTATTGGCGTCGATCCCCCTGATGATAAGATCCACCACATCAAACTTTTGGCCGCGCATAATGTAATCAATTACATTCCACGCATGGCCACGAATAGCATCATAATTCCCACTCTTGGGAAGAATGGTGTGGTTGATGATCCTGTTGACAAGGCTGGGAATAGGGAGTAAGCCATTTGTCGTCCCCAGTGACCGTTCAGCAGCTTGGTCATAGTACTCTGAATATGCAGCAATAGGAAGAGCTCGCTTGCTGAACACCTTCTCATAGGCACTGGTTTCCGTCCCAAGTGCTAACTCAAACTCGTGCCTGGTGCACTCAATGAACTGGGTCCCTGTCATCCAACTCAGATGCTCAAAGTTGGGAGAGATGTACAGGGTAGCATAGAACTGCCTGATCATGTTGTCCATATAGTTGCATTTGAATGCAACAAGTTGATGGATATCGGCTCGCTGAAAGAGCTGATAAGCACCACTGAACTTGTCGATCTGCGACAAGTGATCCCAGTCCACATACATTTGCAGCAAATTTGCGAGCCGGACCATACATCTCCTGGTACACCTTCTCTTGAAATTTGGAATGAAATTGGGGGTTCATTGAGTCTCGAGGGCGTACATACTGACTGCGGCGACGAAGAATAGCATAATCCTCATTTGTGATCTTGGCGAGGTCCACCTCTTCGTCTGCAGTTACCTCAGGCATCTCCTCATCTGAGACTGCATAATCCTCGCTCTCATGCGAGGCCTCAGATCCGCTCTCATGCGAATCCTCTGAGTCACTCTCAGGGTCGGAGGCAGGACCCTTGCCCTTGTGCTCCGCCGTCTGAGATGCAGGAATCGAGGAGGAGGATTGACCAGCCGTGCCCCCATAAGACTTGTGCGAGACATTCTTCATCCTCGGCATCTTCAATGACACAATAGGATAATCAAGGTATGAGGTAGTATAAGCGAAAGTAGGTTTGAAATTGAAAGCAATGAATTTCTGCTGTTCCAGGAAAAACGGAAGTACCGGCGGCAAAACTGCGGAACTTCCGGGAAATCCGGTAGTTCCGGCATTAAACATGCGGTACTTCCGGGACCCCGGTAGTTCCGGCCGCTCGACCGGTAGTTCCGGTTTTTCTGGACATTTCTAGGGCATGATAAAAATTGAATCTTTTTAGGGTATTTCTTGGATTGAATCCAGTGCATGCATGTATAAACATTCTAATACCCCAAACAAACTACTTTGCCCAAGAATATTTCAGCAAAAATCATCACATTTCAAATTTAACCTAAACTCCACCTAGGGTTCTAAGAACAAGATAAAAGGTGGATTTTGATCCGATTTACCTTGTGAAGTCGAAGGAGGAGAACCCTGGGAGTGCAAGTAATCGCCCAAAAACGAAGAACTCCCCTCAGATTCAAAGATCGGGAGAGGAGATAGGTTCTTGGGAGAGAGAGGGTGGAGGAGAGGAAGAAGAGAGGGTAGGCGGCTGCGGTTTGGGAGGAGTGAAGATGAGAGAGAAAACAGATAAAGGGAAAAGGAGTAACGGCTGGAGGAGTTGGCGGTTTTGGAAACCGCATTGAATCCCGCAAAAAGCGGTAGTACCGCGCGTAATACGCCGGTAGTACCGTGTTCACAGAAATTCCGGAAGTTCCGCGGATTGCACTGCGGTAGTTCCGGTTTTTCTGTCAGGAGCGGAAGTACCGCACAAAGGACTGCGGTAGTTCCGGATTTTCTGGAACTTTTCAGGATTTGACTTTTAGAACTGGAAATTTTGCAAATGATCCCTAGTTTTGCATGCAACTAAAGTCATTCAGGATCATTATGCATCAATTGAGCTAATGCTATATTTTGAAACTAATTTTTATGAATTTAAACGAATTTTTGACCAAAAATAGGGGAAAAACCAACAAAAATCCATATGAGCACAACAAAAGAGCAGAAATGGATGAAATGAGATTTCAAGCTACATTTGAGTAGTCTATGACATTTAATTCATTCCTCAATTTGTAAAAGCGGCTTTCATCTAATGGTTTGGTGAAAATGTCCGCTAGTTGATTTTCGGTTCGGATGTGGCTAATTTCAATATCTCCCTTGCTCACATGATCTCTCAAGAAATGGTGGTGTATATCTATATGCTTGGTTCTTGAGTGTTGGACGAGATTATTGGATATTTTGATAGCACTATCATTATCACACAAAAGAGGCATTTTATCAAAATTGATCCCATAATCCAACAATGTTTGCCTCATCCAAAGCAATTGAGCACAACAACTTCCCGCTGAAATATATTCGGCTTCGGCGGTTGAAAGTGCTACGGAATTTTGTTTCTTGGATGACCAACACACTAGAGATCTTCCTAGAAATTGGCAACTACCCGAGGTGCTTTTTCTATCCACTTTGCATCCCGCATAATCAGAATCCGAATATCCAATTAATTCAAATTTTGCACCTTTGGGATACCAAAGCCCTATGCTTGAGGAATGCTTTAAATATCTTAGAATCCTCTTTACGACCACTAAATGTCACTCTTTTGGAGAAGCTTGAAAACGTGCACACATGCATACACTAAACATAATGTCGGGCCTAGATGCGGTAAGATAAAGCAAACTACCAATCATGGATCTATAAAGCTTTAAATCTACCGACTTACCTTCTTCGTTGAGGTCTAGATGCCCGGTTGTTGCCATGGGTGTTTTGATGGGTTTGGCTTCTTCCATTCCGAACCTTTTCAGTAGATCCTTCACATACTTTGTTTGGCTTATAAACGTCCCATCTTTAAGTTGTTTGATTTGAAGTCCAAGGAAGTAGCTTAGCTCACCAATCATCGACATCTCGAATTCCCTAGACATCATCTCACCAAATTCTTTGCAAAAGTCTTGATTAGTAGAACCAAATATAATATCATCAACATAGATTTGACATACAAAGAAATCATCTCCAATAATTTTTGTGAATAGAGTTGTATCTACTTTACCAATTTTAAAGCCTTTTGATACTAGAAAGTTACGAAGGCGCTCATACCAAGCTCTAGGAGCTTGCTTTAAACCATATAGCGCCTTTGACAATCTATACACATGATTAGAGTATTTAGCATCTTCAAATCCCGGGGGTTGTTCCACATATACTAATTCGGAAATTGTACCATTAAGAAATGCACTTTTGACATCCATTTGAAACAATTTAATGTCAAAGCATGATGCAAAAGCAAGCAAGATTCTAATTGATTCAAGTCTAGCAACGGGCGCAAAAGTCTCATCATAATTTAAGCCCTCGACTTGAGTATAACCTTGAGCTACTAACCTTGCTTTATTTCTTACCACAATTCCGTTCTCATCTTGTTTGTTCCGGAAGACCCATTTTGTGCCGATTACATTGTGCTCCTTGGGTCTCTCCACCAAAGTCCAAACATCGTTTTGAGCAAAATTATTCAACTCTTCATGCATAGCATTTATCCAATCCGGGTCATCTAATGCTTCTTCTACACGCTTAGGTTCAAGTGAAGATACAAAAGAATAGTGTTCACAAAATGAAGCTACTCTAGAGCGAGTTTGAACACCCTTACTTACGTCACCCAATATTTGGTCAATTGGATGATTCTTGGCTATTGCATTGTGAATCTTGAAAATATTTTGCGGTTGATCCTTTTCTTCATCTTCAATAACTTGAACATCGTTTGTTGTGGAAGAAGAGGGTGGTTCCACTTGTCTAGATGAGCTTGGTGATGTTGGATCCTCTTTTGGCTTGATGTCTCCGATTTGCATGTTCTCCATTGCCTTGCGAAGACTTTCATCTCCTACATCATCCAAGTTCTCATGCTCTTCTTGAGAGCCGTTAGTTTCATCAAATTGAACATCACATGATTCTTCCACTAAACCCGAATTTTTATTAAAGACCCTATAGGCTTTACTATTTGAGGAATACCCTAAAAGGAAGCCTTCATCACATCGACTTTGAAATTTTGAGAGCCGAATACCTTTTCTTAGAATATAGCATTTGCAACCAAATACTCTAAAGTAAGAGATGTTCGGTCTCCTTCCAACAAGAAGCTCATAGGTAGAGGTGGCAATGGGTACCCGAAACCCGAGTACCCGATGGGTTTTACCCGATAAAGAGGTGGGTATGGAAAATATCTTCACCCGTGGGTATACTAATGGACAAAAATGTCTACCCATCGGGTAGAGCGGGTACGGGTACGGCTATATACTACCCGTACCCGCATACCTGTGGGTAAAATATACCCGCATACTCATGGGCTCATGGGTCATGGCCCATATACTACGGCCTTGCGGAGACGGGAGAACTCACCTGCCGGCTGCCGAGTGCTGAGTGCTGACTCTCAAAACCCTAGCCTAATCCCATTCCTGCGGCGGCTCGTTCTCGTGGCCTCAATTCCCCATTCCCCCCTCGTGGCTTCGTCCGGTCGTCCCCCTCCCCCTGCTAGCCGCCGCCGCACACGGTCTCCCGTCTTCCCTCCTGCCTCCGGCGATCCGGCCTCCCCCTTTCCCTACTAGCCGCCGCCGCACACCTCTCCCGGTCTCCCCTCCGGCGATCCGGCCTCCCCCTCCCCCTGCTAGCCGCCGCCGCACTAGATCTACCGTCTACGCCGCACACGGTCTCCCCTCCTACCTCCGGCGATCCGGCCTCCCCCTCCCCCTGCTAGCCGCCGCCGCCGCACTAGATCTACGCCGCACACGGTCTCCCTCCTGCCTCCGGCGATCCAGCCTCCCCCTCCACCTGCTAGCCGCCGCCGCACACCTCTCCCGGTCTCCCCTCCTGCATCCGGCCTCCCCCTCCCACTCCCCCTGCTAGCCGCCGCCGCACACGGTCTCCATCCATGGCGGCGAACTCCGGCACCACGCACGAGGACAGCCGGTGATGCTCTTCCTCATCCTTAAGACCTTAAGTCCTTAACCTTGCTGTCCTTTTGCCTTTTGCTAACTCCGACGCCGTCCCCAAGGGACGCCGACCTGCACCCGCCGGATCCGGAGGACACGAGCAAGAACGACCCACCGGCTGCCCCGGCTGCTCCTCCGTTGCTTCCACTGCTTGAGACCGTCCAGGCAAGCCGTGTTGGTGTGGCCGAGAAGAAGCAAGCCGCAGCCGCCGTGAGTCGACGCCTCGTCAAGCCAAGGACAAGGACTGCTGAGATAGCCCGCCGGCCGCCCTTGTCTCCGACGACTACAGCTGCTGCTACTCTCCAAGTCCGCAACCAGAACCTTCGTCGCTCCCTCGGGTAAGAAAACCAGAAGCAGAACCTTCGTCGCTCTCCGTTCTCCGTTGATTTGATAGTATTCTCTAGTAGACAGTAGTTCATACTTATACAAATAAAGCGTTTTGATGGGAATTAATTAGATAAACATTTGATGAACTTGTCCAGTAATGGATAGTATTCTCTAGTAGACAGTAGCTCATGTATTGTATACATTTGCTAATAAGTAATAACCAGAACGGAGAAGGGAAATTGCTGAATCCAATAGTTCCTGTCTACTGATAATCTTCATACCCTTTCCCCTTGCATCTCTATGGTGCTTTAAATCAACTAATCAAGTTCTTGTTCAATCTCTCTTGCAATTTCCTATTATATACATTGCTAATAATTAGAATGGACAAGAGAGGGGGGAAACTACTTTTGAATTGGCAGAATATGTTGGGAAACTCTCCTATTGTATACATTTGCTGCTAGAAGAAATGTGTCTTAAGGAAAACTTTCCAGTAATGAGATATACATTTGATGACAGTAGCTGTATTAAGTATTAATCAATGTACCTGAGATATACACTTGATGACAGTAGCTGTCTAATTGATCAATGTGCTGTTACATAGATTTGTAAAGTATCCAAAGTCTAAACCATTTAGATTTGTAAAGTTAGACTTATCATTTCTGAAAACTGCATAGAGCTAAGTAGCTAACACCTATTCACGGTAGCACACAGACTTGATCTACAGAAAACAACAAAGATGGTAACAATTTTTAATTGATCAATGTGCTGGTACAGATTAAGAAAAATGTCTGCAGCCAATGGGAGTGATGGTAGCAGTCAGCCGCAAAGTCCAATATCTCAAGGCTCACATATACAATTAGAGTCAAGTCCAATCTCTGGATCACCCCAACCTGAATCTTTCAATAACTCAGAGACAGATACAATTGGAATAGATGATGGTGATGGGATTGAGATAGATGATGATGATGATGATGAAGGTGTAGTTGTGGCTGGTTCCAAGAGGAAGCTCACATCAGCTGTTTGGAAAGAGTTCACAAAAGTGGAGATTGGGGGCACGGTCCGGGCAAAATGCAACTATTGTTCCAAGAAGCTTTCTGGAGAGTCAAGGAATGGGACTAACCACCTTCGTCTCCATTTGAAGTCTTGCGTGCAAAAGAAGATCAAGCTACATGGAAAGACAATGGCACAATCTTCTTTGAGGTTTAGTAGAACAGATGCAGGGACAGTTTCAGTGGAGAACTACACCTTTGATCAAGATATAGCTAGGCAAGAACTTAGTGCAATGATAGTATTACATGAGTACCCCTTAAGCATGGTCGATCATGTTGGCTTTCGAAGATTTGTTGGTGCACTTCAGCCATTATTCAAGATTGGGACAAGGAACACAATAAGGTATAAGAGCCAATTGTTGTTGCACATCAGCCTATGACTTACTACTAATTGTTGTTGTGCATCTCCTAATGATAAATGAATTTTCTAACCTTTTTTTATTTCAGATGTGATATTATGATGCAATATGAGTTGGAGAAGAAGAAAGCCATTGAATATATGGCTGCAATTCAATCAAGGGTGGCTATCACTACTGACTTGTGGACATCTGACAACCAAAAGAGAGGTTACATGGCCATCACAGCCCACTTCATTGATGAATCTTGGGCTCTTAGAAATATTATCATGAGGTAATTACATATTTCATAATTCTTTCAGATCTGATTGCATATTATCATGCTTACTAAGATATGGTCTAGTTTATTTTAGATCTAGTTACTTATGTCATTTATAATAATTCGAATGTAGGTTCATTTATGTCCCTGCACCTCACACTGCTACAGTCATTGGTGAAGAGCTACATGAGTCCTTGGTTGAGTGGAATCTTGATGAGAAGTTATCTACAATTACTCTAGACAACTGCACTACAAATGATGCGGTAATCCCTTATCTTATTAGGAATATTGGCAGGCATAAGCTGTTGAATGATGGGAAATTGTTGCACATGCGTTGTTCTGCTCATATCCTTAATCTGATAGTAAAGGACGGGTTAGATGAGTTGAAAGATGCAATTGAGAATATTCGTGATAGTGTAGCTTATTGGACAGCCACACCAAAAAGGATTGAAAAGTTTGAGGAGATAGCTAAGTATGTTAAAATTGATGAGAAAGTTGCCAAGAGAAAGATCGGACTTGATTGTAGGACTAGGTGGAATTCAACTTTCAACATGCTTAGCATTGCATTGCCCTACAAGACTGCTTTCATAAGAGCAAGTCGTGTAGATAAGCAGTACACTTGTTTGCCAACTGAAGAGGAGTGGAAATTTGCCGAGGATGTTGTGGAGAGGCTTAGGTTATTTAATGATATCACTGTGTTATTTTCTGGGACTAATTATGTGACAGCTAACATTTACTTTACTCAAATTGCTGAGATTAGAAAGAAAATTAGGCAATGGTCAAGTTGTGGCAATCCTTTAGTAGAAGCCATGTCAGTTAATATGGTAGCCAAGTTTGATAAATATTGGACTGATATTCAAGGGCTAATGGGTATTGCAACTCTTCTTGATCCTCGATTCAAGACCGTAGTGTTGCTGATTTGTTTTGAGGATTTACTTGGGACCACTGGTCAAGAATGTGAGGATAGGGTTCTTGAGGTCAAGAACTTGTTAGCTGACTTGATGCATGGGTACCATGTGGAAGAGGATGTGGGGATGAATGAAGCAGCAGCAGATTCACTTGGCAATAGTGAGAACTTCTTATCTTCCATGAGTGCACGTGTGGCAAGTAGAAGGCCAGCAAGCATGGGTTTCAAATCTGAGCTTGACCGCTACTTGGATGAAGAGATGTTGGACATGCATACATCAAACTTTAAAGTTTTAGATTGGTGGAAAGTGGCTGGAACTCGATTTCCTACTTTGAGAAGGATTGCAAGGGACATCTTTGCTATCCCTGTTACAACTGTTGCTTCAGAATCTGCTTTTAGCACCAGTGGAAGGGTTCTTAGTGAGCATCGTAGCAGGCTCACTTCCAAGATGTTGGAGGCCCTAATGTGCTCTCAAAATTGGCTTCGGAACAAATACCAAGGTATACATGTTGACTTGTCCATTTCATAGTTCCTTTCTATGTCTGAAAACTAACTCTTTACTTATGTTCATAGTTGATGAGAAGAACAAGCAAGCTGCTGCTACCTTTTGGTCCTGCCTCCAAGATATACAAGAGGGGCTGCAGGTTATCGTGCTTAGCATGTGTCAATCATGTTTTATATTTGTGTTGTATATTCGTAAATAAAAAACATTGTCAATCACTCAATTTTTGCTTTTAATATGTGCTCTTTCTCATGGATGCTTACTCATGCAAATCTGTTCATGTAGGAGGTTGCCCTTTGAATCAATCCGCCCTCCAAGTCAAAAATGCTGCCGGCTGCCTGCTGCCTGCAGCTAGTCCAAGTAAAAATGCAAATCTGCTGCCTACTGCCTGCTGCCTGCAGCTATTCCAAGTCAAAAATGCAAATCTGCTGCCTGCTGCCTGCAGCTATTGTAATGCTGGCTGCTCCTTTTGATTGTAATATGCAAATCTGCTGCCTGCAGTTATTGTAATGCTGGCTGCTCCTTTTGATTGTAATGCTGCTATTGTAATGTTGGCTGCTGCTTTTGATTGTGTACTCTGGGCTATTTTACTCTGCTATTATAATGCTGGCTGCTGCTATTGTATCTCCTTTTGATTGTAATGTTGTTATTGTAACTCATGAACTTGGTACTGTGGTGTTCATCTATGTCTGTGGTGGTCCTAGAACTCATGAACTTGGTATTACAACTACTGCTATGTTTGTACTTTTCATTTAGTCAAAAACTTATGTCGTATTTTATGTCTTTGCTATGTCTTATTTATCATCCATCATGCAGTTGATCAGTCAATAGTTGGCATGGTGTTGGCATGGTGCTATGTCTGTGCAATGTCTTATTTATCATCCATCATGCAGTTGATCAGTCAATGGTTGGCATGGTGTTGGCATGGTGCTATGTCTGTGCTATGTCATGAACTTGGTAATTTGTTTAATTGTGAATGCTGGCCCAGCATTGCTGGGACAATTTTGACTAAGAAAATAGCCACTACTGCACTGGACAATAGCCATTGCTTGCATGTCTAAATTGATGATATTATGTGTTGAACCGGGTATGCATGCGGGTACGGGTTACCCGTCGGGTAGTAATACCCGCGCGGGTACGGGTATGGGTAAATTTTCCTACCCGCGTGCGGATACGGGTAACCCGACGGGTAAATTTACACCTAGTGGGTACGGGTATGGAATGGCAATACCCGATGGGTATTTACCCGTTGCCATCTCTACTCATAGGAAGTCTTTTTCAAGAGTCGATGTAACTAGAGGCGATTTATGGCATGACATGCGGTGTTAATAGCTTCCGCCCAAAACTTGTCGGAAGTATTATATTCATCAAGCATTGTCCTAGCCATTTCAATTAATGTTCGATTTTTCCTCTCTACAATTCCATTTTGCTCCGGAGTGTAGGTAGTGGAAAGCTCGTGCTTTATTCCAAGTTCATCACAAAAGTCTTCAACTTTTGTATTTTTGAACTCGGAACCATTGTCACTCCTAATTTTCTTTATTTTAAAATCAAATTCATTTTGAGCCCTTTTTGAAAAACTTTTGAAAATCCCGGAGGTTTCACTTTTGTCATTTAGGAAGAAGACTCATGTATATCTAGAGTAATCATCCACAATGACTAAACAATAGCTATTACCTCCAATGCTCTTATAGGTTGTTGGCCCGAACAAATCCATATGTAAGAGCGCTAATGGCCTAGAGAATTAGCGACTTGTTTTCCGGCTTGACAAGCACTACAAAGTCGATTTTTCTCAAACTTTACATCCTTCAAGCCAACCACTAAGTCATGCTTAAAAAGCTTTTTAAGTTGAATCATTCCCACATGACCTAGCCTTCTATGCCACAACCAACCCAAGGAAGTTTTTGCAATTAAACAAGTTTTCAAACAAGACTCATTTGAAGAAAAATCTACCAAATAGAGATTTCCAAATCTAAAGACTTTGAAGACTAGTTCATTATTATTATCTTTTGAGATTACAACATTTTCTTTTGAGAATGAGCATGTTAAGCCTAGATCACATATTTGAGCAACGGATAGCAAGTTGAAATTTAATGATTCAACTAAAGATACATTAGAAATTGAAAGGTCGTTTGAGATAGCGATTTTACCCAATCCTAATACCTTTCCTTTGCTATTATCTCCAAATGTGATTTTGTCATTACTTCCATTCTCAAATGTGGTGAACATCTTCCGGTCTCCGGTCATATGTTGGGTGCAACCGCTATCCAACACCCAATGCCTTCCACCGGTTTTGTAGTTCACCTACAAAAGAAGATCAAGTTCTTTTAGGTACCCAAATTTGGTTGGGTCCTTGGAGGTTAGTGACCAAGGTCTTGGGTACCCAAATGGATTTCTTTTTAGCACCCAAAATCGAGGTGCCAATGAAATGAGCAATAACATTTCCATTTGTGGATTTTCTAAGCATATAACAAGAATCATATAAACCAATGAAATGCATGTTATTCTTAGAACAATCATTTTGCATATGTCCAATACACCGGCATTTTGTGCAATACTTATCATTTTCCTTTACAAACCTTGGAGGCTTGTATACCGGATTCTTACCCTTTTGGGGGACATATCCAAGTCCCTCTTTGTTAAAAGAGCATCTTTGATCGCTTAGTAACTTATCAAGGGTTTCCTTTCCCTTGTAAGCCCTCTCTAAACTTTTGTTTAATTTTAGCACTTGTTCTTTTAAATTTTTGTTTTCATTAGCAATGATATCATCATGAACAAGATTTAAAGCATTTCTAGAATCTACACTTGATGAACAAGGTATGGCAAGTAAATCGCCACAACAAGTAGATATGCTAGACTTTGAAATTTCTATACTAGACATTTCATTCAAGATATTGCAAGTAACTCCAATGCTAGTACTAGATTTGTGATTTTCTTGGAGAAGCAAATCATGAGCTTCCTTTAGCTCCTCATAAGAGTCTTTGAGAGAGGTGTGTTCTCTCTTTAAGACCTTAAACTTTGATTTTTCTTTTCCAAGAAATTCATTCAATTCAACTAGCATATTCATCAAGTCATCATATGAAGGCTCATCATCATCAAGCAAGTTTACCTTTTCTCCTTTAGCCATAAGGCATGTAGGAGTGGAGAATAGTGATGGAGCCTCCTTGATTGCAATGCCCACAAGCCCTTTCTTCTTGGGAGATTCGTCCTCGCTTGAGTCGGAGTCCGAATACTCCTCTTCGGAGTTCCACTCACCAATATGGGCTTCATTCTTGCCATCCTTGTGAAGCTTCTTGAAAAGCTTCTTCTTGCCGTTGTAGTTTTTCTTCTTTGATGACTTCTCCTTGTCATCCTTCTTTGTTGGACATTGAGAGGCAATGTGTCCCTTCTCATCACATTCATAGCAACGAATGTTGCTAAACTTCTTGTTGGAGGAAGAATGACATTTCTTGGTCTTCTCATGGCTTGTACTCCGAAATGGGCGTCTTCTCATGAATTTCTTCATTCTTCTTACTAGAAGCGCAAATTCTTCTTCGGAGTCCTCCTCATCATCTTCTTCGGATTCTTCACTCATTACCGCTTTAGCCTTGAAAGCGGTGATCTTCTTATTCTTGGAAGAAGATTGCTCCAAGAGCTCTTCCTTGTCTTTCTTGTAGAGCTCGTTGGTGATGAGGTTGCCCAACAATTGCGTTGGTGTCATTCTTGCCAACTCCGGTGAGTTGAGGAAGAGAGTCACCAACACTTCATATTTCTCCGGCAAGGCCCTAAGCATCTTTCGAACAATATCAAGATCGGAAAGGTTAATTCCAAGGCCCTTAAGCTCATTCACAATGTTATTGAGCCTTGAGTACATCTCATTGATGTCTTCATGGGGCAACATTGTGAATGTCTCATATTTGATCCTAAGCCGATGCAATTTGGCCTCCTTGACCGTGGATGTCCCTTCATGTATTTCCGAAAGGGTAGTCCAAATAGCATGAGCCGTCTCAAGATTGCTCACCCTATTGAACTCATCCGCGTTCAAGGCTCCAAATAGATCATTCATAGCTTGGGCGTCTAAATGAGCATTACGCCCGTCTTGATCCGTTGGGTGATCCGGATCAAGAGCCATAACGTAACCCTCATTTACGACTTTCCAAATTTGAGGACTCATGGCCTTTAAATAAATAGACATTCTAATTTTCCAATAAGCATAATTTGAGCCATCAAATAGAGGTGCATTTCCTATTGCTATACCCTCACTAGCCATCCTTTCCTCTCTAGACGGTTAAGTCTAAATTTGAGAGACCAAGCTCTGATACCACTTGTAAGATCGAGGAGGCCGACTAGAGGGGGGGTGAATAGGAGGTTTTAAAATTTTCGTCTAATTCTAATTAGCAATTTTAAACTTGATGGATGGATAGAGCAAGATACCACTAACACCCCTAATCAACCTAGAGAGGTACAAACAGACACTAGCACAAGTAATCGACTAAGAGCAACAACGAATGGTAGAGAACAACAATTGCTACTCTAACTAAGCAAGCAATCAAGTAATATGAATGAAGAGCGTTGCTTGAATGAAAATGATCACAAGAGAGCAAACCACAATTGACACGATTACTTTTTACCGTGGTGATCGGAGACTTGCCGGTCTCCCCTAGTCCACGTTGAGGTAAGCCCGAACGAATCGGACCAGCTCCACGAATGAGCCTAAGCACCTCGATCACTATTGGTAGCCCTTTCCCTCTCCGGGTAGGCGAGCTCCGAGCCTTCACAATCTTCCGGGCCTTCTCACAATCTTCTTGAGAAGATCACCGAAACTCCACCAAGCCGTCTAGGTGCCGGCAAGCACCAAGAGAATAGACCACTGCGGCTTGATCTCACTCAAGTGCTCAATGGATCAACTAGAATGCAATGCACTTGAATTTTGGGTCAACTACCTCAAATGAATGCACAAGTGAGTGAATGAGGTGTGAGAGGTTTCACTAGGCTCAAATGTATTCAATGGATGTTCAACCACATGTCCAAGTTCTGGTGGGGGTGTATTTATACCCTCACCAACCTCAAATAGCCGTTACAATAAACAATCCTGAAAATTCAAAAAATCCGGAACTACCGCAGGCAAAACCGCGGTACTTCCGGACCCTCGCTGACCGGTCAGAACGGCTATGTCAGAGAGTCAGACGTAACCGTTGGTCAATGAGTGCGGTACTACCGCCGTTGAAATCGCGGTACTTCCGGACGTCCGGAAGTTCCGTTCCAAGATCCGGTACTTCCGATCTCAACGAGTCTAAGTCTTATTCTCGGCGCTCTCTGGAAATAACGTTCCGTACGGGTATCCGGAACTTCCGCACATGCGGTAGTTCCGCAGGTAAAACCGCGGTACTTCCGTTTTTAGAGAGGCTAAGTTAAACTCCGGGCGCTCTCTGGAAATAAAGTTCCGCTCGGGTGCCCGGTACTACCGGCCATCCGGTAGTTCCGCAGGTCAACCCGCGGTACTTCCGTTTTCAGAGAGGCTAAGTTAAACTCCGGGCGCTCTCTGGAAATAAAGTTCCGCTCGAGTGCCCGGTACTACCGGCCATCCGGTAGTTCCGCAGGTCAACCCGCGGTACTTCTGTTTTCCGAGAGACTAAATCTGAGTCCGGGTGCTCTCTGGAAAAAACGTTCCGCCTGGGCGCCCGGTACTACCGGACCTGCGGTAGTTCCGCCCAATACACACCGGAACTACCGGATTTTCTGACAATGCACAGATTTGATTTAATTTTAATTTCTAAGTGCATGCATGATCCTAAATTGATCCAAAGGGCACATTTGAACATGATCAAGCAATCACCATGATCCCTCTTAATAGTACGACGTCTATCCTATAATCCGGTCTTCCAACCTAACTCCAAGACCGGTAAAATAAAATAGATACCTAAACTATTTACCTTGTCGCCCTAGAGATCTTGAATCTTCATGGGAAATTTTGTGAGCCCTTTGCCATTTGAACTTATCCTTTCAAACACTTAATGCACACATTAGTCCCATATTCACATAAATTCATTAATTACCAAAACTAATATTTTTAGGGGCCTAGATGCTTTCACACGTCTCGATTTTGCCGCTCTCCCATGCCTGCGCCGCCGTCCCCGTTTCCCCCTCACCGCCGCCGCCCACGCAGCCGCCCCGCCGACCTGCGCCGTCCCGGGCCGTGCCGCCTCCTTCCCCACTTGCTCGGGAACCCGTTTGGCTGGTCTTCGGCGCCTCCCCGGCCGGCCCTCGCCGGCGGCATCGCCACTGGGGCCGTGCACAGCCGCCTCCCCTGTTTCGGTCGGTTGGGAGCTCTGTTTTGAGCTGGACTCCAGTAGATGCCTTATCAATCTAACCCCCCACCAGCATCACAAAGTGAGCAATGCTCGGTTGGTTAGCCGAGCTGAGACCACGCCGTAGGTCGCCGGTTCGAACCCCCTCTGCCCATATTTTCGTGTATATTTTTTAGCACATTCCCATTTAGGAAACAATTAGAAAATAAAGTAAGAAAGCTAATAAAATTAACTTGGGATTCAAATAAAGTTTACCTATACATCAAAATATAAAATTACGTACAAGGCCTCATAGTAACATTGTTTTTGTTATGGAGTCCCTAAGAAAATGGTTCCTGGACTGCTATAAGTACAGCCCCCCAACCCTCGCGTCTTTACACACCCACCCACTTTCTCCTCTGCCTCGGCTCGGGAGAAGAAACGAGGAGAGAATAGCAAGTACTACCTCCAACACTCCATAACCCCCAGGCCAGGCCAAGCAGCCACGCTGCACCAATGGCCGAGGAGCGAGGAGAGATGCCTAATTACCTGCAGGAGCAGCTCCAGCTCGACGTGCAGGCCATCATCCCTGCGCGCCGTGACCGCCTCCAGCAGCTCTTCCTCGACGGCGGCCGCGCGCTCATGTTGTGCGGAGCACTCATCGCCGTCTCAACCGTGGGGAACCCCGCCGCCGACACCACGCACGCCTTCCTCGGCTTCCTCCTCTGGATTCTTGGCGTGACCCTCCTGACGCTCATGCCCGTGGCACGCCAGTTCCCACGAGCCGCACGGGTCGGCGTCGCCTTGGCCAGCGCCGTCCAGGGCCGGCTTAACGTTTTCAAGGGCCCTAAGGAGAATTCGGCTCTATAGGTCTTTTACTATAAATTTTGGATCCCATGGGTAGAGTGTGCTTAATGATACCAACAGCTCATTCCACATAGGATTTCCTTTGGTGATTGCCTCATATGTGCTCTTAAACATGTCAGGGAGCACGCTTGACTTAATAACCTAACATAATTAATAGGACGAGTATGAAGCACATCCCAAATCTAATATGTTTTCAAAGCATAAGCGAAGATTGTTATGAGAAGGAAATGCAATCAAAGATGCAGACTTGCAGTGCACCTCAGCAATCTCTTCAGTGGAAGGTCAAATATCCCTGAAGTAAACCTCTTTCCCATCATTCGAGATGCCAATTGATTCTTTCTCAAAATCAATATTAACCTGCAGGATATTCAAAAGTTTAGCAAAGAAAATCACAAGAATAAATGCGCAGAAGTTTGAACTAGTTGACTTAGTAATTCAAGGGCCTCCCCACGATAATGAATCACACTGATGCATCAAAGTAGTAGCAATGTATAACCAATGGCATTCTTGATTAGCTTCTGGAGTGTAAGGCATAGATCCAGTAAGGCATAGCTTCTGGAATGTATAACCAATTGCATTCTTGGTGGGCCCTCCCTGGCCCGGGGCCCTAGGCCGACGCCCCCCTGGCCTACCCCAGAGCCGGGCCTGGCGCCGTCCTCAAGTATTTCTTAGCGCCATGGAACTAGCTCGGTCGGATCGCATCGGATCTGGCCATGGCACGCTTAATTTGTAAGTTTTTGTTCGTCAATAAGGGTATTGCTATTGTGTATCGTTCTGTCTGTCCTGGCTTGCTATGTCTCCGTTTGTTCTGTTTCTGAGGATCACATGATGTACTGGTATAGTAATTGCTATAAAAGATATGTACGCAGTTGAACTTGCAGTATCATGTCTATATGCCATGATGATGCCCTGGTTAAACGAAATAAAATGGTATACTACATGGTGCAACATCATCTCCGCAGGCTTTCGCTCTGTTCTTAGTTTTGTGAAATCAAGCTCAACTGTGGCGCGGCAATATATTCTGAAAGTACAGACTATTTTATGGCTTTGATCCCCAGCAACAGTCCAGAGCCCAGAGGTGCTATTTCTTCGCGTCGGAGAACTAGCTTTTGGGAGGTCAGGTAGGCGTACGCCTTGTCATATCGAGCAAGTAAGCATAATTAGTATGGTTTGTGGTTTGCGCTTCACTCCGTTTCTTTGATTGATTCGTGTCTGCTAGTGTCATGTGCTTTGCGCTGGTAATGGATATGCCGTTACTGGTTATGCAGTGCAGTTGCTATCGGTTGTGTGTCAAACTATCCTTCGAGTCCGAGGATTGTGCAGCTTTGGGTTTGAATGTTTGATCGTGATCAGTCTGCTAGTTTGGTTGTCTGAGTTCATCTAGAGCACGAATGGATTGCTCGTTTCGAACGTACTCTCGAATTTCAAGTAGCTAGTTCTTGCTCTCCAGTAAGTTGCAAGCAAGTGCGGAAATACTGGCTTACGGCAGCGGCCGTGGGGGAAGTGGGCAGCGGAGATCCAGAAACAAAATTTGCCGGGATGAAGTTTCTCGTTTCCCTCTTGTCCCTGTCGTTCGCTCAGCTTGCCTCGACTTTAAAAAAAAAAAGACAAGCACGAAGATGTCCAGAGTGCTGTTGAATTTTACACATGGGACAGATCGAACTTTGCTTGCTCGTCCTGGAGATGAACGCTCTCACTCCTGCCAACAAGCCACTGGCTCGTCCTTTGCTTGCTCTGTTTCTCCCTTCGCTACTGTGCTCTGTTTCGGAGGATCAGAGGGTGTACTGGTGTGTAGTATTTGTCGTAAAAAAATATGTAAGTACTTGGGCTTGCAGTATCATAGACCACATATATTCTCCACGCTGATGTGCTGATTAAACGAAATATAAACTGGTGTACCATCTCGTGCGATATCATCTCGTCTGGTTTGCACTCTGTTCTTCCGTAAAAAATGGTTTGCACTCTGTTCTCAGTTGTATTTAAGCACAGCCGAATAGCCGATGCTACTGTATTCTGAAAGTACAGGCTATTTACAAGGTGTTTATATGTTTTTCTTAATAGTAATTTATATAATTTTTAAAGTATAATAAATAATAGATATTACTTGCCTCTTTGAATGCTTTAATCTCCACAACAGTCCATAGCCCATAGGTGCTAGATACGGGGTGTTTAAAAACGGTTCTTTAAAACCGTGAAACCCGGCCCATCTGGTACCAGATGGGGTAGTAAACGCACGCTTGTAACCCGGCCTACCCAGCCTACGGTTTTGGTAAAACTGGGCTCGAACGCCCAGTGCGGGACTCAGGCCTGGTCATTCTGGTTTCTGTTTTTATCAGAATGAATATATTGATTTCTTAATTTTAACTATTATTTAGCATTTTTGTTTTTTATATTATTTATGGAGATATAACCATGTTTTTAATTTTTTTGTTGTTTTTTTATTTTTTTAATAAAAAATTAATGGTCACTACAGTACAATTTTAGCGGAAGCTAGAAGCCATTAAAAAGACTGGATTGAACTGCTCCCCCGTGGGTAGGGGTGGCAGTCGGGCCCGATTACCCGTTTACCCGTGGGTAAAAACCCTATTAGGGTAGGGTATGTTCCAATTTTTTTGCCCGCGGGTATACTAATGGGTCAAATCCTTTACTCGATGGGTAAACGGGCACAGGCATGGGTAGTCACTACCCATACCCGCTTCGCCCGTTTACCCGCCAAACATGACTGACAAGTGGGCCACAACCTCCCTGGGAGTCTTTGGTATATATACATTGAGCTAAAATCTTTAGGGTTTCTCTGCCGCCACACAAACACAGAGCCACAGACTGGACATTGGACAAAGCCTTCGGCCTCCCCCTCCCCCTCCCTTGCGTTGCGCCCTCCTTCTCTGGCTCTCTGCGCCGCCGGCTCCCTCCTCCTCTCTTGCGCCGCCGCCCCCGCCTCCTCCCTTGCGCCGCCGGTCGCCACCTCCTCCCTTGCGCCGCTGCCCCCTCCTCCTCCCTTGCGCCGCAGCCCCCCTCCTCCTCCCTTGCGCCACCGCCGCTCCAGATCGGTTCTCCCGCCGGCTCCTCATCCTCCCTTGCGCCGCCTCCCTTCTCCCTTGCGCCGCCGCCGCTCCAGATCGGTTCTCCCCCCACACCGGCGACCGCCGCTCCAACCGAGGTGAGCTCCCCTCCTCTTCCCTTGCGCCGCCGGTCGCCGCCTCCTCCTCCTCCCTTGCGCCGCCTCCCTTCTCCCTTGCGCCGCAGCTCCAGATCGGTTCTCCCGCCGGCTCCTCCTCCTCCCTTGCGCCGCCTCCCTTCTCCCTTGCGCCGCCGCCGCCGGTCGCCGCCTCCTCCTCCTCCCTTGCGGTTCTCCCCCCACACCGGTTCTGCCCTCCTCCTTCTTTGGCGGCGTGGCCGCCGGCTCCCTCCTCCTCTCTTGCAGTGAGCTATTGTCTAGATATTTGTTGGCGGGCAAACGGGCATGCCCGCGGGCATACGGCGCCCGCGGGCGGCGGGCATGGGCACGGGTTTTTACCCGTCACGGGTGGCGGGCACGGGCGCGGGCATGAAAATTGCTCGCGGGCGCGGGCATGGGTATGCAATACCCGTGCCCGTTGCGCCCGACTGCCACCCCTACCCGTGGGCTATGGTCATGTTTGGGAGTGTATATAATCGTCTATCATTCCATACGATGCAACGGCCAGAAATTGTCAAATGGGCGAGCGGGCGCTTCCTTACCTGGCTCCTCTCGACGAGCCGGAAGTTGCCAGCCCTGCTGCTCTCGACCACCTGCAGCGCCTCTTCCTCAACTCCGGGCGGGTTCTGCTCCTCAGCGGCGTGCTCCTCGTATAAAACCGGTCTATATAGCCGTATTGCCATATTTTCGGCTTACAAACACTGGGCTTGTGGTCATGCAATTCAACCTTGTGTTTTTACGAGGATAAGCCAGGAATATTAATATTCTTCCAACAACGTTTGTCCAACCCGCTTACATAATACTCTTCCAACATCGTTTGTCCTCCTGATAGGAACCGTGGGTCCAACGACGACGCGTCCAAAGTCCAGACCTCCGAGCCTACTGGTATTTACACCCCTCGAGAGCAATTTCTCACCGGCAGTGTAAGGCCCGTTCTGAATAACCATGTTTTCTGGATTATGGTTTTTAAAAATCAAAAGTTATTTAAAATTTATCGACTTTTTATTTTTTTTACATTATATGTAAAGATATAATAATGTTTTTTTATTTTTTTATTTTCTTTGAATTGAATACATCAGAAAAATTTAACAATCACTATATTATTATTTTAGTTAAAAGTTAAAAGTCACAACACTTTAGAACAGAGCTTAGACCCCTTAGCCTGACACACCGCCACATCCTTCTTTGCCTCTCCTTGTGTCTAAGTTGCCCCGCGCTCTCACCTCAGCACGCTTTGCCTGTCGATGTTGCAGAACGCTCCGGCAAGTCATGATACATCAAAAGTTCAAAACGCGCGGGTCGTGAACACGGCGGCAGAGGCTGGCGGCGAGGAGGTAGGGTTGGAGGCGTCGGAGGTGGTAGGATTGGGCCTGTCGGAGGAGGTGACGAGGGAGCGGTTGAGGTGGGCGAACACGAAGCGGCGGGAGGGGCGGGGGTAGGGCGGGATGACCTTACAGATGCCGTAGGCCGCGGCCTCCCACTCCACGCGGGAGAGGAAGGCGATGGGGTCGGCGAGCTCCAACTCTGTGGGGGCGGTACTCCGGGGCGAGCGGGAGGCCGCGAAGCCACGCCAGCACGGGGGGATCCGACGTACTGGCCACCGGCGGCTGCGGCTACGGAGGCGACAATGGGGGCGGCGAGGCGAGGGGCTAGGGTTTTGGGAGGCGGAGATGGGTAGCGGAGTGGGGAGGAGGAGGAGGCGGCGGCGCGGAGTTGGGAGGAGGAGGCGAGGGCGGAGCGGAGGAGCAGGGGAGGAGGTGGCGGCAGAGCGGAGGGGTGGGGAGAGGAGGAGGAGGCGGCGGCGGAGTGGAGGAGCGGGGGAGGAGGCGGCGGAGCGGTGGAGTGGGGGGAGGAGGAGAAGGCGGCGCCGCTAGGTGGGAGGGAGGGGAGGGGAGGAGGCGGCGGCGCAGGGTGGGGAAGAGGCGGCGGCGGCGCAGAGTGGGGAGGAGGAGACGAGGGCGGACCGGCCGACGGAGACACGCGGAGCTCCTCGCTGGTGGTCGGCGAGGCCACGGCCCCCGGCGCCAGCGGACGCCGACGGGATCAGGCCGGAGGCGGAAAGGAGGAATTGGACAAGGCGAGCGGGGGTGAGGCTGCCAGGGAGGTGGGGCGGGACGGGCGCCGCGGCGGAGGTAGGCAGTGGGATGCGGCTTGAGGAGAGAGAGAGAGAGAGGAGGAGGAGGAGGCGCAGTTATGGGCGACGCGGAGGCGGAGGGGAGGAGGCGTGGGCGGAGCGATGCAGATAACAGGGGAGGGAGTTGGTGGGTGGGGGGTGGGCGAGGAGAGAAACTGGTGGAGGTTGTTGCGAGGAAAGGTAGAAGAGGCCTACATGTCAGTCAGCAGATTTTTTTTTGTGAGAAGGAGTGAGAGAGATCGGACCAACCATTAACTTCTTCTTTTTAAGGAGTAAAGAAATCTCTCACTCTGTTTCTGTCTAACCGCTGGCTGCCCTTTTAAATCTTAATCCTCCTGGTCCTTTCGTACCACGAGGTCTGCAACAGCCAGTTCTCTACACGTGCAAATGGGCGATGGCTTTCGTACCTCAACCCGCCGAGCCGGAGGTGATCGGTGGCCGCGCCGGCGAGCTTGGCGCCCTTGACCACCTGAAGCACCGCTTCCTCGACGCTGGCGGCATCCTTGTGCTCGGCGGCTGGCTCGTCATCACCTACTCGTTCGGCAACCCCGCCGCGAACACCGAGCACGTCCTCACGGGCTTCGTCCTGCTGCTTCTCGGCGTGTTCCTCATCTTGCTGTCGCCAGTGGCGAACCAGTTCCCTAGTGCAGCGCGGGCGGGCGCCGCACTGGATAACGCCGTCGCGAACTACTTCTTCACGCCGGCGAGCTAGCTTTAATTTTGTGAGGTCAGGTATGTACGCCTCGCGATGCATTGTTATTAGTCGTTGATAAGGATCGTGAGGATGATCTGTGTGTGCATGTAATGCTCTGTTTTCACCTTGGTCTTAGTTATACGTCCCTGAGTGTTGCGCGGTTGTGCTTGTACTGTGTCTGTAGTTATACACCTATACTTCTATCATTCTCCCACTACGTACGTATGTGAAAATGTTTACAACTTACAAGCTATGACAGGAGAAATTACCGATGGTGAGTTTGAAATTATCCTATGCCTTTTGTATCTAGCAAGAAGTGCAGATTTGCAAGAAGATATCAATTCATATCATCGCAGTAGTAGGCTAGTAGCTACGTTTCTATCCTCGCGGCAATGCATATAAGTACAGAGGCGTGCGCACTGGCCATGGGTAAGTGGGCGAGATGGGCCAAGGAAAACACCAGGTACAATCGGGCCGGTGAGGCAGGACTACTACTTGGCTGATCCGGCCTGGCTTGTTTTCCTCATGGAAAAATAGAGAATTGGAAGTTTCGAACCAGACCGAAAGATGCGTTGGGGCTACATGCTCAGCCAGACTAGTGTAGATACTAGCCTCATAGGTGCGGCGCTAGCCACCGTGTGTACCGAATTAAAAGAGGCGATAATTCGTGAGAAGGGTTTTTACAAAAATCGAGGGCACATGTGTATTTTCAAAAAAGCCAAAGGTCTTTTTCGTAAAAAATTGAGGACCTGTATGTAACTAAACGAGGACCCGTACGTAATTTAGAAAACCGCGGGGCACTATCCTGCAAAAATTTCGGTGGAAAAAACTGCCAGGGACCTTTTCGCGAGGAAAAAGAACCTTTACGTAATTTCCGAACAATACAAGGAAAGTGGTTCCCCCGGCCGTACGCGGATTCCCCCGCCACGCGCCGGCCGAGGGAGCGCTGGGGGTGACGTGGGGCGCGTCCCCTTGTGCGGAGTCCCCCGGGTTTAATCCCGTGAGGACTAGCTGAATGAGCGCGGCGCACACCGCGCTAGCCACCGTGTGGACCAAAGTAAAAGAGACGACATTTCGCAGGGAGTTTCATAAAAAAATTCGAGGACACGCGCGTAATTTCGGGAAAACCGAATGACTTTTTCGTTAAAAACCGAGGACTTGTAAGGATCTGTACGTAAGTAAATAAGGACCTATACGTAATTTTAGAAACCCGTGGGGCGCCATCCAGAAATTTTTTAAAAAAACTGGTCGTAGGGACCTTTTCGTGAGGAAAAAGGACCTTTACGTAATTTTCGGAAAACAGAAGGAAACTGCCTCCCCCGGCCGTACGCAAATTTTTCGGGCACGCGCCAGCCGCAGGGAGGCAAAGGGGCGACGTGGACACGCTGCGCAGGCCGGAAACCTTCCGCTCATGTATGGGGTTTAAAAAAAACTGGTCGTAGGGACCTTTTTGTGAGGAAAAAGAATATTTACGTAATTTTCAAAAAACAGAAGGAAACTGTCTCCCCGGCCGTACGCAATTTTTTCGGGCACGCACCGACCGCAGGGAGGCAAAGGGGCGACGTGGATATGCTGCGCAGGCCGGAAACCTTCCGCTCATGTATGGGGTGGGATTCCCAGGCCGAGTTCAGGTTAGTGTAGACTGTAGTCCTAGTCTTCTAGTCACTTTCGGCCTGTTCGTACGTCTTCCTGGTACCGGTTCCCCATCTAGTACACGGGAGTTCCTGCAGTTTTTTGTAGGTACTAAATTGTTTCTTACAAAATTTATTTAAAATTTATGTGAAATTCCTGCATTTGAAGCCTGGATACGGCAGAGTTTGTAGAGAGCTGCAGCTTGGCTAGAACGTGACGTGCTTAGTACTACTGTTTTGAATATATGTCACGCTGATTATGCACGATACACTAGAAGGAAACACCAGCCCCTGAGGAGTTGTGCAGCATGTTCTCTGAGGGTATCCATAGTGTATATAACTCAAGAGGTTTTAAGGTGGGTTTCATCTAAACCTTAAGGTCGACTCCATAGTATATATAACCTAAGGGGTCTTAAGACGGTCCTACTCGGCAGATAAAGAAAAATTGTATTTTAATGCTTGTGGTCAGGTCTTTAGCTTGAGGACCAGCCTTAAGTCTTTTTTGCTTATAACCTGCTTAAAGTCACCCCTGTAATGTATAAGGTTGACCTTAAGGCGACTTAAGACCCTCTATTTTTCATACACTACAGATGCCCCTGAGAAATTGTACACTTTTTGACAAATCTTTTCCTTTCTTTGCCCTTTAAAAAATGTCACTTTTAGCTTAGTATGAAATATTGGTGGCAGGCGAAGCAACTAGAAGAAAAAGACAACGAGGGGGTGATTGCTTTGGCAGTCCGTCCGGCCAATACGCGTCGTTGGATGTGCTTGTTCGTGACTAAGGGTTCTTGTGGCAGTGTGTCCGGCCGCCGTCTCTCGGTTTGCCAGTGTGACCACATGATGCTCATCCATTAAAAGTGCTGTAGTTTTTGTTTTAAGTTATGGTTTTTGGCTTTTAGATTAGTATGAAATATTGGAGGGGTAAATAATATTTGTGTTGAGAAGTTATTCTGTTCAAAACGACTCCTACAATAACTTTTATAAACGACTTAAAGAAACCACCTTAAAAAGTCATTTCATTTAATTTTTAGCTTCTAAAGGCCAAAAACCAAAAATTGTTTGGAGTAGGATCTAAAATTAATGATGAACTATTCCTCGATTCTATATTCTTACAAAGGATTACTCTGGCATCCCTACGCTGTTCATTCCATCCGCTCTATAATGGTCTCTTCTTGTTTCTACTGTTCCAAACAGCAGCAGGAAAGTAACTAATGTGGCATTGTCACCATTTTTGTTCCATTTAATTTCTAGCTTCCTCTACCTGATCTTAAAAGGTATGATCATTTCTTAGTACTTTAACCATCAACCACGTAAGCAATCAAACAACACCTCATGTCATTATCTTATCTAACAAACAAAAGAAAATTTGCCTATGCTTTTTCCTAACGTGGTGACATGCAACAAGAGTTCATTCTTAAATAGACTTCTCCAACTAGCAATATTTGTCATAATATTCTCAAACACCTTGTCATTCTTTTGTTTCTAAATTTCCCAAGCTGTAATAATAAAAATTTCCATATAGGACATATAATTGAAAATTGATCTGGTTCTCTCCACTTTAAGATTAGCATCCGTCAGATTATCCCAATTAATTCCAGTGATATTACAGCACGCTTGGCTAAATTGGCAGTCAAAGAATAGATGATTCAATGTTTCCTCATCTCTATTTTAACATACAACACAAGATTGGTTACCTTCAAAATTATACGAAGACCTCAAGTTTCGTAACACATTTGCTTTTTCATATTGGGTGTTCGGCTCATAACAAGATTGGTTACCTTCAAAATTTTACAAAATGTCATGATTATTTATATCGTGTTTCGAAGAGGATATACGCGGATGTACCAAAAGTTGAAATGCACTTAGATACGCCCTCCTTTGGAGAGTTCATAACATGTTTCAACGCATCACAAAATTATGGCATGGTATTTGCGCCATTTCTGGTCTGGTCAAATGTTCACATTACTGCCCTCATCGTCCAATCTAGAAGATATATATTGAGAAATAACAAAGCCAAAGTCATAACCTGTTTGAACGCATCACAAAATTATGGCATGGTATTTGCGCCATTTCTGGTCTGGTCAAATGCTCACATTACTGCCCTCATCGTCCAATCTTGAAGATATATATTGAGAAATAGCAAAGCCAAAGTCATTACCTGTTTCAACGCATCACAAAATTATGGCATGGTATTTGCGCCATTTCTGGTTTGGTCAAATGCTCACATCACTGCCCCCATCGTCCAATCTTGAAGTAGTAGTAGTAGTAGTAGCAGTGACCGTCTGAGATGACATGTTAGATCGTTGCTTGGAATGGCTTGGGTCCGAAAGCGACCGTCTGAGATGACATGTTAGATCGTTGCTTGGAATGGCTTGGGCCCGAAAGCGACCGTCTGAGATGACATGTTAGATCGTTGCTTGGAATGGCTTGGGCCCGAAAGTGACCGTCTGAGATGACATGTTAGATCGTTGCTTGGAATGGCTTGGGTCCGAAAGCGACCGTTTGGGATGACATGTTAGATCGTTGCTTGGAATCTGGATTAAATGTATCAGCTATAAGCGCCCCCGGATTAAATGTATCAGCTATAAGTGTCCACTGCCGAGGTCAGGCGGCCGCCCGGGCTTCATCGCCTGTCGGACCCCCTCCCCCCTACAGAACCAGCATCACTGCGTCAGGTGACCATTACTGTTTATAATCAAGTTCGTCTAATATATTTCTTTTGCAGAGGCGGCATGCTGATGTGATGACCTTTCAATTACTACCATCTACAGCAATGTCTCTTCAGATATTATAATCGAACTGATCCAATTGAGCTTCATGTGGTTCAGAGCTTTGCACGTCACTAACTCCTAATATAACACAATTTAGCAATGGAATGGCAGTTTAATCACCATTTTTTTAGACTAGCTTAATCACCAATTGAAACGTTGGACAATGGACAGGACTAGTTGAGCTCCAATCTTTTCATCACCTGGAGAACCATTTGTGCGAACGTTATTACCTAGCAGACTGGATCACAGGCCTCTGGTGTCTCGGCCCATCTCAGTTCCAGAGCACGCCACGCCTCTCCTGCACTCGCTGGGCTCATAATCCAGGCAAGGTGTGTAAAATCGAACCTTTTGGTGTTTCCCCTGAGCTATGCCAGTGGATCCCTTTGGGTTAATGTCTTTTCCGCAAATTGATGGTTTATACTTGCAAGATCACATCACAACAACTGAGCAACATGTTCTGTTGAGTCTGTTCAGCTTGTAAGCTGTTGGTGTTTATGTGATTGGCGCCACTGACTTCTAATCCCTCCTCTGTTGAGTCTGTTCTGGGTAATTGATCAAGTGTAGTTGTAAATGATATGAACATATTAGTAGCGACATGTCATATTATTCCCTTTTTAGTTGATTCGATACCCTAATCGAAAGGTAAAAAATTATCTTATATGTTCATGGCTTCCCGTTGTCAGGTGTCGTTCACACCATCAACTCTACAATCTGTTGTAGATACATTGTACCTTGAATTGTCTCCTTGAATCAAATAAGGCCTCCCAACCAAGTTGAAATATAGTAAGTCAAAAGACAAGGTATCCACTCTTTCTTCCTATCTGATATTTGAAATATGCATTTTTCATCATTCTCCTCCTATAGTTATTGCTTCACTTTGTCCGACTCCGCTCTAGCAACATTTTTTTTCCTGGATCCGCCACTGCTGCTGAGTAACCCGTGTGCTTACTATAGTGTCAGCTTTTTCTAATGGAAAAATGAGCTTGATCCTTATATGACTCTACAAAGTACGCTTTTTTATGTTGCTGCTTGACTTATTCCACTTCCTGATTATGTCAGGTTCATAAATTCTTCTTTTCGAGAAAACATAAGTGGGGAAACAGCCTGCCTCTCATATGCAGAGGGCAGAGCACACACGACGGCACTGGGTAGCATGGGATATCACTTCGCACAGAAGATCAACAGAAAGAACGATGCCAAATCATCATAATTTAACTACTGCCGTCTTGTTGCTATTTGCGCGCGTGTCGGCGCCTTGCTATGGCATATCACATATTTCTGTAACCGCTGCCCTTCAAAATATTATGGTAGTGTCTAGGGTCTTTGAAGTCTTCAATTTTTTTTAAAGGAGTGTATATATAGAAGAATAGGAATTTAAGTGTTTTTTATGGTTTAGAATACTCATAATTTTAGAGATGGTGCATATATAGGAGAAGAGGAATTTGAGTGTTTTTGTGATTCAGAGCACTTATATAATCAAGTGGGCTGGGCACCTAAGATCATGAGTTACAGTTGTTCAAATCCTTTAAGCAACATCTTATAAGGAGTATTGAACCTTCTTTAAAAAAACTACTTTATTACGATTCTTTCTTCCTCATGCGTTCCTTTCAGACTAAACTCAACATTGACCAACAGGCAGTAGTGACTTTAATCTAAAAAGATTAACGATCGATTAAAGAAAGCACAACTTGGCCTTAGGAGGAGTAGAAGAAACGTTGGCTGATACCCCTGCAGGAGAGGAAATTACTCCCCGGGCACAGCACGCTCGTCCTAGCTATAAAATGGGAGCCACACCGGCCCCCATAGACGCAAGCAAAGCAGGACACACCGGCGAAGATTGAGGTACGATCACAGGTCCGACAAGCGCAGCAATGGCAGAGCGAGGAGAGATGCCTAACTACCTCGAGCAGCCCGTCGGCAACCCTGAGCGCCGCGACCGCCTACAGAAGCTCCTTCTAGACGCCGGGCGCGTGCTGCTGGTGTGCGGCGCAATCGCCGTCGTCTCCACCGTGGGGCACCCCGGCGGTGCCAACCTCACACGCGCCTTCCTCGGGTTCCTCCTGTGGGTTGTTGGCGTGTCCCTCGTGGCGCTGCTGCCCGTGGCGCGACGGTTCCCACGCGCCGCACGGATCGGCGCCGCCGTGGCCAAGCAAGTTCTGAACCACTTCTTCCCTCCTTGGAACTAGCTAGCTCGCATCGTCTCAGGCGACCGCGGTACGATACGATGCTTATATAGTTATGTACTTATGTATTACGTACGTTACGTTCTTCAATAAGGGTTTGCTCTGCCAGTGTACCCGTCTATGGCTTGCTCTAGCACCGTAGTAAGTAGTACGTTGTAGTACTACTGCAGTTTCGGAGCTTCAACAAAATTTGAGAGGAGACCATGCTAATGAGTTGTGCACTAGTCCTTTGTTAGACAAGGCTAATAAGCATCTACATGCTAAAACATCATGTTTTATGGAGAAGCGGGGCCAGGACCCACCCTGGCCTCCATAAAGCTCCGCCAGTGAGTACTAGTGTTTGGTAGTTTCTTTCTTTGTTCAAGGGCAAAAATGTATTACTAGGGTTGTTTGTAATCTATCTTGCTTAGCATAAGCAGGGTTGTTTCCTTTTAAAGAAAACTTATGATATAGGAGATTAATAATTGTACTTATGATTATATGTTGTAGCATCTTGTGAGGTGTGCTTTTCATTACTTCAGCTTGCACTTTGTTGTCTCCTGCACTCATCTGGGCCTTGGGCTTCTGGGTTCAGTGTGGCCCTGCTTTTTATTTGTTTCAGACCAGGCTGTAGCCCAACAGAGTAAGATGCCAAGCAAAGCAATTATACTCAAAAGGGTTCCGTTTTTCTATGCAAGATCGTCTCGAAGAAACTATATACTCTAATATGAATATGACTCTAATTAAGAGTTAGGCCCTGTTCAAAAATGTTTAGTTTTGTCTTTTAGCTGTGGCTTTAGATTAAAATGGCAATATAACGGTTGCTAGTTTTTTCAGATATATTTAATCAAAAAATAAAGAAAATTTTTAATTTTTTTAAAAAAGTTGTTACATCTTTACGGATAATAGAAAGAAAAAAGAGGAAAAGAAGAAGAAAGATATTGTTAAAAAGGCAATATATTCTAAATAATTTTTTGTTTCTAAAAATCAGAAATTATGGCTGCTTTGAATAAGGTCTTAGCGTGATGAGTTCTGCCGGGCACGATGACATAGAGAGCAGGAGAGATGAAATAGGTCAAACGATATCTATTTTCTCGTGTGAGTCGTCGTAGCTGTGCTGTCATAAATAAACACATAAACAACAAGTCTTTTACACACATTTACGATCCAATATCACCTGTGGAACACCCTGGCAAACGTTGACGGCGTTTTCAATCGAGTTAGACATCACATCGTAGTTTGGCACTTTGCCGTACACCCTTGGCTCCAGGTCCAGACCTCCGGCGCGCGTACGTACGTCTTATCTTGCCTTTGGTTGGATACTTGCATGGTGACCCGACCGGCGGTGGTGTCTGTCCACGTTGAGCCTTGACTCGAGTTCCATACGACTGACTAGTGGACAGCGGCGATGAGTCTGAGATAATCTCTGAAAGATGAAAATAGATAGAGATAAATAGTGTCTTTTAATTTTTTTTAAGTATTCAATACTTTTTTACTCTAATAGCTATAGATTTATAAAAATTGGAATGAGAAACCACCACTAAACAAGCTAAACAACCCTTTGAAATTTTAGAGAAAAATCAGGAAAATAAAAAATGACTGTTTATACTGCGGTACTTTCAATTTTCAAAGTACCGTTGTTTACATTACAGTACTTCTGATTTCCGATGAACAGTGAAATCAGCCCAAGTTTCAAAAAAACTAAGATCAATGGAATTTTTTGTTCGTAGATCCAAATGATATGAAATTTTGTATAGATTTTCTTTAGGATGTTATGAACCTATTCTAACAAATGATCGTGAAAATTATGACCAAAGTTGTGACCTTTTTCAGTTTATTGGAAGGTTGCACCAAAACCGATCAAAAATCCAAAACGGTGAATACAACTTGCTCGTGGACAGATAATGACCGAGATAGGTCTAGATGTACTCGCACATATCATAGCAAATTAGAACACCGAAGGAATCAAACAAAAAACTCTCGGATCAAGAGATGTTCCTAAGAGGCCAAAATCAAGCAAAACCAGGTTTTCTCGTGAATCTTGCTATCAAAGTGTCTAGATAGGTGGAGATTTATTCCTAAGAATTATCTCTATCTCTTATACATTCTTGGTACAGTAAAATTATGAGAGGGAAAGAAGAAAGATAAAAAACAACCAAAAGTCAAGTACATCAAACAAGAATAAGAGAGACTTAAGAGTTACCCAACATTTGATGTATTGCTTACTTAAGAATGTAGGTTTTACAGCCACTCCACTTGGAGGACAAAGAGCACCCACGATACTCACTCAAGTACAATAGATGGGTTGGACGGTTAACCACATATCTCCATCCTAACCCCCTTTTATAAGTGGGCAACCAGATACCTACACCCTTTAATGGATCCTATCCACTATTACAATAGGAGAAACACATTAACCCCACACACACGGATTTTACTCCCATAAATTCACTTATGCACATATTTTAAAGCGCATAAGTGTGCATCCGCTAAATCTTTAGTCTTGATCCGCCTTGATCAAACTAGCTTCACCTTGACCTAAACCGCTCGCCAACGCATTGTCCATACACTGCGGTTTTGATCCAAGATGGTTTTTGGTATTTTGGTCAAACTATTAAAATACCCGTCTTTGACCTGGTCATCACTAACAACTGCAAGCGATTGCCATGCTTGCCACATGTAGATGCACCACTAGCTCGCCATGCGTCACCAAGTCTCTACCGTCCTGGTTCCACCGAACCACGTCTCACTTGGCTCATGCAAGTTACATAGCGCCTTTCCGCTGTTCAAACTCATTTTCAATATTTCCCGCCTTTCTCATGCCATACTTGAGCTCACCGTCTCACTCGACATCCTCGATTATTATGGGTATCAACTCCTCCATAAGCTTAGTCCCGATCCTCGCCGTTGACCACAGTTGACTCCAAGCGACCCTGCATATACAAAGACAAAGATATCGTTTCTAGACACAAGTTCTTCACAACTTGATCTACATTAGCCAAGATATACATCATGCAACCTTAATCCAATGACCCAGATCATTCCAATTCAATCCATGACTCGATTCTCCAAAATCCCTATTTTTCTGGGAAGATCGAAAGTACCGCGGCTAACACCTGTATTTCCGTATTACGTTACTACCGTCTCCCAAAACAGTACTTCCACACGCTCGTACCTCATCCTGATGAGTTGGAGCCCTTGGGGCCCTTAACCACCTACAACACCGTTTCATCGACGCCGGCCGCATCCTTGTGTTCGGCGGCTGGCTTGTCGTTACCTACTCATTCGGCAACCCCAATGCGAACACTGAGCACGTCCTCATCGGCTTCGCTCTTCTGCTTCTCGGTGTGTTCTTCTGTTAGACCATGTGGATGGTCGTACATTAAGATATGATGAAAAATTGACATTTGGTTTACCTTGGATTTTTGTGTTTGTGAAAGACTTGGTCGTTTGCTATTGATGTCCTTGCTTTCAAGTGTTTTTGCCCAGTTACGAGTGATTACAGTCTTCAGACACTCTTTTGACCACGGCATTAGAACACAGACAATCTTATAACCACGACTACGACCACGTTCAGCTTACGACCACGGCATGCTACGACCACGTTCAGTGACCACGGCTATGACCACGGCATGCTACGACCACGTTCAGCGACCACGGCTACGATCACGTTCAGCGACCATGGCTACGACCACGTTCAGCTTACGATCATGGCATGCTACGACTATGTTCAGTTTATGATCACGACATGTTACGACCATGTTCAGCTTACAACCACGACATGCTTCGACCATAGCTGTACAACCTCACCTTTCGACCATGGCAGAATGACTTCGGTCTCACAACCATGGTAGATAATCTTAGCTACAATACTCTTTCATAGTCGTAGCTACAGAACTCGATAGTCGTATACTTTACTAGTCGTTAAAGGCTTTGCAGTCGATGGTCATAAGTTGTGCAGACTACGTTCATGGTCGTAGGTTTTGCAGACTATGTTTATGGTCGTAGGTTTTGCAGACTACCTTCATGGTCGTAGGTTTTGCAGACTACGTTCATGGTCGTATGTGTTGCAAACTATATTCATGGTTGTAAATTCTACAGACTACCTTCATGGTCATAGACTTGGCAGTCCTGTCAATTATTGTAGACTTTACTGTCTGCTGATTTGTCTTCGGTAGTCGAAGGCTTTGCGATCGGTTGACGTTGGCGTCACGGTCGGTACTCATAAGACTTTCTGGTCGATACAAGTGCTTCACTCTTGTGATCTTTGAGTATGTCAAGTACTCGTGTTGGGCCAATGGTTGACTAGCTGGTGTATGGTGATCGTTGATGGGTGGTCATTGCTTGATGTACTCGTAGTTGGTACTCGATAGTCGTGTGGTTTTCGAGTACGTATGGATTACGAGTTAGCGGTCATATTGGTGGGTCTGGTGAGCTGTTTCGGTTAGCGATAGGACTGTGAGGCCATAAACGATCTGGTGCATGGTCATAGGTGGTAGCAATAGAACAGTGCGGTCGTAAACGACCTGGGAGATGGTTGTATGTGATTTAGATCTTGTCTGGGAAAGACAAGGGTATGTTTTGCTAATGTGTGTTGCCAGGAGTTGATTTCTTTGGTGTTTGCATGTTCAGGTGGGCATGGAGGCAGCTATGGTCGGTGACGAGGGGGACCGGGACTAGGAGGGGGTAATCTGAGGTCCAAGCGGTCGAGAGGTCACGCGAGGTGGGCAAGCTCATGCTGGAGCACATAGAGGTCAAAGGTGGATGCTGTGTGGAGGCGTGGAGATGATTACAGTCGGTAACGAGGAAGACCAGGACTAGGAGGGGGAAATCTGAGATCTAGACGGTCAGGTGGTCATGCAAGGTGATCGGGCTCACGCGAGAGCACGCAGTGATAGTGCATGATGAAGATATAGGAGGGGATATCCTAGAGGCTTTGTCATGTGTGTCGTATGGAATTATGGATGGATTCCATGATCTATATGAGTTGGTTAAAATCCGTGTTAGGAAGGGTTTCGGATCCCTTGATTTGAGGATGAGATAAGATCTCGTATCTAGATGGTTAGAGCAACTCCAAGAGGAGAGCTAAATCGTTTTCTAAAGGTAAATTTGGCTATTATTGGAGAAAAAACGTCTCCAATAGACTCTGTAAATGACTCTCCAAATTTAGTAGCTCTCCATCCCTCCTCCTTCGCTCTCTATTTTTGGATAGCCTGCCTCGCTCGCCATCCAGCCTCTTGGCGCGGTCGGCGTTTCCTTCCTGCGCGCTGCGCCCCATTCCCTCGCGTACGCGACCCACCACGCGCCCTCTAGTTCTTCTTCTGCGCGCCTCTGCTGCTTCCGCCGCCGGCTCGCAGGGCTCCTTCCGCCGCCAGCTCGCAGGGCCTCTTCCGCTGCCCGCACGCATCTTCCGCCTGGCGCCCGCTCCCCCTGCAAGCGCCGCCATGTCCCTGCCGCTGCATTCTCGTGTTCCGAGCACCGCAGATCCCTACGCGAGGACCTTGTGGATTTGGATTGGATGGAGAACGGAGGGGTCGGTGGCCAGACACCGCAGATCCCTTTCCCAGACGCCGGCCAGCCGCCGCAGTTCCCCTACCCAGATGCAGCGCAGGGCGTCATCGAGGCTGCACCCGCGTGGCTGGACGAGTCTACGGCGGCCGGAACCAGTGGCCAGGACGGCGTGAGAAAACCTGGCCGAGCGGATGACGAGGTCTTCGCGATGGATCCGAAAAGACGAAAGGTCCTGATGACGTGGCAGGTTTGAATATGGAGAGTCCCAGTTTAGATAGCCTGTTGGAGTAGTCTAGTTTTTTTGGGTGAGATTTATTTTAGAGAATAGCTAAATCATTAAATTTAGATACTTCTTTTGGCTAATCTCTTGGAGTTGCTCTTAAGGACACTTTTTTGTGGTGTTTGAGTTAAACACGTTCTGTGCGCTGGCTATAAAAGCAACGGAGGCTGTAGGCTAGCGTATGGGTTTCAGGGCTTTCGTGGAGAAGGTTTTTAGGGGTGTCGTGAGGTGATTTGTAGCCAAGAACTTGCTGATGGAATAATAGATCAGAACTTTTCATCTCCGGTGACTTCCAGAGCATCGCCGTTTTTCCTCTATTTTCCGCTCTCGGTTTTGTCTCCAGCGTGTAGTCGTTCGGGCGGTGGTCAAATGGCTGGAGATCTCAGACGAAAGGAGGTTATGACTACGTGCGTTGTTGTCGGGCCGAGTGATCAAACAAAAAGGCAGTCGATCCTTTGTCGCGCCGAGTGATCGGAACGAGCGGGCGATCGATCCGAGTGGTCGTAAGCAGGTCATCGTAAGCAAGTCACCGTAAACAAGCGTTCGGGATGAGCAGTTGTAACCGAGCGGTCGTAACCGAGTGGTTGGAGCGAGTGGTCGTAAAGTGTACGGGTGACAGAGCATCTGGTCGTAACAAGCACGTACGACCAGAGCGACAGAAGGTCTTCGACCACGTACAAGCAGCAGCGGTAGTTAACTTTGTTCGGTATTTCAGAGTGTTTCTCTTTTGTTTCTCTATGTTTTGTTTTTAGGAGTTAAAAAACATAGGCAATCATTCACCCTTCCTCTGATTATGCCATACGATCCTACATCCTCCTCATGCTGTCGCCGGCGGTGAACCAGTTCCCTGGTGCAGCGCGGGTGGGCACCGAACTGGCGAACGCTGTCCTGAGCTATTTCTTCGAGCCGGAGAACTAGCTTTTGGGAGGTCAGGTAGGCGTACGCCTTGTCATATCGAGAAAGCAAGCATAATCAGTATGGTTTGTGGTTTGCGCTTCACTCTGTTTCTTTGATTGATTCATGTCTGCTAGTGTCATGTGGTTTGCGCTTGCACTGGTTATGCAGTTGCTATCGCGCACTTTGTATGTGAAAATGTTGTTAAATAACTTGTTACAAGAGATGTTGCTGTTGTCGCTCGTGTGTCAAACCATCCTCCGAGTCCGAGGATCATGCAGCTTTGGGATTGAATGTTTGATCGTGATCAGTCTGCTAATTTGGTTGTCTCAGTTCATCTAGAGCACGAATGGATCGCTCGTTCCGTGCGCACTCTCGAATTTCAAGTAGCTAGTTCATGCTCTCCAGTAGGTTGCAAGCAAATGCGGCAATAGCGGCTTACGGCAGCGGCCGTGGGGGAAGTGGGCAGCGGAGATCCAGAAACAAACTTTGCCGGGATGAAGTTTCCCGTTTCCCTCAAGTCCCTGTCGTTCGCTCAGCTTGCCTCGACTTAAAAAAAAAAAGACAAACACGAAGATGTCCAAAGTGCTGTCGAATTTTACACATGGGACGGATCGTCCTTTGGCTTGCTCTTTCTCCGTTCGCTACTGTGCTCTGTTTCGGAGGATCAAAGGATGTACTGGTGTGTAGTATTTGTTGTTAAAAATGTAAGTACTTGGACTTGCAGTATCATAGGCCACATATACACCATGATGATGTGATGATTAAACGAAATATAAACTGGTGTACCATCTCGTCAGGTTTGCACTCTGTTCTACCCTAAAAAAAGGTTTGCACTCTGTTCTCAGTTGTATTTAAGCACAGCCGTGGCACGTCAATATATGGATGGTGTTTAAATCGGCTTTTGGTTTCTGTTTAGAGAAGCGAGAAACCAATTTGAATATCTCGGTTTCTAAATGTGGCATCTTCAAGCTGCTTTCAAAACCGCCAGCCAGCCTCTGTCACCTCCTCGGCATCCGCATCTTTTAAAAGCTCAGCCAAAAGCTTTAGTAAAAAAGAATCAGCTTCGGCTGATTAAAATACCCCAATATTCTGAAAGTACATGCTATTTTACGGCTTTGATCGGCAGCAACAGTCCAGAGCCCAGAGGTGCTAGACTCGGGCCGAAAGCTTGCTCCCCCGTGGGCTATGGACATGTTTGGGAACTTGTAATCCACGCAGATTGTTCGCCCTTTTTTTTATTTAGGTTTCTGGGCCTAAATTCCGCTGCTCCGCTCATCCAGAACTTCCCAGTCCAACCCGCCTAGGCTTGGTGCGACCCGGCTCAATGATGATCCGGCTCGACCGGATCCCGCACCGCGCGGTCGCCTCCTCCAGTACTCTGGCAATCTTCATCGTACTGGGACCTCCGCCCTCGCCATGACTTGCTGCTCGCTTTCACGGTCAGCCGCTTCATTCCCGGCGGCGGCACGTCCGGCAGCTCGACACGCGGAGGCAATGGTCCTGGCCTTCTTCTAGCAGCGAGCACGAGCTGCGTACACATCCGCTCAATTTGTGTGCTGCTGATACATCACACGAATTTGCTGATATTCTTGCTTATGCATTATGCTTAATTCTTAAATAACACTAAATCGAGCGTAGTACGTACAGGAGGGTAGTGCTAGTACTGGCAATGGGATAGGGCATGATACCAGATTCTTGTTTGTGTACTTTGGCCCTGTTCTTTTTCCTGTTCTTTTCAGTTTCTAAAAGATGCTTTTTGACTTTTCTACAGTAACTAGTTTTTAAACGGAATATCTTTTCAAAATAGAATCTACTAATTAATTGTATTACATACTGTACTGACTTCATTTATATCGGCAAAAACTGTTGAATATATAAGCACATGTAGGTTTAATTTATTCCATAAATAAATCATGACATCATGCACGCAAAATAACAGAACCATCACAGGCATAAAAGATCTAGACATGTAAACCAGGAAACTGTACATGAACAGATCTAATACGGAGAACATGACTGTTACGTACCGATGGTTCTGTTCTGATCGGTTTGCCGATGTAGACGCCGCAGGCACGGTGAGGATGACACGAAGTCGATGACGATTCGCCGAAGCCGAACGACGAGGAAGACGAGCCAGAGCTACAGCGAGAAGTCGCGCAGAGCGCTTCCCAAAAACCTTATTCGCCCTCTCCCGGTGCAGGACTTCGAAAGCGACGGTTCCGGAGACCTGCTCTCCCGAACGACAGTGCACGCCGGCGGACGGGACGGAGTAGACTACGTGGGACGGCGCAGCACAATGGATGGAGGAGGCAAAACCCTAGATTGATTTTCGCGTAATGCTGTATGGAGGCGGCGACTCCGTATTTATAGAAAACCAGGACGCGTGATCAAGACGCCTGCACGTTCTCCATAACTCGTAACCGAACCGGATTAGTCGCGTAACCGATCCGGATTCACCGCCACACAAAACAGCAAAAGATAAAACTGCAAAAGGAAGCCGCGTCTGCGCAAGCACCTGGAGCGGATTTTGGCGGACCATTCACGCAGGTGCCGTGCGCCCGCGCCGCCCAGCCCAGCCCAGCCCAGCCCAGCCCAGCCCGGCCCGACCCGGCGAGGCGAGGCGAGCGAGCGCGCGCGTGTTATCCTCTAGTTCTCTCCCACACATGCCTCAAGTGACTAGGAGTGCACCATCCCTTTTAAGGTGGTCTTCCTCTCCTAGAACTAGCAATATGGTACTAAAGGTCACATGCATGCCTCCTTTGCATGAGTGGGCCTTTGAGATTTAATAGGAATTATTCTTATTATATGGGCTTGGCCCACATAATCCAACAATCCCCCACCAGATCTCAAAGTCCCACAGAGATTTGCCTGAATTCCAATGTACTGTTTATATATCAGTATTTCGATGGAGACCGATTAAGGTTGAACATCCACCTAGAACTCCAAGCTACACTTACTCACAACTTGAACAATGGACTATGCCTTGAATTGCAAGTTTGGTGCAAGCAAGCTTCACTTAAAGACTTAACTGATATTAGGCCGCCAGTAGGCTACCCCTCGGTTGGAGCGTATAAGTCATACTCCTTGGTCTCTTCATGAGCTTAGTAGGAGATTACCCAAGATCTCCATAGACTGCGACTAACAGTCGGGCTCATATAGGTGTGTTCTTTCAAGAACGCTCTGCAGGATAGCGTCTTCGCTTCTAAAAGCCAATGGAACACATTAAGACCTTAGTCAACCTGCCTTGCAGTTTCTGAGAGTATTGCATCTTCACATAGAGAGGGTTGAAATTACTCTCCTTCAGTTAACTAATGGCTTGTTTTTCCCAGATCCTAATTCACGGGATCTCCGATCACATAGGTTGGGTTACTACCATAGATAACTCACATGGGTCTCATACCCATCTCCTTCGATGTACTATCTATCACATTCCGTGATAGTCCCTTTGTAAAGGGATCTGCCAGGTTTTTATCTGTTTGGATGTAATCCAAGGTTATAACTCCGGAGTTTCTCAATTTCCTGACAGACTTCAATCGTCTCTTAACATGCCTGGACGATTTCATATTATCCTTAGAACTGTTCACTTTAGCGATAACGGTTTGATTATCACAGTTCATAAGGATAGCTGGCACTGGCTTTTCCACCGTAGGTAGATCCATCAATAGATCTCGTAGCCATTCTGCCTCAACAATAGCAGTGTCTAGTGCCGCAAGCTCTGCTTCCATGGTTGACCTCGTCAAAATGGTCTGTTTGCAAGACCTCCATGAAACAGCACCACCACCAATAGTGAAAACATATCCACTAGTGGCTTTGATCTCATCAGCATCAGAGATCCAGTTGGAATCACTGTAACCCTCCAGCACCGACGGGTACCCAGTATAGTGAAGTCCAAAGTTCGAGGTACCTTTCAGATAGCGCAACACTCGCTCAAGAGCCTTCCAGTGTTCATCTCCTGGGTTAGATGTAAACCGACTCAATTTGCTCACAGCAAAGGAGATGTCTGGCCTTGTTGCACTAGCTAGGTACATTAGTGAGCCAATTATCTGGGAGTATTCCAGCTGATTCCTACCAATTTTCTTATTCTTACGAAGTAACACGCTAGGATCATAAGGTGTTGGAGAAGGCTTGCTGTCAGAAAAGCCAAAACGGCTCAAGACCTTTTCCACATAATGAGATTGTAAAAGTGTAATCCCATCCTCACCTCTAACCAATTTAATGTTTAGAATAACATCAGCCACTCCCAGATCTTTCATATCAAAGTTTTGAGACAAGTATGATTTGACCTCATTTATCACACTAATGTTTGTCCCAAAAATCAAGATGTCATCCACATACAAACATAGAATAACTCCCTCACCCCCACCATAACGATAGTATACACATTTATCTGCCTTATTGACAGCAAAGCCTGCAGATGTCAGTGTTCTATCGAACTTCTCATGCCACTGCTTAGGGGCTTGTTTCAGACCATACAAAGATTTCAACAGTTTTAACACCTTGCCTTTTTGACCTTCTACTACAAATCCATCAGGCTGTTCCATGTAAATTTCCTCATCCAGCTCTCCGTTAAGAAAAGCTGTCTTAACGTCCATTTGATGAACGAGAAGACCATGTGAGGCAGCCAAAGCAAGTAGTACTCGAATTGTGGTCAGTCTAGCAACAGGTGAGTAAGTGTCAAAGAAATCTTCGCCTTCTTTCTGAGTATAGCCCTTGGCAACAAGCCGAGCCTGCACGTTCTCCATAACTCGTAACCGAACCGGATTTCACCGCCACACAAAACAGCAAAAGATAAAACTGCAAAAGGAAGCCGCGTCTGCGCAAGCACCTGGAGCGGATTTTGGCGGACCATTCACGCAGGTGCCGTGCGCCCGCGCCGCCCAGCCCGGCGAGGCGAGGCGAGGCAAGCGAGCGCGCGCGTGTTATCCTCTAGTTCTCTCCCACACATGCCTCAAGTGACTAGGAGTGCACCATCCCTTTTAAGGTGGTCTTCCTCTCCTAGAACTAGCAATATGGTACTAAAGGTCACATGCATGCCTCCTTTGCATGAGTGGGCCTTTGAGATTTAATAGGAATTATTCTTATTATATGGGCTTGGCCCACATAATCCAACAAAAACTGCACGTGAATTTCTGTTACTCTGTAATCTCTCGCATGAACAACTCAGAAGTCATAAACCGCAGTCAAAAACCATAAACCGTAGCAAAAAAGGACAGGCCCTTTATATACTGTGATTTGTTCATTTGTATGCTCTTCACTATCCTTTCTTCTTCGTCTTTTTCTTCGCGCTTCTTAGGGAACCTACACGTTCGTTTCTTACTGATACTAGGCATATGAGCCGGTCTAGGTAATTTGGGCTGGCCTGGACGTCTTTCAGGCAGTCCAATCCGATCGTCACATCAGATCGACGAACTGCTTCGGACATGCAGTCCATCTGGCCCTCTGGATCCTCAACTGCTTCTTCCCTCCATCCGTCCAGCACTCCAGCTCAAACACCCCACCAGCAATCCTCATCATAAAATTTTAAAGGAAAACCGTAGTAAGGTTTTTTTATAGAGATATCTCTTTTGGAGAAGGCTCGCTGGCAGGCACCCTTGTGCCGCTTGATGACCATGAATAGCTACCGTTCTCTGTTGCTGGACTACTCATAAGAACCTCAACAAACCCATGGATATCACTGTCAAGCCTCACCTAACGACTGCTTCTTTTCTCTCGACTTTCCCCGGAACACGAGCCCACAAGCTTGGTGCGGTTACAAGCGCAGCGCGCGAGAGGACATGGGCGAACCGGCGATGCCTTTCTAGTGTGCAAAGCTACGACTCCTAAAACGGACGACTCAAATGCGGACTCTATTTCTAACCGCACTGTTCGGTCCAACTTCTTCTCTAAGTAGACTTCTCTCGATCTTCGTCTTCACTTCCGCATCAACCTTCTCCTTTTCTTGAAAAATCTTTCCATGTCGGCTCAGGCTTCCTTCTTCAAACTGTCCTTGAGACTACTCCATTGTCAAAGTCGTGCTTCTAATTCCCTCTGCGTTGGCCTTTGACCGCTTTCTTCATGCTGACGTGCCCGGTTATTTTTGTCTGCCAAAAATTGGAAGCATGATTGGGTGTTAGCAAATGTAAAAACAGCAATAAAACATATTCATCTGTTATATACTAATTGCAAAGGTTATCATCCATCGGAGATGCAAACCATGCTTATGTCTTGGCATATGTTATGATAAGGATCTGGAAAAAATTTCCTTCATTTGATGATTTTGTTTTCTACAAATTGCAGGTATGACATGGAGGCTATTTATTTTGATGAAGGTGTCAGAACTTCGAAAAGACAACAACTTGAGTCTAAACTCTTGCAGGTTCCCCATACTTCTTTTGAGCTTATATGTCAAGTCACGTTTTCATCTTTTGTATCATATGATAATTGCCCTGTTACTTCCTAATCACGAGTTGGCATGGATATTTTTGGTATATACGAAATGAAACAGCCCATCTCCGCATTTTTTGCTATGTTCTTTTACCATTTTAGTTATAGTCACTAACTACAGCTAATTATTATTTACATTGTTTGCCAACTTTTGTTTCTTGTTAATTATTTATTTGCAGGGAACATTGCCCTTAGTTTGCATGGTACACCGGCTGGAAGGACTTTGGAGAATCTTATTAGGGGAGTAGCCACAGCCTTGATCAATATATCATCCTCCTTCCACCTTTTTGTTTGTAGACAAGAAAGAATACAAGAGAATACCCATCCTTCTCCTGTAGCAGAGCAACCACTGCCTCTAACTGTAAGAGAAGATGACATGAGTGCTTGTTTACAACGTCTTGAAAAGCTCGAGTCATTATGCAATCATCTTGAGAGCAAACCTCCAGATATGCCAAAGGAGAAAGAGCGTCTATTGTTGCAGTGTTTCGATAGGATAAAATCCATTTAGGCTGACCTAGAGATGACGAAAAGAGTAAGTTGTTTCGCACAGTAATTTAGTTTGCAGAGTTGTAGGTTGTGTATTAGTATATGTCATAAATGGTAGATCACTCAAAAACACATTCCTAGGCAAAATGTCGTATTTCCAATTCCCTATACTTTTGTATGAAAGTTTAGAAGGTATAAACTTTGAGTTTATACCTTCTAACTTTAGGCATTTAATTTTTTTGTGTCACTATATGTTGAAAATGCTTCCATGGGTGAAATTAATTCATATGGTTCTTCCACAACTGCTGTCATGTCATTATGTTTCATAAGATGCTTCATGGATGTTACTGAACACAATTATCCTCCGACTTAAAGGAAAAACGGAGGGTGGGGGTGGGGACAGAGATCTTACTTAGGAGTTTGGTCATCTAAAGTATTTTTAAGGAGCAGTTCAATTTATTCTGGTTTGTAAAGGAAATTAGCAGAAGGTGATATATGACTGCAAAGAAAATTAACGTAAGTAAATGATTTAGAAAAACTTGTTTATGGAACACTGTCCCACTAGAGAGAGTGCAAGACACAAATTTTCATTTATAAGATCTGTTCATTAGGACTACTACAGCTTATTGTATGGTTTCAATTGAAAGAAAAGTATGCTTGACTTCTTGAATGGCCTGCTGACAATACCTTCTATTTGTTTCACCATCGTTACTGTATTAACACACGATGCGGTAGCCCTAGGTTTTTTGAATTGTTTTTTGAGGAATCAGAGTATTGCATTAAAGTTATATTTGTATACCCACATGATGAATGCATGTAGCATGGGTATTAATTAGTTGCAAATTTTGATTTCCGTTGCAACGCACGGGCACATGACTAGTTACAAACAACAGGACATTGATGTGAGGTAAAATGAACTGCGGGTGCAGGGCCGTTCCTTGGGCAGGGTTGCAGGGGTGCGAATCAAATTCAGATTATCTGTTTTATCTAGTATTTATGTTCAGACTATTTGATTCATATTCGATATATTAAGACTCAAATAGTATCAACCATATCTTTATTATCCGTTTTATTCAGCATCTGTATCTAAACTATTCGATTCGTTGACACCCATTGTAGGGATGCCCACCCAGGGCCCATGGCAACAAAGGCCCCCCTATTTTTGTGCAATGTTTTGTTTGTTGTTGTGAACCATACTACTCATTTTAGTAGTTCCTTAAACAAGCATGTTTGTTATTATACAAGGTCATGTCTAGAGATATCAGATATGTAGTCGCAGTTTCTTTAATTTCCAAAGTATAATTTGGAATTTTACAATGGATTTTTAAAGGGTGCATTTGAGTTACACTACAACTTCCTTTTTTTAGAGTTTTTAGGTTCATATTTTCATAAAGTAGCACGGTGTACATCATTGGTTTATTAATGCTTTTTAATTTTAACTCTACATTATTTACATACCATTTTAGAGGTTTTTAGTGAAACTCTGATGGCGTGGCATTGGTTTCTCGCCGAGGGGGTGGGGGGCTGTGTCATGGACTTAATTTGATCTGGCGAATTGCTGATCGAATGGTGAGTATTATTACTTTCACCTGGTTTTCTGTCGGGGTAATCTCATTGACACCGTGACTATGTATTGACCAACTACCGTAATATGTAAGAGCTGTTAGCGAATAACGGTTACCCACGACTACATTAAGAGTACTCTGACTCTCGGATTGTAGCATCGCACTCTTGTTGCTGTGTTTGTCAGTTGAGTACACCAGACTTGCCGTGGTGCCTGGGCATTCTGACAAGGTTAGGATGCCCGATTCCCTAGGTAGCATTAATGACTGGAGTAGTGTGTCTTCTTCCATCCGATCGACTTCGTTGGTCTTAAAGACTGGCAATCATGGGATGGAGGATGATGAGGAGGAGATATCATGTTCCATGACATGGGTGCATACATCCATGTCGAAATCAGCGTAGTCTGTAAGGCCAAATCAATTCTCCTTATCCCAGGTTCCTACCATGATCGCATGGGCGATGTTGCCAGAAAACAAGAAAAGGTGAGGTTGCTGACGAAAACCTTTAGAGACTCGGTTCCTTCTTCCTCACAGATGGCGCCAGTTGTCGACGGTCAAGTCGCCGATCTTACAAATTGTAATAAAAAGGCTAAGTCCCTTAGAAGGATTTAGGAAGAGAATGTGGATGATCTTTATTGCTATAAATTGGTTACAATATGCTCTCGATGAGATATTACAAATGGATACTACTAGCCCTAGAATGCTACATCTTGTCTCTGTAATCTACTATCTGGTTGAGAGATTTTGCTTGATTTTGTAGAATCTGTCTCTGTTTGAGTTGTTCTTCTTGGAGTTCTGTTTTTGTTGTTTCTGTCTTCTCTTGTTAAACCTTAAATAGCACTAAAAGGATATCGGTTATCCACGTGAGTAGGCGCCTTGTCAATTCATCCGTCTGGTCGACCAGAAAGTTTTTGTTAGCGAGAGAAACCTGACAATAACTGCTCTTGAGCTATTGTCAGTGCGAGAGAATCATGTGGACAACTGCAAGACGGTTGTCGTCAAAGATGTAAGGCTGAGTCGTCGTGCGGTTAGGAGGAGGATAAAATCGTACAAGAGGAGTTGCTTGGAGGCGAGCCATCATATAGTTTGTGAGATCTCCAAGTGGCGCCTAATAAAATAAATATATAGTAGGTCTCTGACTAGAAATACTCGGGCAATAGCCTTTGAAAGTTTCACGGCACCCCCGTCCGTTCCAACCTATCACCATCGTATAGTTTGTGAGATCTCCGAGTGGCACCTAATAAAATAAATATATAGTAGGTCTCTGACTAGAAATACTCGGGCAATAGCCTTTGAAAGTTTCGCGGCACCCCGTCCGTTCCAACCTATCACCATCTCAAGCTTAACCGATTCCCTCGCAACGGAGCACGGCGCTGGTGGCCCCCATCCAAGTATCCAACCTATCATTGCCTCAAGCTGACGAGTGACCGGTGAAACCCGGTGGGCCCAAAAAAAAATTCAAACCTCAAAGCTTACTCGACTTGTGGGTCAGGGCCCTAGTAGTACTCGGCCACCAAAACACACGCACTCAAGTATTCATTGGTAGTTTGGTACTGAACTCAAAACACAGTACAACCGACCTGAGTTAAATTCGGCATTACAGCACGCAGGCCACACTTGGATTGGATTAGGAGACCACGTGTAGTGTATAAAAAATTAGCTCCCTAGTTTTCTTGAGAACCTAACAAAAACCAATCTTGGTTTTCTTGAGAACAAATAAATCCGTGTAGGGCGTCCTTTTGTACAAACCAACGAGAGCATGTATTAGGAAGGACCCTTTTAATTCCTCCGTCCTGACTCGAGTTTCATTTGTCCTAACTGGAGTTGATGGACCACATAGTATGTGATACAAAACTAGTGCAGGGGATGTCCTCATCAAATATGCTCATAAATATGGTGACGTTCCTGACGATGGATAGTCAGCATGCATGTCTTTCTTTCCGTTCACACTTCTTGGCGTGGACCCCGACCTCCCTCGCCTCTCTCTCTCTCTCCCCGTTGCACCACCAAGTACAGCAACTCCGTGTAGGCTTCTCAAAAAAAAAAAAAAAAAACTCCGTGTAGGCGGCGTCCTTTTGTACAAACCGACAAGGGCATGTATTCGGCAGTTCCTTTGTCCTGACTCGATTCTCATTTGTCCTTGAAATTTCTACTCTACTCGATTTTCATTTGTCCTGACTCGAGTTAATGGAGAAAATTTATTTATTTGCCACCCTTACGACTCGGGTGGCAACAGATTTGTCACCTGGGCTTATTGTTAGTGACTCAAGTGACCTCACATGTAAGTGACAGAGTTTCGGTGTCAATCTTAAGGGTGGTAAAAAATTGAATCTCCCAGTTAATAGACCATAGTATATGATACAAAACTAGTGAAGGATGTCCTCGTCAAATATGCTCATAGAATATGGTGACGTTCCTAATGATGGAGAGGACCAGGAAACTTAATTAGGTGGTACCTCTATGTAACTATCTCAGTCCTATAAATCTCAGGCCTCCCTCTCGTTCCACATCTCATCTCTCTCTCTCCCCTTGCCCGGAACGAAGTCTTTCCGTCTCCACCTTCAAACGCCACAGTACCTCACTAACCTTCCGAGTGGAATGGCCAATCCGGGAGCCACCGATTGGTACATGCCCGGCTTGCTCGAGGAAGCGAACGACGTCGACCGCGCCGACCGGGAGCGCGCCGCTCACCGTGCTCGAGTCCTGATCAGCTCCGGCATCCTCGCCGTCTGCACCGCCGCGTCCGTCGTCATCTACATCGCGGCGAGCCCCTCGGGTGTAGCACCAGCGCACGACCTGGCCTGGTTCCTGCTCTTCCTCATCGGCGTGTGGCTCGCGCTGCTGGCGCTTGTCGCCGAGCAGTTCCCGAGAACCACGAGGGTTGGCATGGCCATTGCGAGGGCTCTCCAGGACTACTTGTTTGGCGGTAACTGATCTTCAACCGAGGTGCATGATCGACTTCCTTCTAATGTCTGCTTAAGTAGGTTCTTGTTTAATTACCCTCCTAGCTCGGGGAAAAGATCTAAAAGACTAGGCTCTTGTTTTGCTCCGGTTCGGTCGCGTCCTCCTTCCTGAGTTGTGTTTCAGACCTTCATTTCTTTCTGTACTCTGTTTATTTAGCGCGTTATTTCCTGCTTGAAGTGTCGTAAGTTGTAACGGTGTCCAAAATGGAGGATAAAAGGCGATTGGTACGGTCTTGTCCATGTATATCTCCTCTTCTATGAACTATGATGAGCAGATCTCCGTGATTTATACTATCGATTTACGATGTTCGTCAATTTCACGGACCCACACATCGTCGAGAGAAGAAAAGTCTCGGAAGGACCCATGGGAGCTATGGAACACATTAACAACTACCATGTCAGTTTTTAGTGGGTCTTTTTTTTTCAGAAGGGCCTGTTGATCTCTTTTCACTCTTCAGTGCTATTAACTTTTATGGGATCTATGTAAGTGTTTAAGGAATGGTCAAACATATGTACAACGTTGGATTTGTAATAAGAGGCTCGGTGTGTTGTCAATTATTGTCCACTCTGCTTATGGTTGAAATTCTCTGCTTTGATTCGTTATCAGTTCTTCAATTGATATTCCATCTCATGAGTCAGGTGCGCTAATTTTCGTCAAATGAGGCCCTGTCTCCCCCCCATAGTTGCATTGCACTAAAGTCTAAAAGAAAAGTAGTGGAGGGAGAAAGGGAAGAGTGCATGAATGGGACTGTATGAGTTTGTGTATATAGTTCAGGTGGTCCTCCTTGCACTCCAGGAATCAGTACCTGCCCGTTGTTAGCTTGGCTGTCCCTGTAATACTCGATTAATTCAACAGGGTTGGAATTAGGGGAGCCTCTAGAAGACTAGATTTATCATCATACAGAGTAGAAATACGAGAATTTTTATACAGGTTCGGACTTTCTCGTTCAATATAGTATACCATAGTATGATTCATCCACTCATCATTCATCTTATTTTATTTCAAGAGCTATAATACAAGAACAGCTAGGATCAATCAATCACATTTTATTTTAGTATATCAGCTGAATGAACCCCTCCATATATGCTGGATTTTCACATAAGAACAATAAATATCCCTGACATAGCTTGCCATGGGGATCTAGCTCTAAGCATCCACTAGATTAACTGATATCATCATGCTAGTTGGGAAGCAATACAATTTGGACATATACTAGTTGGAAAAATTAATCGGGATTGACTGGAAGTCTGGACATGTGTCACATTTCACTGATTTCACATTTCAGTATTTCACAAATCACAATTCACAATTTTACCGAGTCCAGGAGGAGCCGTCGAGCCGAGGAGGGGCGCCAAGACGGGTGGGAAGGCGGGGCAGGCGGCGCCTAGACGGGTCGGGAGGCGGGGCGGGCAGTGCCGGGAGGTGGGCCGGTCCGGGTGGCGCTGGATCGGCGCAGTCGCGCAGATCTGAGACGGCGGAGGCAACGAGGCAGAGGCCGGTTGCGAGGCGGCGCTGGATCGGTCAGTCACGCAGATCTAACAAGGCGGAGGCCGGTTGCGGGGCGGCGCTGGATCGGTGTGGTGCGGTGCGGCGGCACTGGATCGGCCGTCGGCGCCCGGCTTGTGCTGCTGCTGGCTAACGCCTTAGGGTTTTCCTTTGAATAAAGTGAGTGTTCTGCTGATCCCATGACGATTTCACTTAGCAATAAAAAAATAGAAATAAAGTCAGTAGTTCTTCCATGTTAGTAGCTACATAAGAAACATTTTAGTTTGAGTTAATTGAAGCATTTTTTTCCTATTATAATACTCTTAACAGTTTCAGAATATAAGATTATAAGAGTTCACTTGCCTTTCTTTTCTGACCTTAGTTTCAGCATTTGCTAATCTTGATAATTAAAAAAATGCGATGAAACTTTATATTATGAATGGAGAAAGTGAAATGATACTGAGAAAGCTATGATAGTGCATCAAATCCGCGGTAGTCTCCTTTCTTCCCCAACTGCAAAAGTACTTGAAATGGAGCAGAAGAAATGAAAGTATTAAGTACAATAAATGAAGCACCGACCACAGGTATCGAGGAACCTCTTGAGATAATCGGCAACCGGCTCATTGAAACGTTGCCTAATCGCCGTTAGATTGCTCAAACGCAACTCCACGGTTCCAGTATAGAAGTACTTATGAAATTTATGTTCTATTATATCTTCCCATGTATGCCTTGAATTATGTGGTAACGCAGTAAACCACGTAAAAGCTGACCTGACAGAGATAATGGGAACAAATGCAAGCACAGGGCATCATTGAGACCGGCTTCTCAGCATTGTGCAATTGGCCGATATGTTCCAGGGTGGACTGTTGCATGAACTATTTGACGAGCTCACTTAGTTCTCCTTGGGAAATTTGATGTAAGCTTGGCTGAGGAGCAGAAGCCAAGGGTGAGATTGATGACAGCTTGGCAACGACGGGAACATCTTTAAGTACAATTCTTCCATCACGCTTCTTAGCAAAGCATTGCCGATACCTTTCTCCGATCTCCCACGGTGGTTCTGTGATCTCCTCCCAAGTGTCATCAGGAAGTTGTTCAAACTCCAGGATAATGATGTTGTCTTCACCAATTGTGCCTAGATCGGTCTTGTCACCTAACGAAAAAGTAGCTCGAAATTGATCGATCGATGAACAAAGTCGAATTACAGATAAAGAATTGGACCTACAAGCTACGAAACTAACTGCTAGTGCAAGAAAAAGTAATGCGAAAAAGTAAGAGTTGATGTGTACACTTTTCTCTGTCAACCGTTACAGGGTATAAATAGCCAAAGCTGCTACTCCTAAAATGGCCGACTCAAATATGGATTCTATTTCCAACTGCCCTCTTTGTATCGCCCCAACTTCTTCTCAAGGCTCTTTTTCCAAAAAGAAAATGCCCAAAAGATTGCAGAATTCACAAAGCTCTATTGGTGCACTTTGAAAGCCTTAGGCAAGGCCTCACTGACCGTTAATCTGACGCTCGGTATCAACACGACAGGGACTGCTTTAAAATTCTAGCATTTTGCAAGGGGTGCATATATAGAATTGAGATCCTCTGACGTTACGCCGGGTCACTGACGCGTGGGCCCCACGCGACGCGGGGGCCACGCGCAGTGACCCAACGTCACTCTGACGTTACGTCAGAGGAACTCGTTCCGCATATATAATCATCTCTCATTCCATACGATACAACGGCTAAAAATTGTCAAACAGGCGAGCGCGCTTCCTTACCTGGCTCCTCTCGATGAGCCAGAAGTTGCCGGCCCTGCTGCTCTCGACCACCTGCAGCGCCTCTTCCTCAACTCCGGGCGGGTTCTGCTCCTCAGTGGCGTGCTCCTGTCATCTCCACCGCCGGCAACCCCAGAGCCGACACCGTGCGCGCATTCCTCGGCTTCCTCTTTGCTTCTGGGAATTATCCTCATCATGCTGCCGCCAGTGGCGAACCAGCTCCCAGGTGCAGCACGGGTTGGGGCCGCCATGCCAGCGCATGCACTTCTTCGCGCCGGAGAATTAAGCTTTGGGGAGGTCAGGTATACACGTACGCCTTGTGATGCGATGTTACATCGAGAAAATAAGCATCGTTAGTTCATTACTGTGGTCTGTGTGTTTTCACGTAATGCTCTGCTTTGGTGTCTGCAACCGTTTTGCCCTTTGTGCTCGTGCCGGATCCGCGGTTATGATTGGTCTGGCCATGCTGTTCTCTTGGCCTACAGAATACGGGCTCGAAGTCGAACTCCTCAACTTGCTCGGCCTAACCAAACCATGTGTTTTTACAAGGATAAGCCAGGAATATTAATATTCTACCAACAACGTTTGTCCAACCGCTGACATTATACTCTTCCAACTATCGAGGAACCACCGCTGGCGAGTCCAGTTCAATCGATTCTTCCTATACAAAGAGACTGATCAAAACACAGAATAATATAGTATAATAATAGATTGAACACGAGAGATGAAGGGGAACTACTTTCTTTATTACTTTCTTCTCATAAAGTATAAGATATGATATTGGGAACTGTTTGTCCTTCTGATGGGGAATTTTGGACGCTTTTGGCACTGTTGCTACCTGAAATTCCGATAATAGCCTCTTCGGAAACGAAATTCCAACTCTAGCCCCCACCTGACCGCACCATTTAACCGCGTCGCGACACGTGTCCAATGGTGCGGTCGGGGAGCGCACCACACCTGAGTGGTGCGGTCCCCGACCGCACCACTCACTCTGATGTGACCATGTGGTGCGGTCGGGGAGCGCACCACTCCGGTGTGGTGCGGTCCCCGACCGCACCATTGACACGTGTCACACTCCCGTTAAGTGGTGCGGTCAACAGGGTGCTAGAATTGGAATTTTGTTCTCCTCAACGCCATTTTTGGTATTTTCGGGTAGCAACAGTGTCAAAAACGTCCAAAATTCTCTGATGGGAACTGTGGGTCCCACGACGACACGTCTAGAGTACAGACCTCCGAGCCTGCTGGTATTACACCCCTCTAGAGCAATTTCTCTCTGGCAGCGTAACGCCCGTTCTTGACAACGATAGTTTCTAGATTATAGTTTTCAAAAGCTAAAAGTTATTTGAAACATATTAGTTTTTAATATGATTTTTTCTTTCTTTGTATTATTCGTAGAGATATAACGGTTTTTTTATTTTTTTTCTTTAATTAAATACATTTGAAAAAGTTAACAATCGCTATAGTACCATTTCAACTAAAGACTAAAAGCAACAACACTTTGAAACAGATCTTAGCCTGACACACCGTCACATTCTTCTTTGCCTCTTTCTAAGTTGCCCCGCACTCTCGCCTCAACACGTTACCTTTGCCTGCCGTTGTTGCAGAACGCTCCGGCAAGTCGAGTTGTGATGCATCAAAAGTTCAAAACACACGAGGAGTACAACCGATATCAAGATTACGGGTAGCTTCCTTGGTGTAAGTTCGGGGCGTTTCAAGTGAAAAGTACGATTTAGTGAAAAATCTGTGAAAAATCAAACTTACAAGTTTTCAAAATTCCTTGCATCTATAGTAGTTTTTTGAGAATTTTTAGAAAATCTGTTGATGTCCTTTTACTTCATTTGTGCTATACGTGTCCGCATGCCTTAGGCCCCGCTCCAATTGGCTGCGGCTTTCGGCTTCTAGTTATTAGTTTTTGACTGAAATTACACTATAGTGGCTGTTAATTTTTCTGAGTCATTCAATTAAAAAATAAAGAAAAATAAGAAAAAACAAAAAAAACACCGTTATATCTTCACAGACAATACAAAGGGGAAAAAAATCAAAAAAGGCCTACTCAAGACATGAGAAAAGCTTTTGAATTGTGGTTGGTATGCATTGTCTACTGGCCTACTCTGAATCTGATATACACAGATGCACCGATAAAATCATAAGCTATAGGCCAAAAACAAGAGGCCTGGATCCTTCCCTAAAGCTTTAGCTAGTTCTCTTCTATTCTAACTTGACTGACTTCTGTCCTGTGAAAAATGTTGTACCACTCTACTATGGTTATGACTTCCAAAAGGTAAACAAACAATTTGTCCTGCTACTCTTAAAATTTGCAGACTCGAACTCGATTTCTGGTAGCAAGCCCACTCAATGAGTCGATGCTCCAGCGATGAAAGAAGACGCGGTGAGTCTGATCGCTTTTTTCTCCTGACCCATTTTTTCTCCTCAAATGAGTCTGATCGCTTGCAAGTTGTAGCGATGAAAGTAACACCTGGCCACAAGTTGCGCACACCGTCCCTCCAATGCTGAGTCACCATAAGTCGCGCGCGAAGCCGGCGGGAAAATGACCTCTCAGCGAAAGCAGATATGTGGTGACCGTAGACCGTCGCGGCCGACGACTAAAAAGTACTCTAGTCATCGACTCATCGGCATGCACCGATCAAAACAGCGGAACATTCTCTCCGCCCAAACGCCCGACTTCCCGTGGGACGGCAAGGTCCACAAAAGCGACCCCTCCCAGATTATTTAAAGTACGGTCGTCTTGCTACTGCTCCTGCAGCACCTGAGCTGAGGAGCACGACCACCACAAGATTAGAGTTCCGAGCTAAACGCGCAAATGGACGACCAGGCGATGCCTTACGTACCTCAGCTCGACGATCCCGAGGTGATCGGAGGCCGCGATGGCGAGCTTGGCGCCGGCCCTGACCACCTGCAGCAGCTCTTCCTCGACGCCGGCCGCGTCCTTGTGTTAGGCGGCTGGCTTGTCGTCACCCACTCATTCGGCAACCCCGGTGCAAACGCGGAGCATGTCTTGATCGGCTACGTTCTCCTGCTCCTTGGCGTCTTCCTGCTGACATTATCGTCCGTGGCGAACCAGCTGTTCCCTGGAGCTGCGGGGATTGGCGCCGCAGTGGCGAACGCCGTCGTGGACTACTTGGCGCCGGAGAACTAGCTTTTGGGAGGACAGGTAAGAAATAAACGTCATTAGTGTGGTCTGTGTGTTAGCATGCAGTAGTACCCTGTTTCCGCTCTGCCTTCATGTCTGAGAGTTTTGTATGGTGTGTGCTTGTACTGGATCTGCGGTTACGTGGAGTATTGTGTCGTTTGTGCTTGTGCTTGTACTGGATCTGAGGTTATGTGGTTGCTATTATGTATTTTTATGGAAAACATGTTGTCATAATTTGTGACAGGAGATGTTGCTGCTGTCTCTTGTGCACCAAATTATCCTCGGACGTTTCAAAGTTTTTTTGGTTCGAATGTTTCGTCACTCGCTCTGTTATTCAATCTGTTAATTTGGTTGTCTCTGTTCATTTCGGCGTGCGAATAACTTCTTTTTCCCTATTTGTGCTCTCAAATTAGCTAGTAGTTCTCTCTGCGGCAAGTTGTAAGCGAGTGCGTTGACATAGAATCTTGCGGCAGTGGCCGTGGGGTGCGTGGGCGGTACCTGTGCTGTGATCGCCAAGGCTGCCAGAGCCCATGCCTCGGCAGCGCGCGACGCAGCAATCGCACGATGCTGCAGTAATAAGTTTGAATTTTTTTGGTACGAATAAATTATTTTTATTTAAAATAACAGAAATATATTTATAGCAAAAATTTTTACAGAAATAGGCTCCAGTCGTTCGACCATTGGACGACTGAAGCCTGCCGCCCAACTGCCAGGCAACACACAAGCAATCCGCCGGCCGTTGGACGAATTATTGTAGTTGCCAAACGATCGAGCGATTGGAGTCCAATCGCACGAATTTCACACTAATTTTGCCAAATTTGCGCAAACACTTCTAGATTTTTCATAGCTAAACAGGGAGATAAGAGTCAGGTTTGAGGTGTGAAGAATGGAGGCCGGATGCCCCCCTATTTATAGAAAAAAATTCCATATTTTTTTCAAGTTTTTGCTATTTTTAAGAATTTTTTACATTCAAATGGTCAAAAAAGGTTATTTTCGACTGGCCAGGCCGTGCCGGCACGGCCCGTTTGCGCCCATTGCAACCGTGTCGGGCTGTGCCGGGTCGGCACGGCCCACTATTGTTACCGGGCTGTGTCGGAACGGCATGCCGCTCTCTCGAGGCCCAGACACGGCATGGTCTACCGGACCGTGCCAGCACGGCCCACACGCTAAATGGATTGCACTGTGCTTAAATCGGATCAACAATAGCGGACCACAAATCAGATTGGTAAAACCCGACCCATTGGCCACCACTAGTACCAACCAACTTTTCCACCCTTCCCCTCGTGCGCCTACCAACTTTTCCACCCTTTCCCTCGCATCTTTTGTATTAAATCTCTCACTCTGTTTCTGTCTTTGTATAACCGCTCGCTGCCCTTTTAAATCTTATCCTCCTGGTCCTTTCGTACCACGAGGTCTGCAACAGCCAGTTCTCTAAACGTGCAAATGGGCGATGGCTTTCGTACCTCAACCCGCCGAGCCGGAGGTGATCGGTGGCCGCGCCGGCGAGCTTGGCGCCCTTGACCGCCTGAAGCACCGCTTCCACGACGCTGGCGGCATCCTTGTGCTCGGCGGCTGGCTCGTCATCACCTACTCGTTCGGCAACCCCGCCGCGAACACCGAGCACGTCCTCACGGGCTTCGTCCTGCTGCTTCTCGGCGTGTTCCTCATCTTGCTGTCGCCAGTGGCGAACCAGTTCCATGGTGCAGCGCGGCCGGGCGCCGCACTGGACAACGCCGTCGCGAACTACTTCTTCACGCCGGCGAGCTAGCTTTAATTTTGTGAGATCAGGTATGTACGCCTCGCGATGCATTGCTATTAGTCGTCGATAAGGATCGTCAGTATGATCTGTGTGTGCATGTAACGCTCTGTTTTCGCCTTGGTTTCAGTTACACGTCCCTGAGTGTTGCGCGGTTGTGCTTGTACTGTGTCTGTAGTTATACACCCATACTCCTATCATTCTCCCACTACGTACGTATGTGAAAATGTTTACAACTTACAAGCTATGACACTAGAAATTACGGATGGTGAGTTTGAAATTATCCTATGCCTTGTGTAGCTAGCAAGAAGTGCAGATTTGCAAGAAGATATCAATTAATATCATCGCAGTAGTAGCTACGTTTCTATCCTCGCGGCAATGCATACAGTACAGAGGCGAGCGCACTGGCCATGGCCCATGGGTAAGCGGGCGAGATGGGCCAACGAAAACACCAGGTACAACCGGGCCGGTGAGGCACGACTACTACTTGGCTGATCCGGCCTGGCTTGTTTTCCTCATGTAAAAATAGAGAATTGGAAGTTTCGAAGCAGACCGAAAGATGTGTTGGGCTTATATGCTCAGCCAGACTAGACCATTAATTAATTTTCGAATTTGAGCCCGTGAAAAGCCGCTGGTCCGTCTGGCAGACTAGTGTAGATACTCTCAGGCCGAGTTCAGGTTAGTGTAGTCCTAATCTTCTAGTCACTTTCGGCCTGTTCGTACGTCTTCCTGGTACCGGTTCACCATCTAGTGCACGGGAATTCCTGCAGATTTTTGTAGGTACTAAATTGTTTCTTACAAAATTTATTCAAAAATTATGTGAAATTCCTGCGTTTGAAGCCTGGATCCGGCAGAGTTTGTAGAGAGCTGCAGCTTGGCTGGAACGTGACGTGCTGAGTACTACTGTTTTGGGGCGTGATCAACGTGGCTTAGGCTTCTGATTTCTGGCTTATTTTTTACTATTCATAAGTTTCGTCTTTTTCTGAACTTTTGATTTTTTGTTGAGCTTTTTTGCCGGTTCTTTTTTTCCCGTATTTATTTGTATTATACGTAATGGGCTAACATATTTTTTTTATTTTTAAATTTTTTTAAATTTAATTATGCTAAATAAGCCTCTGTCAGCTACAGTGCTTTTTTCAGTCAGCTGCAGTATTTTCAGCCATAAGCCACGGGCTTTTCAGCCACGTTAATCGCCCCCTTGAATATGTCGCGCTGATTATGCACGATATACTAGAAGGAAACAGCAGCTCCTGAGGAGTTGTACAGCATGTTCTCTGAGAAATTGTACACTTTTTGACAAATCTTTTCCTTTCTTTGCCCTTCAACAAATGTCACTTTTAGCATGTGCCACACGTGTTTTTTTTGGGGGGGGGGGGGACGTGTTGGGTTTAGGGGAGCGAAGGAGAGGAAAAATAGACGCTAAAAGGTGCCAGGCGAAGCAACTAGGTGAAAAAGACGACTGAGGGCGGTAACTTTGCCAGTGTGACCACAGGATGGTCATCCATTAAAAGTGCGGTAGTTTTTGTTTTAAGTTATGGGTCTTGTTCTTTTTTAGATTTTGATTTTAGCTTTTAATTTTTCTACATTAATTAGTTTTTAAACGTAGTGTCTTTTTAAGATGGAGTTTACTAGTTAATTGTAGTACATACTGTACGGACTTCATCTATATCGGCAAAAGTCTCACGAAAGTTTCAGTTACTCTGTAATCTCTCACACAAACAGCCTAAAAGCCACAAGCCGTAGCCAAAAAGAACAGGCACATGGATTTTGGCTTTTAAATGATTATGAGATATTGGAGGAGCAAAAGATATTCGTGTTGAGAAGTTACTCCGTCGTCGGCCGTCGCCACGCAAGCAGCGCCACCTGACCGCACGGCCAAATCAGCTCCGCCCAACTGCCACTACTTGCCGCCTGGGCTAATCACCGCCGCCGCCGCAACGCCGTCGCCATGCGCCTTTCCGCTGCCGCACGCCCTTGCACCGCCTCAGCCGCCTGCGTTGCTCGGTCGGCCACACCGCCCGCGCCTCACAGCCCGCTGCTACCACCGCGCCGCTCGGCCCTGCGCTGCCGCCTGCATAGTGCTGGCCAATGGGCCGTGCCGGGCCGGCACGGCACGGGCCCGGGCTTGGCACGGCCCGTTTAGGCACAGCCCGTTAAGGCCCGTGTAATAAACGGGTCGTGCTGTGTCGGCCCGCGGGCCGCGGTGCAAGCCCAGGCACGACCCGATGCCTAAACGGGTCGTGCCGGCTCGGCTAGCCCGTTTAGCTGAAAAAAAAGAAAAATTGTAGAAAATTAAGAAAAATTGTAAAAAAATTTGTAGAAAATTCAGAAAAAATATAGAAAATTATAGACATTGTTAATCATAAAAATAAATATTTGCAATGATATAATGAGCTTTATTAATTTATTAAATTACATGGGATGGCTGCCTCATTAAAAACTTTACCAAGTAAAAACTCAATTTGAGAAAACCTTGGTAAAGAAAAAAGAGTACAGCCTATAAAGCTCATTATTGAGCACATGTGAAAGAAAAATATTGAAAATCCTATTCATTGCTATCTAAATACAAATTCTCAAAAGATTCTTCTAAATATTTATTATCTGCAGTATGTTGGAGTCTTGATTCAGCCTGTTCCCAGTCTTTGACGGTCATAAGTACTTCGACCATCTCGTTGGAGAGACTTGTTCGTCGCTCCTCGATTATTCTTCCGGAAAGACTGAATGCTGACTCCGAGGAGACTGTAGAGACAGGAACAGTCAACACATCCCGCGCTAATATGGATAGCACTGGATATGATACCTTCTGGGTTTGCCACCATGAGAGGATGTTCAACTCCTGCTCGAAGCTGATGCTATCACTGTTGAGATAGCTTGATAGGTCTCCAGTGCTTTGTCGCGTTCCTCCTCCTAACTGCTGTGTACCTACACCTGCACGAGAACTAGACGAAGAACCAAAAATCTTACCCCATTGCATAGCCCCCCTAGAGGTGCTAGGGACTACCGGGGGTCTTTCTAAACGCACAGATCCAAATTTATTTTCATATTTATTATATACCTCATATAATTTATCCTTAACTTGTGTATAGTATGAACAATAGTCTAAACCGGTAGCCTCACTTAAAACTTGTAAAACATTTATAAATCCTTGGAGTTTGGCTCTAGGATCCAAAATAAAAGCAAATGCATATAAAATAGGAATTTCGCTCCAATATTTTAAAAACTTAGATTTCATGACACCTACAGCATCCCGTAGTATAGGATCATTTTCAAAAGCCTTTAGGTGAGTAGCAATTTCAACAATATTATGAACAATCATGGGAGATGTAGGGTAGTATACTCCAGAAAGACAAACTGTAGCTTTATGAAAAATTTCTAGAAAGGAAAATATTTTTTCACCAACATCCCAATCGTCCTCAGTAAGTTCAGGGTCTCTAACTTGGGTTCTACTTGAGGAGCTACGAGATTGATGACTTTGGGTGTGAAGGAAAACAGATAAAGTGCTCTTATGTGGCAATATATGTTTAAGCATAAGAGCATCTCCATCCCGTTCTTTATCCTGCTCTTCATTGTATATTTAGCTAGTATGATCCAAAAAATAGACTCCAACCCATCTTTTATCCCTCTCTTCAAATTTACCCGCTGGCTATTTCCTTCCGAAGGCTGGCTATCGAAGGCGAGCGGGCGCTTGCTCGCCATCGCGATTTCGCGGGCTAAATCGCGGGCGAGTCTCCTTCCCGCGCGGCTTCCCTCCCCCTCCCGCGCCGTCGAATCTCCCTCCCGCGCCTTCCCTTCGCCTCGCGCGCGGCGTCCTCCCACCTCCCGCGTCTTCCCTCCCCCTCCCGCGACGCGTACGCCGCGCCGCGCCGCCCCTCCCACCGACTCTGCCCCGCGGACGGCGTCCTGAAGCCCCGACCCACCTCCCTCCGGATCTGGAGGCCTCCCCGGCCATCCTCGCCGCCTCCACCGTCCGCCCTCATCTCCAAGATCCGGCGCCGCCCGCCAACTCCGCCCGCCAGATCTAAAGGTATGGGACCAAATCCCGATTTGCTTTTACGTATTATGAAGTGTGTTGATTCGAGAAGGAGATTCGGGTACTGCTTCATGCATATGATTCTTCTTCAAGTAGAGATCTAGAAATCATGGATACTTTTAGGTGCTTCAGTGTTCAGTTCTACTACCCACAAATTGCAGTCTATGAAAGGAATGTTCTTTTTGTATTGATTGTGGACAGTTGTACACTGCTATAGTATATGAATGATTTTTAGGAATTGATTCTGCACTAGCACTACCATGTTCAATCAAACCAGCATTTTGTTATAGTAAGATATCTTCAAATGATGAAGAGAATAGCATAGCAGGGAGTTATTTTCTTGTCAAGTGGGTCTGGAAGAAGCAAAAGCAAATGTATAACTGGTTGCAAGTAGCATTTCGAAATTCTAATGCTAGATGGGATTACATTTACAGGTGCACAATTTGAGATTTTATAGAGTATAGTATTATCATTCTGTACGATATTGTAAACCTAAGCCATCTGAAATCATTCCAGTTTAATTTCTTCTTTGTGTGTTCATTAAGCATTAGCATGGAAAGTACTCATGACAATTGACACAGATAGTTTATCTTGTGTAGTTGGTTGCATGTACAATTTTATTCAGTTCAGACACAGTTGGTATTAGGATAGGAGAGGTGCACTAATTTTGTATTTTCCAAGTTGAAACTGAAGTATATTAGGTTAAATTGAAACTATAGCAACAGTGGGAATTGTGACAGGGTGGACAATATTGTAAGTCATACTTAGGATCTCTTCTAATTTTTAAGTGTTTGTGAAGTCAGTCTCAAATTTGTATTTGTTCTACAACCTGAATGCCTGATCAAATGACATTCAGTAAAATAGTGGCATGATAGTATACAGGATACATTTCTTCGAGATTAGAAAAGTAAGAGGAAAGGAGAAGATTAATCTAGAGCAGCAAATGAGAGAATTCGAAATGAGAGCTGCACAAAAGATACTTAAAAACATACCGCTTAACAATTGATCCTGAAAGCAATCAATGTTCCTGCAGGGTGCCTTGGGAAGCAGCAGCAACAATTCTCAGAACTCAGAAGATCAGGTAAGTCGTTCCTGTATTGATACTGTACTGGAAGCTCCCAAATCTCCAACCAATTCTTTCCGTTTGTATCCATGTCTCTTCTTGATATGGTATCATGTATACCTAGGACTTGTTTTCATCAGTGGCTTGCATATAGTATTTGTCGTTTAAGGCAGAGCTGTTTGACTCTTCAATTCCCTAATGAGGCTAGTTTTTTTTATTAAAAAAAGCTTTTGCACGGCTCACATTATTAATTGGAAAAGACAGCACAAATCCTTAGCATCGAGCTTTGCTGCGTCTGGCAGCCAGCAAAAATTTTGACTTATTGCCAACTCCAACTTGAAGCTCACTACTTTGGATCTTTGAGTATTGTTAAAGTATATTTCAACTTGAAGCTCACTATACTTGAACCTAGGATACATTTTAACAGCTACAATGTTTGATTGATTACAGGTTTTTGCCATGGAAGGTTATATGCACATCCTGGGGGCAGATAATCTTGATGGCAGCGAAGAAATTTGGGATGATCCATTTATACGCCCTCCTGAGGAACAAACTTGTGCAGTTGCACAAGGTTCTCAGCCTACCGGAGGCAATGATGAATATTCTCAACATACCAAAAGCAGCAAGAAGAGGACTAAGAATTTTACTGCCGATGAAGATGAGAAGCTGATCAGTGCATGGCTAAATGTGGGTCTTGATCCGATTGAAAGCAATAACCAATCGATGTCAAGGTATTGGCAGAGAATGCATGCTGCCTTCCATGAGCACAAGGATTTTGAATCGGACCGTTCAGAGACATCTCTTATGAACCGCTGGTCAATTATCAATGCGAATGTTAGCCGTTTCTGTGGGGTTTATGCTCAGGTAGTGCGTAGGAAGCAAAGTGGATTAACGGAGCAAGATAAGGTATTGTTTTGTCCTCCCATCAATTTGGTTGCTTTCTGTTTCTCCAATAATCCTTTCTGTTGGTTGATATTTTCAGATAGATCATGCAAAGGCACTATACAAGAACGGTCACCCAAAGAAGCAATCTTTCGTGATGGACCATTGCTGGAAGAAACTACGTCATGAGCAGAAGTGGATTCAGAGGACAGACAAGTCCCAGAATGAAACAACAAGAGAACAGGCACCAAGTGGTGCTAGTCCCTTGAACTGTAGTCCTGGAAGCAATGAACAGACACCTAATGAAGCAATGACAAGGCCTCCCGGTAAGAAGCAAGAGAAGGAGCGACAACGTCGAGGGAAAAGACCTTATGGTGATGGAGAGAACCACTTGAAGGAGGTGATGAGCGATTTCTGGATCAAAAAGACGGAGACAGAAGATTTGAGGGAGTTGAGGAAGAAGGAGCGCAATGACGAGAGGCTACAGCTTGAACGCGAAAGGCTCGAACTGCAGCGGAAGGACGTGGAGATGAAGCAAAGGATTGAAGACGAAAGAATAATAAACATTGATATTAGTACAATGAGTCCAGATCAGCAGCAGTTTTACAAGATGTTAAAGGATGAGATATTAACTCGTCAGTTTGGCGAACCTCCAGTTCGAGGCGATACTGCATCAAACCTGCTTTGAAGAATGAATTTGCAACTGTACGACTCTGCAGCTGCATGTTAAGAAGCAACAGAGACTTCCAGTCATGTTAATGTGGCAATGTTTAATACTATTAAACCCAGCATGATCCTTTAACATCTAATCTTTACTAAGTTATATTGTCTTCTGTGTGCTCTGTTTAAGTTTTAGTTATTCTGAATTCTGGCTCTTCCTGGCTATTCCAACCTTGTATGACAAGGTATTTGCTTCTTTACCGGTGTGCATAGATCTTATACTTCCCCAAATTGTTGGCATCTACATGTACATAATCATGTTGCTCATATGAGATTGGTTCTGACATGTTCTTGCATTCGAAGATAACTGCAGCCCTCTTTTCATGCCCATATTGGTTCTCTCCAGGAGCCAATTCATTGGTCCAGAGAATACTTGATCCAAATCCAAAAACTGTAAGTACAGGCCCGAGCTTGTTCCATTGCATCATCTAGAAACATTTAGCATTTATAAACAAAGTTTATCTTTTGACTTGAAACTTCCAGAGGAATTGATGCTTGTTTGAGTTGTGAGAAGAAAAAAACATTACCGCTTTTTTTTGTCAGCAAAGAGGAATTGATGCTTGTTTGAGTTGGGAACTGCATTGCCAAAATCATACACATACATCTTACGCCATCAGAGAACGCCCAGACTGGATTGCACTGTACATCTTACGGCAAGATACTGAATGTAAACCCGGCGATCTCACGTAGTCACGTAAACATCTAGGCAGCGGCTGGGCCTCAAAAACAAATGAAGTATACGTCCAAATGAAGGCCCAAAATAATTCAGCCCAGATGTTTAAACAATTTAAAGAGGGAGAATAGCTAGGCCATTGGAATGCTAACTCAAATAGAGAGCTGCAAATAATAGCTAGCATCTTCATCCTAGGAAATAGAGAGGGAGAAATAGCTAATGGGATGGAGTTGCTCTAAGATAAGTAGAGTTCCATCTAACAGGCATGTCTAAACCAAATTTTCTAGGACGAACATTCATTGCTACGCAAAAACTCTTATATGCGGCTATTCGTTGGTTAGAACAATTAATAAATGAAATTGCATCTCTAAAAGAATTAATACAAGCATCTAATCTTTTTAAACCAGATTTAACAATAAGATTAATAATATGACAAGCGCAACGTTGATGCAATAAGAAAGACTGTGCATAAGTATCAAACAAAGGAGTAAGAATTTCCATAGCTTTAGTGTTTGCAGCTGCATTATCTAAAGTTATGGAAAAAATCTTATCCGTGAGACCAAAATCTTCTACAACTTTAATAATGTTTTCTGCAATATTTTCAGCATTGTGTGAAACATTAATTAATTTAAATCCTATAATTCTTTTTTCCATTATCCAGTCATCATTAACATAATGAGCAACAACACTAATATAATCCTCTCTAGCCCTACCACTCCATATGTCGGATGTCAAAGCAATAGAGAATGTACATGTATGAAACATTTCTTTCAATTTATCACGACAATTGTTATAATATTTAATTAAATCTCTAGTTGTTGTTTGCCTAGATACAGTACTAAATCGAGGGTTATGAGCAGTCGTAATATATTTTTGGAAAGCATCAGATTCACCAAAATTTAAAGGTAAATCTTGAGAAGCAATTAATCTACAAAGAGATTCCCGAGCTACCTCTGGGTTGTACTCCCACGTACGTACCGAGCCGTCGGGGTTATATTGCAGCTGTGTCTGGCGCATTTGTATTCCTTGCTTTTTCTTGCAGCTTGCAGCATGTCGTTGTAGATGACCCGTCCCACCTGAAGATTTTGCAGTCAATCCATTACCACAAATTTTACAAACAGCATACCTCACTTCAGTTCCATCACTGTCGGTCTTGATCTTCTTGTCGAAATCATTCCAAACTGTTGATGTACTAGCTCTTGTTCTTTTTGCACCCGTGCTTTGGGTCGTGGATGCACTTGTTGAGCTAACAGAAGATGGATCGATTGGACCCTGCGCCACCGGGGCCGTCGTTTCTTCGGCATCTCCAGTTTGTACATGTGGACCTTCCGCGGATGGATATGCTTGTTGAAACGATTGCATATCCTCCGCCGAGAGCCCGAATTCGGAGAGTTGAAAATTGTAGTTCTCCATTAAATCAAGTAATCAACTGCAAATTGAAATAGCAAAAACGATTAACTTACTATTAAACCTACAAATAATAAAAAAAATTAAACCAACAAATAATACCAAAAAATTAAAATAAGACAGCATTATTACCTCCTTTGTAGCTCTCACAAAAAAATTTGAAGATTTTTGAATTTTCGGAATTTTGCTCGAATTTTGACCAAATTTGCTCTAACACTTTCAGATTTTTCACAGCTAAACCGAGAGAGAAGAATGAGATTTGAGGTGTGGAAGATTGAGGCCGGATGCCCCCCTATTTATAGGAAAAATTTCAGATTTTTTTTCAAATTTTTTGCTATTTTTCCGAATTTTTTACCCCCCAACCGTCACAAAAAACGGCTATTTTTTCAAATTACCGGGCCGGCACGGCCCGATTTCTTAACAGGCCGTGCCGTGCCGGCCCACCGTGCCGCGCCCTCGGCCCAGGCACGGCCCGGCCCGCCTCGTCGCCGTGTCGTGCCGTTCGCGGGCCGGGTCTACAGTGAGGGGCCGCGGTGCGGCCCGTCACGGCCCGGCCCATTTGGCCACCTCTACGCTGCACTTACTTGCACGCCACCCTCTTACCGAGCCCGCGCGCCACTGGTTGCACACGAGGAAGGAGAGAGAGATTAGATGGATAGATGGGAGATGAGAGAGAGAACCTATAAAAGAAGAGCAGGCAAGGCCCAGCGAGGAAAGATTAATCTACCCCTTTTAAAGAGGCCCTAATTAGAGGTTAATTGATGTTTTGTCTCTCTTTTTCTTTTGCGTTACCCTTTTTCAAAGACATAGCCTAAAAGAACTACTAAACTCAAGCCTATTCCTTTATTTGTAGGTTGTTAAGATTTTCATATCTACACCATTATGATTACTGATTTACAGACACTGATCCAGTGAATCCCGCATCTTGTACTTTTTTTTAGACGTCTAGGCTTACGTTCGCAAGTTCTAGAATAGGAAAATCTCTATTGTGTCACGGTGATATTAGCCAATTTGTGTAACGTGTCAATATTGACACGTGTCAAAACACTGTAGTAAAACTTTGCGGCGGAGACCCAATCCCGGGGAAAAACTGCTCTAGTGTTTTTGACTTGCTACCGTACTTACTGTAGTATTCTTTGGCATATGTCAGTTACATAAATTGGCTTACTGTAGTATTCTTTGGCATATGTCAGTTACATAAATTGGCTTGTATCACCGTGATACAGTAGAAATCTTCCAAGAATAGCGGGGTAAATGTAGGGTAACGGGGCATTGCACGACTAACGAGGCATTACACGAATATAACCTAAGCAACACATACTTTCGTTCCTAGTCATCCGCCCGAGTGGAAAAAAACAGCGTCGTCGGCCCAGATCGAACGACGAGGCATTGCACGAATATAACCTAACCAACATATAAAACTCTCGTTTCTAGTCATCCGCCCAGACCGAACACCCGCTTCCTTATAAATGTCATCGACTCCCTCCCCTTGTACCTCCAACGCTCCATAGCTCCCAGGCCAAGCAGCCACACTGCACCAATGGCCGAGGAGCGAGGAGAGATGCCTAATTACCTGCAGGAGCAGCTCCAGCTCGACGTGCCGGCCATCGTCCTTGCGCGCCGTGACCGCCTCCAGCAGCTCTTCCTCGACGCTGGCCGCGCGCTCATGTTGTGCGGAGCACTCATCGCCGTCTCAACCGTGGGGAACCCCGCGGCCGACGCCACGCACGCCTTCCTCGGCTTCCTCCTCTGGATTCTTGGCGTGACCCTCCTGACGCTCATGCCCGTGGCACGCCAGTTCCCACGAGCCGCATGGGTCGGCGTCACCTTGGCCAGCGCCGTCCTCAATTATTTCTTCGCGCCATGGAACTAGCCCGGTCGGATCGGGCCATGGCACGCTTAATTTGTAAGTTTCTGTTCGTCAATAAGGGTATTGCTATTGTGTATCGTTCTGTCTGTCCTGGCTTGCTATGTCTCCCCGTTTGCTCTGTTTCTGAGGGTCACATGATGTACTAGTGTAGTAATTGCCATCAAAGATATGTACGTAGTTAAACTTGCAGTATCATGCCTATATGCCATGATGGTGCGCTGGTTAAACGAAATAAAATGGTATACTATATGGTGCAACATCATCTCCGTAGGCTTGCGCCCTGTTCTTAGTTTTGTGAAATCAAGCTCAAACATGGCGCGGCAATATATTCTGAAAGTAAAGGCTATTTTATGGTTTTGATCCTCAGAAACAGTTCAGAGCCCAGAGCATAATTAGTATGGTTTGTGGTTTGCGCTTCACTCTGTTTCTTTGATTGATTCGTGTCTGCTAGTGTCATGTGGTTTGCGCTTGTAATGGATATGCCGTTACTGGTTATGCAGTGCAGTTGCTTTCGCTTGTGTGTCAAACTATCCTCCGAGTCCGAGGATCATGCAGCTTTGGGTTTGAATGTTTGATCGTGATCAGTCTGCTAATTTGGTTGTCTCAGTTCATCTAGAGCACGAATGGATTGCTCGTTTCGAACGTACTCTCGAATTTCAAGTAGCTAGTTCTTGCTCTCCAGTAAGTTGCAAGCAGGTGCGGCAATAGCGGCTTACGGCAGCGGCCGTGGGGGAAGTGGGCAGCGGAGATCCAGAAACAAAATTTGCCAGGATGAAGTTTCCCGTTTCCCTCTTGTCCCTGTCGTTCGCTCAGCTTGCCTCGACTTTCAAAAAAAAAAGACAAGCACGAAGATGTCCAGAGTGCTGTTGAATTTTACGGAGGTGTTTATATGTTTTTTTAATAATGATTTATATATTTTTTAAAGTATAATAAATAGTAGATATTACTTGCCACTTTGTATGCTTTGATCTCCACAACAGTCCATAGCCCATAGGTGCTAGATACAGTGTGGTTAAAACGGTACAGATGGGTAGTAAACGTACGCATGTAACCCGGCCCACCCAGCCTACGGTTTTGGTAAAACTGGGCTCGAACACCCACTGCTAGACTCAGGCTGGCCTGTTAATTCAGGTTCCTGTTTCTGCCTTTTGTTTTATCGGAATAAATATATTGACTTCTTAATTTTAACTTTTATTTGGTATTTTTATTATTTTATATTATTTGTTGAGATATAATCGTGTTTTTTATTTTTTATTTTTCTTAAATTGAATGACTTAAAAAAACTAATGGTCATTGCATTGTAATTTTAGCTGAAGCTAGAAACCGTTAAAAAAACTGGATTGGACTGCCCCCCCGTGGGCTATGGACATGTTTGGGAGCGTATATAATCATCTCTATTCTCTTCTCTCATTCCATACGATACAACGGCCAGAAATTGTCAAATGGGCGAGCGCGCGTTTCCTTACCTGGCTCCTCTCGACGAGCCGGAAGTTGCCAGCCCTGCTGCTCTCGACCAAAAGATCAACAAAAAGAACGATGCCAAATCATCATAATTTAACTAGTGCCGTCTTGTTGCTATTTGCGCGCGCGTCGGCGCCTTGCTATGGGCTATGGCATATCACATCTTTCTGTAACCGCTACCCTATATAATATTATGGTAGTATCTAGAAATTATAGTTGAGATTACTTATAAGAGAAGAAGGATTCGATTGTTTTTTGTGGTTTAGAACACTCATAATTTTTTAAAGAGGTGCATATATGAGAGAAGAAGAATTTGAGTGTTTTATGATTCGAAGCATTGGTTTGCTATGGTCGCTCCCTAGCTAGCTTGGAATCAGATTCGCTCGTCCCAGCGCCGGCTCCCCCCTACCCCCCCCCCTCCGCCTTGCCGCCGCTGGAGCACGCCGCCGGAGGCATGTGCGGGTGCTAGGAAGGCGGCGGCGGGGCTCTCGGGCCTGGATCTGGACGGCGGCTTCCAGATCTGGGCGCGCTGGGTTCGAGATGGCAGGGCCCCTGTGGTGGTCGCCGGCGGAGGCTGAGCGGAGTGAGTGGCGGCGACTGGCGGAGGCTACGGGGGCATGGTGGTGGTGTTGATACTCGCGTCGAGATGTGTCGGGGATGTGCGGCGGCGCCCTGCAGCCCGGCCGTGTCTCGTCTGCGACGAGGTTGACGGCCTTCGGCGTGCGCCTCCGGCTTGCTGGCGCCCGGATCTGGTTGTATTCAGGTCCGGCGCGCGGTGATGAGGCTCGGCACGGTGAGGGTCGCCAGAACCCGGTTTGGAGGCGATGGAGGAGGAAGGCGAGAGAGAGGTGGGGTCGGAAGAGTCCGCGGCGGCCAGCAGCGTCGAGGGGGCGGAGGCCGGTGGCGGCTCGGCAGATCTAGTGCACGCCGTGCGGCGGCAAGATCCGGAGGGAGTGAAGGGGAGGTAGGCGTTGGAGAGCGGAGCCGTCGTTGGTTTGGGCGCGAGGTTGGTGTGGCGGCGGCGCTGTGAGAGCAGAGCAATGGACGGAGAGGGTGGGCGCGCTGGAGCGCGTGGAGGAGGCCGATCGGCGGTGGCAGCAATGGCCAGGAGGCGGCAGGCTGTGCCTGCTGGGTTGCCCAGGGATCCATGGCTCGACGTTGCTCGAGCGGGAAGCGGCTCGTCGTGGAGGTCAAGGATGGCTTTGTCATGGCCTTGAGGCGTGTAGATCCCCGGTGTGATGGTGGCGATCTTTTTTGTGTGTGTAGTGCATGGGTTGCCGTGGAGGTGCTGGCGAAAGCCGTGCCGGTGTTCCTACCGGTCTCGATAACTATGACGTCTTTGGACGCCATTTTCCTTCCTGAAGGGTTGTCATGGCACTCCATAGCCCTCATGTACTCTATTCTCCAGGTGAAAGCCTTGTCTCGTTGAGGCGGGCGGCGTCGGCGAGAGTCTTTGGAGACGTCGCCTCGGAGGATTCTTCACGCAAAGTAGACTGGAGTTTGGGTGGTTCAGTTGGAGGAGGTTAAGGGCTTGGTTGAAAGCAAGGACGAAGAAGAAGTGCTGAAGCTTAGTCTTTCTAGCTTTTTCATAGTCCTTAAGCGCTCTTTCTTGCTGTTGTGTACTCCTCAATGTTGAGCCTTTGAGCCTAAGAGCTCGTGTATCTTTTGGCTGTGTATATCCCAAGTGGATATAGAGGCCGGATATTATATCATTTATCTAAAATAATTCGAAGCACTCACGTTTTTTTTAAAGATGATATATACATAGAAGAAAAATCTGAGTACTTCTAATCTAAAAAAATACTTAAGTACTATTTATTATTTCCCAAATATTAACCCTCCAGGTCCTCCACCACCCGCACTGGCCTCCAACCTCGAGGTCTGCAACAGCCAGTTCTCTAAACGTGCAAATGGGCTACGAGGCGATGGCTTTCGTACCTCAACCCGCCAAGCTGGAGGTGATCGGTGGCCGCGCCGGCGAGCTTGGCGCCCTTGACCACCTGCAGCACCGTTTCCTCGACGCTGGCGGCATCCTCGTGCTCGGCGGCTGGCTCGTCATCGCCTACTCGTTCGGCAACCCCGCCGCGAACACCGAACACGAGGTGGTGAGTTTGAAATTATCCTGTGCCTTGTGTAGCTGCAGCTGATATTGTCGATGGTGTCTCTGAAATTATCCTCCGCCTTGTGTAGCTGATGGATATTGGAGTCTGTCTGATAGTTTTATTTGGTTGTCTCTATTCCTTCCGTGCTATGTACAACTACTTCTTGCAGGACTAGCGAGCAAGAAGTGCAGATTTGCAAGAAGATTAGTACACCTATCAATTAATATTGAGGACAAAAACAGTCAGATTTTGAGCCGTTAGATGGAGATCCAACGCCCTAGATCATTTTTTTGGAGAGGGTCATTTTTTTTTGGAGGGGGGCTTGTATGGGTGGATCCGTTGGATGGAGATCTAATGCTTCAGATCAATTTAACTATTTTTATCTTTAAAAACAATCGAATGCTGTATAGCATTACTCATTAATATCATCGCAGTAGTAGCTACGTTTCTATCCTCGCGGCAAAGCATACAGTACAGAGGCGTGCGCACTGGCCATGGGTAAGTGGGCGAGCTGGGCCAAGGAAAACTCCAGGTACAATCGGGCCGGTGAGGCAGGACTACTTTTGGGTTTTTTTTCCTTTTGGAAAATAGAAAATTCTAAGTTTCCAACCGGACCGAAAGATGTGCTGGGGCTATATGCTCAGCCAGACTAGTCCATTAATTGATTCTTGAATTTGAGCCCGTGAAAAGCCGCTCGTCCGTCTGGCAGACTACTGTAGATACTCTCAGGCCGAGTTCAGGTTAATGTAACTCTAGCCTAGTCACTTTTGAAACAACTCGACAATTTGCAAAATTTGAAGTTTTCTCGGAATTCTTTTGAGTCTGGTTTTCTTTTCCAAGTTAGCAGTTCACCTCAAATCTTTGCCTTTCCTTTTTTTGCTTCTCCACCTCCTCCATTCGTTGGCGCCTTTGAAGAACCCACCTTCCACGCCACCTCTCTGTTCCTCCCCGCCCACGCGGCCACTCGTCACCGCCCAAAATTGCGGCCATGTCTCCCCAAGCATTCACACCTGGCTTGCCAACTCCTGACGCTGTGGTCCCATGTAACATCCTAAAAATTCAAAATTTGAGAATGTGGAGCTTTTGAATTGTTTTTGCAATATATTCTACTTGGATTTGGATCTTTATGGTGTTTTCTTAAATTTTGGTTGAAATTCCAAAATTTGGAGTAAACGGAAAATATACAAGTAATGAAGATTCAAAATTTTAAATGCGAATCTGAAAAGATGATCCAGCATAAGGAGGGAGCAATTTGAATTAAAATACAAAATCTCATTTGGAAATAATAATATAAATACCAATAAGAGTAACTGAATAAAATATATATACATATATAAATTGTGCATGTGCAAGGAAGAGCTTAGCAATAGAAAATAAAAATATGCAAAATTAAATAAGCTGGAAAAATAACAATACATGAAATCAAAAATATAAAAATACATTTACACAATTGATAAAAAAAAGAAAAGAAAGGAGATGCAGCCGGCCAGCCACCCCCGGCCCAGCCCACATTATCTCTCTCTTCCGCGCGCTGACCAGTGGGCCCGCCCCCTCACCCGCACTCCCTCTTCTACCTCCTCTCTGCTTCCTCCCCCGTGAGCGCGCGTGCTCTGCTCCGCGCAGGTTTCCTCCGCCCCGTGGCGACCATGCGCCTGCCCCGCCCACGGTTTGCCCCTGCGCCGCCCCCTGTTTTCGGTGCCTCCCCGTGACCTTAAGACCCTCCCACGCCATTCCCCTCTCCTCCCCTGCCTTCTCTTCATCCTCCGCCACCGCGCTTCCACCCCGCCCCGGCCACCTCCGGCGAGCTCTTCCCAATCCACCCGTGTCACGAGGTGCCTTTCCCCCACAACTACTTCCCCCATGGTTTAATTGGAGGGCGTCGCTCTGTGCTCGCCGCACCGCCCATCCTCCCCGACGCCGGCCGTCACCACCCTTCCCACCGTCGCCTCCTCCACGCTCGTCCTCCCACCGATTACTCTCGGGAGAAGCATGCTTGAAGGTCCCCCAAGCCTCCCCGACTGCCGCCGGAGCCCCTCCTCCACCCCAGCTCGCCGGCACCGGACTTCACCCCGAGGCGCCGCCACCTCACGCCGTTGGCCCGCCTCGTCCCCTCTCCGGCCCCGCCACCGCTTCCGGTGAGCTCCCCGTACCCCTCTCCAGCTCACGCTCGCCCGAACTCCCTTCCCCACCCTCTCCGGCGCCGTCGCCCCGTGCCCACCTTGCCGCCGTCCGCCTGGAGCCGCCACCCACTTACCTCACCGCCGCTGCAACCACAACGCCGCCACCACTAGATTAATCCAGTTCCGGGTGACCCATTTTGTCGGCTGCACCCGCCGCCCCGGCCGCTCCTCGCCGGCGCCACCGTCAGCCATTGCTGCCCGGGCCGCCTCCTCTGTTTTGGAGCCCTGTCACCGCTGTTCTTTTAATTTGCCCCCTCGTCCTTGTCAGCCAAAGGCTCCCTCCCACTTGGCTAGCTCGGTGCGCTTGAGAATCACAGCCTCAGGTCTCTGGTTCGATCCCTCTCGGCCGCATCCTTTTCATGTTTTTCTTTTTGTTTTGTTTAATCTATTCTAATTAATAAAAATTAGGGGAAACTAGGAAATAATCTAGGGAAGATAATAAAATTTAATAAGGGTATAAAAGAGATTATATAATATTAAAAATTTGGATTAGTTATCATAATGAACAATTAAGGTGTCTTTAACAGTTATTTTAAATCTAATTAGTAATTAAAGGTATTAATAAAGAAAAATGTCTTTGGTTAAATACCTAGTTTAATAAAGATTACCTTTATTTACAATTAAAATATATGATCTAACAGTTATCATGCCGCCATAAAATAAATTCCAGAGGTAGGTTTAATTAATCAGCCATATTAACATATGACCCTGCTTAATAGATTTTGCTAGGTAAATAAATTTAAATTAAAAACATAGATGTGATAATGGGTTTAATATAAATTTAAATTCTAATTAGTTACCATATATGAATAAATAATAAGCCTTTGCTATTTATATTAATCTAATTATAAGTAAAGGCATACATAAGGGATTGTTCTAAAACTCAATAAAGATATCCAAGTTAAAGTTAATGGAATAAAGTGAGTTATTTTGATTTGCTGGAAACTACAATTTAAAAGACTTAAGATTTAAAATAAGAAGTTCCTAGACCAAGCTTTTGGGGCAAGCGTTATAATATCTTTGACTAAAAGATTTATAGAATAAGTACAGATCTCATCCATCAGCCCAGTATGTCTTTACCATAACCTAAGTTGCAAGGAATACATACACTAAAGATAAAACTTAGCACACTAAACCCTGCACCAGTCTATAGGCCTAATTCGACTCATGGAACTTCTTTGATAAATACAAAAATAATAAAAAGAGATGATTAATAAAGAGGGATCAAGTTATCATGTTTTACCACCGACTTTTTTTCAAACCACCCAAACCACCCATTAACTCAAAATAAAACTAAAATGAGTTTATTCGGATTTATTTGGATCTTTTGAGTTATTTACTTTTATTTGGATTCAGTCGTTTGCCGCGTAATTACAAATCGAAAGTCTTGAAGATTCAATGGATCAAGCGAGATCAAGCTCGAAGTGAAGATAAACGCCAAAAACTCAAGAGAAAGCATCGTGTGAGCTCAAGACCGCGGTAAATCGCCCCAGGCGAGTCAATACTTTGATCATGTTGAACCTACATTTTCTGCAAATTATTTTTGTTTAAATTATCAAATTGCATGCTGTTACTTTATATGCAAATACATGATAATTTAAGATTCTAGATATATGTCCATCGTTTACCTTGAATAATATTACCCCTCCTTTGGAATATTTGAATGTGTGAACCTTGTCGCCCTAGCAAAAATATAATGGTAACTTTTGAAAATAAGTCCCTAATGATATGCTATGCTTAGTACTGCATAGATACTTAGGGGGCACTGAAATGCCCCAAACATCATTGTCATTTTTAATCATGAGAAACTGGTTTGGACAGTCATAGTGGGAATGACTGGTATATTTTGACATGATTATTTTATGCTCCCAAAATCTCCAACTTGCTTAAATATCTGGGCGGATTGGTTCGATGGTGTGAGAGTGTGGTGCAGTGGAAGCACAGAGTGGTTAGTGGTAGACCGCCCAGATACCACTAAGGACTGAATCTTGTCATGACCTCTTGTGTAAAACAGTACAACCACAAGTCTGTAAAGTACAACTTGGCTTAGTAGATTTACCGGACCCTGAAAGTCATCCTTCCAGGAGGTGGTGTGAGGTAGTGCAAGTGGCAGTCCGTGTAACGGCTTGAATGGGACACCCAGGTAGGGTGAAGTTCTGCTGTGGCGGGCTAGCAGGGGTGGGGAGCCAGCTGCTAGACGTTCAGAAGGAGGACATCCCGCACAACGTATAGGACCCACCGCAAGTGGGAACGACCCATAAGGTGAAATGATGGAAGGGGCGAGGTACTTTGAAAAGTCACTGTGATGGTCTGCTCAACCACATGTCTAAGGCATCATGTGGGGCAACGAGTTGATTGTCTCTTGTGGTGAAAGTGTATAAACTCTGCAGAGTCAAAACTATTCGAATAGCCGTGCCCACGGTCAAGGGCGGACATGGGAACTTAACCAGATATAGTTCTATTTCAAAAACTTTGTGGGTGGGAATGGAAAAGTGGAAGGGCAGTGGAAGGCCCTAGTTTGGAATTGTCCTGGGTGTCGTCCCAGTGGTAAGTTAAGTGGCTATAACATTGAAGGAATTGCTATATGGTGCAGATGCCATGTAACGGTGGATGGAATCTGAATCACTATTAGAATTGCATTCGTTCATAACTTATGTTTTGGTTCAAACTGCTAAGGCATAGGGCTTTTTAATTAATTGTATTCAAAAGCACTCCTTGCAAAACAAAATAACCCAAGCCTCTCCTTTGTTAATCCATGCATACTATTTATTTGCATTCTGTGTATTGGCTCGCGGAGCATGGGGTTGGAGTGCTCACACTCACTTTTGTGATAAAATTCAGTATCAGGAATCAAATCACCTCGCCTCAGCAACAAGATTGGAAAGCTGGCAGAGAAGATGAAGATCTCAAGAACTAGGTCGCGCACCTCCAGTTGGCTGCCTGTGGGCATGTCCTGAAGGTCCCACCTGTGTGCGTTGTTCTTCCGCTGCTGCAATTTATTGATTTCGGCCTAATCGGCCCATGAGTAAGTTTACTATTATATTTACGCTTCCGCATGATATGCATTTTGATATTCAGAACTATAATCTGTGAGCACTATCTACTGATCCAGGGAATAGCGCGGTGGAATCACAGAAGATTACGGATTATAAAATCTGGGGTCTGACATCCCACCTCTCAGCCTCACGCCCTCGCTGCCAGCTTCATTCCCACCCTTCCTTGCTTTGCGCGCCATTTGACCGAGCGCCTCTTCCGCCGCGGCTCGGCCTCCCTCTACCCGACGCGTGCAAACCGTCGTACCAGCTGTCGTCATCATCTACCAACTTTTGCAGAGCCGCTAGCGCTACCTCGCCCGCGTCATCACCTTCCCGGCAGAGCCTCGCCCTCCCTCCTCCACGCCCGCCTCACTGTGTTGAACCGCCCCGCTAGTCCCACCGCCTCTCCTCGCCTTTATAGCCCAATTACCTCCATAGAGAGCTCCGCGACACTCCCTACCACCCACCAGAACCACTCAATTGAGGTCTCGCGCACCGCAGCTCAGCCAACGACCTCCCCTAAGTCTGGTGAGCCATAAAGCCACCAATCTTCTTCATCTCTCCATTACAATCCATTTGCATTCGCTAACAATGTCTCCTTTGCACCCTAATTACACTGGTGAACCCGCTCGAGCATGAGCATCTCCCTGGAGCTCCCCCGACGAAAGCCACCACCAGCTAGAACACCTTCTCTGTGAACAGCTCAAACTAGAGATCCTCAGCCAAAACCACCACTGCTCTGATGTTTCTTATTCCTTGTAGATGGTCAAATCGACCCCAACCTCGCTAGAAAACCACCAGAAGACTCTAGCGCTGCAGTGAAGCTTATGATCATCTCTCCTTCCACTAGCCGCCACCACCCCTTTTCGCACCTACCAAAGCCCAAAATGGAACCCCCATCTCAAGTAGAACCCTTTCGTACCGGTGAGGACCGCCGGAGCTCATCGCCAGCACCAAATTGTGGCGGGGATTACTCCCTTGTTTTTTCTATCGCTGAGGCCCGGCCAGAGGTAGACGAAGATTGGGGCGATACGGCTGCAATGCTGCATCGTGTCCGTTCGTGTGCTGTGGCCTATTAGACAAGGCCAATCGCGCGCTGCGGCCAATCAGATGAGGTCGATTGCGCAGTAGGCTATTCGGCCGTGTGAGATGGGCCGAGTATGCTGGCCCAACTGGGCGGCATGGTTTAAAGACCCACGCGCGCTTCACTGTTGCGACCAAGCCAGCGAGCACTGTAGCAACTGTCACAAAACACTATTCACCGAACCCTAATTTTCAAAAATACCATCATTTTGACCAATTCAACCTCGTGAATCCATTTCTGACCTCCGTTCTGCTAAACCAAAACCCGATAAAACCAAAACCACATTGTTCCGTAATCAATCTACTACCATGTGCCCGTCTGTTTCTATTCGCCCCCAAAACTCATCCAACATACATATAGCCATTTCAGCCGTCTCGAGCCCACCTAACCCAATTTCAACTCCGTGCTATCAAATCAATCACCACCTGAATCCTAACCACCCAAACCTATTTTATTTCTGTCTTTTGGTTATTTATTTGTGTTTTATTCCTAGTTTGTATTTTGTAAAGCAGGAACTTATTTGCCTTCGTTTTTTTGCGTTAGAATTCGAACCCAGCGAGTTGGTAAACAGAAGAACTACAAAAGCAATTACCGAAGTTAGTGTCCTGTGGACAAGGAGGCAAGTCACATGTTTTTGATCATGTTGAACCTACATTCTGTTAATTAATTATTTATTTATCTATACCTTCATTATCCTTTATTTACAATTCATGCACTATTATTTTATGTACAATGAATGTTTAGAATGACATGTTATCTAGCTACATCCTACCACTGAAAAATACCATGTTTAACTTGAGGACATATTCACCTTGACAACCTTACTATTATTTAGTTATTGTATAAATAATTGTAGAATGGCTCATTCAAAATTTTATACTATTAAGTGACTATAGCTTTTTGCCGGAAAATTTATTTAAAAGTTCTAGGGTTACAGTTGAGTCATGGAAACCACGAGATGGTTCAGTAACACTGCCATCAAGCAATGGGATATGGGTTTAGAGACAAAAATGTATCGGAGTAAAGTAAGGGCAAAGCTCAGAGAAAGTAAGAACAACCTTATGTTGAGCAAAGAATCTAGTGATCACTCAACCATAAGTTTTGACTCGTCAAACATGGTCTAGTAGCTGCTCAAATCAATTGAATCTCTACAGGAGTAAAGGAGAGTTGGTATGGAAGAGATAAAACCATACTGAACAATGGTAGATTCCTCTCAGGGTGAGCAGATGAGTTCTGACCTGGCAAGTAGATACTTGGGTCTGTTTAGAGATCTGCCGGGTAGAGCCAATATAAAGAGATGAGCAGTGAAACAAACTTGTTTTCTTAACTCAGTCATGAGGGTTAAGAAATCTTGTGGGTAAAACTGAGAAACTTTTCGGAGTAATCACATTAGTATCTTAAATACGCCATGTTTCCGGTGAAAGAAACTATGTTTAATGGGTGATTCCAACAGCGAAGCATAAGCAGATTTGGAAATGTTGAGGTCTGGAAATCAAATTATTGAAAACCCAATTCCTTATAAAGTTATTACTCTTTGTGTTCAAAAATGTTTACAAATAAAAATTGCATCCACAAATACCTTAATAAAACCATTATATACCCATCTATGGAAATCCTAGCAAGCAGTTACATAGCATTTATGTGACTTGCTGAGCACGGTTGATTGTATTCAGTCTCGGTATATTCTCCAAAACAATAGGTATCAAAAGAAGAAAGGATGATACAAGCTCTCGTGTTAGGGTTACTATCACACTCAAGCGTTCCTATGGAGTTTTATTCGGTTCTTTTGAATGTAAGTTAATTTTTAGGCTTAGACGCCCATATTGTTGTTAAAATTGACCATTAAATCTTATTTTAATCAAATTAACTCCTTTTAATTGTTTGTGAGTAAGCGTGATACTCCTATCCACAATTGAACTTCTGGACTATTGCGGATTGGTTGACGTCCATGTTCCTTAAAATAGGAGCGTTACAACTTTTGGCCTGCACGTTCCTAGTCTTCCTAATACCAAGCCACTTCCTGCAGATTTTTGTGAGTATTGAATTGTTTCTTATGAAATTCATTCAAAATTTCATGTGAAATTCCTCCATTTGAAGCCTAAATACGGCAGAGTTTGTAGCGAGTTGCAGCTTGGCTGGAACGTGACGTGCTTAGTACTATTGCTTTGAATATTTCGTGCTGATTATGCACGATAGACTAGAAGGAAACACCAGCTCCTGACTCCTAAGAAGTTGTACAGCATGTTCTCTGAGAAATTGTACATTTTTTTTGACAAATCTTTTCCTTTCTTTGCATCTACGTGGCGGGGCTTGCTTCCGTTTCAGCAACTGTTTGCTGTTCGTGCGCGAGTGGAAAATCCGCCCAAGCAGAAAAACTAGAGTCATCCGTCATCGGCCCGAGTGGAAAACTGAAGGTAGAGTCATCCGGCATCTGCTCGAGTGGAAAACTAAAGGTAGAGTCATCCGGCATCTGCTCGAGTGGAAAACTAAAGGTAGAGTCATCCGTCATCTGCTCGAGTGGAAAACTAAAGGTAGAGTCATCCGTCATCTGCCCGAGTGGAAAACTAAAGGTAGCGCCATCCGGCCAGATCGAACACCCGCTTCCTTATAAATGTCATCGACTCCCACCCCTTGTACCTCTAACGCACCATAGCCCCCAGGCCAAGCAGCCACACTGCACCAATGCCCGAGGAGCGAGAAGAGATGCCTAATTACCTGCAGGAGCAGCTCCAGCTCGACGTGCCGGCCATCGTCCCTGCGCGCCGTGACCGCCTCCAGCAGCTCTTCCTCGACGCCGGCCGCGCGCTCATGTTGTGCGGAGCACTCATCGTCGTCTCAACCGTGGGGAACCCCGCCGCCGACGCCACGCAAGCCTTCCTCGGCTTCCTCCTCTGGATTCTTGGCGTGACCCTCCTGACGCTCATGTCCGTGGCGCGCCAGTTCCCACGAGCCGCACGGGTCGCCGTCGCCTTGGCCAGCGCCATCCTCCAGTATTTCTTCGCGCCATGGAACTAGCTCGGTCGGATCGCATCGGATCAGGCGGCCATGTCACGCTTGATTTGTATGTTTCTGTTCGTCAGTAAGGGTATTGCTATTGTGTATCGTTCTGTCTGTTCTGGCTTGCTATGTCTCCCCGTTTGTTTTGTTTCTGAGGGTCACATGATGTACTGGTGTAGTAATTGCCATCAAAGATATGTACGTAGTTGAACTTGTAGTACCATGCCTATATGCCATGGTGATGCGCTGGTTAAACGAAATAAAATGGTATACTATATGGTGCAATATCATCTCCGCAGGCTTGCGCCCTGTTCTTAGTTTCGTGAAATCAAGCTCAACTGTGGCGCGGCAATATATTCTAAAAGTACAGGCTATGTTATGGCTGTGATCCCCGGCAACAGTCCAGAGCCCACATGTGCTAGACTCGGGCCGAAATCTTGTTCCCCTGTAAGGCTATGCACCTCCTCGAAGCCTTTTTATTTAGGCCGCTGGTCCTGTGCCTCTCTACTCAAATTCTGCTGTTCCGCTTATCCTGAACTTCTCCGCTCCAACCCGCTTAGGCTTGGTGCGACCCGGCTTCAATTTATCGTGAAACAGGCCTGGTAAAGCTAAGCCTAGAAAAATTCCAGTTCTGCAAACCAGCCCGAGTGGATGAACGGAATCAAGGAAAGAGCCAGGAAAAAAGACAAGCAAAGAGAACGGCGCGCAAGGCCATGGGATCTCGGAGTAGTACTGCCACACCTAGCACTCTTGATTTTGATCAATTGAACATTACAGTGTATGTTCTTTTTGGCTGGGACTTAAACCTTTTAGCTACGGCTTATGGCTTTGGATCTATTCGTACGAGAGATTATAGAGTAACAGAAACTCACGTGCGATTTTTGCCGATATAAATAAAGCTGGTACAGTATGTACTATAATTAACTATTAGACCCCATTTTGAAAAGACATTCCATTTAAAAATTAGTTACTATAGAAAAACCAAAAGCTGGAAAAGAACAGGGCCATAATCGTTAACAATTAATATTTTTCTACATATTTAGTTTGGTTGTATTAAAATAATGTGGTTAGATTTAGGTGCCGCTTGGTTGGACTGAAATAAGTTGGTTTATACCTGAAATTACATTGTAACTGATGATGGCTTATTTGGCGTAACTAAATTTTAAAAAATTAAAAATAGAAAAAAACATGTTAGCTCATCACGGACAATGCAAATGAATACGGAAAAAAAGAACCGGCGAAAAAGCTCTAAAAAACCAAAAGCTAGAAAAAGACAAAATTTAGAAATAGTGAAAAATAAGTCAGAAGTCAGAAACTCAAACCGAAATGAGCGGAGCCTTATTATAACAAATATTTTTTATAACACTATACTTTTATAACATTCATAAATGTATTAGTATAAAACTAATGTCCGAAGTCTAACTTTAGAAACCGTGAAAATATTATAAAATAGAGGAGTATAAATAGGATTATAGGAGTACTATACCATCCGTGTAGCTGATGGCTATTGGGGTCTGTCTGATCGTTTTATTTGGTTCTCTCAAACTGTCAGGGTTGGATCTCGACCGTCCGCACTTTAGACCCAACGGCTCGATGGAGTTAAGTATCTTCAATATAAAAAAAATTCTCTTGGCATGAGCACCGACTCAGAAACAGACGATACCTCAATCTTGAAAAAACAGAAAGAAGAGAGAGAGAGAGAGAGAGAGAGAGAGAGAGAGAGAGAGAGAGAGAGGAAAGGCTAATAAACGTAAAAATCCCTAAACGCATCCATAAGTCGTATTTCTTTTCAATTTGCACCTCTATCTTACTTTTATTTATTTTGCCTCTATAAATTAAGTTGGCGTGCAGATACTTCCACCTAGACCACCATGTTAGCACTATTTCTTGTAATTTTAATTATCGTTGTCTTAGTATCCATTTAAATGATTTTAATAATTGTTTCAGATTTAAGTGATTTCGATACATAATTTCAAAGCAATCAAACGTATAGTTGATGACTCCAGCTGGTATAGTATAGTACGGTAGTTGCCTGGCAAAAAAGAACTAGATTTTGGTTTGCCACTAACCACGTAATAATTGCAATAACAAGTCGTCTGAAAGCGTAATGTTCTGTTTCGGTTCTGCTTTGGTGTCTGCAAGCGTTTTTGCGCTTTGTGCTCGTGCCGGATCCGCGGTTACGACTTGTCTGGCCATGCTGTTCTCTGGGCCTACAGAATACGGGCTCAAAGTCTTAACTCCTCAAGTTGCTCGGCCTAACCCCGTATATGCTTTGACGCGGTGAGTAGATGCCCGGGATGGTGGTATCTGGCAATTGGGCTGAGAACTTGGGCTCTAAGATGTGCCAGTTCCCACGAGCCGCACGGGTCGGCGTCGCCTTGGCCAGCGCCATCCTCCAGTATTTCTTCGCGCCATGGAACTAGCTCGGTCGGATCGGGCCATGGCACGCTTAATTTGTAAGTTTCTGTTTGTCAGTAAGGGTATTGCTATTGTGTATCGTTCTGTCTGTCCTGGCTTGCTATGTCTCCTCGTTCGTTCTGTTTCTGAGGGTCACATGATGTATTGGTGTAGTAATAGCCATCAAAGATATGTACGTAGTTGAACTTGTAGTATCATGCCTATATGCCATGATGATGCGCTGGTTAAACGAAATAAAATGGTGTACTATATGGTGCAATATCATCTCCGCAGGCTTTCGCTCTGTTCTTAGTTTTGTGAGATCAAGCTCAAACGTGGCGCGGCAATATATTCTGAAAGTACAGGCTATTTTATGGTTTTGATCCCCAGCAACAGTCCAGAGCCCAGAGGTTGTATTTCTTCGAGCCGGACAACTTGCTTTTGGGAGGTCAGGTAGGCGTACGCCTTGTCATATCGAGCAAGTAAGCATAATTAGTATGGTTTGTGGTATGCGCTTCACTCTGTTTCTTTTCTACTGTGCTGTGTTTCGGAGGATCAGAGGGTGTACTGGTGTGTAGTATTTGTCGTAAAAAAAAATGTAAGTACTTGGACTTGCAGTATCATAGACCACATATACTCCATGATGATGTGCTGATTAAACGAAATATAAACTGGTGTACCATCTCGTGCGATATCATCTCGTCAGGTTTGCACTCTGTTCTTCCGTAAAAAAAGGTTTGCACTCTGTTCTCAGTTGTATTTAAGCACAGCAGTGGCGCGCCACTGTATTCTGAAAGTACAGGCTATTTACGGAGGTGTTTATATATTTTCTTAATAGTAATTTATATAATTTTTAAAGTATAATAAACAACAGATATTACCTGCCTCTATGCTTTGGTCTCCACAGCAGTCCATAGCCCATGGGTGCTAGATACGGGGTGTTTAAAAACGACCTATCTGGTGCCTGTCCACCGTCGGCAACCCTGGCGCCGCCACCGTGCGCGCATTCCTTGGCTTCCTCCTCTTGCTTCTGGGAATTATCCTCATCATGCTGTCGCCGGTGGCGAACCAGCCCCCAGGTGCAGCACGGGTTGGCGCCGCCGTGCCAGCGCACTTCTTCGCGCCGGAGAATTAAGCTTTTGGGGGCGTCAGGTATTACACGCACGCCTTGTGATGCGTTGTTATATCGAGAGAATAAGCATCACTATTTAGTTCATTACTGTGGTCTGTGTGTTAGCACGTAATGCTCTGTTTCGGTTCTGCTTTGGTGTCTGCAAGCGTTTTTGCGCTTTGTGCTCGTGCCGGATCCGCGGTTACGATTTGTCTGGCCATGCTGTTCTCTGGGCCTAACCCCGTATAAGCTTGGACGCGGTGAGTAGCTGCCCAAGATGGTGGTATCTGGCAGTTGGGCTGAGAACTTGGGCTACAGGATATGTAAAACTAGAACCGGTCTATAGCCATATTGCCATATTTTCGGCTTACAAACACTGGGCTTGTGGTCATGCAATGCAACCTTGTGTTTTTACGAGGATAAGCTAGGAATATTAATACTCTTCCAACAACGTTTGTCCAACCTCTGACATAATATTCTTCCAACAACGTTTGTACTTCTGATAGGAACCGTGGGTCCCACAGCGACGCGTCCAGAGTCCAGACCTCCGAGCCTACTGGTATTACACCCCTCGAGAGCAATTTTCTCTCCGGCAGTGTAAGGCCCGTTCTGAACAACCATGGTTTCTGAATTATAGTTTTTAAAAGCTAAAAATTATTTAAAATGTATTGGTTTTTTAACATATTTTTTCTTTTTCTTTGCATTATCTGTAAAGATATAATGGTGTTCTTTTATTTTTCTTTATTTTCCTTTAATTGAATACATAAAAAATAACAATCACTATAATATTATTTTAGTTAAAAATTAAAAAACCACAATACTTTACAACAGAGCTTAGACTCCTCAGCCTGGCACACCGCCACATTCTTCTTTGCCTCTCCTTGTTTCTAAGTTGCCCTGCGCTCTCGCCTCAGCACGCTTTGCCTGCCGATGCTGCAGAATGCCCCGACAAGTGGAGTTATGATGCATCAAAAGTTCAAAACACACACATAAACACATGAGGAATACGACCAATATCAAGATTACGGGCAACTTCCTTGGTGTAAGTTCAGGGCGTTTCAATTGAAAAGTACGCTTTAGTGAAAAATCAATGAAAATCAAACATACAAGTTTTCAAAATTCCCTTCATCTATAATAGTTTTTTTTTTGAGAATTTTTAGAAAATCTGTTGATGTCCTTTTACTTCATTTGTGTTAGATGTGCCCGCTTGCCTTAGGCCCCACACCAACGGCTGCAGCTTTCAGCTTCTGGTTATTGGTTTTTGACTGAAATTATACTATAGCGGCTGTTATCTTTTCTGGGTCATTGAATTAAAGAAAAATAAAGAAAAGAGAAAAAAAGAGAAAAACACCATTATATCTCCACGGGCAATAGAAAGAAAAAGGAAAAAAAGCAAAAGAAAAAAAGGCCAGAAAAAATCCAAAATTAAGAAGTTGACGCGTTCATTCCGACTTCTAAGCCGAAGCCACTTGGAGCAGGGTCTTATTAGAGATACTACTTCACTATTGTTAGACCATGTGGATGGTCATAGATTAACATGTGATGAATAATTAACATTTTGGTTTGCTTTGAATTTTGCGTTTGTGAAAAACTTGGTCGTTTGCTGTTGATGTCCTTACTTTAGAGAGTTTTTGCTCAGTTACGAGCATTTACAATCTTCAGACACTCTTACGACCACAGCATCAAAACATAGACAATCTTATGACCACGACATCAGAACACAGACAATCTTACGACCATGGTATCAGAACACATACAATCTTATGACCACGGCATCAGAACACAAACAATCTTACAACCATGGCTTGAACACGGCTATAACCACAGCAACTGATGACTACGTTCAGCTTACGACCACGGCATGCCACGACCACGTTTAGTTTACGACCACGGCATGCCACGACCATGCTCAGCTTACGACCACGGCATGCTACGACCACGTTTGGATTCGACCACGGCAATATGACTTCGACCTTTACACCATGGCAGTACGACTTTTGGTTTTATGACCACGGTAGGTAATCGTAGCTACAGTACTCTTCCATGGTCGTAGCTACAGTACTTGATAGTCGTAGACTTTACTGGTTGTTAGTTGAGGACTTTGCGGTCGATGGTTGTAAGTTTTGCAGACTACGTTCATGGTCGTAGATTCTGCAGACTACCTTTGTGGTCGTAAATTCTGCAGACTATCTTCATGGTCGTAGATTCTGTAGACTACCTTCATGGTCGTAAATTTTGCTGACTACCTTCATGGTCGTAGACTTGGCAGTCTTGTCGATACTCATAGACTTCATAGTCTGCTATTCTGTCTTCGGTAGTTGAAGGTTTAGCGATCGATTGCCGTTGGCTTCATGGTCGGTACTCGTAAGACTTGATGGTCGATATGAGTGCTTCACTCATGTGATCTTTGAGTACGTCGAGTACACGGGTTGGGCTAGTGGTTGTCTGGTCGGTGAGTGGTGGTCGTTGATGAATGGTCGTTGCTTGAGGTACTCGTAGTCGGAGGACTCGGTACTCGGTAGAAGTGGCTTCACGACCATGACAAGTGGTCGGGTGTCAGAATATCGTTAGTATTCATTGGTTACGAGTACATGTTGCGGCTGTGACTCGGTAGTCGGTACTCGATATTCGGTATGGTTTTTGAGTACTTGTGGATTACGAGTTAGCGGTCCTATTGGTTGGTCTGAAGGTCTGTTTCGGCTAGCGATAGGTCTGTGTGGTCGTAACCAATCTGGTGCATGGTCGTAGGTGGTCTATCTCAGTTAGCGATAGAACAGTGCGGTCGTAAACGACTTGTGAGATGATCGTAGATGGTATGGATCTTGTCTGGGGATAGACAAGGGTGTGTTTTGGTAATGTGTGTTGCCAAGAAATGGTTTCTTTGATCTTTGTATGTGCTGGTGGGCATGGAGGCAGCCATGGTCGGTAACGAGGAGGACTAGAATTAGGAGGGGTTAATTTGAGGTCTAGGCGGTCAAGTAGTCACACAAGGTGATCGAGCGCACGCAAAAGCACGCGGTGATGGTGCACAATGAAGGTACAGGAGGGGATATCCTGGAGGCTTTATCGTGGGTGTCGTATGGAGTTGTGGATGGAGTCCATGATCTGTACGAGTTGGTTAAAACCCATGTTAAGAAGGGTTTCGGGTCCCTTGATTTGAGAAAAAGATAAGATCTCGTGTCCAGGTGGTTATGGACACAGTTTTGAGGTGTTCGAGTAGAACACATTTTGTGCGCTGGCTATAAAAGCAGGGGAAGCTGTAGGCTAGCGTACAGAGGTTTTAGGGCTTTTAAGAGAAGGTTTTTAGGGGTGTCGTGAGATGCTTTATAGCCAAGATCTCGATGATGAAATAATAGATCAGTTTCCTTCATCTCCAACCACTTCCAGAGCATCGCTCCTTCCTTTCTGTTTTCCGTGCTCTATTTTTGTCTTCAGCGCGTCTCGTCCAGGTGGTGGTCGAATGGCTGGGAACGTCAGGCGGAAGGAGGTCACGACTACATGCATCGTGGTTGTGCCGAGCGATCGAAACAATCAGACTGTCGATCCATTGTCGTACCGAGCGATCGGAATGATCAGGTGGTCGATCTGAGATTGTACCAAGCGATCGGAACGAGTGGGAGATCGATCCGAGCACTCGTGAGCAAGCGGTCGTAAGCGAGTGTTTGGAGTGAGCGATCGTAAGCAAGCATTTGTACGTGAGCTGTCATAATGAGCGATCGGAGCGATGTTCAGGGCAAGTGGTCATATCGAGTGGTCGTACTGAGCAGTTGGGCGACAGAGGGTTATGACCACGTTCAAGCAAGTAGTTGCAGTCGTTGTTTCGACATAGCTTCTTCGACCACGTACAAAATGGCAGCTGCGGTCATTATTGACATTTGGTAATTCAGATTGCATTGTTTTTGTTTCTCTGCGTGTGTTGTGGTTTCAAGTGGTAAAAAGTGAAGACAATCATTCACCCCCTCTGATTATGTCATACGATCCTACAACTATATACTCTGGACATGAGAAAAGCTTCTGAATTGTGGTTGCTATGCATTGCTTGTTTGGTACTGGCCTACTCTGGATCTGACACACACACAGATACACCAATTGAAGCCATAAGCTATAAGCCTAAAATTAGGGGCATGGATCCTTCCCCAAAGCTCGGCTAGTTCTATTCTTTTCTAACCTAACTGAGTTCTGTCCTGTGAAAAATGTTGTACCACTCTACTATGGTTATGACTTTCAAAAGGTAAACAAACAATTTGTCCTGCTACTCTTAAAATTTCCAAACTTGAACTCGTCCATTTCTGGTAGCAAGGCCACTCAATGAGTCGATGCTCCAGCGATGAAAGAAGACACGGTGAGTCTGATCGCTTTTTTCTCCTCACCCAGTTTTTCTCCTCAAATGAGGAGTCCGATCGCCTGCAAGTTGCAGCGATGAAAGAATGCGCGGTGTGGCGCTATAATGCCATTGGCCACAAGTTGTGCACACCCTCCCTCTAATGCTGAGTCGCCATAAGTCGCCGCAAAGTGTAGCACCCCACATACAGCCAGGTATATGAATTTCTCTCTGGCAGTGTAAGGCTGTTCTAAATAACTTTCTGAATTATAGTTTTTAAAAGATAAAAAATATTTAAAATATATTAATTTTTTAATACAATTTTTCTTTTTTATTATCTGTAGAGATATAATGATATTTTTATTTTTCTTTAACTAAAAACATAAAAATACGAACAACTGCAACAGTATAATTTTCAGTAAAAAAATAAAAACCATAATATTTTAGAACATGGCTTAGACCCCTGAGCCTGGCACACCGCCACATTCTTCTTTGCCTGATTGCCTCTCCTTGTTTCTATCCCATTCATTTTAGCTTCAGCTTTTGGCTTTTGGTTTATTTTTCACTATTCAAAAATTTCGTCTTTTTCTGAACTTTGGGCTTTTTTGCCAATTCTTTTTTCCCCGTATTCGTTTGCGTTATCCGTGTTAAGCTAGCATATTTTTCTATTTTTAATTTTTTTAGATTTAATTATACCAAATAAGCCATCTTCAGCTATAGTGAAATTTCAGCCGCTACAGTACAATTTCAGCCATAAGCCACAGCTTTTCAGCCCAACCGAGCAGGGCTGGCCTCGCGCTCTTGCCTTAGCACGTTTTGCCTGCCGGTGCTACAGAACGTTCTAGCAAGTTGACTTATGATGCATCAAAAGTTCAAAACACGCACATAAACACATGAGGAATACAACCGACATGCAGCCATCACCGTAAAATTTTTGCTTTTTAGCCCAAATTTGAAAGTTTTTTACGTATGGACCCCTGGAGAAAAGATTTGCAAAAATAGACCCTTAACACGGCGCCAAAGGTACGGCGTCCAGGGTACATAGCACGGCGCCATATGCTTTGGCGCCGTGCGTGGCCACGTAGGAGCCACGGTGGCACTGCATGGCGCCAAAGCACATGGCGTCGTGCCATGTACCTACGGCGCTAACGGCCGTGGCGCCGTGCTCTGGGACTTAACCCCGAGCACGGCCCCCCACCCCCTCAGTCATCCATTCGAAACAGAGAGCAGCCGCCGCCGCCCCTCTCTTCCCCCTCCAAATCTACTTCAATCCATAGATTGTTCTCGCAATTTTGCTTCCAAACCGAGCAAGCAAGGTGAACTCCCTCCCCTCCCTTGATTTTTTGCAATAGATATGGATTATTTAAGGTACATTTCATAGGGCAAGATTTGAAACCCTAGATGAAATTAGTTGGATTTGGCTCGGTTTTATGTTGGATTTGCAATAGATATGCGTAATGTAAGAGTAGTAATGTGTATAGTTCGTTTTTAGGGTTTGATTGTTGTGCGTAATGACTGAGATATGTTTGTTTGTTGTTCTATAGATGGATAAGCTTGTAACTTTGCACCATGGTGGTACTGTGAAGAGAAATGACAATGGGGGTGTTGATTTGGAAGGCATGGAAGAGACTACATTGATATTTAGTTCACGTCCGTCGTATGGTGAGGTCATTTATCGCTTGAAAGAGAGGTTAGGATGGACAGATGAGCATGGTGATGTCGTTATACAAGGATTGATTGATGTTGGGTCGTCAAAAGGGCCGCGTATAAAGAGATTGGTTTCGATTGGCAGCGACGGTGAATGGGATAACTATGTGGCCATCATTTTGGACTCAGAGGTTAGAGCACCTGACTTGTTTGTGCAGATGGTGGTGAGAGATCGATCACCTCCTAGAGCTGCATTGGATCTCAATGACTCACCGTTGGTTGGGTCACCGGATCATGAAGAAGTTGAGGTGCAAGTTGTATCCTCGGCTCAAGTATGTGAGGTTCCATTGACTCAGGTAGAAACTGACTCTGAGGATATCAATGACCGCTCTGTTGGTGGATTCAACGAGGAGATAGTGTTTGAGGAATCCATGGTTTGTGTAGCATCTAACACGGTGGATGTACAGCTTGCGGGAGACGAGGCTGCTTATGAGGATGCGAGGGCTGTGGACTCAGATGATGACAGACCGGTCACAGGTTTGACGTCTAGCGAAATTGTGATGTTGAGAAGAATATTTCCTGGCCGTGATCCACTAGTGTCCGATTACAATGACCTAAGCAACGCACATAGGGCTGTCGCAGATGGAGGGCAAACGCAGAGAGACGTACCTAGGCCTGGGGCTAGTATCATAATTTAGAAGGGTCATGTCTTTGAGGATATGTTGGCATTGAAGATGTGGTTGAAAGAGTACTCGATCGTGTACAACCGTCCATACCGGGTTAAGAACTCATACGCCAAACGTCGGTACACCATCAAATGTGAGAGCACAGGGTGTGCATGGAAAGTCTGTGCCAGGAAGGTGAAGGGTACGGAGAAGTTTAAGATTACAACTGTGGATAGACCACACGGCTATGGGTCTTCTGAGCCCATCCAGAAACATCATCAGTTGACTTCTCGGTTCGTTGCAACCCGCTCGTACAAGAGGGTTTATGTTGGCACAAGAGGGGCAGCAGGAAGCGGTCAAGGTACAAGATGGACATGGATCGGATACCTGGTCGCACCAAGAGGGGTAAGGCAAATCCCTTCGTTGAGGACCCACAGGAGACACACTGCGGTACTTGTCGTCTAATGGGTCACAATTCACGGACGTGTCAACGTCGTTCCAGTCAGGTTAGCGGCGTTAGGTCTTAAGAGCATAATTTTTAGATATTTTGTTATTCTTATCACTAACGTATTTTTGAATGCACATGATGGCAAGGTACCGGCTGCTGGACGAGTTCTACGACAGGGAGCACAGCGGCAAGCTCACGGACGACGGCCATGTACATGTGTTATCGAAATGTATTTTTCTCGTGTTACATGTGTTTTCATCACGCAGCTAACTTTTAAAGCATTTTTCAGGAGATTCCCATACTTCGTCCTCGAACCCATGATGATGGGATGCCGTAGATGCCCGACGCACCATTGAGACTTATTGAGAGTTGTGTGTATGTATGTATGTATGTATTTTATGTGTGAATGTATGTGTGTGTATATATATGTATGTTTTGAGACTTATTGAGACTTTATTGAGAGTTATGTGTATATGTTTTATATGTGTGTATGTGCATGTGTTTTGTATATGCAGAAAAACAGACAGCACTTTGTTGCTTTTTCTGTAGGTTTACGTAGCACAGCGCCAAACACTCTGGCGCCGAGATATTCAACTACGACGCCAGGTGTAACAACCCAGCTGTTATTTCAAAATTTTTGGTGAAAAAAAACTCAAATTAAATTCAATTGCTTTAAATAAAAACATGTGTTTTAGTGCCTAAATTTTAATTTTGGATTTGCCCTGAATTTCTGTTTTTGAAAAAGATTAGATTTGGAAAGTATTTTAAGTAAAACCTAAAACTATTATTAAATGAAATGATATTTTTATTTTCTATTAAAAATCCTAATTCAAATTAATTATTTGGATTTTATTTGGTTTTCTGAGTTTTCAGGAGTTTAAAATCTATTTTTGAAATTAAAAAGTATTTTAAGTATGAAAATTAAATACCAACCTTAGTTGGAAATATTTTTATTAAGTCCCAAATGTCTCCAAGAAGTTCTTTGAATTTGTCTGGAAATGTTGGAAGTTATTTCATATTTTTCTGAGCTTTATTGAATTTATTAGGCTTTTCTGAAAAATCAAAATCTGAAAATAAAAATTAAATCCCTTCCCTCTCTCCGGCTGACACATGGACGGCCCAGATGGAGCCACGCCCTCTCTCCCCGGCCCATCCCCGCCGTCTGCCACCCCGCCTACCTCTCTCCTCCGCTCGCCACATGGCCGGTCCGATGCGCGCCACGCCACCCCCCTTGCTCCCATCCGCCCGTCTGCCCCCTCCCTTGCGCCAGCCGCCCGATCCGATTCCCCTGCCGCGTGGCATCATCTCCGCCGCCCGTGCTCCCTCTCTCTCTGCCACTGGGGCCCACCCATTAGCATCATCTTCTACCCCCGCCTCCTCCTTCCTCTCGCGCCACCCCCGGCCGCAACCGCTGCCCCGCCCTACCCGGCCACCTTCCCCTCTTCTCCCGCGCGCGCCGCCCACACTCCTCATGCGCCCACCTCCCTCCTTCGCGCCCACTTCCCCACCTCCACCCGCAACCGCCGCTCATCCCCGATTTCGCCGGCGACCCCTTCCGCGCGCCCCCGCTCCCCTCCGCCCTATAAAAACCCCCCTTCGGCCTCTCCTTTCCCTCGCACCACCTCCCCGCCCTCCCGTTCCTCCTCCTGAGCGCCTCCGCCACGCGTTGTGCTTCCGCCACCGCCACCGCCATAATTGCTCCGGCGAGCAATCGCCCTCACCTCGGCCGCCCACGAGCTCCACCGCCTCTTCCCTCGGCTCCCTCACCTCGCCGCGAAGCTCGTGCGCCCCTCCGCCCGGCTCGAGCGCCACCGGACCGCCGCCGCGCTGTTGGACCTGAGAAGCGCCGCCGCCGTCCTCGCCGCCGGCCCATTCCCGCCTTCCCCGGTAAACCCCGAGCCACCCCCCGAGTTCCCCTCGGCCTCCTCTCCCCTTTGCCACCCTCGCCGCCAGCCTCCGCCCGCCGGAGCGCCGGCGAGCAGGCAACCTCCGAGCACCCCCTAATCGGCCGGCCACGTCAGCACTCCTGTGCTTGTGTGGCAGGTGAGGTGGCGCCACCTCATCGCCACCTCGGCCCCTCTCTCCCCGTCAGTGCCACGTAGGCCAGGCCCCACCTCCATGCCACCTCAGACAAACCCACCTGCCCGTGGACTTGGTCCATGTAGACCAAGGGCCCACCTGTCAGTCAAACCCCCTCAGGCTGATGTCATGCTGGCGCAGTAAACGGGATTTTTCAGTTGGAAAATAATTCGGCTCAAATTAAAATCCCTACTGACGTCATAATTCAGATTTTCCTTTAGAAAAAATTTTCAGAAATTCCTTTTATTCTTTTTCTCTGAATTTAAACTTCCCGAAGCCCGTTCTTCTTCGTGCTAACTCCGATTGAACCCATTCAAATTTCTAAATTCATAAAAAATTCCCCTCTATCCATTTCTGGCCTCAATTCAAATTTTTGAAGCCAATTTGAATTTATTTGGATTTGGTGGGTTATTTTCACGTGTAGACTTCGACGATTCAGGAGAATTCAAAGACGAATGTTTGCACCAATTTGAAGAGCAAAGCAAGTCACACTTCTTGATCATGTTGATCCCAGATTTCAAAATAAAATTATGTTGTTTTTAAATTATTCTGCATGCATATTTTTATTCAACTTATTTCAATTCAGTTTTAAACTTAGTTATTGCCTACTTGTTATCACCTCCATTGATATTGAATTTCCCTGATACCTTGTCATCTAGTTAATAAGTGTTGGCTAGAGAATATTATATCAAATGCTTAGACCTGCTTAGTTATAATATTTTTTTGGGATACCTTTTTACATAAAATGATGACCCTTTTCATATGAAATGATAAGCTTTTCAAAGCTACTCTTGACTTTGGTGAGTCAAGGAGTTTATGAAATATTTTGAAAATAAAATATAAAAACTGGTTTAGACTTAGACAATTGGTTAGACTGGTCGGTGCAGGCATGCCCTGTTGGTTGGAGCCGCAGTGGTTGACTATCGTGCACAGGGGTATGTGGTTGGACCTAAGTCAATTAAGGACCGGTCTGTGAGCTACTGTTGCAAAGTCCTATCGTACTACCACATGGTTGGTATGGGACAGCCCTGGTTGAATAATTTGCGAAGTCCCAACCTGAGTCAAGTTGTAGGTTCAAAGTGGGCGTGGTTGGTGCCATGAGAAGTCCCACTTGGGTGAGCGTGGTTGTAGCCATGAGAAGTCTCACTCAGGCTCAAGAGGGGGTCCCGGTCTGGTGGATTCCTTACTGGGGTGAAACCTTAGAGTTGGCTTGGCCAGATTGAAAGCTTTGCATTGTAAAGGCCTTGTCACGACTCCCCGCCGCACACCTAAGGAAGTGTGTAACTCGCGTGGCAAAAAGGGATGATCGTGTCTTGTGGGTAAAGCTGTACAACATCTGCAGAGTGTATAATCTATCCTGGATAGCCGTGCCCACGGTCATGGGCATGCTGAGTAAAAAATTTTCATAGATTAGACTTTGTTTTTCAAAAATAATTTATGAAAACCTTATGGATGGATGGAATCCATGAGAGATTGAAAACGTGTGAATGAATGGAATCCATACGAGTTTTTGGCAAGCTTGTGGATGGATGGAATCCACGAGTGTTTGGAAGCGTGTGGATGGATGGAATCCATACGTGACTTCTTTTGGAAAAGATGGTCCAGGTGGGATGCCCGAGAATAGGTTGGTGTTTGGTCGAAACCGGCACTGACGATATTATTTTCAACTACAAGTATTGTTTTTATCTACTGTATTAAATTCAGCGTTTTCAATCTATTTACTGTATTTCCTTAAATGCTGTTTTATGCAAACTAACCCTATAAGCCTTCCATTGAGGCCTTTATCATTATGATGCATTTTTCCGTGTGATTTGCGGAGTACAAGTTTGTACTCACCTTGCACCCTCCCTACAGAGAAGGATGATGTCGACTACGGTGAAGATCTGGACGAGTAGGCCGCGTCTTACTGTCGTTTGCCTGTGGGCAGGCTCAGTGGGCTTCTTCCGCATTGGTTTTTCTTCCGCTGCTTATTATTTAGATTTGGCTTATGTGCCATTGATGTAAACTTTGGCATTCATGCCCATATTCAGTTAATAAATGTCATTATGGTTGATATTTATCTTTGTTGTACGCTGTGTGCACTAGCTGATCCTGGACTAGTGCGATTTACACAGAGGATCCAGGAGTCGTTACTCCGGGTTCCGACACCAGGACCTTTGGCGCCATGATGTGACGCCAAAGTTCCTGGCACCGTAGTTGAATACATCGGTGCCAGAGTCTTTGGCGTTGTGCTGCTTACATACGACGTTAGGTTGTTTGGCGCCGTGATTGCTGCACTTGTATTAAAACTGCAAGTTTGGCCAGTTGTTTTGTTCCATTTGCACAAACAATACTAATTGACATTCACCAAATAAATAAGCACAACCCAATACAAACATACATACATAGTCTACATACAAAGTTCATAAATTCTTAGAAAATACATACGTCCGCATACATCAAGCATTAAACATACATAGCAATAACCTACTGAGTGCATCGAGGCCACTTCCCCTTCCTCTGAGCATCAGGGTACTCCTCAAGGGCTGCCTTAGCACGTCGCGCTCTCTTTAGCTTCTTCTGCCTTTCACTCACCCTTGCGCCTTGCCGTGGCCCTCCTATGCTTCTCCTCGCGGTGTTCCCACGCGGCCTCCTCCTGCTTCTTCTCCCTTTCCCACCTCTCCTTTCTTTCTTCATCCCACTTCTTAGTGGCGTTAAGGTATTCCTTGTCATCCTCAGCGATCGCAGTGTCGATCCACTGCTCAAAATCACAAAGCGGTGGATGCTCCTGCAAATATACGCAATCGTTAAACCAACAGATTTAATACCAAGTCGATGAATCGACAATACAACACACCATCTTGCCGAGGACAACGGCGGCACGTGGCAGATCGAACGCCCAGTTGGCGCACATCCAGTACCTCTGCCTATATGTATCTGGGTCGTCGACCTTTCGACCTTGCAAGGATCGCCGCAATAACACATCGGCACGGGAACACCGGGTGGAGGTGGCAAATGAGTGAAGCCCATGACAACCTAATATGCAAAATGAATAAGCATTATAATTTTTCAACGGCTCTAACCCTAGGTTAGCTAGTTACCCAAATCAAACCATAAAAACGAATCTATACCCATGACTACTCTTACATTACGCATATCTATTGCAAATCCAACCTAAAATTGAGCCAAATCCAACTAATTTCATCTAGAGTTTCAAATTTTGCCCCACGAAATGTACCTCAAATAATCCATATCTATTGAAAAGAATCAATAGAGGGGGAGGAACCTTACCTTGCTTGCTCGGTTTGGAAGCAAAATCGCGATAAAAACAACGGATTAGAGTGGATTTAGAGGGGGAAGAGAAGGGGCGGCGACATGCTGCTCTCTGTGTTCGCTTGGGCTGAAAGGATGACTGAGGGGGTGGGGGCCGGGGGGCCGTGTTCGGGGTTAAGTCCCAGAGCACGGCGCCACACCTCTTAGCGCCGTAGGTACATGGCACGGCGCCATGTGCTTTGGTGCCGTGCAGTGCCACCGTGGCTCCTAGTGGCCACGCACGGCGCCAAAGCATATGACGTCGTGCTATGTACCCTGAGCGCTATATCTTTTGGCGCCGTGCTAACGTTCTATTTTTGCAAATCTTTTTTTCAGGGGTCTATATGTAAAAAACTTTCAAATTTTGGGCTAAAAAGCAAAAAGTTTACGCCATCACCTCACCGGCGGCGAGATCCGCGTCTGGTTGGCTCTGCTCAGTTCTTTCCTTGCCTTTCCTGACTTTTTTGGTTTTTTTTTCAGTGTGTATGTGTTGATTTGAGAAACTAATAGTATGTAATACTGTACTTTTATTAGTTGCTACCTCTCCTCTCGGTTGGTTCGGGTCCCACCTCATCAGACAGGCAGCTTCTCTTCTCTTTCTCCGTTGGTTTCGTTTCCCCACAAAGAAATTAAAATATTGGCCGATCAGAAGCTGACCTCTCTCTCTCATTTTGTTTTGTAAATCAATGACACTAGATTCATTCTTTATATTGTTCTTTTGTACTTTTTTTTCAGGATTGGATACTACATATTTTTCCTGTCCTAAGATTTTATATGTAAAATTTAGGTCTTCAATATAAATTATAATAACATAGATGTCTATAAGAAAAAATATTTAAACTGTAAATAATTGGAGCCACTGTTTAAGATCATATTTATAATGATATGATAGTTTTAACTGATGTGGTAATATTCTCTTTGCTGAGTCTCATCCTAACGCCATTGGCCACAAGTTGCGCAGACCCTCCCTCCAATGCTGAGCCGCCATATGTCGCCGCACAGACGGCGGCCTTTGAATAAATTAATGCTTGAAGGAACACTACGTGGGATTACATCTACGTGGCATGTTAGAATCCCACCGACTGTTTCCGGGAATCCGCAGAAACCCGTGTGCTCACTATAGTGTCAGTTTTTTCTAATGGAAAAATGAGTTTGATCCTTATATGATTCTACAAACTACGCTTTTTATGTTGCTGTTTGGCTTACTCCACTTCCTGATTATGTCAAGTTTATACATTCTTCTTTCTGAGAAAACATAAGTGGGAAAAACTGTCTGCCTCTCATGCGGAGGTAGGAATGGCAACGGGACCATTCCCCGGCGGGGAGTGGCTCCCCGCCCCCGCCCTCCGCCAGGGAATTTTTTCCCGCTCCCCGTCCCCGGTCGCGGGGACATAATTTCCCCGTCCCCGGCCCCCGTCGGGGATCCGGGTCCCCGATGGGGTAAAATTCCCCGAGAAAACATATGCAGGTGGTAGCTAGCAACACCTCCAAAACTGAAGTTAATGAAAGAAAGAATTATCTGCGAGCACGGCGGCGGCGACGGAAGCGAAGGCAACATTCCAGGCGATGTCGAGCGCGACGACGGGGCGGGAGTGGGCCCAGTCGGCTCGCCTCCTCTCCAGATGCAGCGCGGCCGTCTCGCACACCAGCATCGACGGCCCGCGTCGCCCCACCGCGCGCCCGAAGAGCGAAGCCAGGCGGTTCGGCCTCGCCGCCGCCGCCTGGGGCTTCCGCACCGCCGTCACCAAGGTTCGGGCCTTCGAGGGGCTAGGGCCCGGGGGTGCGGAGATGTTCGCCGGCGGCCGCCGCCTGGGTGGCTGGGCCGGACTGTCGGAGCAGAGCAGGCGAGGTCCGTGAGGTCGCGAGGAGCAGAGCAGCAGCAGCTAGGGTTAGCGAATAGCGCCGCCGCCGCCTGCGGAGTGTGGATCGGGTTGGGGGAAATGTTTCTAGGGTTTGGGACTTTGGGCTGTGCATTTCTCAAAACCTTATATACTACATACATGGGCCCACATGTCATACTCTAATCGGGGCCCCGAACGGGGAATGGGGATGGGGAATAGGGGAACGCCCCCGCCCCCGCTTCACCCGATGGGGGGGAGATCCCCCCAAATCCATCCCCGCGGGGAGCAAAATCCCCCATCCCCGTCCCCTAATAGGGGAATTCCCCGATGGGGAACGGGGAATGGGGCCCGTTGCCATTCCTATGCGGAGGGCAGAGCACACAAGACAGCACTGGGTAGCATGGGATATCACTTTGCACAGAAGATCAGCAGAAAGAACGACGTCAAAAATCATCATAACGCCTTTCCCTCATGCCCCGTCAACTTTTCCACCCTTTCCCTCATGTTTCTATCAAATCTCTCACTCTTGTTTCTATCTTTGTACAGCCGCTGCCCTGGCCTGCTCATTTGGGCTTGAACTGCTGATTTCTGATTTATTTTTTACTATTTCTAAATTTTATCTTTTTCTAATTTTTAGATTTTTTGAGCTTTTTTTCTGATTCGTTTTTTCGTATTCGTTCGCGTTACACATGCTGGGCTAATCTGTTTTTTTATTTTAAATTTTTTTAAATTTAATTATGACAAATAAGCTATCATCAGCTACAGTATAATTTCAATCAACTATAGTAAAAATTTAATCATAAATCAAAAAAATTTAGCCCAACCGAACACCACCAATCCTCCTGGTCCTTTCGTTCCACGAGGTCTGCAACAGCCAGTTCTCTAAACGTGCAAATGGGCGATGAGGAGGCGATGGCTTTCGTACCTCAACGCGCCGAGCCGCAACAGTAGTGTAATACTTGCAGAGTCTAGAAAAAGCAGGGCGTTCCAAACAGCAGCCTAGTGAAAAGAAAATGGAAAAAAATAAAGAGGAGGGGAAAAACAAGTGAATTCCAACCTGGTGCGACCGCACCGAGATGCAAGCGCGCGCACACCCACGCGGCCACCCCACTCCGAAAACACGTTACCGAGAGCTGGTTCCCACCGAGGAAAGGACCCACCAACCAGTGAAGGGCACTTCACTGGTGGTATCCGGCCGGTTCGCGTAGCGCGCGACCCATAGCCCCTCCCTCGACTGCTATAAGTACAGCCTCCCAACCCTCGCGTCTTCACACACACCCACCCACTTTCTCCTCTGCCTCGTCTCCAAAGAAGAAACGAGGAGAGGAGCAAGTACTACCTCCAACACTCCATAACCCACAGGCCAGGCCAAGCAGCCACGCTGCACCAATGGCCGAGAAGCGAGGAGAGATGCCTAATTACCTGCAGGAGCAGCTCCAGCTCGACGTGCAGGCCATCATCCCTGCGCGCCGTGACCGCCTCCAGCAGCTCTTCCTCGGCGCCGGCCGCGCGCTCATGTTGTGCGGAGCACTCATCGCCGTCTCAACCGTTGGGAACCCCGCCGCCGACACCACGCACGCCTTCCTCGGCTTCCTCCTCTGGATTCTTGGCGTGACCCTCCTGACGCTCATGCCCGTGGCACGCTAGTTCCCCCGAGCCGCACGGGTCGGCGTCGCCTTGGCCAGCGCCGGCCTCGAGTATTTCTTCGCGCCATGGAACTAGCTCGATCGGATCGCATCGGATCGGGCCATGGCACGCTTACTTTGTAAGTTTCTGTTTGCCAATAAGGGTATTGCTATTGTGTATCGTTCTGTCGGTCCTGGCTTGCTATGTATCCGTTTGTTCTGTTTCTGCGGATCACATGATGTACTGGTGTAGTAATTACCATAAAAGATATGTACGCAGTTGAACTTGCAGTGTCATGTCTATATGCCATGATGATGCCCTGGTTAAACGAAATAAAATGGTATACTATATGGTGCAACATCATCTCCGCAGGCTTTCGCTCTGTTCTTAGTTTTGTGAAATCAAGCTCAACTGTGGCGCGGCAATATATTCTGAAAGTACAGACTATTTTATGGCTTTGATCCCCAGCAACAATCCAGAGCCCAGAGCCCCAGAGGTGCTATTTCTTCGTCGGAGAACTAGCTTCTGGGAGGTCAGGTAGGCGTACGCCTTGTCATATCGAGCAAGTAAGCATAATTAGTATGGTTTGTTGTTTGCGCTTCACTCTGTTTCTTTGATTGATTCATGTCTGCTAGTGTCATGTGGTTTGCACTTGTAATGGATATGCCGTTACTGGTTATGCAGTGCAGTTGCTATCGCTTGGGTGTCAAACTATCCTTCGAGTCCGAGGATTGTGCTGCTTTGGGTTTGAATGTTTGATCGTGATCAGTCTGCTAATTTGGTTGTCTGAGTTCATCTAGAGCACGAATGGATTGCTCGTTTCGAATGTACTCTCGAATTTCAAGTAGCTAGTTCTTGCTCTTCAGTAAGTTGCAAGCAAGTGCGGAAATAGTGGCTTCGGCAGCGGCCGTGGGGGAAGTGGGCAGCGGAGATCCAGAAACAAAATTTGCCGGGATGAACTTTCCCGTTTCCCTCTTGTCCCTGTCGTTCGCTCAGCTTGCCTCGACTTAAAAAAAAGACAAGCACGAAGATGTCCAGACTCCAGAGTGCTGATGAATTTTACACATGGGACAGATCGAACTAAGGTAGGTGGAAATGAACGCTCTCACTCCTGCCAACAAGCCATTGGCTCGTCCTTTGCTTGCTCTGTTTCGGAGGATCAGAGGGTGTACTGGTGTGTAGTATTTGTCGTAAAAAAATATGTAAGTACTTGGACTTGCAGTATCATAGAACACATATACTCCATGATGATGTGCTGATTAAACGAAATATAAACTGGTGTACCATCTCGTGCGATATCATCTCGTCAGGTTTGCACTCTGTTCTTCCGTAAAAAAAAGGTTTGCACTCTGTTCTCAGTTGTATTTAAGCACAGCCGTGGCACGCCACTGTATTCTGAAAGTACAGGCTATTTACGGAGGTGTTTACATATTTTTTAACAGTAATTTATATAATTGTTAAAGTATAATAAGTATAATTTTAGCGGAAGCTAGAAGCCATTAAAAAAAACTGGATTAAACTGCTCCCCCGTGGGCTATGGTCATGTTTCGGAGCGTATATAGGTGGTGATCGGTTCGGCTGAAAGCCTCATGGCTTATGGCTGAAAACACTGTAGCTGACTGAAAAAAGCACTGTAGCTGACAGAGGCTTATTTACCATAATTAAATTTAAAAAAAATTTAAAAATAGAAAAAACATATTAGCCCATCACGTATAATGTAAACAAATACGAGGAAAAAAAGAACCGGTAAAAAAACTCAAAAAAAGCCAAAAGTTCAGAAAAAGACGAAATTTATGAATAGTGTAAAAATAAGCTGAAGCCAGAAGCTGAAGCCATATTGATCAGGGCCTAATCATCTCTCATTCCATACGATACAACGGCCAAAAATTGTCAAATGGGCGAGCGCGCGCTTCCTTACCTGGCTCCTCTCGACGAGCCGGAAGTTGCCGGCCCTTGAAACGAAACCGTTTTTGTCAAAATCAAAATTTGATTTGAATTCCTGTTTCTCTTTTGCTCTCCTCTTCCCTAGCCCTAATCTGCACGAATCTCAGCGCAAACCATCCCCTAATCCTTGCCGCTGTTGCCTTAAACAAAGGGATTTGACGCGGTACTGTTCACTACCCAAAAGTCCACCGTCGCCGTTGATATTTGCCGCCGCCCCGTTTCCTTCGCTCCCAAGCCATCCCGGCCTTTCCCGCGAGTTCGAGCTCCTGCCAGCCCAGAGGGAGCCGTACTCCTCGCCTGCCCTGCCCTGGCCGTCTCTGGTACGACCGATTCGCGTGGCAGCGCCGCCCCCGCTTCTGCTTCCTTCCCGCGCCTTCCCCTCACGGCCGACAGCCACCCTCTCTCTGACACCCTTGACCGCCACGGATTAGCGCCCAAGCCAGCCGGCCCTTCTTGAGCTCCAATTCACCGCCGCCGAAATATCTCCCTTCCCTCTCCGGCGCAATACCGCCTCACGGCCCTATTTAAAGCGCCCAACCCCTCCCTACCAGAGCACACATCCCCCACCATCTGTTCGACACCCCCAAAGCCCCATTGCCATCCCCGACACCGGTAATTGCCAAAATTCCCAAATCGGAACCCTAGCGCAATGTCGATTGCCGGCCTCTTCATTTTCCAATTCCCGCCACCCATAGCTTCTCCATGGCCCTAGAAACAACCCCCAACCGCCACCATGAACTCCCGATCACCCCATTTTCCTAGCGCCGATCACCTCTTCACCGCTGCCCTCCGCCACCATGGCCAGCCCTTATCCGACCTCCAGAGCTTCGGCCAACTCTCCCCTAACCCTACCCAAACCCCAGTGAAGCTCAAGAACCAACCCAATTTCCCCGGGATGCCCCCAATCCACTGTAATTTTAAAATGGCCGCACAAGGGGAAACGTTCACCGCCGTTGAACGCCGCCACCGTCGGTCCTCCCACCACCCAAAATGGACTCATCGTAGCCCCATAAACCCACCTGCACCCTCAAATGCCGTCGCAAAATACCCTACCGCCGCCGAGAGCCGCCGCCATTTCCTCTGTTTGGCGCGTGCGCGTTCGGTTAAACGGGGAAGAAGCACAGTAACCGCTCGGTTACTGTTCACCCGATCGAACTCCCCCCGTCTCGGCCGAGTCAAGCCAACTCGGCCGCGCCCGTTCCAACCAACCGAGCCCGAGGCGATGCGGTCGCGTCGAGCCACCTAGCCGCGTCGGGTTCGAACCCGATGAACAGTACCAACCGAGCCCGAGGAATAGTAACTGACCCGAACCCAAAAATGCATATTTATACTCCCTAGATTAGTTTCGAGCCCGCCAACCCAAATCCAAGGCCCATTTCCCCATATAGCCCTCCTATAAGCCCAAAACCCTATTTTATTGGAGTTTTTCGGATTTTCTTTCTTCGTTTATTTTCTTTATTCCTAGCTCAATCCTTCGGACATGGAATTAATTTATTTTAATTGGTTTACGTTAGCATCCGAAGTCGAGGATTCGCAGGAGCAGGAGGGAGAAGTTCAAGTCCAGGCCCAGTCCACCGAAGATTACAAGCTAATTGAAATCATAAATCCGCAAGGCAAGTCGCACATATTTTTGAACATGTTGATTCTACATTTCCTAAGTTATTTACTTGTATTTTCATTATGCTATTTGCGCATTGTTATTTTGTGTACAATAAATGCTTAGAATGACATGATACTAGTTATGTCCTACCACCCGAAAAAGCCCAGTCTAATTTGATGGCCATATTCACCTTGACAAGACATAGTAATATTAAATACAATAATAATGTAATAATAGTAGTTTAGAGAATCATCATCTTTTGTTATTAAAAGATTTGGTATTTATTTGGGAAGTGGTTCCAGGGTAAGCGAGGATCGCTGGATCCTATGACCTTAACCGAGGGTGAAGGCAAGTATCACAAATCAGTGACAGTGTTGTGGCACTGGACAAGAATTTGTGGGGAAGAAACTGCCACCGGTGAAAATACAAGGACTAGACCCTTATGCTGAGTAAAGAACATAGTGATCGCCCAACCACAAGCGTTGATACGTCAAACCTGGTCTAGTAACTGCTCAAATTTGATTGAACCTTTACGAACGCAAGGTGAATGCAAAGTGTGAGTACATACGGAAGGGAGTTAAGAAGGGTCGTATGGAGGTTGCTGGCGCCATTGATGTTTTTATTATTGATTTGATTATCAGATGTCCACACAATAGTAGGCTGAGATGAGTCAGAGGTTGTGGCCTGGGCTTGTTGATGAAACTTACTAGGTGGAGGCTATATAAAGAATTGAGCAGTGAACAACCTTGTTTTCTTAACTCTTTAGCGCGGAGTTAAGGAATCTTGTGGGTAAAGCAGGGCAGCTTTGCAAAGTCATGACCGTATTCGAATACGCCGTGCTTCCGGTAAATGAAGCTATGTTTAATGGGTGAATCCAGCAACAAGGCATAAGTAGATTTGGAAAGGATTTGGTAATATTGGTGGTCTGGTAATTGAGCAAGGTTCCGATTTTGAGTCTGCTGTGCTGGAATGAATCGACGGAGACAGAGAGACTGGAAAGAAATGGCTAAAAGGAGGGGAGGGTATTATGGATATTTCCTATGCAATTTTGGGGGAAAAATAAAAAAGAAATGGCTAAAACCCCTAACATGGCAAATCATAGAGCTAATCATGTATTGGATGATATTTTAACAATTGCCATCTAGAGAGTAGCATTTTATCAAAACCACTCCAAAGGAATGGCATAATATCAATTTTCTCCCCTTTGACACCTTATCTTACTCCAGTGCTCAACTAAACGCAGTATCATACTATCATATAGTACAGTTTTTATCTCACATGCACATAATTTCGTATCATCCAATTAAGCTATGATGCTCCGAACGTAACAATCTGATGACATTGGTAAAAGATATTTTAGTACAGAAAAATCAACAGTTCTTTTTTGAATAAGCAAGTTCTTAGAACAACGAAGGGTGTATGGGCATGTTTGATATGACTGCAGTTTATGGTTTTTGGTTGAAAATTTTGAATTTTATCTATTTGCGATAGAGATTACAGGGAGAGATATACTCGCTTGCGATTTTAGTTGATACAGGTGTTGAGCTTTTACGTCTACTACAATTAACTTGTAGAACCCGTCTTAAAAAAAATACTTCGTTTGAAAGTTAGGTACTATAACAAATGATAAAAACCGTTTTTAAAAACCGTTAAAGAACAGATCCTATATGTGGTAAACAAGTACATTACCGAACGGAACATCTCGTGGTAAAAAAAATACGCCTCCGTTATTTTTTACTCGTTTTGGAATAGGTATAATCAACCTTGTAAAAACTATGATCATAAACATACACAAAATAGTTAGATTTGTAATATTAAAGATATACAGATAGATTCATCATCAAAAGTACTTCTATATTATTATCTTTTAAAAAATTTAACATATATTTATAAAAAGTTATGGTTAAAAGTAAATGTTAAAAGACGGTGTGTGTCCACAACGACAAGTAAAAAAAAGCGCTATCAGTAGTCTGGCAAGAATTCTCGAGTTCAGTAGTCTCTGCACCGCGAAGTGTTCACCACCAACTATTAAAATACAGAATAATCTAAAAATTATTAGATGCAGAACGAAAGCAACCTCGATGCATACAGCTCGCCACGTCACCAATCCTTTGCGGCACGTGGATAAAAAAGAGCAAGCAAAATTGTAGGAGCCCAGGGTGTGAAATGCGAAAGGTGCACGAACCAGTTATGCTGATGAATCCATCCATCCACTGTCTGGCGGAAAATTTAACTATTTGCCATTTCGGTCAAACCCAACCTGTTCAATATATATTATATCCCTTCATTTATTCTTACGCGCCCTTTTAATTTCCCGGATGAAAGGAATTCACATAAAAAAAATATTACTACATGGCTAGACGTATGTGCATGTATTAGCCCCGCTAAACTTTAAGTTCTAGACTAGTGTTGTTGTCCACCACACACGTGAAGGGGTGATGCGTGCATGCTAAATGTGTACGTCCATACTTTATTATGCTTAAGAGAAAGAATCTATAAAGAAAAATACAATTATTCGATTGATTTTTAACGTACCAGCAGCAGAAGAAGATGACAACAAAAGCGAGAAGATGACATCGGTTGTGGGTGGCCATGCTGATCTCTGGGCCTACAGAATACGTGCTCAAAGTCAAACTCCTCGAGTTGCTCGGCCTAACCCCGTATAAACTTTGTCGCGGTGAGTAGCTGCCCGGGATGGTGGTCTCTGGCAGTTGGGCTGAGAACTTGGGCTACAGGATATGTAAAACTAGAACCGGTCTATAGCCATATTGCCATATTTTCGACTTACAAACAATGGGCTTGTGGTCATGCAACGCAACCTTGTGCTTTTACGAGGATAAGCCAGGAATGTTAATATTCTTCCAACAACGTTTGTCCTTCTGATAGGAACCGTGGGTCCCACGACGACGCGTCCAGAGTCCAGACTTCCGAGCCTACTGATATTACACCCCTCGAGAGCAATTTCTTTCCGGCAGTGTAAGGCCCGTTCTGAATAACCATGGTTTCTGAATTATAGTTTTTAAAAGCTAAAGATTATTTAAAATGTATTGGTTTTTTAACATATTTTTTCTTTAATTGAATACGTAAAAAAACCATAGCTATAATATTATTTCAGTTAATAGTTAAAAACCACAACATTTTAGAATAGAGCTTAGACCCCTCAGCCTGGCACACCGCCACATTCTTATTTGCCTCTCCTTGTTTCTAAGTTGCCCCGCGCTCTCGCCTCAACATGCTTTGCCTACCAATGCTGCATGATGCTTCGACAAGTGGAGTTATGATGCATCAAAAGTTCAAAACACACATATAAACACATGAGGAATACAACCGATATCAAGATTACGGGCATCTTCCTTGGTGTAAGTTCAGGGCGTTTCAATTGAAAAGTACATTTTAGTGAAAGATCTGTGAAAATCAAACTTACAAGTTTTCAAAATTCCCTTCATCTATAATAGTTTTTTTTTGAGAAATTTTAGAAAATCTGTTGATGTCCTTTTACTTCATTTGTGTTAGATGTGTCCGCTTGCCTTAGGCCCCACTCCAACCGACTACAGCTTTCAGCTTCTGGTTGTTGGTTTTTGACTGAAATTATACTATAGCGGCTGCTATCTTTTCTGAGTCATTAAATTAAAGAAAAATAAAGAAAATGAGAAAAACAGAAAAGCACCATTATATATCCATGGACAATAGAAAGAAAAAAAGGAAAAGCAAATCAAAGCAAAAAAGGCCAGAAAAAAGCCAAAATTAAGAAGCTGACGCGTTCATTCCGACTTCTAAGCCGAAAACTAGAAGCCGAAGCCACTTGGAGCAGGGTCTTATTAGAGATTCTACTTCACTATTGTTAGACCATGTGGATAGTCATAGATTAACATATGATGAATAATTGACATTTTGGTTTGCCTTGAATTTTGCGTTTGTGAAAGACTTGGTCATTTGCTGTTGATGTCCTTGCTTTCGAGAGTTTTTGCTCAGTTACGAGTATTTACAGTCTTCAGACACTCTTACGACCACGGCATCAGAACACAGACAATCTTACGACCATGACATCAGAACATAGACAATCTTCCGACCATGGCTTGAACACAGCTACGACCACAGTAGCCGACGACTACGTTCAACTTACGACCACGGCATCCCACGACTACGTTCAACTTATGACCACGGCATGCCATGACCACGTTCAGCTTACGACCACGGCATGCTATGACCACGCTCAGCTTACGACCACAGCATACTACGACCACGATCTGCTTACGACCACGTCTAGCTTCAACCACGGTAGTACAACTTCGACCTTTCGACCATGGCAGTATGACTTTTGGTTTTATGACCACGGTAAGTAATCGTAGCTACAGTACTCTTCCATGGTTGTAGCTACAGTACTCGATAGTCGTAGACTTTACTAGTTGTTAGTCGAGGACTTTGCGATTGATGGTTGTAAGTTTTGCAGACTACGTTCATGGTCGTAGATTCTGTAGACTACCTTCCTGGTCGTAGATTTTACAGACTATCTTCATGGTCATAGATTCTGCAGACTACCTTCATGGTCGTAGATTTTGCTGACTACCTTCATGGTCATAGACTTGGCAGTCTTGTCGATACTCGTAGATTTCACAATCTGTTGTTCTGTCTTCGGTACTTGAAGGTTTAGGGATCGGTTGCCGTTGGCTTCACAGTTGGTACTCATAAGACTTCATGGTCGATACGAGTGCTTAACTCATGTGATCTTCGAGTACGTCGAGTACTCAGGTTGGGCCAGTGGTTGTCTGGTCGGTGAGTGGTAGTCGTTGATGAATGGTCGTTGCTTGAGGTACTCGTAGTCGAAGGACTCGGTACTCGGTAGAAGTGGTTTCACGACCACAGCAAGTGGTCAGGTGTCGGAATGTCGTTAGTACTCATTGGTTACGAGTACATGTTGTGGTTGTGACTCGGTAGTCGGTACTCAATAGTCGGTATGGTTTTTGAGTACTTGTGGATTACGAGTTAGCGGTCCTATTGGTTGGTTTAAAGGTCTGTTTCGGCTAGCGATAGGTCTATGTGGTCGTAAACAATCTGGTGCATGGTCGTAGGTGGTCTGTCTCAGTTAGCGATAGAACAGTGCAGTAGTAAACGACTTGGGAGATGGTCATAGATGGTATGGATCTTGTCTAGGGATAGACAAGGGTGTGTTTTGCTAATGTGTGTTGCCAAAAAATGGTTTCTTTGGTCTTTGCATGTGCAGGTGGGCATGAAGGCGGCCATGGTCGGTGACGAGGAGGCCCGGGACTAGGACGGGATAATCTAAGGTCCATGTGGTCATGAGGTCACGCGAGATGGTCGAACTCATGCTGGAGCACATGGAGGTCAAATGTGGATGCTGCGTGGAGGCGTGGAGACGGTTACGATCAATGACAAGGAAGACCGGGACTAGGAGGGGGTAATCTGAGGTCCAGGAGGTTAGGTAGTCACGCGAGGTGATTGGGCTCACGCAAGAACACGTGGTGATGGTGCACAATGAAGGTACAGGAGAGGATATTTTGGAGGCTTTATCGTGGGTATCGTATGGAGTTGTGGATGGAGTCCATGATCTATACAAGTTGGTTAAAACATGTGTTAGGAAGGGTTTCGAGTCCCTTGTTTTGGGAAAAAGATAAGATCTTGTGTCTAGGTGGTTATGGACACGATTTTGAGGTGTTCAAGTAGAACACGCTTTGTGCGCTGGCAATAAAAGCAGGGGAAGCTGTAGGCTAGTGTACGGAGGTTTTAGGGCTTTCACGAGAAGGTTTTTAGGGGTGTCGTGAGATGTTTTGTAGCCAAGATCTCGATGATAAAATAATAGATCATTTTCCTTCATCTCTGACCACTTCCAGAGCATCGCTCCTTCATTTCTGTTTTCCGTGCTCTGTTTTTGTCTTCAACACGTCTCGTCCAGGCGATGGTCGAACGGCTGGGGACGTCAGGCGGAAGGAGGTCACGACTACGTGCGTCGTGGTTGTGCCAAGTGATCGAAACAATTAGGCTGTCGATCCATTGTCATATCGAGCGATCGGAACGATCAGGTGGTCGATCTGAGATTGTACCGAGTGACCGGAACGAGGAGGCGATTGATCCGAGCACTCGTGAGCAAGCGGTCGTAAGCGAGCGGTTGTAAGCAAGTGTTCGGGACGAGCGATCGTAAGCAAGCAGTTGTACGTGAGCGGTCATAACGAGTGATCGGAGCGATATTCAGGGCAAGTGGTCGTATCGAGTGGTCGTACCGAGCAATTGGGCGATAGAGGGTTATGACCACGCTCAAGCAAGTAGTTGCAGTCGTTGTTTCGACATAGCTTCTTTGACCACGTACAAACTGGCAGCTACGGCGGTTATTGTCAGACCCAGATTTTACAATCCGGAATCTACTGTGTTTAATTGCACTATTCCCTGGATCAGTAGATAGTGCACACAGTTACAGATCTGAATATCAAAGTACATATCATGCGGAAACGTAATTAAAATAATAAACTTACACATGAGCCGATTAGGCCGAAATCAATAAATTGCAGCAGCGGAAGAACGAAGCACACAGGTGGGACCTTCAGGACATGCCCACGGGCAGCCAACTGGAGGTTCGCGACCTAACCCTTGACATCTTCATCTTCATCTTATCTGCCAGCTTGTCCACTCTTGTTGCTGAGGCGAGGTGACTTGACTCTTGATTCTGAATTTTGCCGCAAAAGCGAGCGTGAGCACTCCGACCCCGTGCTCAGCGAATCAACACACAGAATGCAGTATATAACATGTATGGCTATTCAAAGGATGGTTTTGGTTTATTTTATTTTTGCGAAGAGTGCTTTTGAATACAATTATATAAAAATCCTTAAGACCTAGCATTTTGAACACACGTATATGTTGAATGCAGTAATAATAGTGATTCAGATTCCATCCACCATTACATGGCATCGCACCGTATAGCAATTCTTCAGCATTATAGCCGCTTAACTTACCACTGGGACGACACCCAGGACAATTCCAAACTAGGGCCTTACACTGCCCTTTCACTTTTCCAACCCATCATAAAGCATTTTGAAATAGAACTATATCTGGTTAAGTTCCCATGTCTGCCCTTGACCGTGGGCACGGCTATTCGAATAGTTTTGACTCTGCAGAGTTTGTACACTTTCACCACAAGAGACAATCAACTCGTTGACCCACACGATGCCTTAGACGTGTGGTTGAGCAGACCATCACAGTGACTTTTCAAAGTATCTAGATTCTTTTCTCATCTCACATTTATGGGAGACTGCCCACTTGCGGTGGGTCCCATCTGTGCGCGGGATGTTTCCCCCAGCCACTACGCAGCCGGACTTCTACCTCTCCGCAACGTAGGACAGCTGGGAAACTTCACCCTCCACTGGTGTCCCTTCAGGCCCCCCTTGCCATAGCTAAATTCCTTCAACCTCCTGCCAGTGAGATGAGTCCGGAACTTCGATAAATTTACTTAGCCAAGTCGTAATTTACGGACTTGTGGTTGCACTGTTTTACAAGGGAGTTCATGACAAGATTCGGTCCTTAGTGGTATCTGGGCGGGCTACCACTAACCCACTTTTTATACATCACTACCTCACTGTTGTGCTTCCACTGCACTTTTTATACATCACTAACTCACTTTTGTGCTTCCACTGCACCACACATACACACCCTCGAATTAGTCCGCCCAGACATTAAAGCAAGTTGGGATTTTTGGGAGCATGAAATAATCATATCGAAATATGCCAGTCATTCCCATTATGACTGCCCAAACCAGTTCTCATGATTAAACATGTTGATAACGTTTTTGGGCATTTCAGCGCCCCATGTGTATCTATGCAGTACTAAGCATATCATTAGGGACTTATTTTCGAAATGTTACTGTTATAATTTTACTAGGGCGACAAGGTTCATTCATTCAATCATTTCAACAGAGGGTGTAATATTATTCAAGGTAACAGTGGCATATAACTAGGATAGTAAATTTAGCATGTCTTTTCATATAAATAACAGCATGCAATTTGTTAATTTAAAACAAAGTAATTGGTAGAAATATAGGTTCAACATGATCAAAGTATTGACTCGCCTGGCACGGTTTACCGCGGTCTTGAGCTCACACAATGCTTTCTCTTGAGCTTCGGATGTTTTCTTCACTTCGCTCTTGATATCGCTTGATCCGTGGAATCTTCGGACTTCAGTTTCTAATTACGTGACAAACGACTGAATCCAAAATAAAAGCAAATAACTCAAAAGATTCAAATAAATCCAAACACTTTAAATACCCGATTTAATTTAAATTAGACATTTAGTATGATTTGAGAGTAGAAGGATGATACAGATTAGTGTGTTGTAAGCATAGCGGTAGTTGGATTTGAGCAGAAGGGCGAGTTGTCGGAATACTTTACCGTGAGGGAAAATTTTAGAAATTCGAGGGATCGAAAGTGAAGATGTACCTACAGGAATTATCTGCTTTTGGAAAGGGAAGGTGGACATACATAGCCGATTGAGGAGAAGCGAGGCTTGACCTTTTGATTGATAAATTTCTCTTATTATTTTTGTATTTATCAAGAAAGTTCCATTAGTCAGGTTAGACCTATAGACCGGTGTAGGAGTTTAGTGTACTAATTTTATCTCTAGGGTATGCATTCCTTGCACTCAGGTTATGGCAAGGTAAACCAGACTGACGGATGAGATCTGTACTTATTCTATAAATCTTTTAGCCAAAGGCATTATAACCCTTGGGTACCTTAATTAAGTTTTTAGAACAGTCTCTGATATAGGCTTTTATTTATTATTACTCTATAGTTTATTTATACGAGTCCTGACTTGCTGTATATAGATAATCATGCTACATATAAACATGTACTAGAGCTAATGTAAGGTTTAATTGACGGCGCTACTGTTATGTTGTTCATACTTTAGCTATTATTATGTGTTATTTTAAATTTTAGTTTAAACTTAGCAATCTGAACCAGGTTTGTTATGTATCATTTTAGGTAACTCTTATTACTTGTGGTTATTGATTAAGTGTTTACTTTGGAATGTTTATATATATTAGTTAGGTCATTTTAATGCCCGACGTCCTAGTGCTATTGCATTTTAGTAACTATATATTAAGATGATCTTTTAAAGATATAGAAATGACAGTTATACTTTAGATGGTTAACTTTTACATCCCTTTACTATTCGAACCTGCTACACATGATTACATTTTACTATCGCTACTAAATCAAACTATGATATAAGATTTCAGGGTCGGCAATATGTTAATGTTAGAGTTTATATTTTGTAATCAATTCTCATTCCCAATATTATTTGTCACTTATGATTTATCATGTGCCTCTTTAATAATATTTGGAAATTTCTAATCTTAAGCAAGAAAGTTAAATCTTAGTTGGCACTTATTCAGGATTACACCTTTAGCAATTTACCAATTTTATAAACTCTTAATTAAACTTTGGACATATAATCAATTCCATCTTTTTCATTATGACTTTATGAATAATTTCTTATTCTTACTTCCCATTATAAATTTACAAGTAATTCCTTATTTATACTCTCATGCATAATGTGTCTGTACATGCCACTATTAAACTTAAAATTTTAATTTCATTTCATATCCTTTTTGGTGTAATTTCACCATTAAATTGTTGTTCCCATTTCTAATCACAACCCATATTTTCACAAAATTTGCTCCTTTGATCATCTACACACTTTTAGTTTTCAAATTAGCCATACACCAGAACATTGAGATATGCAGGTGAAAGCTTCTGGAGATGCTCAACCGGTTGGGCCCACCTGTCATACCAGAGAGAGGGAGACAGGAAGGAGGGCGCTGCCTTCGGCTGGGCGCCAGGACAGAGCAGGGGCCGAACAGGGGAGGGAGGCGCCGGGGATGGGCGGCGTTGCCGGCGGGGAGCGGTTGGGAGGCGACGACGGCCACCAAAACGGACGGCCCGGTTGACGAGGAGGCTCCGGGAGGTGAATGCTTCGGCCGGGGCGGCGCCAAGCATGCGAGCGGTGGCTCAGGCGGCCGGCGGTGTGGAGGAAGTGGGCGCCGGCGACTGGACGAGAGGGGAAGAGAATGGGGATGCGCGTAAGCATGGGGAAGGCACGGGGAGCTCACCAAGTGGGTCGGAGGAGCTGGGGGCGCGACGAGGGAAGCCAGCGGCGTGCGCGGGCGGCCGCGTGGGGAGGTCGCCGTGGCGGGAGTGCTCCGGGGCGGAGGATAGCGGCCGACCACTGGGGTGTCTTCGGGCGGCGTAGGTGGTGCTCTCGCCGTGAGGAATCGGCCCGGGACCAACCACGGAGGGTGCGGCGGCGGGATTGGCAACGGCCGGCCGGAGGCGGAGGAGGAACAGCGGGGAGGAGGAGCAAGGAGGGGGGCTCGGCCGGCTTTTTATAGGCGGCGCGCACAGGCGGCAACTGGGCGAGGGTGACCCCGGGACGAAGCCGAGCGAAACCGGGGGCGGCGCTGAGGGGGGATGAACGCGAAGGAATGGCGACCAGGGGAAATGAACCAAATCTCTCCGAGATTGTGTGGGGAGAGAGAACGGGGTGCGTTGAATCTTGCTCGGGGGTGTAGGAGAGGATTGGCTGCGGCCAGCTGGAGGGGGAGCTGCGCGAGGAAGAAAGCGGCGACGGGCGCGTGGAGAGGAAGGAGCCGAGGAAGAAGGAAAGCGCGGGCCGGGCCACCGGCCAGGGGAAGAGGGGCGCGAGGGGGCGGAGCCTGCATGGCAGCGGCAGAGGCGAGGGCGAGCTGGGCTGGCGGGCGCGCGCGCGAGAAGCGGGACGGCTTGGTTCGGAGGGTGGCGCAGCCGAGAGAACAGGGAAGGGAGGAGGAAGAAGGAGGCGGTCGGGAAAGGGGCTGGCTAGCCAGTGGGGAAAAACCGCGTGGAAGCAGGCCCACGCGGCAGTGAAGGGAGAGAGCTGGCGCAGGGGGGGGGGGGACTGGCCCGCGCGGGGATGGAGGTTGGGCCGAGCCATTCGGCCGGCCTGGCTCCCATATTTTTTTTATTTATTGTTGATGTATTGCATGTTTATACATAGGTATATACAGATATATACATGCACATACACATTTATTTTATTTATTTATATATATTGATTTGCACATTAATTTTATATACATGTATATATTTATGTATAATTTCTTATATTGCTAAACTCTTCCTTGCATAATTTGCATATGCACATATATATGTGTTTGTATTTTTATTCATTCAATTCTTATTGCTATTTATATCATTATTTCCAAAATGAGACTTTATATTTTAACTCAAGTTTCTCTCTTCTTACACTGGATCATCTTTTCAGATTCGCTTTTATGATTTCAGTTTTCTATTATTTGCGTACTCCCCTTTTTGGAATTACTATTGTTTGTCTTTGCATTTCATGAATTCTTAAAAAATTGAAATCTCATCCAATTTCAGGAAAATACCATAAAATCCAAATTCCAATTGCATATACTGCCAAAACAATTCAAAAGCTTTAAGTTTTTAAATTCAAATTTCCAGGATGTTACAAATCTACCCCCCTTAAATAGAATCTCGACCCCGAGATTCCGGTAGAGCAGAAAGAAGCAGAGGAGGTTTAATTGGGCTAGCCATAGGCTTTACTCATTGCAATAGTCTTGCAAATTTCTCAGTCTGATCTGCTTAGATCTAACACAACATCGTTGCATTTCCAAAATAGTCATACATCAGTTCGACACTTCCAAAAGTACTTATACATCATAATAGTCCCTCGACTTCTTTGACTATTCTTGCTACCCCCCTTAAACAAGCGACGTCTGATATTAGTCTTCCTTTCCAATTTCAGGCCTGACAAGTCTTGTTTTACCACATTCTACACATAGGTTATTTAAGGAAGTTCCCTGGTCGGGTGGCGGCACTTTTGTAGTTGCAGCTTGTTCCTCTTTGAAGTCGAGAGGGTTTCCTTTGCCAGAGTGGGAGCTAAGTGTGACGGCATTCATCTTTTGCTTGTTCGATTTCCGTTGAGGGCAGTCTCTCACATAATGTCCTGGGTCACTGCATATGAAACAGTTGAACCCATGACCCGGCTTCTTCTGAGGGCCTTGATTGGTAGTGATAGCATCCCCGGCTGATCTTTCTAGATTCCTTTTCTCAGGGCACCTACGCATATCATGTCCTTTTTCTCCGCAATAGTAGCAGATGGTATTCTTTCGGGGTCCGCCTGATGTAGTGGTGCGGTTGCCCATCATGCGGCGACTTGTTCTTAGTTGTCTTGGTGGAGTGGATCTGAGCGAATACTTGGACGAGCGGTAGGGACCAAAGTGAGTAACAACCATTGGTTCCTGCTTCTTGCTTTTAGCCTTGTTCTTGGTCATTGAGGATGCCTTGACGATGGCTGGAATAGTGAGTCTACCGTGAAACAGAGTCTTGAGTTTTGATCCTCGTGCAGGCTAAGGCTTCTTAGTTGTTATCTTTTTCAGAGATGTCGCCTCTTTCCACTTCAGAGCTTCAAGTGTGTTGACTTGGTTATCTGCTATCTCTTGCCTGCAGACCTGACGAGGTTTTCAGCAATAAGGTGAGGGGGAATTAGCATGGGACGAGTATTAAATCGTAGAGGTAAGATATTCTAAGCCCATTCAAATGTCAAGATAGCATACCCCAAAAGCTAGGGTGATACTAAATCACACAAATTTTCGAAAACAACCTTTTCTTGTGACTGCGAAATAGGACGCCCGAGGGAAAAATGCAGTGCACAAGGCCCAAAGAAAATCCAGCAACAATACAACGTCTACTCGGGGAAGCACACATAAGAAGGCATAAGGTTTACCTGTATAGTCCGTTTAAAACGAGACCACCTTATCTTCATGACCACCTTCGACTATCCTAATCTTAAATTTTGGAGCAAGGATAAGAGATGGTGAATTAAATTTTCTCTTGAAATCCATAGAAGGAAGAGGAAAGTGTTTTGGGAAAATTTGTACTCATTCTTGTAATTGTGTTGGAAGTACAAAATCCTACAATACCTCTCTTTTTTTTATAGGTATATTAATCTCTCCATTATCCATTAATGACTTGATTCACTCCCGTATGATCTTCAATCTTCACACATAAGGCCTAGAATCCAACGGCCTTGATAATTTAACTTCTATTTTTTTGCAATTTGCTCTTGGGCTATCTTCCTTCAGCATTTAGTCATAGTATTATTGCTGTCTAAAACTCCAAACAGCGATATCTTTATTGGATCCATCGATCATACAATCCCTATTGTGTATTCTCAATTTCATTAATCTAGCTATGGGTATTTAATCTTCACACAAATCATGGCTTCCACCATAATTTATGATTCACTTCTCATATTTCACTACGTCCCTATAATCCCAATATTGGATCTATTATTTGCCAACTTAATCTGCTCAATCTAATGGGAGTCTAGTATTCCTTATCTTAGATCCACCGATGATCTTTATATTGAAACTTTCTAATAACCCAGTCTGGTGTTATTGATTTAAATCCATAAGTTGTTCTTCTAGAGAGCAACCTAAATATTCACTACCTCCATTTTGTTTCATTATTACATACATCCTCCGAGAGTTATGTTTTTAATCAGGTCTATACTCTGATAGTTATGATCATATCTCCAATTTCTAAAATTTTTAGTTAATCCCTCAACTAGCGATTATCTCCTATTATTCCATTATTATAAACATCTTCCAGGAATTTTACAATTTATCAGTGTTGCTATTTCTTCAAGAGCCATTTAATTCAGCTACCTAGGCCTTCTATTCATTTACGCTCCACGAATACATTCATCCATATTCACATTATTGTTTCCTCCAGGAATAGGATAATTGTTGAGATTAAGCCTCAAGGTTCAACATCATGATTCCTGGCTTAAGGTGGGTTTTCTTAGAAAATTACAAGAGGATTACTGGATTGTTATCGCTTTGAACATCGGGGTAAGAGAGTTTCAGAAGTAAAATAGCTTTTGCAGCACATAGACAAGGGGATATCATCTAAGAGAGATGAGAATGAGCATTATAGCTTATATTTGTGTAAATAAATATTGAGGAAAATAGTTCTATGTCAGACCCAGATTTTACAATCCGGAATCTACTGTGTTTAGCTGCACTATTCCCTGGATCAGTAGATAGTGCACACAGTTACAGTTCTGATTATCACAGTACATATCATGCGGAAACGTAATTAAAATAATAAACTTACACATGGGCCGATTAGGCCGAATTCAAAAGTTGCAGCAGCGGAAGAACGAAGCACACAGGTGGGACCTTCAGGACATGCCCACAGGCAGCCAACTGGAGGATCGCGGCCTAGTTCTCGACATCTTCATCTTCTTTGCCATCATGATTCAAAAGTATTGTTGAAGCGCAGTGATCTGATTCCTGCTCCTGAATTTGTCGCAAAAGCGAGCATGAGCACTCCGACCCCGTGCTCAGCGAATCAACACACAGAATGCAGTATATAACATGTATGGCTATTCAAAGGATGGCATTGGTTTATTTTATTTTTGCGAAGAGTGCTTTTGAATACAATTATATAAAAATTTCCTAAGACCTAGCATTTGAACAAAAGCATAATGTTCAAGGAGTATTAATATGAATTTCCATACATATGGCATCACACCATATGCCTATTATTACCATAACTTCTCCCTACATACGGCATCACACCGTATGACCTTTTTCAGCGTTATAGCCGCTTAACTTACCACTGGGACGACACCCAGGAACCACTGGAACGACATCCAGGACACACTGGGACGACACCCAGGCACTACTGGAACGACATCCAGGAACAACTGGGACGACACCCAGGACAACTCAAATCTGGGCTTTCCTCTGCCCTTCCACTTTTCCATTCCCATTTTTCAAATACTTTTGTAAACAGAACTATATCTAGTTAAGTTCCCATGTCTGCCCTTGACCGTGGGCACGGCTATTCGAATAGTTTTGACTCTGCAGAGTTTTGCACACTTTACCCACAAGAGATAAATCCACCCGTTGCCCCACATGATTCCTTAGCCATGCGGTTGAGTAGACTATCACAGGATTATTACAATGCATAATCCTATTGTGGTTACGCCCGCTAAGGTCTATCTTCCGTAGGATCCGACCATCCCTCGGGAAGGGTCCCTCGTGAGCCATCACGGGCAAAGGCGGGGATGCGACCATCCATCCCTTTGCTCGTGGTCATACCTTCACGTAACCACCTAGAGCCACACAAATTAGTAAACCCTGCCTACACTTTGCCAGCTTGTGGTTGTGCTTGTCATACACGGGTGACATGACAAGATTCAGTCCTTAGGGTTATCTGGGCGGTCTACCACTAACCCACTTATGCAATCACTGCATCACACACATACACACCATCGAACCAATCCGCCCAGATAATTTAGCAAGTTGGGGATCTTGGGAGTGTAAAATAATCATATCCAACATATACCAGTCATTATCACAATGACTGCCCAAACCAATTTCTCATGAATAAAAGTGCTGTTCGGGACAATTTCTTGCCCCGAGTTCCTAATCAATGCTAAGCATGGCATACGATTACGGACTTATTTTCGAAATGTTACTAATATATTTTTGCTAGGGCGACAAGGTTCATATATTCAATTACTCAAGGAGGGGGTAATACTATTCAAAGTTAACAATGGCATATAACTAGAACATCAAATTTAGCATGTATTTGCATAAAAATAACAGCATGCATTTTGTTAATTTAACACAAAGTAATTTGCATAAATGTGGGTTCAACATGATCAAAGTATTGACTCGCCTGGCGCGGTTTACCGCGGTCTTGAGCTCACGCAATGCTTTCTCTTGAGATTCGGATCTTTTCTTCGCCTCGCTCCTGATCTCGCTTGGTCCGTGGAATCTTCGGACTTCAGTTTCTAATTACGCGACAAACGACTGAATCCAAAACGAAAGCAAATAACTCAAAAGATTCAAATAAATCCAAATACTTTAAATACCCGATTTAATTATACATTTAGTATGATTTGAGAGTAGAAGGATGATACAGGTTAGTGTGTTGTAAGCATAGCGGCAGCTGGATTTGAGTAGGAAGACAAGTTGTCTGAATGCTTTACCGTGAGGGAAAATTTTAGAAATACGAGGGATCAGAAGTGAAGATGCTCTTACAGGAATTATCCGCTTTTGGGAAGGGAAGGTGGCCATACATAGCCGATTGGGGAGAAGCGAGGCTTGACCTTTTGATTGATAAATTTCTTTTATTATTTTTGTATTTATCAAGGAAGTTCTATGAGTCGGGTTAGACCTACAGACCGGTGTAGGAGTTTAGTGTACAAATTTTATCTCTAGGGTATGCATTCCTTGCAACTCAGGTTATGGTCAGGCAAACTGGACCGACGGATGAGATCTGTACTTATTCTATAAATCTTTTAGTCGAAGGCATTATAACACTTGGATATCTTAATTACGTTTTTAGAATGGTCTTTGACATAGACTTTTACTTATTAATTAAATTAAGATAAATAGCAAGGGCTAAATATTTATTCTTATATGGTAATTAATTAGAATTTAAATTTCTAATAATCCCATTATCATATCTTATGTATCCTCATTCATAGCTAGACTGCATTTAAGTTGAATTAGGACTCATTCGTACGGGCCCTAGTTCGTTATTCCATGCTCCAATCTATTATTTACCAAATCTAATATTAAGATTTAATTAATGGCACTACTATCCTTTTGTCTTATACATTTGTTATTATTATTAGACTCAGCTTCATTTATTTATCTAGCAAGGCTTGATTTATAGAGTTATACTTCTGGATTTGCTATTTAGCAAAATCTAACATTAAAATTTATTTGTTAATGGCTCGCTAGTGATAACTACTATTTACGTAATTATATTAGGTAGCTTATTTTTAATTACCCGACGACCTAGAGGTTACTTTATTACAAGTGCGGCATACATACACACATATATATCTTAATAGGACACTTCTTCCTGGAGACGCCCTATTAATTAAAGGTTGCTATCAGTTGATATACCCGTTAAAGACATAGGAGTGACAACCGTATTTTAGACGACTACATTTTATATCAACCAGAGGCACCCCTAAAAGTAAATCTAGACCTGGCACATAACAATCCTACTCTGCATCTTTATTTTGCATGAATCTTAATGCTAGGGTTTAACTTAATTTATCCATACATCATATTTTTTTTATGCTTTTAACTTGCACTTTAATTTATTTAGTTAAACTCTACCTACTTTAACTTGGATACATTTTTAGTTAGGATCCTACTTGGACATTAAACAAAACTATATTTTATTGATGCCTCTAATTGGTATTTATACCTCAATAAACATTCCAGCTATGGTAATTACTTATAAAATAAACAACTGGATACTAAATCTTAGTTGATCTTATTTTGTATCCTAATCAAGATTATTAACTTTCTTGGATTATTTCAAATTTTCCCTGAATTTATTTTCTAATTAACAGGGTTAACGAAAATGGCATGCAATTTGATCAAAGATTAAAGCTAGGATATTCTCATCTTGCAAAATTCTCTATTGTAATTTCATAGCTCAATCCTTTCCTTGTCATCTTTAGTAACCTTATTTTGCAGGGACAGCTATTTTATATGTGTGTGCCATTACATTTTGATTTTTGGGTTTTTCTTAACTAGCTAGCAAGAGCTGAGTTTAATTGCCTTGAGTGGCCTTGGGCCCACACGTCAGAAGGAGGCAGACCGAGAGAGAGAGGGGAGTGAACGGAGCGGCGGCGGTTCCACCCGACGGGAAAACGGGGAAGGCCCAGGGGAGGTGCGCGACCAGGGGGAGGAGGCGGTGGCGCCGGCGGGGAGAGGCCGGGGAGGAGGCGGCGACCGGTGAAATGGAAAGCCCCGGTGATGAGGGAGCTCAGGGAGGCGGCAGCTCTGGCCGGGAGACATGGTGGCGGGCCGGCGGCGATGGAATGCGGCCGGGTAAGGGAGCCGATTGGGGCGCCGGCGACCGAGGAGGAGAGGGAAGGGGATAGCGTGCGCACGAGCGGGAGAGAGGCGGGGGAAAGCTTACCATGCGACCCTTGGAGTCGGGGAGGTGCCGGAGAGGGCCGGCGGCGATGGCCATGGGCGGCGCGAGGAGGTCACCGTGGCGGAGAGGCTGGGGCGGCGGAGAGCTTCGGCCGACGGTGGGAAGGGCTTCAGGGTGATGAGGTACTGCTCCCACAGCGCGCAATCGGCCCGGGGTCGACCGTGGTGGAGGCGGCGGCGGAAATGGCGATGGCCGACTGGAGGCGGAGAAGACGCGAGCGCGGCCCGCTCGGGCGATGGCGCTCCGATTAACGGCGAGGAGAGGCAGAGGACTCTCGGGCGCACGCCGTGACACGCTCAAAATGGGGCAAGCTTGCCGGAGGTGGCCGGACCGGAAAGAGGGCCGGCGGCAGCACAAACGCGATGCGGCTCACAAGGGAGTCAGGCAACGGGGAAGAGGAGCAAGGACGGGGAGGTTCGGCAGGCTTCTTATAGGCGGCGCGCGCGGGTAGCAACTGGGCGAGGTGAAACCAGGGCGAAGCCGAGCGAAACCGGGGGCGGCGCTGAGGGGGGGGGGGGATGAACGCGAAGGAATGGCGACCAGGGGGAAATGAACCAAATCTCTCCGAGATTGTGTGGGGGAGAGAGATGACAGGGTTCCTTGAACTTGGCCTTGAGGTGTGAGGGAGTGAGAGGGGGATTAGCTGCGCAGACGCGAGAGGGAGAGCTGGCGCGAGCGTCGCTGGCGCGTGGAGAAGAACGAGCGGAGGGAGGAAGAAGGAGGCGGTCGGGAGAGGGCGCTGGCAATCGGGACCCGCGGGGCAGCGAAGGGAGAGCCGGCGCAGGGGGCGGACTGGCCCGCGCGGGGGATGGAGGCTGGGCCGAGCCATTCGGCCGGCCTGGCCCCAATGTTTTTTTTTATTTATTGTTGATGTATTACATGTTTATACATAGGTATATGCAGGTATATGTATATATATGCACATACACAATTATTTTATTTACTTATATATATTGATCTGCACATTAATTTTATATACATGTAGATCTATTTATGTATAATTTCTTATATTGCTAAACTCTTACTTGCACCATTTGTATATACACCTATATATACCCATATGTGTATGTATTGTGTTTGCATTTTATTCATTCCCTTTTTATTGTTAGTCCTGCCATTATTTTCAAAAGAAGATTTTATATTTTAACTCCAAGTTTCTCCCTCCTTATACTGGATCATCTTTTCAGATTCGCTTTTATAATTTCAGCTTTCTATTGTTTGCATATTTCCTTTTTGACATTACTATTGTTTGTCTTTGTATTTTATGAATTCTTAAAAATTTGAAACCTCCTCAAAGTTCAGAAAATACCATAAAAATCCAAATTCCAATAAAACTTTCTGCAAAAATACTTCAAGAAATTCATACTTTAATTTTTAAATCTTTGGGGATGTTACAAATCTACCCCCCTTAAAAAGAATCTCGACCCCGAGATTCCGGTAGAGTAGAAGGAATGGAGAGGAGTTATATTGGCCAGCAATAGGTTTTGGGGGATGTTGCTCGACGTATAGTTCCTTAGCTTCATAGAGAGATGAAAATCTGCACAATAGGGGTTAGAACTCGGAGAAGTCAAAAGGGAAAAGAGATACCTGGTTCTCCTGGATAGGTCGTAGTCTTCCAAGTACTTGCCCTTTAACATTATTGTCTTCACGCCATCGTAGAATGGAGTAGTTGCATCGTCTATTGGTCATACGGTTGTAGAATTTCGTATTGATAGATGGGTAGTGGTGATTTGTGCCCTGGGGGTAGAAAGCCTTAGGATTGCAGAGGTAACTATGGACATATCTATATGGTGGTCTTTTATCCTCATCACTGTAAGGCTTCTGGTCTTGTAAGTCTTCTTGTACTGGTTCGATTAGCTCTGAGTCTAGGTTATCGCACCTCCAACACATACATCATGGTAGCTCTTCAATATTGTGTCTCTTAGTGCTACCCCCCTTAAAATGGGTATCACTAGTCATTATTTATCTCTTCTAACTCTAAACATGATGGGTCTTGTGGCGATGTGGAGACTCATCCGTGGTACTTCAGCTGCTTGGTCAGTAATAGGTTTTAGAAGGAATCTTCAGGTTGGTGGTCGTCTTCGCAGTTGGAGTAGTTCACGGAGTATTGGTATGCGTAATGTCTTTTCCCTTCATGTTATCGACGCGATCCTTGTCATTGTGTTTAGGTGGTGATTTGATCTATGGGTCCTCCGGGTGGGTAAGGAAAGAGTGTTGGTAGAGCAGAGTCTTAAGTCTTGATCCTTGACGATCCCTCGCTTTGTGTCAGCAGATCTGACTAGGATTGTAGCAAATGGGGCGAGAGGGGAATAGCATGAGGTAAGGATTGAGTCGTGGGGATAAGGTAATCTGAACCCATTCTATCTTTAAAAGGGCACATCCAGGGAGCTGGAGTGACACTGAACCGCACACATTTTTTTTAAGCAAGTTTTTCCTGTGACTGCGAAATAGGACGCCCGAGGGCAAGAAGGTAGTGCACAGGGCCAAACAAAACCTTGCAACAATACATCGTCTACTCGAGAAGCACACATAAGATGCACAAGGTTCATCTGTATAGTTCATTCAAAACGGGACCACCTTATCTTCATGACCATTGTCGACGATCCTAATCTTAAATTTTGGAACAAAGGTAAGAGAAAGTGAGTTAGATTTTCTCTTGAATCCACAGAAGGAAGAGGGAAGTGTTTTGGGAAAATTTGTACTCATTCTTGTAATTGTGTTGGAAGTACAAAACCCTACAATACCCTTTTTTTTGTATAGGTATATTAATCTCTCCATTATTCATTAATGATTTGGTTCACTCCCGTATGATCTTCAATCTTCACACATAAGGCCTAGAATCCAACGGCCTTGATAATTTAACTTCTATTTTTGCAATTTGCTCTTAGGCTATCTTCCATCGGCATTTAGTCACAGTATTCTTGCCGTCTAAAACTCCAAACTGCGATATCTTTATTCGTCCAATCCACCGATCATACAATCCCCATTGTGTATTCTCAATTTCATTAATCCAGCTATGGGTGTCTAATCTTCACATAAATCCTGGCCTCCACCGTAATTTATGATTCAATTCTCATATTTCACTATGTCCATATAATCCCAATTTCAGATCTTCTATCTGCCAACTTGATCAGTTTCTCACGCCAATGGATGCCTATTATTCTTTATCTTAGATCCATCGATGATGTTTGCACCGAGACTCCCTAGTAATCCAATATGACGTTATTAACTCAATCCCATAAGTTGCTCTTCTAGAGATCAACCTAAATATTCACTATCTCCATCTTGTTTCGTTATTGCATACATCCTCTGAGAGTTATGTTTTTTTTTAATCAGGCCTCTACTCCGATAGTTATGATCATATCCCCAATTTCTAAAACTTTTAGTTAATCCCTCAATTATCGATTATCCCCTATTATTCCATTATTATAAACATTTTCCAGGAATTTTACAGTTTATCAGTGTTGCTATTTCTCCAAGAGCCACTTAATTCAGCTACCTAGGCCTTTTATTCATTTACGCTTCATGAATACATTCATCCATATTCACATTATTGTTTCCTCCAGGAATAGGATAATCGCTGAAATTAAGCCGCAAGGTTCAGCACCATGATTCTTGGATTAAAGTGGGTTTTCTTAGAAAATTACAAGAGGAGTACGGGATTGTTATTGCTTTGAACTTCGGGGTAAGAGAGCTTCAGAAGTAAAATAGCTATTGCGGTAGATAAACAAGGGGAAAATCATCTAAGAGAGATGAGAATGAGCAATATAGCTTATATTTGTGAAAATATATATTGTGGAAATAAGTCTAGTCATGGACTAACGGTCAAGCTAACTAGGTCACGACCTGCAGTCGATATGCTCTGATACCAAACCTGTCAGACCCAGATTTTACAATCCGGAATCTACTGTGTTTAGCTGCACTATTCCCTGGATCAGTAGATAGTGCACACAGTTACCGTTCTGATTATCACAGTACATATCATGCGGAAACGTAATTAAAATAATAAACTTACACATGGGCCGATTAGGCCGAATTCAAAAGTTGCAGCAGCGGAAGAACGAAGCACACAGGTGGGACCTTCAGGACATGCCCACAGGCAGCCAACTGGAGGATCGCGGCCTAGTTCTCGACATCTTCATCTTCTTTGCCATCATGATTCAAAAGTATTGTTGAAGCGCAGTGATCTGATTCCTGCTCCTGAATTTGTCGCAAAAGCGAGCATGAGCACTCCGACCCCGTGCTCAGCGAATCAACACACAGAATGCAGTATATAACATGTATGGCTATTCAAAGGATGGCTTTGGTTTATTTTATTTTTGCGAAGAGTGCTTTTGAATACAATTATATAAAAATTTCCTAAGACCTAGCATTTGAACAAAAGCATAATGTTCAAGGAGTATTAATATGAATTTCCATACATATGGCATCACACCATATGCCTATTATTACCATAACTTCTCCCTACATACGGCATCACACCGTATGACCTTTTTCAGCGTTATAGCCGCTTAACTTACCACTGGGACGACACCCAGGAACCACTGGAACGACATCCAGGACACACTGGGACGACACCCAGGCACTACTGGAACGACATCCAGGAACAACTGGGACGACACCCAGGACAACTCAAATCTGGGCTTTCCTCTGCCCTTCCACTTTTCCATTCCCATTTTTCAAATACTTTTGTAAACAGAACTATATCTAGTTAAGTTCCCATGTCTGCCCTTGACCGTGGGCACGGCTATTCGAATAGTTTTGACTCTGCAGAGTTTTGCACACTTTACCCACAAGAGATAAATCCACCCGTTGCCCCACATGATTCCTTAGCCATGCGGTTGAGTAGACTATCACAGGATTATTACAATGCATAGTCCTATTGTGGTTACGCCCGCTAAGGTCTATCTTCCGTAGGATCCGACCATCCCTCGGGAAGGGTCCCTCGTGAGCCATCACGGGCAAAGGCGGGGATGCGACCATCCATCCCTTTGCTCGTGGTCATACCTTCACATAACCACCTAGAGCCACACAAATTAGTAAACCCTGCCTACACTTTGCCAGCTTGTGGTTGTGCTTGTCATACACGGGTGACATGACAAGATTCAGTCCTTAGGGTTATCTGGGCGGTCTACCACTAACCCACTTATGCAATCACTGCATCACACACATACACACCATCGAACCAATCCGCCCAGATAATTTAGCAAGTTGGGGATCTTGGGAGTGTAAAATAATCATATCCAACATATACCAGTCATTATCACAATGACTGCCCAAACCAATTTCTCATGAATAAAAGTGCTGTTCGGGACAATTTCTTGCCCCGAGTTCCTAATCAATGCTAAGCATGGCATACGATTACGGACTTATTTTCGAAATGTTACTAATATATTTTTGCTAGGGCGACAAGGTTCATATATTCAATTACTCAAGGAGGGGGTAATACTATTCAAAGTTAACAATGGCATATAACTAGAACATCAAATTTAGCATGTATTTGCATAAAAATAACAGCATGCATTTTGTTAATTTAACACAAAGTAATTTGCATAAATGTGGGTTCAACATGATCAAAGTATTGACTCGCCTGGCGCGGTTTACCGCGGTCTTGAGCTCACGCAATGCTTTCTCTTGAGATTCGGATCTTTTCTTCGCCTCGCTCCTGATCTCGCTTGGTCCGTGGAATCTTCGGACTTCAGTTTCTAATTACGCGACAAACGACTGAATCCAAAACGAAAGCAAATAACTCAAAAGATTCAAATAAATCCAAATACTTTAAATACCCGATTTAATTATACATTTAGTATGATTTGAGAGTAGAAGGATGATACAGGTTAGTGTGTTGTAAGCATAGCGGCAGCTGGATTTGAGTAGGAAGACAAGTTGTCTGAATGCTTTACCGTGAGGGAAAATTTTAGAAATACGAGGGATCAGAAGTGAAGATGCTCTTACAGGAATTATCCGCTTTTGGGAAGGGAAGGTGGCCATACATAGCCGATTGGGGAGAAGCGAGGCTTGACCTTTTGATTGATAAATTTCTTTTATTATTTTTGTATTTATCAAGGAAGTTCTATGAGTCGGGTTAGACCTACAGACCGGTGTAGGAGTTTAGTGTACAAATTTTATCTCTAGGGTATGCATTCCTTGCAACTCAGGTTATGGTCAGGCAAACTGGACCGACGGATGAGATCTGTACTTATTCTATAAATCTTTTAGTCGAAGGCATTATAACACTTGGATATCTTAATTACGTTTTTAGAATGGTCTTTGACATAGACTTTTACTTATTAATTAAATTAAGATAAATAGCAAGGGCTAAATATTTATTCTTATATGGTAATTAATTAGAATTTAAATTTCTAATAATCCCATTATCATATCTTATGTATCCTCATTCATAGCTAGACTGCATTTAAGTTGAATTAGGACTCATTCGTACGGGCCCTAGTTCGTTATTCCATGCTCCAATCTATTATTTACCAAATCTAATATTAAGATTTAATTAATGGCACTACTATCCTTTTGTCTTATACATTTGTTATTATTATTAGACTCAGCTTCATTTATTTATCTAGCAAGGCTTGATTTATAGAGTTATACTTCTGGATTTGCTATTTAGCAAAATCTAACATTAAAATTTATTTGTTAATGGCTCGCTAGTGATAACTACTATTTACGTAATTATATTAGGTAGCTTATTTTTAATTACCCGACGACCTAGAGGTTACTTTATTACAAGTGCGGCATACATACACACATATATATCTTAATAGGACACTTCTTCCTGGAGACGCCCTATTAATTAAAGGTTGCTATCAGTTGATATACCCGTTAAAGACATAGGAGTGACAACCGTATTTTAGACGACTACATTTTATATCAACCAGAGGCACCCCTAAAAGTAAATCTAGACCTGGCACATAACAATCCTACTCTGCATCTTTATTTTGCATGAATCTTAATGCTAGGGTTTAACTTAATTTATCCATACATCATATTTTTTTTATGCTTTTAACTTGCACTTTAATTTATTTAGTTAAACTCTACCTACTTTAACTTGGATACATTTTTAGTTAGGATCCTACTTGGACATTAAACAAAACTATATTTTATTGATGCCTCTAATTGGTATTTATACCTCAATAAACATTCCAGCTATGGTAATTACTTATAAAATAAACAACTGGATACTAAATCTTAGTTGATCTTATTTTGTATCCTAATCAAGATTATTAACTTTCTTGGATTATTTCAAATTTTCCCTGAATTTATTTTCTAATTAACAGGGTTAACGAAAATGGCATGCAATTTGATCAAAGATTAAAGCTAGGATATTCTCATCTTGCAAAATTCTCTATTGTAATTTCATAGCTCAATCCTTTCCTTGTCATCTTTAGTAACCTTATTTTGCAGGGACAGCTATTTTATATGTGTGTGCCATTACATTTTGATTTTTGGGTTTTTCTTAACTAGCTAGCAAGAGCTGAGTTTAATTGCCTTGAGTGGCCTTGGGCCCACACGTCAGAAGGAGGCAGACCGAGAGAGAGAGGGGAGTGAACGGAGCGGCGGCGGTTCCACCCGACGGGAAAACGGGGAAGGCCCAGGGGAGGTGCGCGACCAGGGGGAGGAGGCGGTGGCGCCGGCGGGGAGAGGCCGGGGAGGAGGCGGCGACCGGTGAAATGGAAAGCCCCGGTGATGAGGGAGCTCAGGGAGGCGGCAGCTCTGGCCGGGAGACATGGTGGCGGGCCGGCGGCGATGGAATGCGGCCGGGTAAGGGAGCCGATTGGGGCGCCGGCGACCGAGGAGGAGAGGGAAGGGGATAGCGTGCGCACGAGCGGGAGAGAGGCGGGGGAAAGCTTACCATGCGACCCTTGGAGTCGGGGAGGTGCCGGAGAGGGCCGGCGGCGATGGCCATGGGCGGCGCGAGGAGGTCACCGTGGCGGAGAGGCTGGGGCGGCGGAGAGCTTCGGCCGACGGTGGGAAGGGCTTCAGGGTGATGAGGTACTGCTCCCACAGCGCGCAATCGGCCCGGGGTCGACCGTGGTGGAGGCGGCGGCGGAAATGGCGATGGCCGGCCGGAGGCGGAGAAGACGCGAGCGCGGCCCGCTCGGGCGATGGCGCTCCGATTAACGGCAAGGAGAGGCAGAGGACTCTCGGGCGCACGCCGTGACACGCTCAAAATGGGGCAAGCTTGCCGGAGGTGGCCGGACCGGAAAGAGGGCCGGCGGCAGCACAAACGCGATGCGGCTCGCAAGGGAGTCAGGCAACGGGGAAGAGGAGCAAGGAGGGGGAGGTTCGGCCGGCTTCTTATAGGCGGCGCGCGCGGGTAGCAACTGGGCGAGGTGAAACCAGGGCGAAGCCGAGCGAAACCGGGGGCGGCGCTGAGGGGGGGGGATGAACGCGAAGGAATGGCGACCAGGGGGAAATGAACCAAATCTCTCCGAGATTGTGTGGGGGAGAGAGATGACAGGGTTCCTTGAACTTGGCCTTGAGGTGTGAGGGAGTGAGAGGGGGATTAGCTGCGCAGACGCGAGAGGGAGAGCTGGCGCGAGCGTCGCTGGCGCGTGGAGAAGAACGAGCGGAGGGAGGAAGAAGGAGGCGGTCGGGAGAGGGCGCTGGCAATCGGGACCCGCGGGGCAGCGAAGGGAGAGCCGGCGCAGGGGGCAAACTGGCCCGCGCGGGGGATGGAGGCTGGGCCGAGCCATTCGGCCGGCCTGGCCCCAATGTTTTTTTTTTATTTATTGTTGATGTATTACATGTTTATACATAGGTATATGCAGGTATATGTATATATATGCACATACACAATTATTTTATTTACTTATATATATTGATCTGCACATTAATTTTATATACATGTAGATCTATTTATGTATAATTTCTTATATTGCTAAACTCTTACTTGCACCATTTGTATATACACCTATATATACCCATATGTGTATGTATTGTGTTTGCATTTTATTCATTCCCTTTTTATTGTTAGTCCTGCCATTATTTTCAAAAGAAGATTTTATATTTTAACTCCAAGTTTCTCCCTCCTTATACTGGATCATCTTTTCAGATTCGCTTTTATAATTTCAGCTTTCTATTGTTTGCATATTTCCTTTTTGACATTACTATTGTTTGTCTTTGTATTTTATGAATTCTTAAAAATTTGAAACCTCCTCAAAGTTCAGAAAATACCACAAAAATCCAAATTCCAATAAAACATTCTGCAAAAATACTTCAAGAAATTCATACTTTAATTTTTAAATCTTTGGGGATGTTACATTCTAGTTATGGACTAACGGCCAGGCTAACTAGATCACGACCTGCAGTCGATATGCTCTGATACCAAACCTGTCAGACCCAGATTTTACAATCCGGAATCTACTGTGTTTAATTGCACTATTCCCTGGATCAGTAGATAGTGCACACAGTTACAGATCTGAATATCAAAGTACATATCATGCGGAAACGTAATTAAAATAATAAACTTACACATGGGCCGATTAGGCCGAAATCAATAAATTGCAGCAGCGGAAGAACGAAGCACACAGGTGGGACCTTCAGGACATGCCCACAGGCAGCCAACTGGAGGTTCGCGACCTAACCCTTGACATCTTCATCTTCATCTTATCTGCCAGCTTGTCCACTCTTGTTGCTGAGGCGAGGTGACTTGACTCTTGATTCTGAATTTTGCCGCAAAAGCGAGCGTGAGCACTCCGACCCCGTGCTCAGCGAATCAACACACAGAATGCAGTATATAACATGTATGGCTATTCAAAGGATGGTTTTGGTTTATTTTATTTTTGCGAAGAGTGCTTTCGAATACAATTATATAAAAATCCTTAAGACCTAGCATTTTGAACACACGTATATGTTGAATGCAGTAATAATAGTGATTCAGATTCCATCCACCATTACATGGCATCTGCACCATATAGCAATTCTTCAGCGTTATAGCCGCTTAACTTACCACTGGGACGACACCCAGGACAATTCAAAACTAGGGCCTTACACTGCCCTTTCACTTTTCCAACCCATCATAAAGCATTTTGAAATAGAACTATATCTGGTTAAGTTCCCATGTCTGCCCTTGACCGTGGGCACGGCTATTCGAATAGTTTTGACTCTGCAGAGTTTGTACACTTTCACCACAAGAGACAATCAACTCGTTGACCCACACGATGCCTTAGACGTGTGGTTGAGCAGACCATCACAGTGACTTTTCAAAGTATCTAGATTCTTTTCTCATCTCACATTTATGGGAGACTGCCCACTTGCGGTGGGTCCCATCTGTGCGCGGGATGTTTCCCCCAGCCACTACGCAGCCGGACTTCTACCTCTCCGCAACGTAGGACAGCTGGGAAACTTCACCCTCCACTGGTGTCCCTTCAGGCCCCCCTTGCCATAGCTAAATTCCTTCAACCTCCTGCCAGTGAGATGAGTCCGGAACTTCGATAAATTTACTTAGCCAAGTCGTAATTTACGGACTTGTGGTTGCACTGTTTTACAAGGGAGTTCATGACAAGATTCGGTCCTTAGTGGTATCTGGGCGGGCTACCACTAACCCACTTTTTATACATCACTACCTCACTGTTGTGCTTCCACTGCACTTTTTATACATCACTAACTCACTTTTGTGCTTCCACTGCACCACACATACACACCCTCGAATTAGTCCGCCCAGACATTAAAGCAAGTTGGGATTTTTGGGAGCATGAAATAATCATATCGAAATATGCCAGTCATTCCCATTATGACTGCCCAAACCAGTTCTCATGATTAAACATGTTGATGACGTTTTTGGGCATTTCAGCGCCCCATGTGTATCTATGCAGTACTAAGCATATCATTAGGGACTTATTTTCGAAATGTTACTGTTATAATTTTACTAGGGCGACAAGGTTCATTCATTCAATCATTTCAACAGAGGGTGTAATATTATTCAAGGTAACAGTGGCATATAACTAGGATAGTAAATTTAGCATGTCTTTTCATATAAATAACAGCATGCAATTTGTTAATTTAAAACAAAGTAATTGGTAGAAATATAGGTTCAACATGATCAAAGTATTGACTCGCCTGGCACGGTTTACCGCGGTCTTGAGCTCACACAATGCTTTCTCTTGAGCTTCGGATGTTTTCTTCACTTCGCTCTTGATATCGCTTGATCCGTGGAATCTTCGGACTTCAGTTTCTAATTACGTGACAAACGACTGAATCCAAAATAAAAGCAAATAACTCAAAAGATTCAAATAAATCCAAACACTTTAAATACCCGATTTAATTTAAATTAGACATTTAGTATGATTTGAGAGTAGAAGGATGATACAGATTAGTGTGTTGTAAGCATAGCGGTAGTTGGATTTGAGCAGAAGGGCGAGTTGTCGGAATACTTTACCGTGAGGGAAAATTTTAGAAATTCGAGGGATCGAAAGTGAAGATGTACCTACAGGAATTATCTGCTTTTGGAAAGGGAAGGTGGACATACATAGCCGATTGAGGAGAAGCGAGGCTTGACCTTTTGATTGATAAATTTCTCTTATTATTTTTGTATTTATCAAGGAAGTTCCATTAGTCAGGTTAGACCTATAGACCGGTGTAGGAGTTTAGTGTACTAATTTTATCTCTAGGGTATGCATTCCTTGCACTCAGGTTATGGCAAGGTAAACCAGACTGACGGATGAGATCTGTACTTATTCTATAAATCTTTTAGCCAAAGGCATTATAACCCTTGGGTACCTTAATTAAGTTTTTAGAACAGTCTCTGATATAGGCTTTTATTTATTATTACTCTATAGTTTATTTATACGAGTCCTGACTTGCTGTATATAGATAATCATGCTACATATAAACATGTACTAGAGCTAATGTAAGGTTTAATTGACGGCGCTACTGTTATGTTGTTCATACTTTAGCTATTATTATGTGTTATTTTAAATTTTAGTTTAAACTTAGCAATCTGAACCAGGTTTGTTATGTATCATTTTAGGTAACTCTTATTACTTGTGGTTATTGATTAAGTGTTTACTTTGGAATGTTTATATATATTAGTTAGGTCATTTTAATGCCCGACGTCCTAGTGCTATTGCATTTTAGTAACTATATATTAAGATGATCTTTTAAAGATATAGAAATGACAGTTATACTTTAGATGGTTAACTTTTACATCCCTTTACTATTCGAACCTGCTACACATGATTACATTTTACTATCGCTACTAAATCAAACTATGATATAAGATTTCAGGGTCGGCAATATGTTAATGTTAGAGTTTATATTTTGTAATCAATTCTCATTCCCAATATTATTTGTCACTTATGATTTATCATGTGCCTCTTTAATAATATTTGGAAATTTCTAATCTTAAGCAAGAAAGTTAAATCTTAGTTGGCACTTATTCAGGATTACACCTTTAGCAATTTACCAATTTTATAAACTCTTAATTAAACTTTGGACATATAATCAATTCCATCTTTTTCATTATGACTTTATGAATAATTTCTTATTCTTACTTCCCATTATAAATTTACAAGTAATTCCTTATTTATACTCTCATGCATAATGTGTCTGTACATGCCACTATTAAACTTAAAATTTTAATTTCATTTCATATCCTTTTTGGTGTAATTTCACCATTAAATTGTTGTTCCCATTTCTAATCACAACCCATATTTTCACAAAATTTGCTCCTTTGATCATCTACACACTTTTAGTTTTCAAATTAGCCATACACCAGAACATTGAGATATGCAGGTGAAAGCTTCTGGAGATGCTCAACCGGTTGGGCCCACCTGTCATACCAGAGAGAGGGAGACAGGAAGGAGGGCGCTGCCTTCGGCTGGGCGCCAGGACAGAGCAGGGGCCGAACAGGGGAGGGAGGCGCCGGGGATGGGCGGCGTTGCCGGCGGGGAGCGGTTGGGAGGCGACGACGGCCACGAAAACGGACGGCCCGGTTGACGAGGAGGCTCCGGGAGGTGAATGCTTCGGCCGGGGCGGCGCCAAGCATGCGAGCGGTGGCTCAGGCGGCCGGCGGTGTGGAGGAAGTGGGCGCCGGCGACTGGACGAGAGGGGAAGAGAATGGGGATGCGCGTAAGCATGGGGAAGGCACGGGGAGCTCACCAAGTGGGTCGGAGGAGCTGGGGGTGCGACGAGGGAAGCCAGCGGCGTGCGCGGGCGGCCGCGTGGGGAGGTCGCCGTGGCGGGAGTGCTCCGGGGCGGAGGATAGCGGCCGACCACTGGGGTGTCTTCGGGCGGCATAGGTGGTGCTCTCGCCGTGAGGAATCGGCCCGGGACCAACCACGGAGGGTGCGGCGGCGGGATTGGCAACGGCCGGCCGGAGGCGGAGGAGGAACAGCGGGGAGGAGGAGCAAGGAGGGGGGCTCGGCCGGCTTTTTATAGGCGGCGCGCACAGGCGGCAACTGGGCGAGGGTGACCCCGGGACGAAGCCGAGCGAAACCGGGGGCGGCGCTGAGGGGGGATGAACGCGAAGGAATGGCGACCAGGGGAAATGAACCAAATCTCTCCGAGATTGTGTGGGGAGAGAGAACGGGGTGCGTTGAATCTTGCTCGGGGGTGTAGGAGAGGATTGGCTGCGGCCAGCTGGAGGGGGAGCTGCGCAAGGAAGAAAGCGGCGACGGGCGCGTGGAGAGGAAGGAGCCGAGGAAGAAGGAAAGCGCGGGCGGGGCCACCGGCCAGGGGAAGAGGGGCGCGAGGGGGCGGAGCCCGCATGGCAGCGGCAGAGGCGAGGGCGAGCTGGGCTGGCGGGCGCGCGCGCGAGAAGCGGGACGGCTTGGTTCGGAGGGTGGCGCAGCCGAGAGAACAGGGAAGGGAGGAGGAAGAAGGAGGCGGTCGGGAAAGGGGCTGGCTGGCCAGTGGGGAAAAACCGCGTGGAAGCAGGCCCACGCGGCAGTGAAGGGAGAGAGCTGGCGCAGGGGGGGGAACTGGCCCGCGCGGGGATGGAGGTTGGGCCGAGCCATTCGGCCGGCCTGGCTCCCATATTTTTTTTATTTATTGTTGATGTATTGCATGTTTATACATAGGTATATACAGATATATACATGCACATACACATTTATTTTATTTATTTATATATATTGATTTGCACATTAATTTTATATACATGTATATATTTATGTATAATTTCTTATATTGCTAAACTCTTCCTTGCATAATTTGCATATGCACATATATATGTGTTTATATTTTTATTCATTCAATTCTTATTGCTATTTATATCATTATTTCCAAAATGAGACTTTATATTTTAACTCAAGTTTCTGTCTTCTTACACTGGATCATCTTTTCAGATTCGCTTTTATGATTTCAGTTTTCTATTATTTGCGTACTCCCCTTTTTGGAATTACTATTGTTTGTCTTTGCATTTCATGAATTCTTAAAAAATTGAAATCTCATCCAATTTCAGGAAAATACCATAAAATCCAAATTCCAATTGCATATACTGCCAAAACAATTCAAAAGCTTTATGTTTTTAAATTCAAATTTCCAGGATGTTACAGTTATTGACATTCGGTAATTCAGATTGCATTGTTTTGTTTCTCTGCATGTGTTGTGGTTTCAAGTGGTAAAAAGTAGAGACAATCATTCACCCTATCTGATTGTGCAATACGATCCTACAACTATATACTCTGGACATGAGAAAAGCTTTTGAATTGTGGTTGGTATGCATTGCTTGTTTGGTAATGGCCTACTCTGGATCTGACATACACAGATGCACCAATTGAAGCCATAAGCTATAAGCCTAAAATAAGGGTCATGGATCCTTCCCCAAAGCTTCGGCTAGTTCTATTCTTTTCTAACCTAACTGATTTCTGTCCTGTGAAAAATGTTGTACCACTCTACTATGGTTATGACTTCCAAAAGGTAAACAAACAATTTGTCCTTCTACTCTTAAAATTTCCAGACTCAGAACTCGTCGATTTCTGGGAGCAAGGCCACTCAATGAGTCGATGCTATAGCGATAAAAGAAGACACGGTGAGTCTGATCACCTTTTCTCCTCACCCATTTTTTCTCCTCAAATCGTAACCGAAGTATTAGCGGTGGAGTTCCGGCGCTGCGAAGCTAGCCACGTCGCCCCTGCGCTCCGTCCGCCCGCCGCGTGGCTCCGGTTTTTGCGTACGGTCGGGGGAGGCAAATCCCTCCAGTTTTTCCGAAATTACGTAAAGGTCCTTTTTCCTCGCGAAAAGTTCCCTGCGCCCAGTTTTTTCAAAAAAAATTTTGGATGGCGACCCGCGGGTTTCCAAAAATACGTATAGGTCCTTATTTACTTACGTACAGGTCCTTGCAGGTCCTCAATTTTTCCCAAAAAAATCCTTTTGTTTTTCCGAAATTACACACGGGTTCTCGATTTTTTTTATGAAACTCCCTACGAATTGTCGTCTCTTTTGTTTCGATTCACATGGTGGCTGGCGTGGCGTGGCGCCACGCTACGTGGCTAGTGATTCTGATCGCGTGCAAGTTGCAGCGATGAAAGAAGACACGGTGTGGCGCTATAACGCCATTGGCCACAAGTTGCGCACACCCTCCCTCCAATGCTGAGTCGCCATATGTCGCCGCAAAGCCGGCGGCCTTTGAATAAATTAATGCTTGAAGGAACATTACATGGGATTGCATCTACGTGGCGGGGCTCGCGTCCGTTTCAGCGAAAGCGACCGTCTCAGATGACATGGTAGGATCCCACCAACTGTTGCCTGGAATCCGGATTAAATGTGTCAGCTCTAAGTGCCCCCGGATGAAATGTATCAGCTATCTGTCCATTGCCGAGTAACCCGTGTGCTTACTAGTGTCAGTTTTTTCTAATGGAAAAATGAGTTTGATCCTTATATAACTCTACAAAGACGCTTTTTTATGTTGCTGCTTGACTTATTCCACTTCCTGATTATGTCAGGTTTATAAATTCTTCGTTTTGAGAAAACATAAGTGGGAAAAACAGTCTGCATCTCATATGCAGAGGGCAGAGCACACAAGACGGCACTGGGTAGCATGGGATATCACTTTGCACAGAAGATCAGCAGAAAGAATGATGTCAAAAACCATCGTAACGCCTCCCCCTCATGCGCCAATCAACTTTTCCACCATTCCCTCATGTTTCTATCAAATCTCTCACTCTGTTTCTATCTTTGTATAGCCTCTGCCCTTTTAAATCTAATCCTCCTGGTCCTTTCGTACCACGAGGTCTGCAATAGCCAGTTCTCTAAACGTGCAAATGGGCGATGAGGCGATGGCTTTCGTACCTCAACCCGCCGAGCCGGAGGTGATCGGTGGCCGCGCCGGCGAGCTTGGCGCCCTTGACCACCTGCAGCACCGCTTCCTCGACGCTGGCGGCATCCTCGTGCTCGGCGGCTCGCTCGTCGTCACCTACTCGTTCGGCAACCCCGCCGCGAACACCGAGCACGTCCTCACCGGCCTCGTCCTTCTGCTTCTCGGCGTGTTCCTCATCTTGCTGTCGCCAGTGGCGAACCAGTTCCCTGGTGCAGTGCGGACGGGCGCCGCACTGGCTAACGCCGTCGTGAACTACTTCTTCACGCCGGCGAATTAGCTTTTAACTCTGTAAGGTCAGATATGTAGACCTCGCGATGCATAGTTATTAGTCATTGATAAGGATCGTCAGTATGATCCGTGTGTGCGTGTAATGCTCTGTTTTCACTCTGTTTTAGTCTTGGTTTCAATTATATGTCCCTGAGTGTTGCGCGGTAGTGCTTGTACTGTGTCTGTAGTTGTACACCTATACTGCTATCATTCTCCACTACGTACGTATGTGAAAATGTTTACAACTTACACGCCATGACACGAGAAGTTACCGATGGTGAGTTTGAAATTACCCTCCGCCTTGTGTAGCCGATAGCTGATATTGTCGATGGTGTCTCTGAAATTACCCTCCGCCTTGTGTAGCTGATGGCTATTGAGGTCTGTTCTGTCTGATCGTTTTATTTGGTTCTCTATTCCTCCCGTGCTATGTACAACTACTGCTTCCAGGACGAGTTTTTTGCTATTATGGTACCCTCTAAGTTGGGCTTCGACGAAACGGTATCTACGTCGTGGGCTTCTCTAAAATAGTACTCTTGTACTTAAGACTTCTCTCAAATAGTATTCTCAGGGATTTTAACTCAAATAATTTGATTTTCGAATTTGTACTCCCCCAATTGACTGAACTGCCCCTGCTCATTTTGTTCTCCGCCACCAGCTCGCCGGAGTGGCTCCTCCCGCCCGCCCCTCCCAGCGCCCCAGCATTTGACTGCGCCGGCGACTTGGCCGACCCGGACGACGACGATGAGGACGTCGTCACGCTCGCCCGCGCCCGCAGCGGCGACACCGGCGAGCCAAGATCCGCGAACACGTCGGCCTTGGCGTCCGGCTTGTCCCGCACACCGCCGCCGTCCAGCGCCAGCGCCGCCGCTCGAAGGCGTATCCGGTCGGCCTCCGACATCGCCGTATCTCCCCGCAACACCTCACCAATGCCGCCACCTACACCCCTCAACTCCTCCCCAAACCAAACAAGCAAGCATAGAACCACGCGCACAAGAACAGCTCGTGCAGAACTAGCCAGCAAGAACCCCGAGCAATAAATCGCGGAGCCAAAGCGCGTGCGGATTTTAGTCAATTGGGGGAGTACAAATTCGAAAATCAAATTATTTGAGTTAAAATCTCTGAGAATACTATTTGAGAGAAGTTTTAAGTACAAGAGTACTATTTTAGAGAAGCCCACGACGTAGATACCGTTTCGTCGAAGCCCAACTTAGAGGGTACCATAATAGCAAAAAACTCTTCCAGGACTAGCTAGCAAGAAGTGCAGATTTGCAATAAGATATCAATTAATATCATCGCAGTAGTAGCTACGTTTCTATCCTCGCGGCAATGCATACGGTACTGGCCATGGGTAAGTGGGCGAGTTCCGCCGAGGAAAACGCCATATACAATCGGGCCGGTGAGGCAGGACTACTTTTGGGCTGATCCGTTCTGGGCTTTTTTCCTGCTGGAAAATAGAGAATTCTAAGTTTCCAACCCGGCCGAAAGACTTGCTGGGGCTGTATGTCCGTTCGGCTAGACTAAAATAAGTTAGTTTATAACTAAAATTTTACTATAGTTGATTAAAACTACACTACAGTTGATGATGATTTATTTGGTGTAACTAAATTTTAAAAAATTTAAAAATAGAAAAAACATGTTAGCTCACACGGACAACACAAACAAATACGGAAAAAAATAACCGGTAAAAAAAGCTAAAAAAGCTAAAAAAAGAGAAAAGACGAAATATAAGAATAGTTAAAAATAAGCTAAAAGTTAGAAGCTCATGCCGAAATAAGTAAGGTATATGAACTGATTCTTGAATTTGAGCCCGTGAAAAGCCGCTGGTCCGTCTGGGAGACTGCTGTAGATATTCTCAGGCCGAGTTCAGGTTAGTCTAGTTCTAGCCTTACTAGTCACTTTCGGCCTTCTCGTTCCTAGTCTTCCTAGTACCGAGTCAATTCCTACAGATTTTTGTGAGTATTGAATTGTTTCTTATTAAATTCATTAAAAAAACTATGTGAAAAACTAGCGTCATCCGCCCGAGTGAAAAAAGAACTTTTAGTAAATGGAGATGCGCACCCATAAAGAATGACCCAATCTATCTACGGCAACCACCCCTGCTTTTAGTTAACTAGAGATGCGCACATCCGACCAATAAATCTACTAAGCACTCATGTGCTTATGCGTTCGTATAAGTAACCCATCCACCTTGTACTTAGTGGGAATCAAACTTTGGTCATGAGATCGAAAGGCAAAGTTAACAAAGTTTGTTAACTAGGAAAAGAATTGTATCTTACTTTGGTCATGAGATCGAAAGACAAAGTTAACAAACTTTGTTAACTAGGAAAAGAATTGTCTCTTACTTTGGTCATGAGATCGAAAGACAAAGTTAACAAACTTTGTTAACTAGGAAAAGAAATGTCTCTTTGCTCTCATGTTCATGGTGGGATTTCATTTTTTTTGTTCAAGGTGACGAGGGTGGACGATCTGGTTAGTGTACGGTGTTGGCAGACATAGTTCAATGACCTGATCACGCAGACGGTTCGGAAGGTAACTGTTCGTGTGCTTAGGTAGCTAGTGTTAGATTGATCTCAACCATTTGGCCCAACGGCCAAATGGGCCCCTTGACCCGCGCCCTGATCGGGGGCGCTCAGCCCAACCCGTGGCTAATGGGCCCCCGTCGCGCTGCGCAATAAATAGAGGGTGGGGGCCGGTGGCTCGACTCACGAGGTTCGACTGAGCCGTACACCCCCACCGACAAAACCCTAACCGATCTAGAGGGGCGCAGTCAGCGGCGGGAAGTTCCGTCACCGTCACCGGATCTGCGGCGCCGCCACCGTCCTCCTCCCGCCGCTGGGGCAGCTCGCCGCCGCCCGTTGCCTTGCGCGCGGGAGCCAGCCGCCGCCGCTGCTCCGTTTTTTTCGGATGGAGCAAGGGGCAATGCCCCTAGGGTTAGGGTTTGAGGCCCGAAGGGGGTTTTGTTCGGCCGAATTTCACTCTCAGCCGTTGATTCTTTTGGATGGCCGAGATCGGGCGAGGAAAATTGGGCCGGCTGTTTAGCCTGCGGGATTTTTGGGCTCGCATGGGAGAAAGAGGCCGCGGGCGCGGTGGCCGGTTGGGCTGCCGTGGGCCAAGTTTGGCCATTTGAACAGTAATTCAATTTAATGAATTTAATTGTTTTTCAGAAGCTTTTTTGATGGAATTTGAATGAAAATTGAACCAAAATCTCTGTAAATTTTTGCACCAACGTGTTAATTATTTCCAGAGATTGATGAGTACAGTAATGGTGCTTCTGAATATGAATTATTTTAGAATAATTTCATGTTGATTATTTTTCAGTAGCACCTTAATTGATAATTTGGCTATTTTTTGCTAAATTAAATCTGTCAAAAATTGAACCAACGGGATATTTTTGACAGAATAGAAAAGTATAGTAGATGCTTCTGAAAAATAGAGAATTCACAGTTTCCGCTGCAAAAGATATTACTGATTGATTTTTCATTATTAAATTCGAACCAACGGGAGAATTTAATTTTGAAAAAATAGAGATAAATCCCAGATAATTATGATATTGTTATTTTCTGACCAACGTTGATAATAACAATATTATAATTTTTAATTGATGATTTTTATGCATTATTTCTATTTCTGCCCAACGGTGATGTAGATTTAATGTATAGATAAAATTGATTTAAATTGTATGTCGTATTTTGACCAATGTTGGAAATAAGGCATATTATTTTGCTGTTAACAGTATTATAATTTTAATTGATGATTTTATACATTATTTCTATTTCTGCCCAACGGTGATATAGATTTAATGTGTAAACAACTGTATGTTTTAATTTTAACCAACGTTGAAACCAAGGCATGCAGTTGTTGTTATTATGTTTAATTGTTCTCATTGTATATGAATTGTGTCGCCACACCGTGTCCCACAGAGCCTGTGGCACCGGTGAGGGATGAAAATGAGGCTGATGCTGTTTGGCAGACCAGACAGAGGGACTATGCTCCCATAAAAATGTCATATGATCTTGATCATAAAAAGTGGGTCACTGCCAACAAGAAATGTTTGACTGTGATAAAGAACATGATTAAGCCTGCAATTGTGGGCTCAATCGCAGAGTGTGACACTGTCACAGAGTACCTTGAGAAAATAAAGAGTCAGTTTACTGGCTCTTCAAAGACTTATACTACACAGCTGATTAAGCAGCTTGTGAAAGAAAGGTACTCTGGTGGTGGCAGTGGCATAAGAGAGCACATACTAAGGATGAGCAACTTGGTATCCAAGCTTAAACCAATGGATTTGGCTCTCAAGGATGAGTTCCTTATTCATTTGATTTTTTGCTTCCTTGCCGAAAGAGTTTGACACCTTTATTGTCAACTACAACATTAATAGCCCAAAAAATGGGACTTAGAAAAGTGCATAACTATGTGTGTGCAAGAGGAGGAACGAATTAAAACCTCACATGGTGGTTCTATCAACTATGTGAAGGACAACAAGAAACGAACTTCAACAGTAACTCCTTCTCAATGAACAAGGGAAAAGCCCCTGTCTATCAGCCTCAACAGAATAAGTTTGCAGTAGACAAAGATCAGTGTCTTCACTGTAAAAAGATGGGACACTACAAGAAGAACTGTCCTGATTACTTAAAGATGATAATGGCAAAGAAATGTGAGAACATTGATGTAAATGTCGTATGCGATAATGGGAACGTCGCGTGCGAGAAAGTGATTGAATCCTCGTCTACGAATGTAAACAGAAAACGAAAGAGAACTCATAATGAATCGTCGAAATTATGGCACTGTCGTTTAGGCCATATTTCGAGGGGGAGAATAGAAAGACTTGTTAAGAATGAAATTCTTCCTCTATTAGAGTTCTCAGACTTAGAACAATGCAGAGAATGCATTAAAGGAAAATATGTAAAGAAAATTAAAAAAGACGCTAAAAGAAGCACAGGAGTTCTACAAATTGTTCACACAGACATTTGTGGTCCTTTTCCTGTGGAAAGTGTGGATGGTTATGACTCGTTCGTAACATTCACGGATAATTACTCCCGTTATGGATATATTTATCCAATCAAAGAAAGAAGTGAAGCCTTGGATAAATTCAAGATATTTAAGGCTGAAGTTGAAAACCAACACGATTTAAAGATTAAGATAGTCCGATCTGATCGTGGAGGGGAGTACTACGGTCGACATACCCCATATGGACAAGTTCCTAGACCTTTTGCAAGGTTTTTACAGGAAAATAGAATAGTGGCCTAGTATTCTATGCCGGGCGAACCTCAGCAAAACGGAGTAGCTGAAAGACGCAACCGTACCCTGATGGATATGGTGCGAAGCATGACGAGCTATTCCACACTGCCATTGAGTTTATGGATGGAGGCGTTGAAAACCGCTATTCATATTCTCAACAGAGTACCTAGTAAGTCGGTGCCCAAAACACCGTACGAGTTGTGGACAGGAAGAGTTCCCTCACTAAACCACTTACGTGTGTGGGGGAGTCCTGCTGAGGCTAAAGTATTTAACCCAAACCTTGGGAAACTTGATCCCAAAACAGTAAGTTGCCATTTCATTGGCTACCCTGAAAAGTCAAAATGTTATCGTTTCTACTGTCCAGACAGATATACAAAGTTTGTAGAAACGAGACACGCTGTCTTCTTAGAGGATGAGATGATGAGGGGGAGCATGGTAGCTCGAGAGATTGACCTTGAAGAGAAGCGGGTGTATGCGTCCACTCCGATGATTCAAGAGCCATTCTTCACACTACCTGCTGTCGCTGCACCGACGGTGCAAGACACTGTGGTGCCAGCACCTGTTATTGTTCCTCCCGTGGCAACAATGAATGAGAATGAAGAACCTGTTCTTCAGGATCATATAGAACCTATTGCCACAGATGAGGGGGAGCAACAGCAGCCTCAAACAGTAGATGTACCAAATGAGGAGGCCCCGAGGAGGTCTCAAAGAGTAAGAAGATCAGCTATTTCTGATGATTATCAGATTTATCATACAGAGGAATTTCAAATGGAGGATGATCCCACCTCATTTGAAGAAGCCATGAGAAGCGAAAATTCCTCAAAATGGCTTGAGGCCATGGAAGAGGAAATGAGGTCCATGAAGATTAATAAAGTCTGGGACTTGGAAATTATTCCTAAAGGAGCCAAAACAGTAGGCTGTAAATGGGTCTACAAGACAAAGCTTGACTCCCAAGGGAATATAGAAAGATACAAAGCGCGACTTGTGGCAAAAGGCTTTACGCAAAGAGAAGGGATTGATTACAATGAGACCTTTTCTCCAGTCTCATGTAAAGATTTCCTTCAGAATCATAATGGCATTAGTAGCACATTATGATTTAGAGTTACATCAGATGGATGTAAAGACGGTATTTCTTAATGGGGATTTGGAGGAAAATGTTTACATGGCACAACCGAAAGGTTTTGTCATGGAAGGAAATGAAAGAATGGGATGCCGCCTAAAGAAATCGATTTATGGGTTAAAGCAAGGTTCAAGACAGTGGTACTTGAAGTTTGACAGTACAATAAGAAAATTTGGGTTTAAAGAGAATGTTGAGGACAACTGTGTTTATGCAAAGTTTAAAGATGGGAAGTTTATCTTCCTAATCCTGTATGTGGATGATATCCTACTAGCTAGTAGTGATGTTAGTCTACTACTGGAAACAAAGAAGTTTTTGTCCTCAAACTTCGATATGAAAGACCTTGGTGAAGCTTCATTCGTTCTAGGGATCGAAATTCACCGAGATAGAAACAAAGGGGTATTGGGACTGTCACAAAAGGCATACATAGAGAAAGTCTTAAAGAAATTTGGTATGCATAAATGTAGTCCATCACCTGCACCTATAGTCAAGGGCGACAGATATGGGGATTTTCAATGCCCCAGGAACCAGTATGAGATCGATCAAATGAAAGCGGTTCCATATGCTTCAGCTGTCGGAAGCTTACAGTATGCTCAAGTATGCACACGCCCTGACTTAGCATTTGTTACCGGGTTACTTGGCAGATTCCAGAGCAATCCTGGAATAGAACATTGGAAATTGATAAAGAAAGTCTTGCGTTATTTGCAAGGAACAAAAGGCCTCATGATGACATACAGAAGATCAGACTCACTCCATATAGTGGGGTATACAGACTCTGATTTTGCGGGAGATGATAGAAAGTCTACATCCGGATATGTATTCACTCTCGCTAAAGGAGCTATATCGTGGAAAAGCTCAAAACAAACCGTCACTACATCGTCCACAATGTATGCCGAGTTTGTAGCATGTTATGAGGCTACGGGGCAGGTGAACTGGCTAAAGAAGTTCATACCCGATTTAAAAGTGGTTGACGACATCAATAGACCACTTAAGTTGTACTGCGATAACGAACCCGCAGTAACGTATGCCCACAACAATAAGTCAAGTGGTGCTGCCAAACACATTGACATAAAGTACTATGTTGTGAAAGATAAAGTTCGGGATCAAATTATAAGTTTAGAGCATATAAGTACCGCAAAGATGTTAGCGGATCCGCTTACTAAAGGCTTACCACCCAACGTGTTCAGAGAACATGTAGCCGGCATGGGTTTAAGGGAAAGCCTATGATTCCTGGACTAAAAGATGGCCCAAAAGATTAAAGTAACTATTTCAAGAACAGAGAGGTGTATTGTAGCTGTTAAATCTATCGGCAATTGACCGTGACGATGAGACATGTTCTATGCACTAATCTGTGATGGAATGAGTAAAGTCAAAAGTAATTAAAGTTAAAGCATAGATTGAGATCAAGGGGGAGAATGTTAGATTGATCTCAACCATTTGGCCCAACGGCCAAATGGGCCCCTTGACCCACGCCCTGATCGGGGGCGCTCAGCCCAACCCGTGGCTAATGGGCCCCCGTCGCGCTGCGCAATAAATAGAGGGTGGGGGCCGGTGGCTCGACTCACGAGGTTCGACTGAGCCGTACACCCCCACCGACAAAACCCTAACCGATCTAGAGGGGCGCAGTCAGCGGCGGGAAGTTCCGTCACCGTCACCGGATCTGCGGCGCCGCCACCGTCTTCCTCCTCCCCGACTGCTTCACCGACGATGGCCAGCTCCTCCTCCGCTACACCGGACGGTCAGTACTCCACTCTCTCTCTCTCTCTCTCTCTCTCTCTCCCTTCTCTCTCAAATCTAGACCCCAGGCGCAAAGAGGAACTCCAACAGCTAGCTATTGCACTTTAAAAATGTTCCTCTATGCTCTTTCGTAGTGTTAATTATTTCAGCACCACCTTCTCATGAATTGTGGACAGGTGGAGCCATGGAGGTGAATTGAACTCATTTGTCAGGTGCGGCTCATTTTGGGTTATTTTATGGCTTATTTTGCACTGTAGTTATATGTAAATTTTTATATAATTAAATTAAAAATAATAATAACAGGTTAACCTATCATGGACAATGCAAACAAATATGGAAAAAAAGAAAAGGAAAAAAGCCGAAAAATCTAAATAATGGAATTAAGGAATAGTGAACTAGAACCTAAAAGACAGAAACACAACGACGGGGAGGACGAGGAGGCCAGGGGCTTGGCCCAGACGACGGGGAGGACGGCGTGTGGCCGCACGGTGGACAGCTCTGCGGTGGGCCGATGGTGGGAAAGACGTTGGCCAACTTGTGGAAATCGCCTTGACGGCCGGGGGGCTGGTCAGGGGGACGACAGGATGGGGAGGAGGGGGTCTTGACTAGCCTGCGGTGCCGCTGTGCCGGCCAAGACGTCGGCGAGATCCCGATTCGGGAGGATGGGTGAAGAGAGGGGTTTAGGGATTGCGATTAGAGAATGGGGATTGGGGATTGATCAGATCAGGATAGGTCATGGGAGGTACACAGACGTCGGCGCATGCGACTATGGGCTGATTGGCCGCTGGGCCTTTGTAGGTTGGCTCGCACGAGCCAAACGAGCGGCTCGAGCTCGGTTCACTTTGGTCACTAGCCGGACACCGGGCTTGTCTCAGCTTGAAAAGTCTCGAACCCGAGCCGACTTGCGAGCCTCAACCCTACCTATATGCCATGATGATGTGCTGATTAAACCAAATAAACTAGTGTAGTATATGGTGCAATGTCATCTCCGCACACTTGCACTCTATTTTTAGAGCATGTTTATATTAATTTTTGCTGATAACTTTTGGCTTTATCTTATAAGTAGTAATAGCTTATAGAGAGTTGTATGAAGAGAAAAACTCACGGACGATTTTGACTGATATAAATAAAATCACTATAATGTGTACTATAATCGACTAGTATACTCTACTTTGCAAAAATACTTTATTTAAAAACTAAATATCATAGAAAAATAGCTTTTAGAAGCTAATACGAACTGCGCTTAGATTTATGAAATCATGCTCAACTTCGGCGCGGCAATATATTCTGAAAGTACAGGCTATGTCATGGCTGTGATCCGGCAACAGTCAAGAGCCCACAGGTGCTAGACTCGAGCCGAAATCTTGTTCCCCTGCAGGCCATGGACTTGTTGGGAGCTTGTAATCCATGCAGATTGTTCGCCTCGAAGTCTTTTTTTTTTATTTATTTAGGCTGCCAGGCCTGTGCCTCTACTCAAATTCTGCTGTTCCGCTCATCCTCAACTTCTCCGGTGAAACCCGTCTAGGCTTGGTGCGACCCTGCTCGAACTGGTCGTGGAACAGGCCCGGTAAAGCTAAGCCCAGAAAATTTCCAGCTCTGCAAGCCAGCCCGAGTGGACGAACAGAATCGAGGAAAGAGCCACGGAGAAAAGACAACCAAAGAGAACGACGCGCAAAGCCATGGATCTGAGAGTACTGCTACACCCACCGCTTTGATTTTAACCCGTCAAACCTTATAATCTTTAATAATTAATATTGTTTCTAGATATTTAGTTTGCTTGTATTGAAATGATATTTTTAGATTTACCGTAACATTTCTTTTTTTATAATATTATACTTTTATGATATTTTATAAATGTATTAGTATAAAATTAATGGCCAGAGCTTAGCTTAAGAGACTGTTAAAAAGTTAAGAATGGTATTCTGAAAAGGAGGGAGTATAAATCAGAGTACTATACCATATATGTAATCAGCCATATGGTGTCTTGTATTGGCTGCTAAATTAATGTGGTCTTGAGCTGGTCTAGTGGTCTGGATCGATAGCTCGTATTGAATTACGACCACTTGTTAGATCCGAGGAGCTGAGTGGTGTGTATTTTCTAGGCACAGTCTGCCACTGTTCAGCTATATGTGATCTCCTTAGTACGACGACTTCTCTGTGGCCATGCTTCGCTTGCTCTTCAGGTCAACGCGTCGAGTCGTCTCCGCGGCCGACGGCGCCTAGCTATGAAGCTCGCCGTGCATCCGCCGTCGCCACCGTGCGTGTGTTGCCGCCTTCTTGTTTAGGCCCCGCGCGCGCATGACGCCAATCATGTACGTCGTTTTCCTCCTTGTTTTGCAATCAGTTTGAGATTTAGACGAGCGTTTCACGGTGTTCTTTCTTCAGCTTTGAAACGCAAAGGTTGCGATATTTTACGTCTGATGTTTTGCGTGCACAGTTTCCATTTCCCATGTGCATGAGTGCATCGCATCGTCTTCGCGTTCACCAAATTTCACCTTGCCGTTAATTTCTGAGGTGATCCTTCGCCGACCTCGGTTGGATATGATTCTAGCTCCGTACTTTGCCCTTAACCTCGTTTTGCAGTTCGATGCCAATTTCTAAACGAGAATATTTTCTTAATGTTTTTACGTAGTAATTGTAGAATCATTCCAGTTTTATCTCTCAAACTCAGTCGTGTTGGATCTAGACCGTCCGCACTTTAGATCCAACGGTTAGATGGAGTTCAAAGTCACCTTGCTTTTCAATATGCACCTCTATCTTGTTTTTCTTTATTTTGCCCTCCATAAATTAAGTTGGTGTGCAAATACTCCCAACTAGACCGCTATGCTAACACTATTTCTTATAGATTTAATTATAATTGACACTTGTTTCAATGATTTTATAACCAATTTAAATGATTTCATTACTTTTTTCAATAATTTAAATGATTTCGATACGTGTAATAAAATAATTTTAGAGCAATCAAACATATAGTTGATGACTCCAGCTAGAGTTTGGTTTGCTACTTACCACATAATAATTGCAAAAACAAGTCGTCTGAACTCCAAAAAGAGAAACAAACTGCAAAATTGTATTCTTCAACCTTAGTAAGGTAGCACACAAGTCACAGGTAGATTCTTTTTTAAAACCAAAAAACAAAAAGAGAAATGTCCGATTTAGGTTTGGAACCATGTCGACTATTTGTGTGGCACACTTTAAAAGAAAGGAAAAGCGGAAAATTTAAAAGAAAAGCTACACGATGATTTACAGCAGAAGCATCCCTCACTCCGCAACATCCGGCCATTCTAAAAACAAAGAAATTAAGGCATGTTGTTTCTAGCTTTTATGAGCGATTTTATATTTTTATTATAGTACCTAACTTTTAAATAAAATATTTATTCAAGAAGAGATTTATAAGTTAATTATAATATATATTAAAAGTCCATCACCTGTATCGGTCAAAATTACATATAAGTATTTCTATTTTAGTATCTTTATTATAAATAGTTAAAATTTAAAAATTTTAGTCTAAAGTTAAAAGCCGCTGCTAGAACAGGCCCGAATCGCGAGAGAGGAATTGAAGCCCAAGTGGGCAGTGAGAAACCCTAGAACGCACCCAAATCTAACCAACACGCTAGGCCGATGGAGGCGCCCCGTCCTAAACGCGAGAACCGCGACGAGCCCGCCGCCGCCGCCGCCCTTCAGATGATCGAGCTAGAGGACCGCCGCCTTCGATCCGGAGCTTTCTTGATGGCCACGGGGTCCTGCGTGGTCCTCTACTGCTCCATGCTTAACCGCTCCGCCAACGCCGAGCACCTCCTCGAGGGATTCTTCCTGTTCACTGCAGGCGCAGTGCTCGCGCTGCTCACGGTCGGCGGCGCCGGGAGGGCCGCAGCTCGCATGGAGGAAGTCCTCAGGGGTTTCTTTTAGGTTTCTCTTCATTTTGATACTTCTGTTGTGCGCTAGAGACTAGCAGCTTGTAGCTTGGCCTTGTGTATGTGTGATTATGTGCGATTTCAGTTACTTACTGAGATCGTTTTGGGGAATAATTAAGCTTACTAAGTTGTAATTAATCGATGTTGTTGTAATGGCAATTTTTTCCCCGAATGGAATTATGAAATGTTTTGTGCGAATCTTCCACGTATAGTAGCTGGGGGCTGGGACTGATTGATCAAACTGGGATCATGCACTACAAGGGAATGAAGGCTGGGGGAATGAGTAGTTTTGTTTGTAATTTGTCATACCGAATGATGTCGTAATGCTTTTCTTGTTTTATAATCGAGCGAAGCAAAAAATCATGTCCGAATTTCGGTTTGATCATCTTCTGTTGTTGAGGCACTGAAGTAATATCTCGTGTTTGCATGCCCCAAACACAAGCACTTCCTTGTGCAGAATTTCGCACTGCAGATAGGGTGCAGCCGTGCAGGTTTGAAGTAGATGGGCTGGAGAAGGATGATTAATTATAACGTTTTTTTTTTTGCCTCGCAGACTAATAAACCGGCCTTTGCGAAGACGGCGACCATGACATTGCAGACGGTCGGTCTAGGATTGTGCATGGAGGTGATCACTAGCCACATTGATCTCCCAAAGGACCAATCGTGTATGATCTTGCTACAGGTGAGTAACAATGCATGCCAATTTGTTGGTCATGTTGGTTAAGCAAGGATAAGACCGTGTAGCTACCTTACACAGATCATTCTCTCTATTGTCATAGGGGGTTGCCACCACCCAAACATTTCTTAGTTTGGAACTACGAGTCTATGACTATCGATCATAGTAGTAGCTAGTGCTACTATATATTATGAAAGCTTCAACTTGGTTGGCGCATTGGCTACGATCAAAGATTCATAATTCATGCATGGGAACGCATAAGACCATGAAGAGTGCAACACCAAGATAGTACTGCTTAATTTTCAGATTTCAGCAAGCAATATAATCTCAGATACTGATCTGCCTGCAATTTACACTAAGAAAGGCCTACGCCCGCGGAGTAATTAAGTCCGTTACTCTTTCCTTGATATCATTATCCACCAAATTAGTGTTGCATGCAGCTACCAGGTACCGTTTTTATATCCATTCTCGAATTAATATACCATTAATCCTCTAGTACGTCCTAAACTCATCGATCTGGCGCAACCAGCACTAGCCTGCTGCAGCCAGCTAAGTACATTGTTGTTTTACCAAAAGACCCCATGCATCCTATAACTCAAACATACTACAAATCCACCAGAGCTCGATCTCGAGCAAGGATTAAAAACCGGTTATGGAAAAAATATTTGACCGGTACCGGTTACTCGTTTTCACCAGATGGTTTCAATTATCAAATTTAGATTCTAATATTGAATTTGGCCTGTTTTTGGCCAGTTATCCGCTGAAATTACTATTATCTATTCAAATTCAAAATTCATAATTAAAAGATTTCGGGCCAGTATTTTTTTTCCCGGTCCGGCCTCCTTGGTCTCGAGAGACAGGCCAGCTCGCTCTCTCCGAGGAAAGGCCAGCTCTCTAGCTAATTACTTGTAGGAATGCGTGCTCAACAATCAACATTTTTTTTTCTGTGCGAGGTCTTGATCTGGTCTCCATCTTAGGTTGTTTTTGTCTCCATCTTAAGTTGTACCTCTAATCTACTACTCCACTAGTAACAATTGAATAACGTAAGACCAACAGACACAACTTGCTTTTTTCAATAGGATTAACGAGCACCCCTAGCCAGTTGCTAGATCGGAGCAGCTGAGTGGTGTGAATTTTCTAACTAAACTCGGCCATGGCTTCACGGGTCGTCTATCTAAACCAATCTCCCTAGCTAGCCTGCCTGCCCATGGCCGTGCTAGCTTCTCTAGCTCTTGGGAGGTCAACTACTCGATCTCTAGCCATGTCGCCTGAGCCGCCGGCCGATGGGATATATGCATGGCCTCCACGCTACATGTACGTACGTACCTCTTCCTGTTTTCTCCTGATTTCTACATGGACACCTCTCCTAGCTTTTCTTCTTTGCCGATGGGATATATGCATGGCGTTTTTTTTTGGTTCGCTTCTTCTTTCCTAGCTTTTCCTCCCTGGAAACGCTGTGTCCCGTTGTCCCCATTTGACCTGTGGTGAGGACTTGAGGCATGCATATATGCGGTGTATCTCTCGTGCTAATTTAGCGGGGCAGCACGCTGAATTGAGACCAGACTTTACCTACTGCTAGCTCTTTTGTTTTGTCAGGAAACTTTGGCTTTGTTGCACTCCAAACTTATGGAGATTTGCCGTATGACAGTCGGACATCTTGGTATGCTCTATGCTTTCATGATGCTTTGGTCGACTTGCTAGACAGATGATAGAAGAAACACTAGCTAGGGAGGAAGAAATAAATTGAATTGACAAAAAGTTGTTAAATACTACATTTTCATGATAATAAACAGGGGCCTGTGCGCGGACTCGGCTGCTGCCGCCGCCGTGTGTCGTCTGTATGCAAGGATTGTGGATTAGACGTTGGCCACGACGGTAGAGTACTAGCGAGGTGAGCGGATTGGGACGGGGAGGGGACGAAGAGAAGAAGAGAGCATTACGCGTGACTCCTCGTTTGCTCGTGGCGGTGGTTACAATCCCCGCCTAAACGGCTTCACTCTCTGACTTTTTAATTTTATTTTTTTGATTTTTGATTTTTTTACTTCTTTGTATTATTTATGATGATATAATGTTTTTTATTTTTAAATTTAATTATTTAAAAAAGCTAATAGTTATTATACTATATTTTAAACTGCTACAGTAAAAAAACAGTGACCAATGGAGAGAAACCACAGTGAGCAGGCCTAAAGCACGAGGGGAAGGGAACGGGAAACGGGAGGGGCGACGGTTGCATCAGCGAATCTTATCCAACTTGGGCTGGGATCGCGGACCCCAAAGGTCGTGAGAGCAGAGAAGGAAAAATGGGCTCTGAGTCTGACCCGGGAGGGCTGAGCCGTAAGCTAGGAAATCTGGGGCGCTTGAATGTGATCGGACGGCTAGAGTTTCATAACCCGCCCAATCTGTATCTTTGAGCGCTCATCCAAAGGTAGAGAACAATTGAGATGACGTGGCTTCACTAGAGGACAGTAAACTAGAATTAACTTCCACTTCTAATCGAAACCCAGAAATGTCCCATTCTTTTTCTGACAGATCGGTGGTCCAGCCCAGTCATTATGCACCAATCGCAAGAACAGCGCGTTTTGTACGACGCAAAAGCAAAAGCACCAGCAAAAGCTTCTCTCTCTCTCTGGGGCTCCATCTCCTTTTCACCTACAACCCTACGCTCAAGAAGCACTTATTCCGTCCGTGTTTTTCCATCCGCCGTAGCTTCCTTGCTGAGGATCGATTTGCTTGTGTTCTACTCGTCTAAATCAATCGCTTGGTCTCCCATCATCACAGTTCAATTCGATCCGTCGAGCTCACCATACAATTTGTTGAGGTTTTTTTGCCTCCCTTTTCTTTTGCCCTATCTCCCCTAAGCTCAAGTACTTGCCTAATTTTGCTTCTGATCAGAGTACGCGGGAAGAAGGGATACCTGGCTACGTGATTAAGAGGGGCTTAGGGCTCCGCGAAGCTGATCGATCGATTCAATGGTATGTGAGACTGATCTGAATTGTGTCAACTCAAGGCACATAAACCTGCTTGCCCCTTTTCTTCCAACTTTCTCCTGTTTTTAATCGTGGAATCGAGCAGGCGACGGACATGGGGGACTTGGAGAAGGCCGTGGGTGCTGCTGCTCCAGCTCTGGCGACGGCCGGAGGTGAACAAAACACGCTGATTCCAGCAGATCTGCGCCTTCATCCGGTAAGAAGTCTACACTCCAACTTGTTTTTTTTCCTAGTTCACTGCCTCACCTCTTTCTGCCTTTTCTCCTCCCTTTTTTGTTGCATGGCTCGATGGAGCTGGTTGTGTGATTCCGCACATAGTTTCCGATTCTACTTACGTACTCAAGGAGCCATGGATCGCAGATGCAGCCTAACCCCCCCCCCCCCATCCCCCATCAGTTTAGTAAATCAATTAGTCGTACCTCATGATCCTCTCTCACCAATTATACCATGCATCGCCGTTACATAATCATCCTAGTGCTCTTGATTTGTTCTTTTGAGCTGGAAAAAGTGGGTTGTCTCTGGATAAATTCTTGCTTCCTTTCTTTCCATGAGAGAGCACTTGGACTTCAGTTTTTACTCATCGACTTTCTTCAACAAAATGGAATTGTAACAACAACTATTATCCTCTTTCAATTCTTTTGGCAATTCAAGCTAGGAAAATTTCACTACTCATCCTCAAAATTAAAAGCATATATTGTTTTCCCACTATTGTTTATGATTTTGGAAAAGGGAACTACGACTCGCTGAGTTTGTTAACATGAAATATTATCAGAGCGTACCTTCAGAAAAATGTATCAGTAGAGCATACTTATATATGCACCGCTGCTAGACATGTGTTTGATATTGTAATTGTTGATGCGTGGGTCGTAAGACCATACAGCTGATTTCGAAGACGGACTAGATGTGAAGTACACCTTATTTTCTTGCTATTTTCTTGTAGTACATATATCAAACAAGTTTTATGTCCTTGTTGTTGATGGCCTATTTGTTGCGATGGAAGGAAATTCTTCATGCTTGCACGTACGGTCCCTTGTTTAAAGAGTGAACTAAGTATTCATATTTCCAATTCCTTTAATTCGCTAATAGTGGAACACATATCTGTTTGTGCTAAATGTACTTCACTTATAATTTGTAATGCTCCCAGTGTTTAGAAACTCTAATATCCTTGCCGGCCGGTCACTCATGTCTGCTGAACTTGAGAAAGAAACTTTAAAATCAAATTAAGGTCTGCTGAGGAAAATTAAGAATGTTTTTGTCATGTTAGCAAAATCATATTCACATATTCACAAACTTTATCCAAACAAATGCATGGATTGGTTTTGGATATATACTACTTCGTGGAACGGGCACAGAATTTAATTAATCATATCAACTGCATCCGTTAAGCTCTAAAAGTAGTGAAGTGATCAAGTTTGGACACGTGCGTATTTTTTTTTTCTAGTTTTTGGTAGGGGAGCTAGTACTTTCCATAGTTAATATTATAGCCCTTGTATCATCATTGTAGTCGTCATTTTGATCTAATCATCGGTCTGGTCGTCATCACGTTCAATCACGATGACACCGGTGTGACAAGCTAAGTATCATACGTAAAACATCATTGTGTGTGACAGCGCGAATATTTAACTAGTGTTGTTTATCATGGCGTAAGTGACAAACACGTACTTTAGGTTTGATATTTGTGGACATTCTTTTGTACAAACGGACACGTTTCATTTGCAGATACTAAAACATGATATTTATGACTATATATTTTATATTTTCCTTCCTATGTTCATGCATGATAAAGTGTGTGTATATATATATCTGTGTAGATATGTATGTATAATCTGTACCATTATAATATAGCTCACTAAAATAGGTGATATACATCCTTTTCTTTTTTCTCGTTTAATGGGAGACTTTCTAAGAATTTTGCTTTTTTTTACATAAGGATTTTTGTAAGATTTTTTAAACCTCCAAAATGAAGAAGATATCTTGAATATCACCAATTATTTGTCGATATACACAAATATATATATACACACACCTTTCATTCGCAGATACTATGTACTAACTAACGAAACATAGATTCTTTATTTTGACTTAATATTGTATTTTCCTTCCTATGCCCATGCATGATAAAGAGAGTATATATATATGGATGACGCGTTGTTCTTGCTTTTCTGGCGTACACATATAAACAGATGGGAGGGGGTGCCATTAACAAGTGGCCGCTGTTGTTCTACTGCCTCATCGTCGTCTCAGTGTTGGCTCTGACCAACCATCTCTTCGTTGGCGGCAGCGGCCAACATGTCGTCCCCAAGAACCAGCTGCTGATCACTCCCGTGCTCACAGTGATCCCCGTCTTCGTGGTGTTCCTGGCTGCAATCTGCCTCATGGTTCGCGCCGTGATCAAGCCGGCGACGTGAGTGAGTGGCGCTCCGGTCGCTCACCGCCCAGAACAACCGTCAATGCAAATCCAACATATGGGTCGATCGTACGACGGCCGATATTATCTTACTTGTACATATATGCTCGCTAATAAATTCCCAGGATATGTGACCTCCAGAGCTCCTGGCTCTTTCCTCTGTTTGCACGTATATACTACGTACGTACGTACGTACGCTTTAGAGAGATGATTAATTGCTTGGGTTTTCAGTTGATTCTAAATATGTTTGATACAATGCATACAAATTGGGCCGACAGGCGACAGTTGCCAAGTTGGTATTTTATCATCACTGCAAAGAATAAGATCAGTTGTAGTAGGATGGCGTTTCGGTGGAGATCAATCGAGCAGAAGTAGGTACAGGGAAATTTTATCGGACTGAAAATTTTATCTGAGGTCAGTGATACGTCCGATAACCAGCGGTTATTGGAAATTTCAGAGATTTTTTACCAGTTATTGGAATTTTCAGAATTTTTGGCCAAAATTTTTGAATGTTTTGTTGATTTTATTTTTTTGAATTTTTTAGATGAATTTTATTGAATCTGATATTTTTTGTTCGATATAAAATTTTATCGATCCCCGCCAATAAGACCGATTATCGGTGGTTATCGGCAAAATATCGCCGATACAAATTTCACTGAGCAGGTAAGGTTGCTGTTTGCCAATTCGGTTATCATTTACTCACGATTATAGATTAGACAGCATCAAATAACTTAGGTAGCAGAGTCTTGATTTTATTGATTACATATTCACATGTTCTCCTGATATCTGATTCTTAGTCAATCTATACGTGATCGCATATCGTTAAGTGACCGTATCACATCTTCACAGTTAAGAGTCTTATACAATTAACGACCCGCACAATGCACTTGTGTCAGTCAAACCACTGGAGTTTGGTAAGACTAAAAATAGTACCACATGGGCATGTTCTTTTTTATTTATTTATGGTTGTGGCTTATGATTTATGGTTGAAATTTTTGAATTTTGGCTTATTCACGAGAGAGATATTTGTTTGCTATTTTAGCTGATACAGATGTTTGACTTTTACCGCATACTACAATCAACTTGTAGACACCGTCTTAAAAAAATACTTCATTTGAAAGTTAGGTACTATCACTATCGGGCTCAGCAGCTTTGCCGAGTGCCGGTGGCACTCGGCAAAGCACGATAAACACTCGGCAAAGGCTTTGCCGAGTGCCACCCACGGCATAGATCACACGGCATAGTTTCTGACGGCAAAGAGCTCTTTGCCGAGAGCTTTTCATCGAGCACTCGGCAAAGGCTTTGCCGAGTGCCGAAACGACCTTCGGCAAAAAAAAAGTCAGTGAACGGCGAGAACACGGTGACGGCGACTTTTGCCGAGTGCCAGGACGGAATGGCACTCGGCAAATCCTTCCAGTTTGCCGAGTGTCGTGGTAATGACACTCGGCAAACGCTTAAGCTTTGCCGAGTGTCATGGTGAAAACACTCGGCAAAGACGCAAAGTTTGCCGAGTGTTTTCACCATGACACTCGGCAAAAAATGTTCCCAGAATGCCCAGAAACGTTACTTTGCCGAGTGTTTTTACCATGACACTCGGCAAAGCCAAAACACTCGGCAAAAAATGTTCCCAGAATGCCCAGAAACGTTACTTTGCCGAGTGCTTTTACCATGACACTCGGCAAAACCTCCCTTTGCCGAGTGTAACACACGGCAAAGTGGCCAAAAACTGCCAAGTTTAATTGTTTATTGCACCCCACTCAAACAAATCACAATATATCACAGATATATCAATAATATATCACAAAGTAATCACCACAAGTGCCATTCACAACCATTCACCAAGTGCAACCACAATATATCACATATAATGCAAATCCAAGTATCATTCACCAAGTATCAACCACAATATCACAAAGTAATCACCACAAGTGCCATTCACAACCATTCACCAAGTGCAACCACAATATATCACATATAATGCAAATCCAAGTATCATTCACCAAGTATCAACCACAATATTCACAATAAACATCACAACCACAAGTATCATCACCAAGCTGGTCACCCCGACTGATGTGGTGGGTCATGAGGCACATTATTCGAAGCCGCCGATTGATTCTGCACAAAGGAGAAGAGATTGCATGTGTGAGACAAGATTTAAGGTAGGAACATACAAACTTAAACATTCATACTCCACTAGAAACTGACAGGAGTAGCTGCAGGAGGAGGTGGAGGAGGGAATAGCTCCGGTGGCAGAGGTTGACCCATCCTCTCGCCAAGACTTTGCATCCACTGAAACATCTGCTCCATCCTCTGCCGCTCGGCTTCATTCCTGTGCCGATCCGCCTCCATCCTCGCCGCCATCTCCTCCCGTAGCCTCTTCTCTTCTTCCAGCTGGGCCTACAATATTTCACCCCAATGTTACAATGCAAAGCAAAGGTATGTAAAAATTAATGAACGACAAATAAAACAGAAATAACCTGGAGTGCCTCCATCCGGGACTGTGCAGTGTCCAGCCGTGGGCGTATGGCCGGGCTTGAGCTCGTGCTCCTTGCTCGAATCTGGGAGAGAGTGGGAGTAGTGGCCGTGTCGAGTGTGCTGTCGCCAATCCAGTACCGCCCATGCTTCTTACCTCCTCCCACCCTCATGACGACTTCTCCATCAAGGTCCTAGGTGCTTGGATCGTACTCTGGCCCATGGACCGCCCTTGCCATCGATGTGTACTCACTGAGGCGGCTGTGGACGGTCGCATTGCTGTACACCGAGGGCGGGTCCTCCGGGTTGTAGTCGACGTCGGACGTCGCCTTGCCCTTGTGGGCCAAAGCCCATGCCTTGAACTGGGAGTAAGGCTGGCCACCATGTGACGACGACTACGAAAAAAACAGCAAGATGATTAGAAATTATGCAGAATTGAGCGTTATAATAAAGAAATGAATTCGCGTACCCATGTAGCCGCGAATTCATCGAGGCTACGGTTGCCTTGATGGTGTGGTGCACCTGGCATCATCAAACGCCGCTCCCGGCAAGCGTTGTGCGTCTCCTCCCACTCGGCGGCGTACCACTTGTCCACCATCTGTGCCCAGCACTGGAGATGTTGGGCGCACCACCACGGAGGCGCCTACACGTCATCAAGTATATGGCATATAAGAAGATCAAATTAAGCGTACTTAATCTCAGAAAAAATCAGTATTAATGTTCTATATTTACCTGAATGTATTCTTCCCGGGTCAGCCTCATGTTTCTTGCTTGAGTTTTGTTGATCTTCACTCCAAGGTAGGTAGCGTTGTATGTTACGATGGCCTGGACGCGCGCCTCGTAATGCATGTCCTTCACGAGTTTATAACAGGCTTTGTGAGCCACACTAGCCGCCTTGGCCTCATATCCCTCCTGGCATCTGAAGAAATCCTGCATATAGACGCGATGTATCCAGTTATTATTTCAAGAATGTCCAATGAATGCGATGTATTGAGCAATGTAGTGCGAGGAAGACTTACCCACAGCTCGGCCGTCACCCGCGCCGCCTTGTTGGCGAATACCCTGCCATCCCGATCTGGTAAATCGGGGAAGGCGACGTAGTGGTCCCACGTGTAGGCCGGCTCCTGCCCTCCGCCAAACGCAACCAAGCCAGGAAAGTGTAGCCTGCACAAAAGACCCAGGATGCCATTGACATGGCGTTTGTGATCACCTGCAGCCTCAAGCGTCCAACACCTGCCCAAGTGATTAAGATAAATTATTAGTTTCTATTGTGATTTTCAACATATCAAATGAAAAAGTAGTGATAACATCTAAAGTTACTTACCTAGCCCCAGTGGATCGAATCAGCGGGCGTCTCTCACGAGGTATCGGTCGCCTCGGGAGGGTCGAGGGACCTCGCAACCAGACACCCGACGAACCAGAGGAAGCGGAACCCCCTGCCGCCTCCTCCTCCTGCTCCTCCTGCTCCTGCTCCTCCTCCTCCTCCCGCTCCCGCTCCTCCTCCCGCTCCTCCTCAAGAGTGCTCCTGCTCCTCCTGCTCCTGCTGCTCCTCCCGCTCCTCCTACTCCTGCTCCCCGACTGCTCAGCTGCATCGGGCCGTCTTTGGTAAAGCGACCTTACGTTCCTCATACCGCCCACCATCTTTGTTCAATCACCTGCAATTAAAAAGAGTAAACCAATAAGCACAGATAAACAAGACGTACTTAAAAAGAAAGAGATGCAAAATAAACAAAATATAATTAGAAAATAACAAAGTATTACATGTATTAGAAATAATCATCATGATCGGGATTAGCTGGATCATAAGTCTCATCATCACTATCAGCCATGTCCATATAATCAACACTATTCGAAGGAGCAATGTTTTCATCACTGTCATTGCCTAAATGTAATCGCTGAAGTAATTCTAAGTCCTTCACATTTTGAACCTCATCTCCAGCGTCCTCGTCAACAACCCTTTCATTGTCTACTTCCATTCCGATCGCTTCGGTTAAGTCTATCTCAAAACTCCCTTCTAGCCCCTCTTCTTGAAAGAACTCTTCGTCATATGTGTTTGGGTCAAAGTTGTAATCTTCATTGTTTGGGACAGGTAGTTTACCGTGTGGTGATACCTTGTACACAACATCCCAACCCTTAAGACGGTCGTCTTTTTGGCACGGGTATGAGAGATAATAAACTTGCGTGGCCTGTTGAGCCACAATATACACATCGTCTCCTGGTAAGACGAATGACTGTCGAATTTCGACTAGCCCAAGATTAGGGGTCCGTCTCGTTACTTCAGGATCAAACCAATGGCATTTGAATATGACAGGATTAAGAGGTTTGCAACCATGAAACGTGAGTTCGTATATTTCTTCAATTCTTCCATAATACTCGACCCCATCAAGGCCAGGCATAAAAACTCCGGTATTTGTGGTTCTTCGATTGGGCCAACTCTGCTCATGTCTCGTTGTGTGAAAGCGATATCCATTCACGTCATAACCGGTAAATGAGCTTACCCTATAGGCACAGCCATCGGCAACCTGTCTCAACTCGGCACTCATAGACGCATCGGTTTGGCCCTGCAAGCTCAAGCAGGAAAGTTCGTTATATTATTCGCCCGTACGAGCAACTTGTAATGTCAAACTAAGTACGAGCAACCGGTAAATGAGCTTACCCTATAGGCACGCTAGGAAGGTTGTCACCATAGTACGTTGTTGTGAAGTTTGACACCTCCTCCAAAATGTATGCCTCTGCAACGGAAGCCTCAATTTTGCATTTATTTTTACATTTAGTTCGATGAACCTTTAGACATCTCTCAATTGGATAGCACCAACGGCCCTGCACGGGCCCCCCATTCGTGCCTCATACGAGAGGTGCAAAATCAAATGCTGCATCGGATTGAAGAAGCCGGGTGGAAAGATCTTCTCCAACTTACAGAGCAACACAGGTGCCATTCTTTCCAAGTCTGCAATCACGGTCCGAGATAACTCCTTGGCACAAAGCTGGCGGAAGAAATTGCTCAACTCTGCCAGCACTAGCCAGACATGCTCAGGGACATAGCCTCGAACCATCACCGGAAGAAGCCGCTCAAGCCATATGTGGTAGTCATGACTCTTGAGCCCATTAATTCGCATAGTAGATAAGTTCACTCCCCTCCTCAGATTCGCTGCATACCCATCAGGGAACATTAACGTTTGGAACCATTCTAGTACTTCCCTCCTTTGGGGCCTGGTCAAGACGAATTCGGCCTTAGACTTTCTCCATGTCTTGCCGCCTCTAGGAGGCTTCATTTCTTGCTTTGGTCTATCGCATAACGTTGCCAAATCCACTCTAGCCTTAATGTTGTCCTTTGTCTTATCAGGAATGTCCATGATTGTTGCCCAAAGTGCCTCGGCGACATTCTTTTCAGTGTGCATTACATCAATGTTATGTGGAAGAAGAAGGTCATCAAAATAGGGGAGCCTCAACAAGCCCGACTTATGAGTCCATGCATGTTGCTCACCATATCCCACAAAACCACCTTCTTCTTGATTGACCTCGAGAGCATCTATCTGAGCACGAACCGCGGCACCGGTCATCATCTGCGGTGCAGGGTCTATAACTACGACACCTTTCGTAAAGTTCTTGATGTCTCGTCTGAATGCATGGTCAAGAGGGATGAATTGTCGATGTTTGTCGAACGAAGAATACTTGCCACCCTTCAGCAACCAAATGAACTTCAGAGCTGCCTTGCATACTGGGCATGGGAACTTCCCGTGAACACACCAGCCGCAGAATATCCCATATGCCGGGAAGTCATGCAGGGAGTAGTGGTACCAAACATGCATTTTGAAGTTTCTCTTTGTAGCTCGGTCGTATGTCCATACCCCTTCGTCCCAAGCACGGACCAATTCATCAATCACAGGCTCCATGAACACACCCATATTTTTCCCCGGGTGTTCAGGAATTATCAACGACAAGAATATGTTCTGTCGTTGGAAGAGGACGCCGGGGGGGGAGATTGAGGGGGATAACGAACACGGGCCAACAAGTGTATGGGGCGGCCATCATTCCATAAGGATTGAACCCATCTGTTGCCAGCGCAACACGTACATTACGAGCCTCTAGAGCTTTCTCACGATGAATCACATCAAAGTGGGTCCATGCTTCACCATCGGATGGATGTACCAGCTTCTCAGGATTGTATCGACGTCCATTTTTGTGCCATGTCATCTGTTTCACGGTTTCCTCGGTCATGTATAGCCGTTGGATCCTCGGTATGAACGGAAGGTACCGTAGGATTTTCACGGGGATCGCAAGCTGCCTCTTCTGACCATCACCAGAGTCTACCTCCAGGAACCTAGAGGATCCACACTTTGCACAGTACTTTGCTTCCGCGTGTTCTTTCCTAAATAGGATGCACCCCTTCGGACAAGCATGTATCTGCTCATATGGCATCTTAAGTGCACGAAGGAGTTTCTTTGACTCGTACATGCTCTTTGGCAGAATGTGACCCTCCGGAAGCATGCTGCCAAAAACTGTCAACATAGCATCGAAGGCGTCTCGACTCAAGCTAAATTGGGACTTCAAGGCCATTACGCGTCCAATGCCATCCAGTTGAGAAACCTTCGTCTGGCCGTGAAGGGGTTTCTGTGCCGCAGACAACATGTCGTAATACGCCTTTGCGGTTGCCTCTGGCTCCTCCTCCCTACGTCCTTCAGCGAAGTGTGCTTCATGATAGTCATTTAACATGTCTCCTACCCCGCCATCAGCATCATAATCCTCGACGCGTGGTCTCACGACCTCCTCTCTCATACGATCGGATTCACCGTGGTAGATCCACCGGGTATAGTCTGCCGTAAATCCAAACTTGCAAAGATGTTTACCCATGACCTCCTTTGTTTGTCGACGCGTGTTTGCACATCTGCTGCAGGGACACCAAGTGGCACGCGCTCCTTTAACCTTGGCAAATGCTAGTTCCAAGAAAGCATCGGTCTTCTCAATCCATTCATCGGACAACGAACCCTGACTTGAGCGGCCCGTGTACATCCACTCACGGTCATCCATCCTCTAACATATCAGGGAGTAATATAAGAATCAAATGCATCTACACGGTCTTTCTCCTATCTAATAGGTGAAGATAGGTCCTAATCCCACCCGAGGATGCGTAGATGAGGTTAGTTTCCATGCTCTACTCCTATCCGAGACAGAATTTCGGCAGCACCTCCCCGCTGTTCTCCAAATACACGTCCTGGCAGGGAGATTGTGTATCCGGAGAACAACAGGGAGATGCTGCCGAAACTCTGTCACGGATCGGAGTAGACCATGGAAACTAACCCCATCTACGCATCCTCGGGCTGTCCAAAAAACGTGGACAATTCGAAACAGATACGGTTATAGATATGCAAAGATCTGCATATTTCCAACTGTATCTCTTTCAAACGGGAGACGCCTAACTAGGTTACGCCTAACCAGAGAATAAACTGGGCCGACCAATCAGAAAATGGCATTCAACAAAGTGATATAGCAATAACAAAGTGATATACCAATCAGATATGGCATTCAACTCCCCCTCATTCTTTAGAACATTAACACATCAGTATAGCAATAGCATCTTTCATAAAATATAACCAAGTGATATATATGTCACTAAAACATCATAGACTAAAACATCACTAAATCGCACAACACAAACACAAGGAGATCCACAGAAACTAACACTGACAACTAACACATTTCACAGCTGACAGACCTAAACATAGATTATTCAATGACAATTACTAACACAAACTAATCACACCACATTTAACTACTACAAAGATCGCAACATCAACAAAGATGACAAATTGTAGGCACTGACTGTAATCAAACTACTGGTAACAAACGAATTGCAGTTCTTGAACAAATTAACATAGCACAATCACAAGCATCCATGACAGTTCATAATTCACCAACATTATTAACATGTTGGTGAACACAGACAAACTAACCTAGTGCCAACACAGACAATCTCACTCAGATCACAACTCACATGATCAAAACCAATGCCCATATCATCATGATCCATAAATCAACATAACATTTCACATCCACAATCACAGTGCATGAACCAACAATTTAACAGTGCACAAATTAACAAAGTACTGCACATTCACATATCTCATGCATCCATCACAGATATCAGATAATAATCCACTGGGCAATAGAAATTAACAAGCATTAAAAGTAATTCAGTAACACAGTAATTGAGAACAGCAATTAAAGAAGGGAAGAAAGATTGGAGCATGAACCGAGGGGAGGTGAAGAAGAATCACGGGTAGCCGAGGAGGTGGTGACGTCGAGGAGGGGCGTCGAGCGGCGGGCGGCCGCGGGGGAGGCGTCGGGCGGCGGCCGGCCGCAGGGGCGGGGGCAGTCGGGGGAGGCGTCGGGCGGCGGCTGGCCGTGGGGGTCGAAGCGGGCGGGCGCGGGCGCGGCGGCGGCCGTGCCGGGGCGCGCGAGGGTGGGGCGGCGGCGGGCGTGCGGGGCGCGCGGGGGCGGGGCGGGGTGGCGGCGGGCGTGCGGGGCGCGCGGGGGCGGGGCGGGCGCGGCGGCGGGTGTGCGGGGCGCGCGGGGGCGGGGCGGCGGCGGGCGTGCGGGGCGCGGGTGTTGCGTGTGTGAGCGCAGCCGCGGGGGAATTATTAATATTTTGTCGGGCACTCGGCAAACCCCTCCTCTTTGCCGAGTGCCGCCCACAATACACTCGGCAAACATCCTCCTTTGCCGAGTGTCGCCCACAAGACACTCGGCAAAGATTTTTTTTCATAAAACTTCCTTTCCTCTCTATCTTTTTCATAGCGTGTTTTACAAATTTGTTCGAATGTACTTCGAAAATGCCTTGTCAAATTCACTCAACAATGCATATTCGATGCTTCTACGAATATTAGACCATTATTTCATGCAGTTATAGCGCAAATTCAATTTATATCAAGTAAAATTCTATAATTGCAGTTGCAGTTTAAAAATTAAAATTATCAAATGGATCCGAAAAATTACCAAAATTTCACATGAAACAATCTCTGTTGTCTATTGCCTGTACAAAAAGTTTTGTAGTCAAACCACAATTCGACCGTCACTTTGACTCCAAATCTTACCGGATCCGTCTCAACTCTACGCTTCTTCTTCAGAATTGTTTCAGTTTGTAAGCATCGTACGTGACAACTTATGCGAAATCTTATCAATTTTTTACCACAGCCTCCACGTATAATATCATGACATCTTGACAAATCTCATGATTTTCAGACTTCGTTTGTGTCGTAGGGGTGGCCCCCACCTGAACCCAGCAGGCCTGGTAGGAAAACTATAAGGCCTAGAATAGGCCATGTGTAATGACATAACTGCCCCAGAGGGGGTAACCAGATGTGAGGATATAACTGTAAAAGCATTCCTCACGGATATATATATGAATACAAGCCATGGGGAGCCCCCCAGGCCATTACACTCGACATCATCACTCTCCACCACCATCTCTCTCTCTGTTTGGTCTGTAGCCACAACAGTTGGCGCCGTCCGTGGGGAGGGACGAAGACAAGCCTGAGGACCGAAGAAAAAGATGGCACCGAAAAAAGCTTCCTCAGCCGCGGCGAAGGGAAAGAAGGCGGCCGGGCCGGAGCGCCGTATGAGTACCAGAGCTTCGCCATCGCCAGCGGCGGACGCGGGTGGCGATGCAGGCGCGGTGGCCGAAGGCGTCGACGTTCGCGCGGCGACGACCAACCCCGCCGCCGGCGTTACAAGGACGGACCCCGCGGTCCAAGGCGTCGACGCGGGTCCAGCGACGACCAACCCCGCCGTCGGCGTTACAAGGACGGACCCCGCGGTCCAAGTGTCAACGCGGGTCCAGCGACAACCGACCCCGCCGGGGCAACGACAGCCGACCCCGCCGCCCCCACCGCAGCCCTCGCCGGCGAGGCGAACCGGGCGGCCCGAGGTAGCCACGACGGAGCGACCGGCAGCTCGGGACCCCGCGACGCGGTCGTCCCCGCGCCAACCCGCCCGTCGGAAGCACTGCCGACCCCGCCAGCACCGGGGATGGAAAGCGCCCTGCTGGCGGCTCTCAACGCGTTCCAGCGGGAGCTGGGGGACCTTCGCGGAGCCGTCAGAGACATACAAGAGGCTCGGAGTCAGCCGGCCGCGCCGGCAATCGCGTCTGAGCCCGCGCCGGAAAGGGCGGACAGTCGTGAAGCCCCCACGTCCAGCCGCGCGCCGCTGCGACGCGTGGATCCGGAATCCCCGCTCTCGGCGGGGTTGCAGCAGGCCGCATGGCCCGACGACTTCAAGTTCCCTAGCGCCATCGATTCGTATAAAGGCGACACGGACCCCCGTGAGTTCGTGCGAGTGTACGAAACCGCGATCGAAGCCGCGGGCGGAGATGACACCACGAAGGCAAAGGGACTCCCCCTCGCGCTACAAGGAGTGGCGCTCTCTTGGTTTTTTACAATAGAGCCGGGCTCCATCTACGCGTGGGAGCAGCTCCGTGTCCGCCTCCACAACAACTTCCAAGGAAACTACGTCGACCGGGTCGATGCGAACCAGCTCTTCGCCGTGAAGCAAAAACCCTCGGAGAAGCTCCGGGACTACTTCAAACGCTTCGCTAAGATTCGATGTCAAGTGAAGGACGTCAACGAGACCACCATCGTCAATGCAGCCATACAGGGCCTTCGTCTGGGCCCAATGGCCGAGTACAACGCGCGGAAGCCGATCAAGACGGTGGCAAAGCTCTTCGACAAGATGGAAGAATATGCCAGGGCGGAGGAAGATGCGCGGCGAAGGCAAGGGGACGACTCCGACACCAACCAGGCCGGAGCCTCGGCGAAGGCCGAAGATCCGCCGAAGGGGGGTTCTTCGAAGGGAAAACGTAAGCAAGAGTCGTCCAGGGACGCGCCCGACCGACGGGAGAACTCGCACAAGGAGTCGTCCGATCAGCCCAAGCGCGGCCAGCAGAGGTCGAGGCGAAACCGGTACGTCCTCGACGTCGAAGGCGGTTCCGACGAAGGTGCTTCAGCAGGCCGAGGCGGTCGGGGGCGTCGTGGCCGGGGGCGCGGCCGCGGCAGGGGCCGCGATGATAAGAGTCGTGGAGACTACGACGACCAGCAACAGGGACTGTGGTGCATAATCCACGGCCACGGCAGCCATGACACCCGCACCTGCACCTCTATCGCGGCGCTACGCGACAGCGTCGCTCGGGACAGGAACCCGGAGGCGCGCCCGCCGGCGGTGGCCCACGTCCAATTCCCATACGAGGCCCCCGTGCAGGCACAAGCGCAAGGGATGCCACCCCAAGAAGGCACCCTGCGGATCCAAGCCCACGTACAGCAGCCCCGGGAGGGCCCCCTGTCGTTGCAGGCCCCGGACGCAACCTACCGTAGGGTCATTAACGTCATATCTGGCGGTTCGGCGCTGGAGTTCGCCTCGGCACGGCAGCAGAAGGCCTACGCGCGAAGGCTGCATCACGTGGCGGCATACCCAGCGCAAGCATCGCCGGAATGGGCACACCATGCAGTTACATTCACACCCGACGATGCCCAGGGTGTGGACTTCCCTCATCAGGACCCCCTGGTCATCCGGGTCACCATCGCGGGATGCGACGTGGGGCGCGCCTTGGTGGACGGTGGTAGCTCTGCGAACGTATTGTTTGCGGCGGCCTTCGATCAGATGGGGATCCCTCGAAGCCGCCTGGGGCCCTCGGGAATCCCACTGCAGGGCTTCGGGGGGCAGCCCCTGAGGGCGCTGGGCCAAATCGGCCTTCAGGTCTCCTTCGGCCGCGATGACAACGTGCGGACCGAAGACGCCATCTTCGATGTGGTCGACCTCCCGTACCCCTACAATGCCATACTAGGCCGACCAATCCTCAACTCCTTCGGCGCGGTCCCACACCACGGCTACCTGTGCATGAAGATCCCGGGTCCCCGGACCATCATCACCGTCCGAGGCGACCAGGACATGGCCCGCCGCATTGAGCCAGGTACCAGGTGCCCGCGTCGCGAAGCCCAACGGCGCCCCTAGAGCTGGCGCCACCGAGCGGAGGTCCGTGGGGCCACTCACACGTACCTCGGAGGGCCCTACAGACGACCAGCGACTAGAGGCTTCGGCCGCACCAAGGGTAAACGGTAAATATATCTATCCTTTTCCTTTGTAGTGGCGCACCCGCGCAAACGGGGACGTAATGAAGAGCGCCGTTTGTCGCTAATCTTTCCTTATTACGCGCAAGTACGCGGTGAAGGCGCGCGCAGGCTTAGCCAACGCGCGCGTTCCCGCAGTATAAACAAAGACGCACGTTCGCGTGTGCACTCGCCGTAGCCAGGGGTACGGGACTGAGTATAAATCGAAGTCGCACGTTCGCGTGTGCACTCGCCGTAGCCAAAGGTGACGGGGCTGAGTATAAACAAAGACGCACGTTCGCGTGTGCACTCGCCGTAGCCAGGGGTACGGGACTGAGTATAAATCGAAGTCGCACGTTCGCGTGTGCACTCGCCGTAGCCAAAGGTGACGGGGCTGAGTATAAACAAAGACGCACGTTTGCGTGTGCACTCGCCGTAGCCAGGGGTACGGGACTGAGTATAAATCGAAGTCGCACGTTCGCGTGTGCACTCGCCGTAGCCAAAGGTGACGGGGCTGAGTATAAACAAAATACGCACCGGGGGGACGCCCCCGTGCGCGCGAGTCTCCGGACTATAAAGAAGACGTAGCGTCGAGCCTAGCTCCGCACGCAATAGTCCACGGACTCTAAATAAGACGTAGCGTCGAGCCTAGCTCCGCACGCGCAAGTCTCCGGACTATAAAGAAGACGTAGCGTCGAGCCTAGCTCCGCACGCAATAGTCCACGGACTCTAAATAAGACGTAGCGTCGAGCCTAGCTCCGCACGCGCAAGTCTCCGGACTATAAAGAAGACGTAGCGTCGAGCCTAGCTCCGCACGCGCAAGTCTCCGGACTATAAAGAAGACGTAGCGTCGAGCCTAGCTCCGCACGCAATAGTCCACGGACTCTAAATAAGACGTAGCGTCGAGCCTAGCTCCGCACGCGCGAGTCTCCGGACTATAAAGAAGACGTAGCGTCGAGCCTAGCTCCGCACGCAATAGTCCACGGACTCTAAATAAGACGTAGCGTCGAGCCTAGCTCCGCACGCGTGAGTCTCCGGACTATAAAGAAGACGTAGCGTCGAGCCTAGCTCCGCACGCAATAGTCCACGGACTCTAAATAAGACGTAGCGTCGAGCCTAGCTCCGCACGCGCGAGTCTTCGGACTATAAAGAAGACGGAGCGCTGAGGTCCGCCTCCGCACGCGCGAGTCCCCGGACTATAAGGCAAGGCAGACTGGGGAGGTCCGCCTTCGCCTACGTCAACCTTGGCGCAGCCACTTTGCGTAAAGTCCCGGGCAGTATACACTTCATAAAAAAAATCACATGTACAAAGGTCCGGCAGCACCCCGACCACTCTACGCCGCTACCCCGCGGGCTCGTCCTTAACACGCGCTAAAGTTGGGGCTTCGCTCGTAGAAGGCCGGCTCGCCCAGAAATTACGCGACTCTTCGACCCTTCGCCAGCGTCGAAGGCGCCGCCGGATTGAAAGGTCGGCTGCCCGAAGCTGGTCCCAGCAAGGAAGCTGCCCGGGATAGAGGCGAAAGTCAGCATGCAAGCAGGAGGTGCATACTTTATTAGCAAAGGCAAAGGACAATACAACGCACGCCTACACATGGGCGCCGCGGCATCAGACCTGCGGGTTCCCAGCGCCCTGCGGGTTCCCGGCGCCTTCGGAGGGCCCAGCACCTCCATCATCGTGTCGGGGGACCCCGTCCAGAAATTGGCCGAGGCTCCCCGTCCCGTAGAGCGTCTTCCGGAGCTCGATCCGTACAGCTTCCACCCCGACATGACCCCAAATCCGGTCGCAGAAGGGCCCAAGGGCACGGCGAGCAGAGCGGACGGCGCCGGACATTACACCGGCCCCGCCAGGCATCTCCAGCCGGGGGTCATTCAGCTCGGCGACATGCGTGCAGCCGCGGTGCTGCAGGAGCGCGCATACCAAGGAGGCCGAAGTGTACGCACAATGGGTGCCAAAGGACGTCGCGGCATCGCGCGCGACGGTGGCGGCCTCATCAATCCAGCGGACAGTCCGAGTCAACTCCTCTGGGCCAAAGCCGCGCTCCGGCACCTCGGTTACCAACCCTTGGAGATGGCTCTCCAGCGCCTGCACGGCGTCCCACGCAACCACCGAGGCCTCGTCCAGCGCCTGGTTGCGCTCCGCTAGAGTCAAGGAAAGCTCGCCTTTTTCCTTCTCTAGCACGGCGACCTGCGCCAGGAGCCCGTCACGCTCTGCCGTGAACCTCCGCTCCGCAGTCGCCGTGGCCGACTCCTGCGCCGAGGAAACCAGCCCCTCGGCGTGTGCCCTCGCTTCGGCACATTCCGCTTCTAGTTGGCGGATGCGGGCGTCTTGGGCAGCACGGGCACCAGAGGCTTCGCACAGCTCCTCCTCGGCGGCCCGCAGCCTATTCTCAAGCGTCTTTTGGCCGCGGGCATACGCCGTTTGCAGGGCCTGCCCCAACACAAGTGTCTACAAAAAGAAAACAAAGACTTAGCAAGCTCCGATAAGCCCAGGCGCGGTCGCAGGAAAGCTTACCCTCACCCCGGACACCTCGAAGGCGTCCTCTAGGTGCCCCGCCCCGTAAGCCTGCAGCACCTGCGGGTCGACGCTAGTGGCCGCGTCATGTACAATCCCGCGCCACGCCCTCAGCGTCTCCGGAGGCGGCACAAAGTCCGCGGCGCTAACATGCTCGGAGGCCCCGCGTTCCGTCGAGGGCTCCCCCTCCGGAATGAGCAACGCTGCGAACAGGCATACAAGTGAGCAATCCAAGGCATAAGAGCATACGCTAGGGTACGCTCAGCCACCTTACCTTCGGTAGCCGAAGGTGTGGTTCCGCCGCGGGCGGAAGGAAGGGTTCCGCCGCGGGGGGGAGCCTCCGTGTTCGGGGACGCCGGCGGCTGTCCCCGCGCGGTGGACGGCGTCGCCAGGGGGGCAGAAGGTGCATACGCTGCGGGGCCTCCGGCGCTTGCGCTGGCATCCCACAAGCTTCTAATGCCCGTGGCCACGACAAATCCCCGCGGTGTCCGGAGAAGCTCCGGCCGCACGCACGGCCGTTTAGACGGGGCAGCCTGCAGCGGCACAGCCCCTCCAGCCGCGGTTAGATCAGTCCCCGCCGCTGCCACGCCCGGCGGAGAAATTTCCATGGTGGCGGGAGCCGCAGGGACCACCTCGATTTCTGTCGCCATCGGTGAAGGCAGCACATCTTCATGTGCCCCCGCGGGAGGCGTCACCGGCACCACAGCGGCTATGGCCGAGAGCTCCACATTGGTATCGCTGGCCCGCTCGGGTTCCACCTCGCCGACTCCGGCAGGCGGTGAGGCCTCCCCCCTTCGGCCGCTCGCGGCAAGCCCGCCGTCAGGGGCGCTCGCCGAAGATACCCCGCCTTCGGCTTCTGCACCGCCCAAACCGGAGTCGGCATACCTCGCCGAGTCCGACTCCGCATCCGCAGTGCCCTCGGAAACGCTAGCGGCGGGGGCCCCGCCGCGCCCCCTTTTCCGAGACGGGGTCTTCCTCTTCTTCTTCTCCTTCGCCGCACCGTCGTCCGGAACGGCACGGTCCGGCACGGCAAGGCCCAGAACCTCGCACACGCGATTGATCCTCCCCAGACCCGCCTCGGCAACAGCCGCCGCACGCTGCTTGTGCTCCCGGCCGGTGTACGGCCCCAGGAACACGTGTGCGGCTTGCTCCGCCTCCTCCAAGGAAATCCCTGAAACAAGGGAGAAGGCTATCAGCATGCAGCGCATTCTGCGTTAGCCAAGGACAGATACGCGCGAGGCTTACGAAAATCGCCGGGCGCTGGCAGCGAGCAGACCCAGGGCGAGACATTGTCGTCTCGACGCCTTCCGGCGGCGAGACACCAGTCGCGGGCAAGCGGTGCCACGCCGTACATCACGAACTCTTCGGCGAGGTCGCGCATGTTGAAGCGGGCGGCCAGGCCTACGAGCCGTCGGACCCTCTGCTTGTCCTCATCGTCGAGCGTTCGGCCGGGCGAGGGCTTGAACGCGATAGGTCGGCCTGTGCACTCAAGGCCGCTCCCGCTCTCCACGCGGTGGTAGAACCACCGCTTCATCCAATAGGACTCCCACTTCCCGCGAGTCGAGTTCGCAGGGAAGAGCCTCTTGCACGATGGACGGAGGATAAAGGTGACGCTGCCAAAGCTCGACACCGCCCCGTTCTTCCGGTCCTTCGACTGGTGCCGTGCCTCGTGCAGGTAGGCAAACAGCGAGGCGCTGGGCCAACACGCTCCCGAGCGCAAGGCCCAGCTGTACACCGCCAGCCGGGCTACGGCATTCGGCGTCAGTTGTGCCAGCTCCAGCCCGAAGGTCCGCAGTATGTCGCCCACAACAGCCGCCGCCGAGATGCGGAGTCCCGCGTCGAAAAAGGCGACGAACACCACCGCCTCCGACCCCTCGGGATGCGGCTCCGCCTCGTCGGCGGCGGGCAGTCGAACCGCCTGGCGCTCGGACAACTTCCCGGCATGAAGAAGCCCCTGGATCGTCTTCTCAGTCACCAGCGAGGGGCCTAGCTCGCCGGAGAACGTGCCTCCCTCCTCTACCGCCAGTCGCTCCTTCTCAGCCGCCGCCGGGTCACGCTCTTCGAGCACGTATTTTACCTTCAACTCCGAGGGCCGTCGGCGAATGTCAGCGCCACCAACCATCTGGCCGCGCTTGCCACTCGACGCCATCGCTTTCCGCGAAAAGATTGCAGCGGTGAGCTTGCCACGAAAGTCTTGAAGCTGGACCGGGCAGGCGAGAGGGCATAAAGGTGCGTAAAGGCGAGGGGGCGCTGTTACGGGGGGGCTATTTCAAGCCGCCCCGCCCGCACCGCTGTTATCCAAGCGTCGCAGCGATCTGCGTGCCGGAGGCAACCGCAGCGGTGTAAAGGCCCGCCCTGTGCGATCCCCCCGTAGCGGAACGCGAAGGGTCGCGACGGTCCGCATCGGGGCACGACCGCAGCTGTACAAGCACCCGTTCAGCGCACGCGCCATTCACTGCCCGCCCCGTGTCCGCCTGGCCTAGGGAACAGGCGAGCAGCTGCAAACACGCAACCGTCCACATCCCGCCGCCCACCGGTCATAGGCCGCCACGCGCCCTGGGCGCATCGGGTCGCGGGGTACGGGAACCTAACCCTGGCAGACCAGGAGCCGGCGTGGTTCACGGAACCTTTACAGCGCAAGACCATATTGCAAGACCCCAAGTCACCACCCGCGAGGCGGTGTTCGCGGTGCGCGCACGTCTACTTCGACTAGGCGGCAGCTTCGCGGTCACCCGTTCGAAGGGTAGGGGACGGAGCGCGTGCCTCTACTTCGACATAGGCGTTCGCTGCGCTGTCAAGCGCGCGCGTCTACTTCGACTAGGTGGCAGCTTCGCGGCCACCCGTTCGAAGGGTAGGGGACGGAGCGCGCGCCTCTACTTCGACTTAGGCGTTCGCTGCGCTGTCAAGCGCGCGCGTCTACCTCGACTAGGCGGCAGCTTCGCGGTCACCCGTTCGAAGGGTAGGGGACGGAGCGCGCGCCTCTACTTCGACTTAGGCGTTCGCTGCGCTGTCAAGCGCGCGCGTCTACTTCGACTAGGCGGCAGCTTCGCGGCCACCCGTTCGAAGGGTAGGGGACGGAGCGCGCGCCTCTACTTCGACTTAGGCGTTCGCCGCGCTGTCAAGCGCGCGTCTACTTCGACTAGGCGGCAGCTTCGCGGCCACCCGTTCGAAGGGTAGGGGACGGAGCGCGTGCCTCTATTTCGACTTAGGCGTTCGCTGCGCTGTCAAGCGCGCGCGTCTACGTCGACTAGGCGGCAGCTTCGCGGCCACCCGTTCGAAGGGTAGGGGACGGAGCGCGCGCCTCTACTTCGACTTAGGCGTTCGCTGCGCTGTCAAGCGCGCGCGTCTACCTCGACTAGACGGCAGCTTCGCGGCCACCCGTTCGAAGGGTAGGGGACGGAGCGCGCGCCTCTACTTCGACTTAGGCGTTCGCTGCGCTGTCAAGCGCGCGCGTCTACCTCGACTAGGCGGCAGCTTCGCGGCCACCCGTTCGAAGGGTAGGGGACGGAGCGCGCGCCTCTACTTCGACTTAGGCGTTCGCTGCGCTGTCAAGCGCGCGCGTCTACCTCGACTAGGCGGCAGCTTCGCGGCCACCCGTTCGAAGGGTAGGGGACGGAGCGCGCGCCTCTACTTCGACTTAGGCGTTCGCTGCGCTGTCAAGCGCGCGCGTCTACCTCGACTAGGCGGCAGCTTCGCGGCCACCCGTTCGAAGGGTAGGGGACGGAGCGCGCGCCTCTACTTCGACTTAGGCGTTCGCTGCGCTCTCAAGCGCGCGCGTCTACTTCGACTAGGCGGCAGCTTCGCGGCCACCCGTTCGAAGGGTAGGGGACGGAGCGCGCGCCTCTACTTCGACCTAGGCGTTCGCTGCGCTGTCAAGCGCGCGCGTCTACGTCGACTAGGCGGCAGCTTCGCGGCCACCCGTTCGAAGGGTAGGGGACGGAGCGCGCGCGCCTCTACTTCGACTTAGGCGTTCGCTGCGCTTTCAAGCACGCGCGTCTACCTCGACTAGGCGGCAGCTTCGCGGCCACCCGTTCGAAGGGTAGGGGACGGAGCGCGCGCCCCTACTTCGACTTAGGCGTTCGCTGCGCTGTCAAGCGCGCGCGTCTACATCGACTAGGCGGCAGCTTCGCGGCCACCCGTTCGAAGGGTAGGGGACGGAGCGCGCGCCTCTACTTCGACTTAGGCGGTCGCTGCGCTGTCAAGCGCGCGCGTCTACCTCGACTAGGCGGCAGCTTCGCGGCCACCCGTTCGAAGGGTAGGGGACGGAGCGCGCGCCTCTACTTCGACTTAGGCGGTCGCTGCGCTGTCAAGCGCGCGCGTCTACTTCGACTAGGCGGCAGCTTCGCGGCCACCCGTTCGAAGGGTAGGGGACGGAGCGCGCGCCTCTACTTCGACTCAGGTGTTCGCTGCGCTGTCAAGCGCGCGCGTCTACTTCGACTAGGCGGCAGCTTCGCGGCCACCCGTTCGAAGGGTAGGGATGGAGCGAGCTCGAAGATCGGAGAACAGCACATACGACCACCATAGCTCGAACAAGCAAAGGTCACAATCGCGGCAGGAGCAGACATGATCTCGTAAGCAGATATGCGCTGCCACACCGGCATAGGCTCGTTCGCGCGAGCAGAGCGTATGGATGACCGCATATCTGTCTACGAGAGCAAGTCAGGCCTTGCCATTTTCTCGCCGTCGTCCACGGAAGTGCGGTGCGGGATCGGGAAGTGCGGCTGGCTATCGGTAACCAACGCTGGTTAAGCTCCCACGAAAAATAGGCCTCCTTCTGTGCATCAACATCCCCCAAGCCGCTCAGCGTCACCAACGAATGTTGATGCACGGCAGAGGCCCATTTTAGGGGAGCAGCTTCTGTCACAACGCAAGCAGGAGCAACGCCTCACCAGCACCATATATATACCCCAGTCAGCAGGAGAGCCAACCGGCGGAAGGCCAACCGGCAGAGGCCCAGTTGCCGGATGCCCGCCGCCGTATTAATAGTCACGACGCCTTAACACCCGCACCATGCCAAGCACGCTGCACCACGTGGACGTCCGGAAGACCGAGCGTCGCAGCAGCGCCCACTCCTCCTTCGGCTACAGCGCAGCTCCGGAAGTTCGGAAAAGTTTCACAGGCCGCGGGGACGGAGGGGGCCAAAGGACTCGACAACATGGCTTCGGCCTTGTGAAAGCCCTTTACCATGAGAGGCTCCTGTCGTAGGGGTGGCCCCCACCTGAACCCAGCAGGCCTGGTAGGAAAACTATAAGGCCTAGAATAGGCCATGTGTAATGATATAACTGCCCCAGAGGGGGTAACCAGATGTGAGGATATAACTGTAAAAGCATTCCTCACGGATATATATATGAATACAAGCCATGGGGAGCCCCCCAGGCCATTACACTCGACATCATCACTCTCCACCACCATCTCTCTCTCTCTGTTTGGTCTGTAGCCACAACAGTTTGCTTTTTAAAAAATTTAAAAACCATTCGGCCACACGTTTGTGGTCGTGTTTCCTGAACAAGATGTTCAAAATTCCTTTTCATTTAACAGGTAAGGCCTCAAACCGGGCTGAATAACATGAATATCATTTTTCTACTCATTTTTTCCTATTATTTGAATCACTTGCAGTTCAAATTTGACTTGATTCAAAAAATTGCTTGAAATGCAATTAATTAATTAAGTATACCAAACAAATACAAAATATACCAAATTTTAACATGGAGTACCATATTTTGTATGTGGAGAGTAGAAAAAGTTTGAAGGGTAGGAGAGGAAAAGGTTTTCATTTCTTTGCCGAGTGCCGCAAACAAAACACTCGGCAAAGAGCTCTTTGCCGAGTGTCAGCTCCAGACACTCGGCAAAGGTCTAACGGCGGCGGCTGACCTCTAACGGACGGCGGTTGGTGCCGAGTGTTTTATTTTTGCCGAGTGTTTTCTTGTCAGCACTCGGCAAAGAGCTTCTTTTGCCGAGTGTCATGGTAAAAACACTCAGCAAAGATATTTTGTGCCGAGTGTATTATTTTCGCCGAGTGTCCCCATGGAGGCACTCGGCAAAGTGGTGATTTACCGAGTGTCCGATATATTGCACTCGGCAAAGATTCAGACACTCGGCATATAGCAGCTTTCCGGTAGTGTATAGCAAAAGTTAAAAGTTGTTTTTAAAAGCCATAAAGAACAGATCCATAGTACGTGTTCCAATGCAATTTATATTTTTTTTGTATAGGTAGTGCGATTTATAAGTTGTTCTTGCATTTTAGAAGAACTCTAGCTTATCCCACATATATTCACTATAGTTGATTAAAATCACATATCTTCTGAATTTACCAAGTCGCACGCTCTTGCTCAGAGGATTTTGGTAGATGTGATTAGGATAGAGACGATATCTATCTAGGTATAAACAAGGGGCATGTTGCACCGACCCCTTGACTCTGGAGCGATAATCTGTTGCTGTGTAATCACGTACTTTGCTTATCCGAAAAAAAAGAAACATATAAGTACTTTGCTGAGTTGGGGACTAAGGCCCTGTTTGGCCTGCGCCAAAGCTCGCCGAGCCGCAGCAGCGGCTGCGCCAAAACTGTGGCGCAGAATTTGCTCGCCAGACGTTCGGCGAGTTGAGGCAGCGAAATTGAACTATGGGACCATGGCCACGCCGCGGCACGCCGCAAGTGAGGTCGCGAACCAAACACATGCCAAAATTGTGGCGCAGAAGATGCGGCGCGGTGCGGCACGGTGTGGACGCGAACCAAACACGCCCTAATTCACTGCAGGCAGCTTTCTTTCACGTGGAAATGGATAAACTAATACCTCTTCCATTGAGAAAGATCGTTCAATTCTTCAGAAAGAAGAAGTCGTTTAGTTCGTTGCAGTCATCTACTCATCACTACACTCCAGCAGTACACTTCAAGGAAACTTACTTGAAATAACTTGGTCAATCAGTCAATAATAATATGGGTACCAGATAGATATTTCGCCGAGGCTCATGTAATTCTTACCCTCAATTGCTCTGATAATTGACCCTCTGATGCAATCCACCTAGGAAGTACGATGGCATCATTCTGTCGACATGGTTTGACCAATATCGGTTGTCTGTCAACACTATTGGTGTATTTATTACTTGCAGGCTGCAGCATGTAATGAAGGGTTGACATATTTGCTTTTCTGATTCCCAGTGCACCGTATCTCCAATTATAGTATTTCTTCGCGCCACGGAACCAAGGTTTTTAAAGTCGGATGCAGAAATTTACCGGGGGACCGAAAGAGCCGATATTTCCAATTTTTGGCTAATTTTGGTCAAAACTTTTAAATCAAAATTTAATTTTTTAGGTTTAAACGAAAAAAATCAGTTTCCAGGTGGTTTCAATCCAGGACCTGTGATATCCAAGGCCAAACGCTTACCACCACGCCATGCAGTCACATGAGTTTGGGTGGTTACAAATTTTCTTTATATTTGATAAAAAGCATTCAAAAACAAAAAAATTCTAGCATCACCCAACTTTACCAGGGAGCGATAGATCCGATTTTCTCGAAAATCAAAAGATTTTCAGCCAATCTTTGAAACCCTACATGAAACTAACTCGGTCAGATGGCATTAGGCCATATAACGCTTGATTTCTATGTTTTGTTCGTCCATATATAGGGCATTGCTTCGAAATAGCTATATATAGAGCTGGGAGTTAGGCCGTGCTTTTTTGGGCTAGCTTGAAGTACGGCCGGCCCGGCACAGCCCAAACACGGCCCAGCCCGACACGTGGCAGGCCGTGCCGGTACGGCACGAACGGTGGGCTGGGCCAGACCTGGAAAACCAGCCCATTAGACGACACGGCACAGCACGACGAATCGTGCCGTGCTCGGGCCCGCACGGCACGGGAAGCACGACGGGCCAAAAACTATTTAAAATTGATTTCTTAACTATTGTAAGTTACGATTCGTCGTGCCGTGCTCGGGCCCGCACGGCACGGGAAGCACGACGGGCCAAAAACTATTTAAAATTGATTTCTTAACTATTGTAAGTTACACTCATGACTCTCCTGTCTATATACTTTGTCTTATCATATATTCCCAGGCATCAAAATGGAGTAGCGTGTTACAATGTCCATGAGGGTACGTATCATGCATAAATATACTGGTTTGGCTCTACAAGCGGTGACTCTTATACATATGCATGGGTTTCAGAGCTTTTAGCATATTTAGCACTGTTTATAACTGTATTTATAAAATAGCTATATATCCAGTGTATTAATAAGAATAGCATTTTTGTCGCCTAGTGGTCGGGCGGCAACGCCGGTGGCCTGACGCGTAAGCGCTATCGCCCCGCGAGCGAACAACAGGCTACCTGCTATCCTGTGGCCAGACGGCAGGCAGCCTGCCGTCCCACCACCAGATAGTAGGTGATTAAACCAGCTTAATTATATGCCCTAATTTATTTTTTTACTTACTGTTTGTTTGAATTTTTAAATATAGCAAATGAGTTCAAAAAATTGCAAAATTTTATATGCAATCTTATGATAGAACGTACTTAACTATGTTTTTTTCGTAATTTTATCTATTGTGAATGTTGCTAAAAAAATATATGATTTTGATATTAGTAGGAGTTGTTACATATAGCAAATGAGCTCCAAAAATTATAAAATTTTATGGAAAGCCTCTCGACATAGTCATAGTAATTATAAATTTTTTGGAAATTTTATGTGTTCTAAATTTACCACATTAATTTACATTACTTTAGTCGTAAAATTAGCGATGCTCAGGCATCTTTTACAGTGCCCGACCTCTATCTTTCGCACATATGTCGGCCCATTGCTGATATCTTTTCTTTCCCGCTGCGGCCTTCGCACAATTGTCACTCTATCCGTGTCGTCCCCTATTGTGCGATCCCTCATCCGTACTAATATCATTATGTCCGTGCCTCCCCCTTGCTCGCTCACTCGTCTGCACATTTGTCAGTGTTACCATACTGTCCCCCTCGCCTGAAGTGCTACTCATCGATAAGAAGTCCTTAATTTGCGGGGTAAGCGCACCGGGTTCCCTTTTCGCTCGGTCATAAATACGAACCTCTCACAGTTCATCATCGTTTCATCTCAGTTGCTCATTGCAGAAGCTCATTCTCGCGGTCGTCGCTCAAAATTAAGAGTGCGTAGCTCATAATTTTGACAAGGCAGTGCATAGCTTATTAAGGACGCGGCAGGAGGACACGATAGTGCTGATTGCTTCTCCCGAATGGCAAGTAATTTTTTATCGCATGCTTTCAACGTTATTCATGTAGTCCTAGTTAATTAGTATTATTTAGTTAGTCATAATTAATATAGTTTGTATTACGAAGTAAGTAGGTCGTAGTAATTTAGACATAGTTTTTACTATTTTTGTGTACATATAGTACCTATAATTTATTATTGTATGGAAGTTTATAATTAAGCAGTCGTAATTATTGTAGTGGTAATTAGTTAGGGTTAAGTAATGAGTTAGTGCTAAGTAATTAAGTACTAAGGATGACGGTAATGAATCACTTGTAATTTTTGCGGACAGGTAATCAAATTGTCGGTAATTAATGAATTATTCATATCTAGATACACACATATAATCATTGTCTTGTATTATTTTACTGTCATTATCGATCTTCACACTAATATTTTATCTATCCTATTTGTTGTAAGGTACTCTCAAAATTAAATATGCATAGCAAATTATTTTGAGAAATCGGTGCATAACTCATTAAGAATGCAGTAGGAGAACACGACAGTGCTGATTGCTTCTCCTGAAAGGTAAGTAATTTTTTATCACATACTTTCGATGTTATTTCCGTAGTCTTAGTTAATTAATGTTATTTAGTTAGTCGTACTTAATGTAGTTTTTATTATTCGTACTTAAGGTAATTAATGAATTATTTGTATATAATTACACGCATGTAATCACTAACTTGTATAATTTTACTATCGTTATCAATCTTTACACTAATATTTGGCCTATCCCATTTGTTGGAAGGTATGGCTGTATCGGAACTTCTCGAACAGTTCTATGATGAGAACTACCGGTGTCACTTATGGATGACGGGTGACGCAGCTGGCCCTTCGTCCTTGAAGCTACGGGGAGGGAGGGATCATTAAGAGCTAGATGAGTGCTACGTTTCAATCCTGCGGGCCACGGGCTTGTTGCCCTTTGTGAGGCTGGTCTCCATCATATGCCAGTTCACCAACGACGGCAGCCTACTCACGGCACTAGTGGATAGGTGGAGGCCCGAGATGCACACATTCCACTTTCAGTGAGGTGAGATTACAATCACTCTGCAGGACGTGTCATCCTTGATCGGTCTCCCTTTCTAGGGTGATGTACTTGTTCCAGCCCCTGTACCAGCGGACTGGAAGGAGAGGCTGACAGACCGGATCGACCTGCCTATTCCGAAGAGTGCTCGTGGTGTCCCCCATGCTTGACTGAAGAATTTCATTGTGCCCGTAGGATGCATCACTCAAAGTCGTTAGAACGCACCTTGTTGCGTACATTATTTAGCTCTTTGGTTAGAGCATGTTTCTAGCCACACACGGTGATATTTGCAACATTGATTTCATCCGCCTCGCCGAATTTTTTGTTGACGCGGAGTTTGGGGTGATGCCTTAGTATAGCTAGGGATCGGTCGTCCTATGCATGACATATCGAAGGTTGTGTGACACTTACCAGCGCGGCACTGCTAATAACCCTAACCTATGCATCTGCTACGTGCTACTGCAGCTATGAAGTTGGGAGCACTTCCTTGTTAGACGTCCGACCATCGTGACGCCAGTGCATCCATTCGCGCATTCTCATCGACTTGATAGATAGGCCCACTATGGGGTTACGGTGGACTGGTGCCCGTCTGTGCTGGGCTAAGAGCAGACCGTCGAGGTGCTACTTGCTATAGCACAACGAGTTTGAGTCATTGCACGACAATGACATCATCTAGGGTTCATGGACTGTCGACTTCATGGAGCATGTATCGTCGTACAGGCTGTCCCTACAATGCCTGCAGGACACGACGCTATGGGCGATGACACAACATCTGGTATTCTCGTACATGGTGGAGGCTTACGCACTGCAGCGTGTAATGCGACAGTTCAATTTCCACCAGGTCATGCCTCCTCCGGACGGTAGGTTCCTACCGCGAGTCGTACACTGGTGAGTCAAACTCCATCCGAGTAATGTTTACACTTTATATGTCTTACTCTGTAACATTGATGATTATGGAAATATAGGTAATCGAGGGTGGGTCAACATGGTACGGACTAGTGGCCAATGCAACATGAGTAGACAACAGCATGGATGGATAGGGCGCACCTGGATATCGTCATGGAGCAACGTCCATATAACATCCGGATGTACGGCGAGTAATAGTGGTACGTACTCTGGTCACGTGGCAGACTCATCGTTCGTCCACCAGATCACCTGAGCAGATCACGCACGATGATAGTCTACAACGTTCGATCTATTGCCACAACATAAGACAGTTGCAATTTCTGATCGTTTCATTTACGAATTTTATACTGGTCGTTACTGAACTAGTTTTGTATATCACTTTAGTTGGAGCGGGCACAGCGCATCGCAAGCATGTCCGAGACTACCCTCACCTGCCCAGACACACCACCGGCCGTGCAGAATACTTTAAAGTATATCCTAAAGCAGACAAAAAAATAGTGCACAACCTGAGCTGCGCCTGTTTGACAGATCATGCCATGCACATCGGGCACCCAGTAGGGACAACCTTGCTCACCTGTCAGGTCATCACGACCTAGCGAGTCCGGCTGGCCATCGCAATCTACTGAGTCTTCCTGGCATCATAATACTAGCCGCCGATCATCCGCGGGCCATACCAACGAGGAGGTAACTTATGTACAAACCTACGTTTTGTTTTCCTGTTAGGTCTTACATTCTGCTAACATCGTGGCATTCCCCACCATAGGTCCATCGTCGATATGCGTCACTTTTGGCGTCCACACCACCTACTTAGAGTAACGCTCCCCGTCGTTCATCTTCGCTGCACATCCGAGAGGTACGAGATTCATAGTGTACATCTGGAATATTTATTGTAACTAACATCGTTTCATCTTGCAGCCTGCAATTCAACGTAGGGGTGACGTTGAGTCCACCAATGACGACACAGGCCTCCTGGATGCTTGCAAAGAGTGGTACACAGCACCAGGGTTTGCAGCGTATGCAAGGCAGAGCTCAGCGTTCACACCATATATAGGGTTTAGAGACTTCGATGGGCAGAGTTCCTCCGGCTTTGTTGCCACGTCATACGGTAAGATGAGAGTTCCTTCACACCACGAGGGGGATTTCTAGAGTCATTTATTCACGACATTATTGCTGGTGGCTTGCAACTCGGCATGTCTCAGCTAAAGGACATCGACCCTTACTGGACCCAACCTATTGTACCTGAGCCTACTGGACCACCACCGGCCACTGAGTTAACGGAACAGACTCCATACCTCCTTCGAACCGAGACACAACCTCCGGACCAGCTGATATACCCTATAGGACATGCTCATGCTCAACGGAAGACAAGGCTACGCACGAGGAGGCAGACGCGGCAAGTAGATAATAGTGGCTTAGATGAGTAAGCCATATCACATCCTATGTGATATGTTTTTTTGTACTATTACATGTACTTTTACAAATGTTCATAATATATAAAATTCTCAAAAAAATAGAGGTCGGACACTGCAAAAGATGCTTAAGCATCGCTAATTTCATGATTTAATTAACATGAATTTAATTGTGAGCACATAAAATTTCCAAAAAATTACAAAATTACTATGACTATGTTGGAAGGCTTTTCATAAAATTTCATAATTTTTGGCACTAATTTGCTATATGTGATAATTCCTACAAATATCATAATCATATAAATTTTTGAGCAATATTCACAGTGGATAAAATTATCAAAAAATTACATAGTTAAGCACGTTATTTTAGAAGGCTGCACATGAAATTTTATAATTTTTAGCTCATTTGCTATATTTATAAATTCAAACAAATTATAAGCAAAAAATAAATTAGGATAGGCAATTAAGCCGACTTAATCACCTGCCATCTGGCCATGAGGCAGCAAGCCCCTGCCGTCTAGTGGTGGAACGGCTATCCCCTCACGAGGATCCCCCGGTAGATGTGAGTGACTTAGGAGAGCATGTGAGCCTGCACCAATCGAGGTTCTTTCTGGGTCGCAGCTTAGTAGTGCCCCAGTACCCACGCAGGCATAGGTGAAGTCGACCCTCAAGGCCTTGGAAGCATGGGTCAGCAGGGCTCCTGATCGCCTTACCCTGTCGGGGCACCGACACCCTGCCCTGACGAAGGCCATGCGAGGCTGTACTGGTAGGCACCGACCGAGAGTGGGACGTGGCGACGACATAGGTGGTGTTATAGTTGGTGTGGCGGGCAGCGTGTGGGGCCTTTCTGAACTTGCATTCATTATGTACATATTTGATTTCGTAGTTATTATGGCATAATTGTGTATGGATTCTCTCGCGCATCATAATGTTACTTACTTCGTACTTACAATTGTTACAATCTCAATCATCCTCCCAAAATTCTTTGGAAATTTGTCGCACTACAACAATGTACGACGATCATAAAATGCTATTGCATTGCGAGTCAAATAGATTTCGTAACCTTAAGAATCTACAAAAATCACGAACGGACTAACCGACATTGTCTGTCTTTTTTAAAAAAAATATAGCAACCTACAAACAAGATTTGCTCAATTGATTACCTACAAGAATTGTCATTTACTCTCTCACAATTATTTTCATCAGATTAATAAAATAATATTATTATTATTTTAAATCACTCAACCATTAGTCAACTTGGACAAGTCGCTTAACTCGGTTAGGCAAGGGCTAGTCGCCCAACCGTTAGGCAACTAGCCCAAATCGCCTAACCGCAGAGCAATATATAGCCAAAACTGCAAAAAAAAACGCAGGTATAATACTATAATTCAAAATAAAAATTTAATTATTTAAAAAATTTCATGAAAGAACCCATGCTTGACACTTGGAAGGGGATATGGATGGGAATACAACCAAGGCACAGGGAAGCCGCATCCGAAATAGGCTTGGTTCTAAATAACTTCTGGCTTTTAGCTTTTAGAAGTTGGCTTTTGAGTGGAATGGTTTCTCAAGTTGATTTTTATAATTTGTTGGTAGGAGTCATTATAGGAGCCGTTTTGCATGGAGTGGCTTCTCAAGACGAGTGTCCTTTACTCTCTCCCAATCTTTCTCGTAATTAACTAAAAGTTAAAAACTACAGCAAAAATTCAAAAACCACAGCTTTTTTGAATAGGGTTATTGGATGTCAACTTTTCCCGAGCCCTGCTCCAAACTGCTTTTAAGCCTTCGGCTTCCGGCTTCACTTCAAACGCTTCGGCTTCTTAATTTTATTTTTTTCGCTTTTTTTTATTATTTTGTATTGTCTTAAAAGGTATAGTGATGTTTTTAATTATTTTTTACTAAAAATACCTAACAGACGTTATATTGTACTTGCGGCTAAAAACCAAGCTTCGAAGTTCTTTGGGGCTGCACTGTAACATCCTTCTAACAACGTTTGTCCATCAAAGAACCGTGGGCCCCACGACGACGCGTCCAATGTCCAGACCTCTGAGCCTACTGCTCGTGGAAGTACACCTCTCGAGAGCAATCTTTTTCTCGCAGATATGTTTCGATCCGCTAGATTGAAATAAACTAATTTATAGTTAAAATTTTATTGTAGTTAATTAAAATTATACTATAACTGATGATAGCTTATTTAACGTAATTAAAAATTTTAAAAATAGAAAAATAGAAAATAAAGTTAGCTCATCATAGACAATATAAATGAATACGGAAAAAAAGAACCGGTAAAAAAAACTTAAAAAAGCTAAAAAATTAGAAAAAGATAAAATTTAGAAATAGTAAAATATAATTTAAAATCAGAATCTCAAACTGAAATGATCGGACCTAAACTACCTCTGAGCCTGCCTGGCACACTGCTGAGCCTGGCACACCGCCACATTTGTCTTTGCCTCTCCTTATTTGTAAGTTGCCCCGCGCTCTCGCCTCAGCACGCTTTGACTGCCCGTGCGGCAGAACGCTCCGGCAAGTCAAGTTATGATGCATCAACAGTTCAAAACACGCATATAAACACATGAGGAATACAACCGATATCAAGATTACGGGTAGCTTCCTTGGTGTAAGTTCTGGGCGTTTCAAGTGAAAAGTACGATTTAGCGAAAAATCTGTGAAAAATCAAATTTACAAGTTTTCAAAATTCCCTGCATCTATAATAGGTTTTTTATAGAATTTTTAGAAAATTGTGCTTTTGACATGTTGATGTCCTTTTACTTCATTTTTGTTAGACTTGTCTGCAGACTCTAATTCACTATATACTCTGGACATGAGAAAAGCTTTTGAATTGTGGTTGGTATGCGTTGCTTGTTTGGTATTGGCCTACTTTGGATCTGATATACATAGATGTGCCAACTGAAATCATAAGCCATAAATCAAAAAGAAGACTTCGAATCCTTCCCAAAAGCTTCAGCAGGTTTTATTCTATTCTAACCTGACTGACTTTTGTCCTGTGAAAAATGTTGTACCACTCTACTATGGTTATGACTTCCAAAATGTAAACAAACAATTTGTCCTTCTACTCTTAAAATTTCCAAACACGAACTCGTCGATTTCTGGTAGCAAGGCCACTCAATGAGTCGATGCCCCAGCGATGAAAGAAGACACGGTGAGTGATCGCTTGCAAGTTGCAGCGATGAAAGAAGACACGGTGTGGCGCTATAACGCTATTAGCCACAAGTTGCGTAGACCCTCCCTCCAATGCAGATCCTCGCATGTTTCTATCAATCTCTCACTCAGTTTCTGTCTTTGTATAGTCGCTGCCCTTTTTAATCTTAATCTTCCTGGTCCTTTCGTACCACGAGGTCTGCTACAGCTAGTTCTCACAACGTGCAAATGGGCGATGAGGCGATGGCTTTCGTACCTCAACCCGCCGAGCCGGAGGTGGTCGGTGGCCGCGCCGTCGAGCTTGGCACCCTTGACCACCTGCAGCACCGCTTCCTCGACGCTGGTGGCATCCTCGTGCTCGGCGGCTGGCTCGTCTTCACCTACTCGTTCGGCAACCCCGCCGCGAACACCGAGCGCGTCCTCACCGGCTTCGTCCTTCTGCTTCTCGGCGTGTTCCTCATCTTGCTATCGCCAGTGGCGAACCAGTTCCTTGGTGCAGCGCGGGCGGGCGCCGCACTGGCTAACGCCGTCGTGAACTACTTCTTCACGCCGGCGAACTAGCTTTAATTTTGTTGTTGGATTAATTGGACTTGGGCCATTTTAATTTAGCAATTAATCAAATGAAATTCTTAGGCCCACTATTAATGCTATGTGCAAAAACTGTTTAGTCTCATATGGAGAATTGAATGAGAGTTATACCACTTTAAAAGGTGGAACGAGGTAACCCCCTTGTGAAATTGAAGAGAACCAATACACGCGCGCGCGCTCGCTCGCCTCGCCTCGCCACGTCGAGCCGAGCCGAGCGTGTGCGCGTGCGTGCGCACGCGCACGCGCAGGCGTGTCGGGTGCGGGCGCGTTTTTCTATATCTATTCGAAAATCGAAACGCACTGACTCGCTGGCAGTAACGGTGCAGTTACTAGTGGTTTATAGCTGCGGTTACTTTCGAGTAATGACTACAGTTACTGGTCTCTTCATTTTTGCTGTTACAAGAGAACAGAGCATAAGAAGGCTCTCCTCTCCATACGAAAAAGATATACGAACGAACAATACTCTCTCTGTTTTTGTTGCTGCTCTCTGCAATCTCCGGTCCAGAACCTTGCGCGCACAAGTTTCTGGGCGAGTAGGCCTCCGGAACTTCGTCTGTTTGTGTACCTGCACGGGTAGGCGGGCGATCAAGTTTTTGGGGAGCGCATCAGCGCGACTACTCAATCTGCGACGTCTACTTCCTGGTGGTGAACCGTTCGTGGGACTGCACTGCGAACATCTTCCTGCATCAAGCTTCGTCCTGCATCACGCCTCGATCGACTACATCGAATAGGCCATCATGTCGGCTGATGGTAACGGCGCCTCCGGTGTCTCCGGCACTGGCCCCGCCCGAGGGTATACACTGAAAACTTTTCTGGTGTATTTGTTTCTGTGCGCTATGAATATGTTAATAGATGTTTCTGTTAGCTTGTTCGTTAGCGAATATGAATACATCGTTGATAGATCACTCATGCATGTTTATGTCATGTTTTATATGCTGAATTTCTGAATTAAAATATGCCGAAAATTGACTAGTCCAACATTTGTGAGGTTAGGTATGTACGCCTCGCGATGCATAGTCATTGATCTGTGTGTGCATGAAATGCTCTGTTCTCACTGTGTTTTCGTCTTCGTCTTGGTTTCAATTTTATGTCCCTATGAGTGTTGCGCGGTTGTGCTTGTTCTGTGTCTGTAGTTATACACCCATACTTTTATCATTCTACACTACGTACGTATCTGAAAATGTTTACAACTTACAAGCTATGACACGACAGATTACCGATGGTGAGTTCGTGAATTTGATAAACTAGTGTAGTTCCAGCCTTCTAGTTACTCTCGGCCTGCCCGTTCCTATAGTCTTCCTAGTACCGAGTCCTCGTCTGAAACATAGGAATTCCTGCAGATTTTTGTGGGTATTAAATTTTTTCTTGTGAAATTCATTCAAAATTTATGTGAAATTCCTGCATTTGAAGCCTGGATACGACAGTATTTGTAGAGAGTTGCAGCTTGGCTGGAACGTGACGTGCTTAGTACTACTGTTTTGAAAATGTCGCGCTGATTACGCACGATAGACTACAAGGAAACACGAGTTCGGGAGGGGTTGGTTCTACGGCATGTTTGTAATGCCCTTATTTCTAGGACATTTGTAATCCTATAATTGGTTAGAACTATTCAGTTACGAAGTATTATATAAGAGTAAGCACTATAATAATACATACTTACAACAAAAGAGCTAAACTTTTATTACAAAAGCATGATTTAACAACTAAGTTTTGACACAGCTGGCATGTAAGCCCAAAATTATTTTACATTACAAAGGAAGGGTCACATAGGCATACTTGAGCGAGACTAAGACCTAAAAACTGCTAATCGTCGATGAAGTAGTGCTCTTCTGGATCTTCATCAACAACTTGTTCATCGACGTCCCATTGATCTTCTGTTTATCGTTTAACAAATAATAAATACAACCGTACCCAACAAATCATAAGAGTAAATCCTACTTTATCTAATTGCAAGGATGGGAATATACTAGTTTTATTAATGAGAGTGTGGATACAATTTTATTTGCAAATATTTGTAAACTGGAAATCATAAACAAAACTTCTTAAGATTAGGTAGTTTCAACACTCGATTAATTAGCTTACTCAGATTAAAACATAAAGAAAACTACTTATGCCTTTTTGTTAAAATCACCCCATTAAAACAGCTTTATTTACCAAAAGCACGGGGTATTCGAATAACATTGATTTCACTCTGCAGAACTATCCAACTTTATCTACAAGATTTTACAAACTCCTAATGTCATGCAATAGACACAATTCAGCTTGCACATGACTAAGTTGAGAAAATAAGGATTTTCATTGCTCATCCCTTTAAGTATTCTTTACCCAATAGATCTACTCAGACCCAATTATACACTGGCTAAACCTAAATACTTATGCCCGTCCTAAGTGAAATCTACCGTTGTTAAGTATGGTTTTACCATTCCGCATACCAACCCTCTTCATCTTTACTCCTACCTCCTGTAGAGATTCAATCGAGTTGAGAACAGCTACTAGAGCAGAGTTGACAAGCTAACACTTGTGGTTGAGCGATCACTGTGTCCTTTACTCAGCATAAGGTTCTCATCTTTACTTTTCATCATGAGGCAGCCATCCACAATCCAGATCCTCAGTGCTCTACGACACTGCCACCCATCTACTCAAGCCTCCTCCTTAGGGTAAGGTCGTGGATTCCAACCATCTAGAATCTTTCCACGATACATTCTTACCCTAGAATAGTTTTAAATACATCTACCGGCAAAATGCCATGTCACTTAGTAGTATCGAAGTTTTGGATGAACTATTCTACAATTATTTATACAGTACTTAAATAGTACTAAGGTTGTTAAGGTGAATATGGTCTCAAATTAAACATGGTATTTTTGGTGGTAGGATATAACTAATTTACATATCATTTCAAATATTTATTTTAATCAAATAACGTTGTGCAAATAACAATAATGCAAATACTGTAATTAAATAACTTAGATTCCATGGGATTCAACATGATAAAAAACTTGCAACTTCCCTTGCTACTCTATGAACTCAATTACCTTGTACATTTTGTACACTATATAGTCGTAAAAGAGTTCACGACCATGAGTTAGTCGTAGAAAGACTTATGACTATATCGTCGTAGAAGAGCTTACGACCATGACTTAGTCGTAGAAAGATTTACAACTATATGGTCGTATAAGAACTTATGACCATGAAGTAGTCGTAAAAAGACTTACGACTATATGGTCGTAGAAGAGCTTACGACCATGAGATAATTATAGAAAGACTTACGACTATATGGTCGTAGAAGAACTTACGACCATAAGGTAGTCGTAGAAAAACTTACGACTATATGGTCGTAGAAGAGGTTACGACCATAAGGTAGTTGCAGAAAGACTTACGACTATACGATTATAGAAGAACTTACAACCATAAGATAGTCGTAGAAAGACTTACGACTTTGTGGTCGTAGAAGAGTTTACGATCATGAGATAATCGTAAAAAGGCTTACGACTACTTTATAGGTCTTTCCCTTATCATAAGGGATATATCTGGAGGATATAGTGACGTAATAATATGAGGATTACTCTATCTTCGTCAGGTTTATTTAAGTTAGAAGTCATTTAGAACACGTCAACTTCTAATTTCGGTTTATTTTGACTTTTTAGGGTGTTTTTTGCTTATTTATTTGTATTGTCTGTGACAATATAATATTTCTTTATTTTTTATTTTTCCTAAAAAAACTAACAATCGATATAATGTAAATTTAATCAAAAGCTACCGTTAAAAGCTTAATTGGTAAGCAGTTAGGCCAGTCTCAGTGGGGGTTTCATGGAGTTTCATGGGCATTAAATACGCTGACATGGCACTGTATTCATGAAGAGAGAGATGATAAAAGTTTCATGGGAGTAGAGAGAGTTTCATAGGGATGAAACTCTTCTGCACTGTTTCCAAAATATAAGTGTGTTGGAAACTGGGACATGAAACCTCCACTGAGACTGGCCTTAAAGCGGGGAAGGGGTACATAAGCTGCGGTGAAGGCCGGCGTCCGAGGACGGGTTGGCAAGATGAGGTAAAAACAAGAATGCTTCAGAAGCAGATTGCAATGTGGCTTGGCGTCCGGAGATGCGGTAAGCGTCGCTGTCGACGCATAGTATCATGATTCATGAGCTGCGGCAGAGTGGAAAAACTAAACGCGGCTGCCCTGTTCCGCTTCTTCTGTTCCCTCCATATTATCATCTACGCAGCATGTATCTGGTTTTTTTATTACTTAACTGATATACTCCACGTCTCAGAACAGGAAGCTCCATCGGAAAAAACTAGCGTTATCCGTCCAGATCGGACACTCGCTTGCTTATAACTGTCAGCGACTGCCTCCCTCCCATTTACCTCCAACGCTCCATAGCCCCCAGACCAAGCAGCCACACTGCACCAATGCCCGAGGAGCGAGAAGAGATGCCTAATTACCTGCAGGAGCAGCTCCAGCTCGACGTGCCGGCCATCGTCCCTGCGCACCGTTTCCGCCTCCAGCAGCTCTTCCTCGACGCCGGCCGCGCGCTCATGTTGTGTGGAGCACTCGCCGCCTCCTCAACCGTGGGGAACCCCGCGGCCGACGCCACGCACGCCTTCCTCGGCTTCCTCCTCTGGATTCTTGGCGTGACCCTCCTGACGCTCATGCCCGTGGCATGCCAGTTCCCACCAGCCGCATGGATCGGCGTCTCCTTGGCGAGCGCCGTCCTCAAGTATTTCTTCGCGCCATGGAACTAGCTCGGTCGGATCGCATCGGATCGGGCCATGGCACGCTTAATTTGTTTGTTTCTGTTCGTCAATAAGAGTATTGCTATTGTGTATCGTTCTGTCTGTCCTGGCTTGCTATGTCTCTCCGTTTGTACTGGTGTAGTAATAGCCATTAAAGATATGTACGTAGTTGAACTTAGATATTCTATATGCCATGGTGATGCGCTGGTTAAATCAAATAAAATGGTATACTATATGGTGCAATATCATCTCCGCACGCTTGCGCTCTGTTCTTAGTTTTGTGAAATCAAGCTTGGCGCGGCAACATATTCTGAAGGTACAGGCTATGTTATGGCTGTGATCCTCAGCAACAGCCCACAGCCCACAGGTGCTAGACTCGGGCCGAACTCTTGCTCACCTGTAGGCCATGCACATCCTCGAAGCCTTTTAGCTGGGCCTGTGCGTCTCTGCTCAAATTCCACTGCTCCGCTCATTCTGAACTTAGGTGCGACCCGGCTTGAATTTATCGTGAAACAAGCCCGGTAAAGCTAAGCCCAGAAAATTACCAGTTCTGCAAACCAGCAAACGGAAAAAAGACGAGCAAAGAGCGACGCGCAAAGCCATGGGATCTCAGAGTAGTACTGCCATACCTAGCACTTTTGATTTTGATCAATCAAACGTTGTGATCTTTAACAATTAATATTTTTTCTACATATTTAGTTTGGTTCTATTAAAATAATATCGTTAGATTTATCATAACAGATATCTTTTATAACACTATACTTTTATAACATTTTGTAAATATATTAGTATGAAACTAATGTCCAAAACTTACCTTTAGAAACCGTAAAAAGTCAAGAATGCCAAATATTATAAAACAGAGGAGTATAAATAGGATTATAGGAGTACTATTACTATACCATCTGTGTAATATTCCATAGAGGGCCCCGTATTGGCTGCTAAATTAATGTGGTCTTGAATTGGTCTGCTGGATCGACAGCTCGTATTGGCTGCTAAACCAACGACCACTTGTTAGATCCGAGGAGCTGAGTGGTCTGTATTTTCTAGGCAAAGTCGGCCACGATATAGCTACATGTAATACTTCTCCATGGCCGTGCTTCTTTTGCTCTTCAGGTCAACCCGTCGAGTCGTCTCCGCGGCAGACGGCACCTAGCAATGAAGCCCGCCGTGCATCCGCCGTCGCCACCGTGCGTGTGCTGCCTTCTTCTTGTTTAGGCCCCGCGCACGCATGACGCCAATCATGTACGTCGTTCCTCCTTGTTTTGCATTGGGTTTTGAGATTTTGATGTGCGTTTCAGGGTGTTCTTTCTTCAGCTTTGAAAAGATTGCGATATTTTACGTCTGATGTTTTGCGTGCAGAGTTTTCATTTCCCATGTGCATGAGTGCATCGCATCGTCTATTCGCGTTCACTAAATTTCACCTCGCCGTTAATTTCTGAGGTCCTTCGCTGGACCTCGGTTGGATATGGTGTTCTAGCTCCATACTTTGCCCTTAACCTCGTTTTGCATTTCGGTGTATATTGTAGAGATTTTCTTAATTTGTTTTACGTAGTATATTGTAGATTCATTCCAGCTTCCTCTCTCAAACTCCATCGGGATCGGATCTCGACCGTCCGCACTTTAGATCCAACGGTTACATGGAGTTGAACATATTAAATATAAAAATAATTTTCTCTAGGCATGAGCCGACTCAGAAACAGAGGATACCTCAATCTCGAAAAAGTAAAAAGAAGAGAGAGAGAGAGAGAGAGAGAGAGAGAGAGAGAGGGGAAAGACTAATAAAACTTAAAAACCCAAACACATCCATAAGTTGTATTTCTTTTCAATTTGCACTTTTTATCATATTTTTATTATTTTGCCCTTTGTAAATTAAGTTAGCGTGTAAATACTCCCACCTAGGCCGCCATGTTAGTACTATTTCTCATAGTTTTAATTATCGTTGTCACTTGTTTCCATAATATTAGTACCTATTTAAACGATTTTAATAATTTAAGTGATTTGGGTATATGTAATACATAATTTCAGCGCAATCAAACATACTAGAAGCTAATAAGTAGATGACTCCAGCTGGTATAGTTTCAGTACGGTCTGGCAAAAAAAGCTAGAGTTCGGTTTGCCACTAATTAACCACGTGATAATTGCAATAACAGGTCGTCTGAGCTCCAAAAAGTAGAAACAAACTGCAAAACTGCATTCTTACCTTAGTAAGGTAGCACACAAGTCACAGGTAGATTCTCTTTTAAAAACAAAAAGAGAAGTGTCCGGTCTTGGTCATATTAAAGTGGTGCTTGGTTGAACTGAATTATTGTGGCTTATGAATGAATTTCACTGTAGCTGATTAAAATTATATTGTAGCTGATGGTGACTTATTTAGCATAATTAAATTTAAAAAAATAAAAAATAGATTAGCCCAGCACATATAATACAAATGAATACGGAAAAAAAAAGAACTGGTAAAAAACTCAAAAAATCTAAAAAAATAAAAAAAGACAAAATTTAGGAATAGTAAAAGATAAGCTGAAAGCTAGAAGCCGAAGTTGAAACGAGCGGAGCCTAAAAGAAAGGAAAAGCCCAGAAAATTTAAAACAAAAACTATGTGGTGACTTACAGCCGAAGCATTCCAAAAAGAGAGAAATTAGTATCGCGCGAGAGGACTTGAAGGCCCGAGGGGGCAGTGAGAAACCCTAGAACGCAACCAAATCTAACCAACACGCTAGGCCGATGCAGGCGCCCCGTCCTAAACGCGAGAACCGCGACGAGCCCGCCGCCGCCGCCCTTCGGATGATCGAGCTCGAGGACCGCCGCCTTCGAGCCGGAGCTTTCTTGATGGCCGCGGGGTCCTGCGTGGTCCTCTATGTTGTAAGGTCTTACGACCTCCCAGGACCTTTTACGACCGGTTAGAGTCGTTTACGACCGGTGAGAATCAAGTACGATTGGTTCAGAGTACTTACGACCAATTCCGAACGCCTCAATCTCCTCCGATCGCATTTTCAACGTGGTCGTAAATTTACTGTAGCAATTTACGACCGCTCTGCGATATCGCTGCCGCTGCCTTCCTTCAGCCGCTCGAGATACCGTGATCGAAACCTTCTACGATCACGCAGTGATGCTGGCGATCACTGTTCACCGTGGTCGAACACCCGTACGACCACGTTCACTTCCTTCAACGTGGTCGGAGTCGCTTCCGACCACGTTCTGGCCTTCCCGGTGTAGTCGTAGCTCGTTACGACCACCTTTGACTCCTTACGACCACCTTCACCGTGGTCGTAGCCTTCCCTGCTGGAACTTTGCCGTGGTCGTAACTCCTCCCGATCACGCTTGCGGTGATCGTGAGTCCTTCCGACCACGCCTTGCACAATCACACGACAAAACAATGCTTTGTGTGTTTCCCTCTTTTTGGTATTTTCTCAATTGCTTGGTTCATCGAATACATGGCTCTAAGCCTCTTTTTATACCCGGCTGTCCTACTTCAACACGGGTTCTCAACACCTACTCCGACTCTGATTCTAATATGACTTCGACTAGGTTTCCACCTACGACTCTGAATTGCGGTTGCAATTCGACTTTGATTACACCTAAATTTTGCACATGACTCTAAAACAAGATTATTTACAACATTCTCTCCCTAATCTTGTTTTTCGACTTCGATCATGCCAATCTTCTTCTTCATCTCTGAAAACTTTATTCGCCCCAGCGACTTTGTCAATATGTCTGCTTTCTGTTCTTCGGTTCTGATATAGTTGATATCGATCTTTCCCTCTTCGACACAATCTCTGATATAATGATATCTTGTGTCTATGTGTTTGCTTCTATCATGTAGAACCGGATTCTTGCTCAGTGAAATAGCCGATTTGTTATCAACCCTGAGCGTTACCTTCTGAATTTCTTCATCTGACAATTCACTCAACAGTCGAGTGAGCCAGACCCCCTGACAAGATGCTGCGCTCGCTGCGATGTACTCGGCTTCACAGGAGGACAGAGCGACCACCTTTTGTTTCTGTGATTGCCAGCTGACCGGACTCTCCCCAAGCACAAACATTACGCCTGTCGTGCTTTTCCGATCGTCGACATCTCCCGCCATGTCGCTATCACTGTAGCCCGTCAGCTGCAACGACTTTCCACCTCCTCTCTTGTACTGAATCCCGAGATTCAAAGTACCTTTGATGTATCTCAGGATGTGTTTCACGGCATTCATATGCTCCTGAGTCGGTTTCTCCATGAAACGACTTACGTATCCGACCGCAAACAAGATGTCTGGTCGGGTGTGCACCAGATACCGTAGACTTCCGACAATGCTCCTATAAGTCGTGGCATCAACTGGTGATCCTGGGCCTGTCTTGCTCAACTTCAGATGATTCTCCATTGGGGTTTGACATGGATTGCACTCTTCCATACCCGACTTCTCCAGAATCTTTCGAGCATATCCCGACTGACAAAGTGTTATGCCGTTGTCGGTTTGATTTACTTCAATGCCGAGGTAGTAGCACAGAAGTCCCAAATCGGTCATTTTGAACAGCCTCTTCATCTCTTCTTTAAACCTCATAATCTCCTTCGAACTCGATCCAGTAATGATCAAGTCGTCCACGTAAACGCCCACGATTAGTCTGTTCTTCGCATCTCCCCTCGTGTACACAGCATGTTCAGAGTTGCTTCTTCTGAACCCGAGTGCCGTTAGACTTTTGTCGAGTTTCAAGTTCCATGCACGTGGTGCTTGCTTGAGCCCATAGAGAGCTTTGTTCAACTTCAAGACTTTCTCAGCTTGCTTTCTGGACTGAAAACCCGGCGGTTGAGAGACATATACCTCCTCTTCGATGTCTCCATTCAAAAACGCCGTTTTCACATCCATGTGGTGAATCTCCCATCCACCGTTTGCTGCCAACGCAAGAAGTAGTCGTATAGTCTCCATACGAGCTACTGGGGCAAAGACTTCTTCGTAGTCGATGCCTTGTTTTTGAACATACCCTTTCGCCACAAGTCGTGCTTTGTGTTTTACGACTTCTCCCTTGGAATCCTTCTTTACCTTGAAGATCCACTTTAAACCGATTGCTCGATGACCCTTTGGCAAATCGGTGAGTTCCCATGTGTCATTCTCTTCAATCGACTTCAGCTCTTCCTGCATAGCTGCTCTCCAGTATGTATCTCCCTTTGCTTCTTCATAGCTTCCAGGTTCTTCTGCAGTCGTGTAAAGCAGTAGCTCTTCAGACTGCACTGGTTCAGTTTGTGCATAAATCTCACTTATGCTTCTCATCTTCGGTATTCTATCGCTCGAATCTTCTTCATCAGACTCTTCTTCATTTGGTGAGACTTCCTGATCATCAGCACCGGTCGAATTTTGGCTTTGAGATGTGGTCGTAGCTTCTTCCGTATTGTCAGCATCGACTTCTTCGACTTCGAAGGTTACCCACTTCGACATGTCTTTCTCAATGTCCTCGTGTTCTTCCCACTCCCAATGTTTGTTCTCTTCGAAGACCACGTCTCTGCTCACATGAATCTTCTTTTCGACCGGATCATAGCACCTGTACGCCTTGGTGCCTGGTTCCGAGCCAAGATAAATCATCCGTCTGCTCCGGTCGTCTAGCTTCTTGAGATAAGTGGATGGCTTCACATGGGCTAAGCATCCGAAGACCCTTAGGTGCTCGACATTGGGTTTTCTTCCCGACCACTGTTCATATGGAGTGACTCCATCCAGTGATCGCGTGGTCGCACGATTTAGCAGATAGACAGCATGTCGTACTGCTTCTGCCCAAAATCTCCCGGGCAGGAATCGGCTCTTCAATAGACTTCGTGCCGTTTCGACCACGGTCCGGTTTCTTCTTTCTACGACTCCGTTTTGTTGAGGTGAATACGGAGCCGTGAAGAGTCTTGCAATACCCTTCTCTTCACAAATCGAGTCGAACTCTTTCGCGAGGAATTCTCCTCCTCGATCTGACCTGACCGACTTCACCTTTTTTTCGACTTCATTTTTGACAAGAGTTATGAACTTCTGAAAGTTCGTCTTTGCCTCATCTTTGCTTTTCTGCATGTACACCCACATGGCTCTTGAATAGTCATCCACGATCAACATGAAGTATTGATTCCCGGCATCTGTACGAGGTGTGATTGGTCCGCACAGATCTACGTGAACCAGTTCGAGTGGTTGTGAAGCTCTGAAACTCGTCTGCTGTGGAAAACCGCTACGAGTTTGTTTCGCCACCAGACAGCCTTCGCAGACTTGCTCCGGGTGGTCGATTGTCGGTAATCCGACCACCATCTCTTTTCCCGCCATCGTGTTGAGACTCTGGAAATTCAGATGTCCGAATCTTGCGTGCCATAGCCAGGCCGCATTATCGGTTGTAGTCTTCATACACTTCGGCTTGCATGCTTCAATATGAATTTTGTACAGACGGTTTACCGTTCTCTGTACTTTCATCAGCAGTCGCTCAGTGTGGTCGTACATCTTCAGATAGGTGTCTTTGAGTTCAATCCGACAACCTTCTTCAGTCAATTGTCCAAGGCTTATAATGTTGCTTCGTAGACTTGGAATGTAGTATACATTCGACAATCTCCTCTGGCTTCCATCCTTGCACTGCATCAGGATCGTGCCTCTCCCTTTTATCTGAATGGTCGAGCCGTCTCCGAACTGTACTCTTCCAAGCACATTCTTATTTAATTCGTAAAACATCGAGTACGTACCCGTCATGTGGTTGCTGGCTCCGTTGTCGAGATACCAGTCTGCCGTCCGCTCTTGAGTCTGCTCTCCTTTCTCCAACAGACTCGGAAACACTTTCTCCTCGTTTAATAGAACCATTGTCGGTTCGTCTGCAGTGCAGAGCGACAACAGCAATGTCGGCTCTTTGTGCTCATCCGTTTGAGCCAGGTTTGCTTCCTCTACTTTCTTCTTACTCCGGCAATTCGCAGCATAGTGACCATACTTCTTGCAGTTATGGCACTGGATGTGGCTCCGACATTCGGCTGCGTAGTGCCCAAACTTCTCGCACGTGTAGCACTGGACATCAGACTTGTCGGTCTGACGGTCGCCGCCTCCACGACCACCTCCTCGACCACTTCGTCCACGACCTCTGTGATCGAAGCCTCGACCTCGTCCATGAGATGCACCGCGGCCGGTCGATGTGCCACGACCACGACCACGACCGCCCCTTGATGTCGATTCTCCTCGGTTCTTCGTGTCTTCCTTTACAAACAATGCTTGTTGGTTGTAAGGCCCTTGTCCTTCATTGTCGGCTTGATAACTCTTCAGAAGCTGCTCGTGTGCTTTGAGCGCTCCAGTTACCTCCTCAACCTTCATCTTCGAGAGGTCTTGCGAGTACGTGAGTGTAGTTACGACCGAGAGAAACTTCTCTGGTAGTACTCGTAGATACTTCTTCACCGCCACCTCGTCTTTCAAGTCATCGCCGAGAGATTTGATCTCGTTTACGACTTCGTTAAACTTCCCAGAGAACTCCTCCACAGTCTGGTTCTTTCCCATCTTCAATGATTCAAACTCACTCCTCAATGTTTGAAGTCGAACTTCCTTCACTCGATCTACTCCTTGGTGCATTATCTGCAGAGTAGTCCAGACGTCTTTCGCCGTCTCCTTGCCGACTAGCTGCCGCATCATCGAGTCGGGCACAGCTTGATAGATCGCTGCCATCGCCATCTTGTCGAGACGATCATCGAGGACCTTGTCCTTCTCCTTCGGTTCAACCGGGCCCCAGACGCCCTGTGCGATCATGTTGACCTTCATCTTCATCGCCCAGACCGGATAGTTGTCCGAACTGAGGATCGGGTACTGCAGCGACACGCTCTGCTTCGCCGTGTCAGCCATGTTTAACCACGGCTCTGATACCAACTGTTGTAAGGTCTTACGACCTCCCAGGACCTTTTACGACCGGTTAGAGTCGTTTACGACCGGTGAGAATCAAGTACGATTGGTTCAGAGTACTTACGACCAATTCCGAACGCCTCAATCTCCTCCGATCGCATTTTCAACGTGGTCGTAAATTTACTGTAGCAATTTACGACCGCTCTGCGATATCGCTGCCGCTGCCTTCCTTCAGCCGCTCGAGATACCGTGATCGAAACCTTCTACGATCACGCAGTGATGCTGGCGATCACTGTTCACCGTGGTCGAACACCCGTACGACCACGTTCACTTCCTTCAACGTGGTCGGAGTCGCTTCCGACCACGTTCTGGCCTTCCCGGTGTAGTCGTAGCTCGTTACGACCACCTTTGACTCCTTACGACCACCTTCACCGTGGTCGTAGCCTTCCCTGCTGGAACTTTGCCGTGGTCGTAACTCCTCCCGATCACGCTTGTGGTGATCGTGAGTCCTTCCGACCACGCCTTGCACAATCACACGACAAAACAATGCTTTGTGTGTTTCCCTCTTTTTGGTATTTTCTCAATTGCTTGGTTCATCGAATACATGGCTCTAAGCCTCTTTTTATACCCGGCTGTCCTACTTCAACACGGGTTCTCAACACCTACTCCGACTCTGATTCTAATATGACTTCGACTAGGTTTCCACCTACGACTCTGAATTGCGGTTGCAATTCGACTTTGATTACACCTAAATTTTGCACATGACTCTAAAACAAGATTATTTACAACACTCTACTGCTCCATGCTTAACCGCTCCGCCAACGCCGAACACCTCCTCGCGGGATTCTTCCTGTTCACTGCCGGCGCAGCGCTCGCGCTGCTCACGCTCGGCGGCGCCGGGAGGGCCGCAGCTCGCATGGAGGAAGTCCTCAGGGGTTTCTTTTAGGTTTCTCTTCATTTCTGATGCTTTTGTTGCGCGCTAGAGACTAGCACCTTGTAGCTTGGCCTTGTGTATGTGTGATTAATTATGTGCGATTTCAGTTACTTACTGAGATCGTTTTGGGGAATAAGCTTACTAAGATGTAATTAATCGATGTTGTTGTAATGGCAATTTTTTCCCTAATGGAATTATGAAATGTTTTGTGCGAATTTTCCGTTGATCTTCCCCGTAGTAGCTGGGGTCTGGGACTGAATGATCAAAATGGGATCATGCACTATGAGGGAATTGAGGCTGGGGGAATGAGTAGTTTTGTTTGTTACTTATCTTACCGAATGATGTCGTAATGCTTTTCTTGTTTTATATTAATCAAGCGAAGCAAAAATTATGTCCGAATTTCGGTTTGATCATCTTCTGTTGTTGAGGCACTGAAGTAATATCTCGTGTTTGTATGCCCCTAAAACAAGCACTTCCTTCTGCAGATTTTCGCACGGCAGATAGGGTGTGGCCGTGCAGGTTTGAAGTAGATGGGCTGGAGAAGGATGATTAATTATAACGCTTTTTTTTTTGCCTCGCAGGCTAATAAACCGGCCTCTGCGAAGACGGCGACCATGACATTGCAGATGGTCGGTCTAGGATTGTGCATGGAGGTGATCACTAGCCACATTGATCTCCCAAAGGACCAACCGTGTATGATCCTGCTACAAGTGAGTAACAATGCATGCCAATTTGCTGGTCATGTTGATTAAGCAAGGGTAAGACCGTGTAGCTACCTTACAAGCTCATTTCTCTCGATTGTCATAGAGGGTTGCTAGTACCCAAACATTTCTTAGTTTGGAACTACGAGTCTATATATGACTATAGATCATTGTACTAGTAGCTAGTACTACTATATATTATGAAAGCTTCAACTTGGTTGGTTTATTAGACGCTTCTTCTCCTTTTTTTCCCTCTCCTCCTCTCCTCTCTTCTCTTTTTTCCCTCTCCTCCTCTCCCCTCTTCTTCTCCTTTTTTTCCCTCTCCTCTCTTTTCTTTTATCCCCCTTTTCCCCTTCCTGTCTTGGGCAAAATGCGAAATGAGCGCAGACGCTTGGCCGGCCGCACGCCCAAGGGGTTATACCCTCTAGTCGCCTAATAGTTGAACGACTTGGCTACGTGTCGCTCAACTGTTAGGCGACATATGGTCAAAAATACAAAAAAATGAATAATATTATAATTCAGAATAAAAAAATTGATTATTAAAAAAATCCCATGCATCCTATAACTCAAACATACTACAAATCCACATAAAAGAGCTCGATCACAAGCAAGGATTCAAAAACTGGTTACGAAAAAATATCGGACCCTGACCGATACTGGTTACCGATTGGTTCCTACCGATGACCGGTTTTCTACTGGACGGTTTCAATTATCAAATTTAGACTCTAATTTTGAATTTGATCTATTGTCAGCCAGTTACCCGCTCAAATTACTAATATTCATTCAAATTCAAATTTCAAATTTAAAAATTAAAGGATTCCGGACCGGTATTTTTTGCCGGTCCAGCTGGTATGGTCGATTACCGCCGGTTACGTCGACATTTCTATCCTTGACTCCAGCTCGACGAAGAGAAAGAAGAGCGCATTACGCGTGAGTCCTCGTTTGCTCGTGGCGGCGGTTAAAATCCCCATCTAAACAGCTTCATTTTCTAGCTTCTTAATTTTTAGTTTTTTTATCTTTGTTTGGTTTTTTATTTTTATTTTTTTGTATTGTATACCATTTTTTATTTTTAAAATTTAATTATTTAAAAAACTAATAGTTGTTATTTTTAATTGCTACAGTGAAAAAACTAAAGCCAAAGGAGAGAGTGGGCACGCCTAAATTAAAGGACTCCTAAATTGCATCAGCGAATCTTATCCAACTTGGGCTGGGATCGCGGACCCCAAAGGCAGTGAGAGCAGAGAAGGAAAAATGGGATCTGAGCACCAGCAAAAGCGTATCTCTCTCTCCCAGGAGCTCCATCTCCTTTTCACCTACGACCCTACGCTCAAGAAGCACTTACTCCGTCCGTGTTTTGCCATCCGCCGTGGCTTCCTTGCTGAGGATCGATTTGCTTGTAGCTATCAATCGCTTGGTCTCCCATCATCACTGTTCAATTCGATCTGTCGAGATCACCATACAATTTGTTAAGGGTTTTTTTGCCTCCCTTTTCTTTTGCCCTATCTCCCCTAAGCTCGAGTACTTGCCTAATTTTGCTTCTGATCAGACAGTACGTGGGAAGAAGGGATAGCTGGCTACGTGATTAAGAGGGGCTTAGGACTCCGCGAAGCTGATCGATCGATTCAATGGTATGTGAGACTGATCTGAATTGTGTCAACCCAAGGCACAAACCTGCTTGCCCCTTTTCTTCCAACTTTCTCCTGTTTTTGATCGTGGAATCGAGCAGGCGACGGACATGGGGGACTTGGAGAAGGCCGTGGGTGCTGCTGCTCCAGCTCTGGCGACGGCCGGAGGTGAACAAAACACGCTGATTCCAGCAGATCTGCGCGTTCATCCGGTAAGAAGTCTACACTCCAACTTTTTTTTCCCCTAGTTCACTGCCTCACCTCTTTCTGCCTTTCCTCCTCCCTTTTTTGTTGCATGGCTCGATGGAGCTGGTTGTATGATTCCGCACATAGATCCCGATTCTACTTACGTACCCAAGGAGCCATGGATCGTAGATGCAGCCTAACCCTATTTTCCCTTTGATATTCCCCCCATCAGTTTAGCAAATCAATTAGTCGTACCTCATGATCCTCTCCCACCAATTATACCATGCATCCCCGTTACATAATCATCCTAGCTAGTGCTCTTGATTTGTTCTTTTGAGCTGGAAAAAGTGGGTTGTCTCTGGATAAATACTTGCTTCCTTTCTTTCCGTGAGAGAGCACTTGAACTTCAGTTTTTTACTCATCGACTTTCTTCAACAAAATGGAATAGTAACAACAACTATTATCCTCTTTCAATTCTTTTGGCAATTCAAGCTAGAAAATTTCACTACTCATCCTCAAAATTAAAAGCATATATTGTTTTCCCACTATTGTTTATGATTTTGGAAAAGGGAACTACGACTCGCTGAGTTTGTTAACATGAAATATTATTAGAGCGTACCTTCAGAAAAATGTATCAGTAGAGCATACTTATATATGCACCGCTGCTAGACGTGTTTATATTGTACTTGTGGATGCGTGGGTCGTAAGACGACAGAGCTGAATTTGAATACGGACTAGATGTGAAGTACACCTTATTTTCTTGCTATTTTCTTGTAGTACACATATCAAACAAGTTTTATGTCCTTGTTGTTGATGGCCTATTTGTGGAAGGAAATTCTTCATGCTTGCACGTACGGTCCCTTGTTTAAAGAGTGAACTAAGTACTCATATTTCCAATTCCTTTAATTCGCTAATAGTGGAACACATATCTGTTTGTGCTAAATGTACTTCACTTATAATTTGTAATGCTCCCAGTGTTTAGAAACTCTAATATCCTTGCCGGTCACTCATGTGTGCTGAACTTGAGAAAGAAGCTTTAAAATCAAATTAAGGTCTTGTGAGGAAAATTAAGAATTTTTTCGTCATGTTAGCAAAATCATATTCGCAAACTTTATCCAAACAAATGCATGGATTGGTTTTGGATGTATACTACTTCGTGAAACGGGCAAAGGAATTTAATTAATCATATCAACCGCATCCGTTAAGCGCTAAAAGTAGTGATCAAGTTTGGACAGGTGCGTATTTTTCTAGTTTTTGGTAGGGGAGCTAGTACTTTCCATAGTTAATAGTATAGCCCTTGTATCATCATTGTAGTCGTCATTTGATCTAATCATCGGTCTGGTCGTCATCACGTTCAATCACGATGACACCGGTGTGACAAGCTAAGTATCATACGTCAAACATCATTGTGTGTGACAGCGCGAATATTTAACTAGTCTTGTTTATCATGGCGTAAGTGACAAACACGTCCTTTAGGTTGGATCTTTGTGGACATTCTTTTGTACAAACGGACACGTTTCATTTGCAGATACTAAAACATGATATTTCTGACTGTATATTTTATATTTTCCTTCCAATGTTCATGCATGATAAAGTACAAGTGTGTGTATATATATGTGTATATATATGTGTACGTATATATGTGTGTGTATATATATATATATACATATATATATATATATATATATATATATATATATATATATATATATATATATATATATGTATGTATGTATGTATGTATGTATGTATGTATGTATGTATGTATGTATAGATACGTGTGTATATGTCTGTGTGTACGCATGCATGTATAGAATGTATGTATGTATATATAATCTGTACTATTATAATCTAATCCACAAAATAGATGGTATAGATTTGTTTCTCGATTAATGAGATACTTTCTAGGAATTTTACTTTTTTTTATGTAAAACGGTTTTTGTAAGATTTTTTAAACCTCTAAAATGAAGAAGATATTCAAGTGAATATCATTAATTGTTTGTCGATATACACAGATAGATATATATATACACGCACACCTTTCATTCGCAGATACTATGTACTAACTAACGAAACATAGATTCTTTATGTTGACTTTATATTATATTTTCCTTCCTATGCCCATGCATGAGAAAGAATATATATGGATAACGCGTCGTTCTTGCTTTTCTGGCGTACACATACAAACAGATGGAAGGGGGTGCCATTAACAAGTTCGCTGCCAAGCTGAATCCTGACCCGCTGAAGTGGCCACTGTTGTTCTACTGCGTCATCGTCGTCTCAGTGTTGGCTCTGACCAACCATCTCTTCGTAGGCGGCAGCGGCCAACACGTCGTCCACAAGAACCAGCTCACAGTGATCCCCGTCTTCGTGGTGCTCCTGGCTGCTATCTGCCTCATGGTTCGCGCCGTGATCAAGCCGGCGACGTGAGCGAGTCGCGCGCCGGCCGCGTCACCGCCCAGAACAACCTTCAATGCAAATCCAACATCGATCATACGACGTCCTCGCGGCCGATGTTATCTTACTTGAACATAAGTACTGTATGCTCGCTAATAAATTCCCAGGATATGTGACCTCCAGAGCTCCTGGCTCTTTCCTCTGTTTGCACGTACTACGTACGCTTAAGAGAGATGATTAATTGCTTGGGATTTCAGTTGATTCTAAATATGTTTGATACAATGCATATAAATTGGATCGACAGGCGATAGTTGCCAAGTTGGTATTTTACCATCACTGCAAAGAATAAGATCAGTTGGAGTAGGATGGCGTTCCGGTGGAGATCAATCGAGCAGAAGCAGTTAAGTATGGTTGCTGTTTGCCAATTCGGTTATCATTTACTCACTATTATAGATTAGACAGCATCAAATAGCTTAGGTAGCAGAGTCTTGATTTTATTGATAACATATTCACATGTTCTCCTGATATCTGATTCTTAGTCAATCTATACGTGATCGCATATCGTTGAGTGACCGTATCACATATTCACATCTGCACGGTTACAGTCTTATACAATTAACGCCCCACACAATGCACTTGTATCAGTCAACCATTGAAATTTGGTAAGACTAAAACAGTACCACACGTACTCACGTAGTACGTGTTCCAGTGCAATTTATAATTTTTTTAGGCGAGGTGGTGCGATTTTATAAGTTGTTCTTGCATTTTATAAGAACTCGAGCTTACACCACATGTATTGACTATAGTTGATTAAAATCACAATCTTCTGAATTTACCAAGTCGGTCTAATTAATGAAGAATCTTGAGTTAATCACTTGACGTGATGCTCTTGCTCAGAGGATTTTGGTAGATGTGATAAGGATAGAGACGATATCTATCTAGGTATAAACATGGGGCAAGTTGCACCGACCCCTTGACTCTGAAGCGATAATCTGTTGTTGTAATCACCTGCTTTGCTGATCCGCAAGAAAAGGAAACATGTAAGTTACTATGCTGGGTTCGGGACTAATTCACTCCAGGCAGCTTTCTTTCACGTGGAAATGGATAAACTAATACCTCTTCCATTGAGAAAGATCGTTCAATTCTTCAGAAAGAAAGAAGTCGTTTAGTTCATTGCAGTCATCTACTCATCTCTACACTTCAGTAGTACTTCCAAGGAAACTATACTTGAAATAACTTGGTCAATCAGTCAATAATATAGGTACCAGATAGATACTTCGCCGAGGCTCCGATCGGAACATATAAAATTTTCCTGACTTTTATAGAAATTGAACTATTTTCTACCTAGTGTCTTTCTACGTTTCAAATGAGTCCCGAATTAGCTCGTAAAAATAAAGCCGCTAACGTCGGTCGCTGCTGAACTACGTATGCCTTCTTACTGTTTAGACAAGAAATTTAAACACATACGTACGCAGCAGTCAAGATGACCGAAAATGCTGCAGCAGATGAGCAGGGACATTCAGCTGGACGGCCGTTAGTTTCAGAGATACAGCGCTGATTACCTGATGACAGCAGGGCCCACACGACGACCCAGAAGCAGCCGGCCGCCTTTGCTGACGACCTTTACACTGTACTGTAGGACAGTACACCTCCGGATTAAGGTCGTTGTAATGATACTATAGAAGCCGTTAGTTTTTTTAGAGCATTTAATTAAAAAATAAAATAAAGAGGGAAAATAAAAAACACCGATACTTACTAAAAGCTAAAAGACAGAAGTACGATGGCATGCATCATTCTGTCGACGGCATGCATCATTCTGTCGACATGGTTTCGAGCAAATCTCAGTTGTCTGTCAACAGTAATGATGTATTAATTATTTGCAGCATTTAATGAAGCGTTGAAATATTTGCTTTGCGCATTCCCAGTGCACCGTATCTTCAATTATAGTATTTCTTGGCGCCATGGAAGTAGAGTCGAACCCAGCTTAGAAGTGGTGATGAGGAAGTTCCTACAAAACCTTTTTCTCAATCGAAGAGGTGATGAGGAAGTTCCTACAAAACCTTTTTCTCAATCGGTTTTTTCTTAATCGGCTAGTGATTCAAAAATACAAGTTGAAGTGCCATCAAGACCAATTACACAAACACATGCCAAACAATTACAAGATCAGGTGAAATTGCCAGGTGCAAGATGGTACCTAGAGAAAGGGTATGTACACAAAAGTTTTAATCCTTGCGTTGTTCCTATAATTCTTGTTCCTAAGAAAAATGGTACCTGGAGAATATGTGTTGATTATTATACTATTAACAACATCACTGTTAGATATCATCATCCTATCCCTAGGTTAGATAACATGCTTGTTGAACTTAGTGAAGCAACTGTATTCGCTAAAATTGATTTGAAAAGTGGCTACCATCAGATTAGGATGAAACTTGGTGATGAATGGAAGAATGCTTTTAAAACAAAATTTGGGTTATATGAATGGTTAGTAATGCCTTTTGGTTTAACTAATGCACCCAGTACATTTATGCGATTGATGAATCATGTTTTAAAAGTATTCATTGGCAAATTTATTACAATATACTTTGATGATATATTGATCTATAGCAAAATAATGGAAGAACACACTGATCATATTAGACAAGTACTAGAAATACTTAGAAGTGAGAAATTACATGCTAATCTTGACAAATGCACCTTTAGTACTGAAAAAGTTGTGTTCTTAGGCTATATTGTTTCCAGACAAGGCATTGAGTAGATGAATCTAAAACTAAAGTAATTAAGGATTAGCCTACACTTGTGAATATTAGTCATATTAGAAGCTTTCATGGTCTTGCTAGCTTTTATCATCGTTTTGTTGAAATTTCAGCACCGTTGCTGCCCCATTAAATGAATTGGCTAAAAAATATGTTGTATTTGAATGGGGTGCATCAAAGGGAAAAACTTTTCAAGAACTAAAGAAATGGTTAATTGAAGCACCATTACTTGTTTTGCCTGATTTCACTAAGATTTTTGAAATTGAATGTGATGCTAGTGGAATAGGGATTGATGGTGTTTTGATGCAAGAAGGAAAATCAGTAGCCTACTTTAGTGAGAAACTTGGAGGTGCTCAATTGAACTATCCTATGTATGATAAAGAATTGTATGCTTCGGTGCGTGTGCTTGAAACTTGGCAACATTATTTTTGGCCTAAAGAATTTATTATCCACTCTGATTTTGAAGTTTTGAAATTTTTGAAAAGCCAAAATAAATTGAACCGTAGATATGCTAAGTAGGTAGCATTCATTGAAACTTTTTCATTTGTTGTTAAATAAAAGAAAGGCGAAGAAAATATAGTAGCTGATGCTTTATCTAGAAAAAATGTGCTTTTAACCCAACTGGAAGAAAAGGTACCATGTTTAGAAAGCATGAAAGATTTGTATACTTCTAGTCATAAGTTTTCGGAACCATATTCTAAATACAAAGATGGGATAAATTTCATGTTCACGATGGGTTCTTATTTCGTACTAACAAATTATGTGTTCCAGAGTCGTATGTGCGTTTGCGTTTATTACAAGAATCTCATGCCGGTGGATTGATGGACCACTTTAGGAGAGGAAAGATATTCATGATGTTGAGTGATCACTTTTATTGGCCTAAAATGAGGCGTGATTTTGAAAGATTTGTACAACAATGTGTGACATTCCAAAAAGCGAAATCTAACTAAATCCATATGATTTATATACTCCACTTCCTGTTCCTAGTGCACCTTGGGAGGATATTAGTATGAACTTTGTTTTAGGATTGCCTATGATTAAGATGGGAAAGGATTCAGTTTTTGTAGTTGTGGATAGGTTTTCTAAATTGGCATATTTTATTCCCTGTCACAAAAAGCGATGATACGTCGCATGTAGCTGACTGGCAACTTTCTTATACATTTGACTAATATCCAACTTTCTTAATCTGATCTAGTTTTTAGAGACTGGCTTCAGACTTTTTTTTTGTCAAACTATATATTTACCACTATTGGGAGGGTGGCATCAAGTACCAACCGAATTATGCAGAAAGTTGGGTTTCTCTCTGATAGGGAGACAAGAGGCTACACGCTAGATCTTTTACTAAAGCAATCTGTCAATGTGGCTAATAGCAAGATATATAATTTACATATTAGATTTTTATAATTAGATTCGTTTTTCTATTTCTTTCTTGAAGGCTTCTTCTCATATTAGTTTGCATATTTGTCTAGCTGCAGCAATCTTTAATATTGATTTTTTGTGGAGAGAAAACAGGAGGCTAACTCGTTGATGTACTTATTTCTATAGTTTAGGTTTTTATTGCAACGCAGTAGCACAAGACTAGTAGCTAGAAACATGGCTGATTATTTTTTCGAAACTATACATCCAGGCATCTGAAACTCGTCCACTGCATTCACTGGCAAAAGTGGCGACATCGGTGGCAACATAGCCAGCCGCCGATTTTGACCGGCCAATGCCTTTGAGGCCAAGTTTTCTGCCATCGACATAGCTAGCTAGCTACATACTTGTGAGAGGATCGCTCAAGTAGTGGCCATGTCTAGCCAGCAGGCCGCGCCCAATAACCTGTGAACAAAGCTGGCTCTCTGTGCAACTCCTTCGAAGTTTCCTCGTGATCTGAGCTGAAGTTATGCTTGAGCTCGACTCAGCTCTCTCTCCATCCATCTCATGATTTGATCTCCATCTTTTGAGCTAGCCTAGTTTCTATCTTTGCTCCAGCACAGAGGGAAGCTGAAGGAACAGGCAACCGATGGTACATGTGTGTGTGTGAGTTTGGCTTCCGCCCTGTTCTGCTTCGATTTTGCTTACTTTGTTGATCTGTTTGATGATACAAGCAGATGAAGGGCATGCTGGAGTTCTCCGCGGAGAAGGCGCTTGTCAAGGTCATCAAGAAGGACGCTCCTGCTCCAGCCCCGGTCGTCGGCGGAGATGAGGAAACGGCGTTGCGGCCAGCAGATCTGCTCATCCAGGAAGTACGAACAGTTGTTTTTTGCTAGTAGCATCTCTTGCTTCTTTCGCACATCTTGAAAAAAAGAAATAACACAAATATCAGATGCTAACACCTGTATGATGACACATATATACGATCTATCAGGTGGGGAACGGGGACTCACCAGACATGGCTGTCCAAGATGAAGGTGCTCTCCAGATGGCTGTGCAGGGAGATATAGAAATGGGTAGCTGTCCATCAAATTTGCAAGTTCAGGTAAGAATAAATACAAACTTCCCTGCATGTGATTTATTTGATACTACTTCCTCTCATCCACACGAGCATGTAAATCATCCATCCCCTTTCTTCCATCGATCATTGCTTTTATATCTTGAAAACTGCATCGTTCTTGATTTGCTTCCCTTTCTGTCTCCCTTGGTCTGTCAATATTTGCTGTGAATTGAAATGGAAAAATTAAAGTGGGTTAGAAATTTTTGTTTCCTCGAATTCCTTCAATAAGAAGTCGAAGAAAATCTTGATCCTTCAAAAAAAAAGTTAAAGAAAGTCTTAGACAAGTTAACATCGATTTCGTCCCCAATTTTCATGATTCAGGCGTCGACCCTTATCAATTTGGTTTGATATCCACCAAATGTATTTGAATCATATCAACCACACATGGAATAATTTATATGTTTTGGAAACCATTCAGTGTCATTTGATTAACATGAAATACTGGTGAATATGTACACTACTACTGGTTGTTATGATTTAATCTGAACTTCAAGATGTATATATGCATGAAGATACGCCCGTTTTCTTACAGACCATTTCCTGGTAGGAACCGTAGGATACATATCTAACTAAACAGCTGATCATTCATGTTTAAGTTATTAATTCCTCCGTACCCTATATTTCATGTTCTTAATTTGATGTCATGCATGCATGGGCAGAAAGGAAAGAGTTCTACTACCAGTACAAAGATCAAGCTGCATAATGACCTGAAGTTGGCAGTGGTTGTCATCACAATCTCCATGGTCACCTTGATCAATATACTCTTCCTTCGCGGAGTCACAAACCCGTTTTCCATGAACTTAAAGCTCAAGCTCTCCGCGTTCTTCTCGTTCACAACCTTCGTATCCGCCATTTGTCTTATCTTCCACACTATGAAGCTAATGACCATTAATCCAGTACGCCTCATCCTCAACAGCCAGCTCAAAGCTTCCGCAGTCCTCATCACCATTTCTGCAGCTTCGCTCTTCCTGACGTGCCTTTCTATCACCTATTCTTTGTTACCTAAGACCTACTACTTCCTGCCCATTGTCTTGCTCCCTTCGCTGCTCGTCGCAGGCTTTCACTTCCTTTATCGCGCCGAAACTGATCACAGAGAAACCAGGCCAGAAGAGGGTAAAACCCTCAAGAAAGCCCTAAAGAGTGCAACTCAGCTGACCTTATCTTTGGTGACCACAGCATTCTCTGGTTTCATTGGTGATCTCCTAGGCATCCACCACAAGGAAGCACGCTTAGGTGGCCAGTATTCCTACGTCAAAGCTTCTGTGTACCTCATGCTCGGCGCGGGCCTCGCCGGAATCTTGGCATTGCTCCTTTGCAGGCTGCTGTCCAGCAGTGATGGTCACCGGCGATCGGGACTATGGCAGAGGGCGATACTGGCCACCGCTAACATCGTCATGCTTTCCATGCTAGTGCCCGCACTGCTCATGATCGCTGCAACGATCTTGCACGGCCTCCTCGTGGCTGCAGTGTTCCCTGTCATCGCCGGAGCTACCGCTTGGCTCTTCCTCGAGTTCTGCACCGCAGCAGGCGCGGACGACGGCTGCATAGATGACTGGAAGACCGAGCAGGGCACAATGTACGCCATAGCAGTGGCGGTCGCGTCGGTGTCGTTCGGCGCTATACTGGCCATATTCTCGGGACTGCTTGGCGGATCGGTGGGGAAGGAGCAGCTGAAGGTGTGCACGTTCTTCCTGGCCTCGGCGTTCGTCGCCGCGGTGAACTTGGGGTTGGTGACGTTCGGAGCGCCGGTCAAGAAGCCGAGCGTGGCGTTCGCGGCAATGGTGCTGGCATGCTGCGGCTTGGGCACGCTCGTCCTCGCTGCGCTCGCTTTCTTCTATCAAACAGCGTGTGACTGATCCACCAAGCCTGCAAGCTTACTGGACCACGCATTTATCAGGTGGGTTCGATGGACATGCATGCACGAGACAGTTTGGCCTGGATGTAAATTAAATTTGGTTTGGATGTATTATAAACGCTACCACTAGTGATTAGTGAAGGGGAGGCAGCGGACGCGTACTTGTAAATACCTTATTTCCTTTATCATGATGCGTTTTGGCCTGGATGTAAATACTACCACTTCCTAGTGTAAATTAAATTTGGCCTCTTAACATAAATTAGAGACCTGATCAATATGAAATGTTGTCAATTTGAATGGATTATTTTTTTCTGAGAACAGATAGATAGAGATCAAAATTTATAGAGAGAAATATCAAAGAAACTTGTGATATTTCTCTAGTTGAGCAGTGCGAAAGGATCGGTACGGCAATGCAGACACTGCAGTTGATACCAATCAAACTATAGTACTACCTTTTTATTGCCTTGACCATGTGCATCTCACGGCTTAACGGAAAACCAACTAGTACGTAGTACACTATACTCTTTTGTTTGTACCGCTGTTGTTCGTACACATGGTCGATTGGATGCCATTCATTAGCAAGTACTAGTCATCAACACGTGCATATGCACGCGATTGTGAATAGGAGATTATTATATATTCGTACAAGAAGATGGCTATGGTACTTACAACTTTTAGCCACAGAAAAGATAGCTATGGTTGAAAGGGGCGTACGATGGCAACATTGCCATCGTATGTATGGTGCTAGTTGCTCCCAGTATCTATAAAGAGCAGTTTTCCTATCTTTGAGGAGGTACCAAGAGGTACAAGGTACCAAGAGGTACCAAATTAGATCCAGCCGTTCAATCAGTGTGATCAACGGCTCAAAATTTGGTACCTCTTGGTACCTTGTACCTCTTGGTACCTCGCGTCCGGTACCACTAGGTACTGCCAAATCTCAGCCGTTCGATCAGTGTGATCAACGGCTCAAATTTGGTACCTCTTCCCCCTCAAGGATGGTAAAATTTCCCATCTATAAATGGTTCCCTATTGCTACTATTGAACTTTATATCACACAGTCTTATCAGATCTCCACTCGGCAGAAACCCCATTGATTGTATCTACACATGCAATGCATTAAGTAATAGTCTTCCGTTCATCTCGTCAAAAATTCCGTTCATGAGAACTATTAAAGTAAAGCTTTTGTTAAATTGAATTCCTGATTTAACTTTAATTCAAAAATATTTTATTTGGGATTTTGTAAATATTTTGTGTGGTATTAAATTTGAAATTATATATTCCGAAAATAATTTAATTCACACTTTAATATTATTTTTAATTCCGAATTCAAGTTTTATTTTGGGTTATTTGTAGGTCTGAAATTGTATCCAAAATTATTTATTCCAAAAAATATTTGTATTTTTTGGTAAACGTTTTCATTCTCTTTTTCTTGTTTGTTCAGTTTCCTCATAAGACTTGATCCAACAGGAGACTTCTTTGATTCGGACATGTCTGCAACAATCACGTGTCTAGTTGATCGAATTCTATTTCTCTATCATACTTGACCCAACCCGTACATTACGTTGTTGTGCACAAACCAATAGTTGAGATATTTTCTTTTGATCCGTTTAATGTAGGACTTTCTGACTATTTTTCCTTTTCAGATTAATATATTAATTTCTAGCTTTTTCACCTCTTACGATCTAAAGGAGCCTCCAATTAATATAGATTGATATTGATAGATAGATGGATGTACGTACTAACTAATAACTCTCAGAATAATCCAAATGCTCGGTCAAAAGCCCACATATGGGCCATTCATTTGTGCAGAAAGACGAAAGCAGGTACATGAACGCTAGCCAGTTTGATGTGTGAGACTGTGACCAACTGACTATATCTAGCTAGCTAGGAAATGATTTTTCTCTGAGTTGTCTAGCTAGTAAATGAGTGACTTGACCCGCAGCGCACTAGCTGAAGAACATCGATGAGATCTCAATTCTGTTCATCAGTCCATGTCAGGTTGACGAGAAGTCCAGCCGACCTCGTCAATCACATGACCCGGCCCCGTGCGTGAGGGAACAACTTCCTCTTGATAGAACGGTGGAGATATGGGAGTACAACTCTGCTCACAAGGTTTCAATCCTAGATGTGCTTTCAGTGCACGAATATACATGCAGTGTGGTGTACATGTGTAGCGGTCCATGAGTTACTCCATGTTTCTCAACCGTAAATATCAACTGAGAACGTGAGCTACTCCATGAGTTCTGCACTTCTTCTGCTACTATCTACCACCACCGCCAGGATGCTACGAAACAATGGATGCATGTCGTGTTCGTTAATGGCTGCCATGTAATGTGATGCTGACATCTGAAGACAAGATTTTTTTTCTTCTCTGGTCATATGTAGCTAGCAGCCGCAAGTTAAGACCAGGCCAGCAGAAACAGACGCTAGCAGGACAGGAATCTTACCTACCCTTCAAGTGCATGTAGTGATATGAGTTAAGCTGCAGTCCCCAGTCAGGAGAATACTCCAGAATATATAGTGTCTTCCCCTAATCCATGGATGGATATATATATTGTATGTATCTGTCCTTTCCCCTCTCCGCCCCTGCAGACTATCCGGAGAACATGAACAGCAGTAAATAAAGCCGAAGTGCCAGGAGAAACAGACCGCATGCGGTGACATCGATCGATCGCCCATGACGGAAGCTCGCATACCTCATCAAATGAGTCATGTCGTACGTCAGCCTTTTCTAGGAAAAGATTAACAGTCCCCTAATCAAGATGAAATCATGCAGAACAAGTACTCCGATCGATCATCCATGCATGATTATCCTTTTGAAATTCAACTAACGCTTTGTAATGCACTTCGTTTTCAACCTAATCGTAACATGTACAAGTTAGTCTAAAACATGTCCTCAGGACAAGAAGCATGTACGGTCAATTAGCTAGGCAAATACTTCTAAAAAAAGAGGCTAATTTGGTAAAAGCTAAGGAGAACAACCTTACGCGTTACAGATGTGTAGCCCATGAAGCTTCCGGGAAGCTGCATAGCTTCCAGACAAAAATATGCTATTTCCGAAGAACCTTCGTGCGTGAAATTTCGTATACGTACCACGCTAGCTTTCGCACATATAAGGAGGAGGAGGAGGAGAAAGAAGAAGAAGATCTACTAGAGGAGGAGGAGGAGGAGGAAGGCGACGACGAGGAATAGGAGGGGCAGAAAGAAGAAGAATAATAAGAGGAGGAAGGGGAGGACGGCCGCGGTTCGCGATGGAAGGTGAGATGGACGAGCGTCGGGCAGGGTTCGGCAACCGGAAAGCCCCCTCCCCGCCGCCGCCGCCACCACCACCACCTTTCCACGAGAACAACGATGGGCAACGGCGCGGGCTGAGGAGGCGGCCGCGGCGACGTGTCCGTCGCGAGGTCTTGGTTGTTGTTGTCATGCTAGCCGCGTTCACGTACCTCCTCCTTGCCGAAGCTCTTACGGAGCCGGCGCCCCCTTCGGCGGTGTGGTTCTTTGTGGCCTTTGTGCTCTGGATCGCGGGGCTAAACTTGCTGGTTTCGTTAATGAATTGACACGCGCGCGGCAACTCCGGCACGCCGGCCGGCATGGGCAGGTCTCCTCGCGGCGGGAGGGGAATTTGCGCGTCCGGACGTGCGGCCGAAGGGATATCGGCATCCGCCTGGGTACTCTTGACTTTTCCTCTCTTTTTTAAAGGCTTTTCCTGTACATATATACTTGAGCTAATCTTTTCCGTACCTGCCGAAACTAACTAGCAACTGACACTAATTCACTAGCTGTAAGTTATTACACTAATGTATAGTATGCATATTAAAACATATCAGTTGGCGATTAAATAATGGGAATGTTTGACGTGGGTATCAAGAAATTGATTTTTACTGGAATTTTATTCAAACTTGGCATGAATGTGAGAGCATGATCATCAACAATTGTATGCACGATTAAAACATATATTTTCTTTTCGGTAATCCTTTATTCCCTTGTCTTTATGGCTTGAAATTGCGAATAGTACGGTTCGCATGACCAAATGTATGCACGATGCTGTAGAGTAATTTGTTATTTCAGAAGGTACCAATGGGTACGTACAGTTAAAAGGTTTTATTTTTCGATTTCATACTCCAGTTATTTTGGATAGAAGTAGAAAAGGATAACTAGTAGCTAGGAGCAGATATTCTAATCATATACAATGTCAGGCGTACAAATTACAAGTTTATTTCATGTAAGATTAATTAATGATTTTACTACAGCTAAGAGTAGGTAGGTAAGATAAGAAATCGTATACGGTAGGAAAGTTCTACAATTTTTAGCAATTTGTCCTATCATTCTGGAAAAATATATTAATCTAATATAGAAGTTTTCAGCCTAAAGCAAAATAGAACATACTCTACGTGAACTATATCTAAACTAATTATGCAACTCGTGAAGGTAAGTGTCATCTAATCATAGCTAAGGGTAACAATAAGATTATTGTACGTTTGTATATACCTGTGGACTAATCCTTACTTTGAATGAACCTGCATTTTTTCCTTCCACTACCCATGGCCTTTTCTGCGACTAAGAGCATTCTCTTTCTTCCATGTGTTTGCATATTCTTCTCGAGCAGGTGTATTTACTATGAGACTAATAGTGTTATTCTTTGTCAAGAGATCACTCTACTTCTCTACAAATAGCAGTGCAGATATCAATTCAAGCACTAAGCGTAGTTGGTGCGACGATATGACGATATTGATATTGTAAAGTAAAATTTCTATAGTGGAAGGTGGACATAATCTTCCAAATCATGTCAACTTTAGTAAATTGCCTGCTTATATAGCCTAGTTGATAAATAGCATGGTGCATGACATGATTATAAAAGTGGCAAATTGATCCAGTTGTATTGGGTCGCAGGAGTACAATTCATTTTGTGAGATGGCGCATGCGGCCACACTCCCTATGCCGCGGCTTGATTAAGAGATAAAGGTATATGATTAATATCAAAATTTGGTGTCCATATAAGGTGGTTAACGCCATCCAGGGTAGTTGAAAATCCTCTTAGTGATGTATAACATATCCTATATTTTTAATGTAATTTTCTACTGGTTTATTGATGTTAAAATGATTTAGATGTAAGAAATGAGTGCAAAATGGTAAAGTTTGGTTTAATCTATTTTCCTAGCAATTTTCAAGATTTTTGTTATTGACAATCACACTTATATTTGGAGCCTTGTGCCCAAGCACGTCTGGAACAAACAATTGACAGGAAAGAAACCATAAAAATATGATGCTTCCAAAAGGGGTACTAAAATTGCTAGGAAGGAAACCATAAAAATATGATGCTCCAAAAGGGGTATTAAGTCTGAGGTTTCACAAATTTATGAAAGCTCGTATACTTAAAAGTTCAGTTTCTAGGATTAAATATGATTTTTTTAGAATTTCTAGTGGTTAAAGTTAATTAACCTAAACAGTAGGGTCTAACTAGTAAAAGACCATAAATCTTTGGTATTATTTTGTTCTTTAGGGACTAAACAACAAAGTTTCACCATGCCACAAAAAAATCTACTTCTGGGATTTTTATGCAAATTTTCCTTAAAGTTGTACTGTTCAGGTGCAAAAAAAAAACAGAACCCGAGGGGGTGTTCCTGCAAAAAACACTATAAATCCGAATTGCGCCGTATTTAAGGGACTTATCCAAAAGATTACCAAATCACAAATTTTCTTGTAATTTTTCAGAAATCTAAGGACATCTATGGAAATATGTCGTTCGGATTGGGTTTGACTCATTTCCATTATTTGGGCAGGATCAGTGGCGGATCTAGGAAAAATTTTTGGAGGGGCTGAAGTACCTTCAGCTCGACCTCAGCCCCTTCTACATTATACATCCATGGCTAAAAATTTAGGGGGGGCTCCAAGGGTCCGGTAGCGGTAGGGGGGGCTCGAGCCCCCCCCCCCCCCCCGCCCCACCGCTAGATCCGCCCCTGGGCAGGATCCGACTTGTCTGTTTTCAGTCAGTTGGGTTGGATTTTATACGATCGTTCCCATACTTTGGGCCTTGGTCTATCGGTGGCAGAAGAAAACGAGTGAGCTAGGGTTAAAACTTAGCTCCTCGTGGGTAGTGGTAGCTGAGCCAGCCATGCGGTGGCAGCTTAGTTCGAGGGCGCCGCAAGGTGGGTAGCGACGCGTTTGGGCGTCGGAGCAAGGCCAGCGGCCGCCGTGGCACGACACAAAGGCTAGAGGTGTGAGACCATGTGAAGGTCACTCCATGGTTGTGATGAGTAATTAACTTATGGATTAGAGTTTGTCTGGAGGTTGAGTTTGGTTTTTGAGATTTTTGCAGAGGTTTGCTTTCTGGCTGTTGTCCTCGTGGTCTATGAGTTCCGGTGTCGTCTCGCCGTTTACGACTTGATGGTTGGCATGTGCTCTTACGACTTGGTGGTCGGCAAGTGCTCTTACGACTAGGTAATCGGATTGTCCGATCAGCAGAACGACCACGGGGTGGTCGATAGCTTCAGTGCCTGAACGATCTTGTGTGATCGATAGTCGTAGCCTGCGATCGATGGTCATAGCTTTGCCTGGTCATGATCGATGGTCGTAACTTTTCCTGGTCGTGATCGATGATCGTAAGCTGTGGTGTTCCATAGTCGTAAAGCGTGGCGATCGATAGTCGTAGCGATCGGTTATAGAAGTCGTAGACTAGTGATCGATGGTCGTAGCTTACTTCCTAGTCATGAGTGGTAAGTCGAAGCCTGTGTGATCAATGATCGTGGCTATCGGTTGTGGTAGTCATAGGTCGTAATGACCTAGTTTGGTAAGTTGTAGCCGGTGTGAGCGATAGTCGTAGCGATCATGACGGTAGTCGTAGCGATATGTGTGATAGTCGTAGCTTTGTGTTCCCCATGGTTGTAGCATCTGCTACATGGTCATAGCGTCTGCTACATGGTCGTAGAGGCATGCTGTGTGGTCGTAGGCTGCTGGTAGGATCTCGTGGGTTATGAGTACCTCATTTTTTGTGCATCCAAGTAGTCGTAAGTTATATCAGACTAGTTGGTGGGTTAAGGTTGTTCACTGGAATATTGGTGTTCTGATCAGGGTTGACCAGGGTATTTGTTACTTTGTGCACATGAGGTTATTGCTTAGTTCTAGGATTAGGATCAGTAATTTGGGTGCATATATTTTGATTATGCAAATTGATGATCTTTATGTATCATGCGATGCTACGTGATAGTTTGCTTATTGGTGTTGGTTGCAGAACTTCGGAGCTAGGTCATGGTGAGGCGTGGGAGGATCGGGACTAGGCCAGGAAGGTGTTGATGTCCAAAACGGTCAGGAAGATGCCGAAGATGATCGAGGTTGGTGAGTTGGTTGTAAGCCGGGACGACGAGGAACCGGAGCGGGAGGCACCGATGGTGGACATGATGGGCAATGGCGAGGTGAACCGGGATTAGGCTCAGGGAGGAGTCGAGGTCTAGACGGTCAAGGATGCTGGGTGCCGTCATGCACGAGGAGAAGCACGTGGTGTGGCAAGTTATTTGGGTTGTTTACAAGCAAGGATGGTTCGGTGGGATCCGAATGCGTGAGAGGCTTGATGACAAGTCATTGGGGCCACATGTAAGCTGCTTTGAGAAACATGCGTGAGTAAAACCCAGTGTTAGGTGGGGTTAACGGGTTATCCCTGGTTTGGACTAATTGTTGGATCCATTAGGTCTAGAGTTCATTTGTGAGCCTATAAAAGGGAAGAGAATGCAAGAGTTAATAGAGGTTGGGAGATAGACCGTGAGTTAGATCTGGTGGTGGCTAGCTCTTCCTCCCTCCATGTGTGTTAGGTTAGAGAGTGGGTGTTGGCTCTAGGCTTAGAGCTTGGCCCTCCCAAGGGGAGTGGCTATGAAACCAATCATCAGAGCAATACATCAAGTTTTCATCTACTGCTTGTGTAGTTTTTATTTGATTGAGTTGGCTTCGATTTGGTTTTTCCTCTGTTCTTCTTGTTTTTCTGTTCTTTAGGTGTTTTTTTTCCCGTCTTGATCTGAGAGGAAGTTATTGCTTGTCTTGTTGATAATCTAACTTGCTGGGTGTTGTGGAATCGTTCTCAAAGCCATCTTGGCTATTCTATTCCCACGGGCATGGTTTGATTGTCTTTTCGATTTCACGATTTCAGTTCTTGTGTGTGCTCGGTGAAATCTCATAAAGCTCTCAATTTGGTTGCTAAGTTTTCAATCAAAGATTAGAGCAACCTCTTGAGACCTTAACCATGTTGTGTACAAATTTTCATGGCCAGTTGATCTTTTAATCAAAAGTTATGTGAAGTTTGGATCTTGCGGTCATGCGCTCTCTGTTCTTCCTTCTCTGTTACGACCACGGTCAAGATTCCGACCACATTGCATCTCTTTTCGACCAGGTTCAGATCTTTTGATCACTTCTCATTATTCTGTTGAATCTGAACTGAAGTAGTCGGTAGTCGATGCAGTTTGTCTGGAACGTCGATCAGCTTTACGATTATGTTGGTTTCGGCCACAGTCAAGTTCCAGACTGTATCGCATCGGTTTCGATCACTTCACTTCTCCGACCGCTTCACTTTCTCTTACTGCATGGGATTTTCGGTCGCACACGGATCCTCATTCTCTCTAGTTGGTTTTTGAGCTGAATCGATATCACTGGTCGCAGATCATTCGTTGACCTTTGATCTCGTTGGTTGTTCGACCACCTGTTGGCTTACAACCACCTGTTGGCTTACGACCACATTGGTTGTAACCACGTTGGTTGTTCGACCACTTATTGGTTTACGACCACGTTGGTTACAACCATGTTGCCAACTGGTTCTGACCACGTTGGTTGTTTGACCACTCGTTGGCTTACGACCACGTTGGTTACGACCACGTTGCCGACTGGTTACGACAACGTTGATTGTTCGACCACTTGTTGGCATTCGATCACGTTGTTTACGACCACGTCAGTTTTGACTGCAACCATTTTCGATCACGTTAGTTCTAGTCTCGGTGGTTATCGACTACGACGATTTCCAACAACATTGTCAGCTATCGACCACGTAGTCGAGTTTACGACCACGTTGTCTACTTTCGACCACATTGTTGAATTTACAACCATGTTGTCGTATTTCGACCACGTTGCTGGCTTCCGACCACAGTTAGTTTTCTGTTGTGCTCTCTCTGTTGCTCTGGTTTTTCAAGTGTGTTTTCAACCCTAATCTTTATAACTCAGTAGCTATCGGAGAAAAGGGTTAAGTGACTACTTGGGGAGAATTTGAAGGTAACATTCACCCCTCTCTGTTGCTTGTCTGGTCCTACAAAGTGTCTGCACGTGCGGGACTAGAGCCAAAGACGGTGGCTAGTGGCAGTGGTGAGTGGTGATAGGCCAACAAAGATGTGATGGCATGTGCATGTTGGTGCGGCGTTGGGTTGATAGAGCAGTGCTGGCGGGCGGGCGTGGTGACGCAGCTTCGAGCCGACAAGACGGCGTGACTCCGAGTGGCGAAGGAGATGCGGTGACACAACGAGGTCAAAACGAGCCGCGACGACGATAGGTCGGCACGGATGAGGCAGAGCTATGCGCATGGGGCCGCATCAGGGCAACGTGCGCAGTTGCCTGGCCGGCGAGGTGAGAGAACGACCTGCCGGTGTCTGGGTAGACGGTGACAGCCAGCTTCCATTACTGATAAACACTTGATTGATTGATTAGCAAGGAATGATGAACATATCTAGAGTTCGAACGGCCGATGAACGATCTCATAACTGTACAATCCACATATGCATGTCATGTAGGGCGAAGTGAGCCTCTAACTAGTTGTGTCGACTAGGGATAAACCCTAAATCAGGAGCAACCATGAGAGAACATTGATTCGTGCAACCAAAACAAACAGCTAGAAACAATATACTAGATTGATTTTTGCTACTAGAAGGGGTTGGTGGAATTAATGTGATGACATACCGTTGTCTGTAGAGAAATCGATGCTGATGACGTGTTAAATAAACCATACCGTCGAACAATCCATACAACCGTTCATCGCAACTAGTACAAGATCAATCACATAGTTAGACAATGCAAAAAAAAAAATGAATAGACACAGGATGTAGAACAGAGTAGTCCCGCATTTTTCTTTATTCTAATGATATCCATTGTACATGATAATGCACACCTCTCTCATATTTATAGACTAGAGTCCTCCGGGGATATTAAGTATATACCCATATCTACTTCTTAGAGAAGAAGAAAAAGCCTAGAAAGGGCCTACAAGGGGCGACCGCACCCTCCTCCAATGGGGATGGTTTCGTAACAGTACTGAGTCTGTATGGCTACACCTTGTTGGATACCATCGGCTTAGAGCAAGTACAATAGTATAGCCAACTAGTGGCTATAACACTTGTCCATTTCATCTATAGCCTTCAAAAAAAATAGTTCATACAATAAGGTAGCTATTACAATAACTATTTGGCCCCACGTGTAAGAGAGTGAAATGCATATTTTTACATGCTATAGCTAGCTGTAATTTAGTAGCCAGCTTCTATCTCTCTCTTCCTTTCTCTCTCTGCCACGTAAGATTTTGTTGATATTATATTTGCTATAGCCTGCTGACTAAGCCTTATTGTACCTGCTCTTAGGGATGCATTTTCTGATTCCAAACCTACAACAACCCTGCTTTTTTATACTTATAAGTGGGATTTTTGCGTGGAAATGTTCATGTTAAATCATCGCTAATTTTCATATATTATGCAAACCATTATATCTATGCAAAAAAATTTTGTGGAAATGCTCGTGTTAATTTTTTTTGTGCGTCCAGGTCCAGGTAAACCTTTCGTACGATGCTCGTCATGTTTAGGACTCGTTTGGATTTGCAATAGCTTTTCAAGAGTACATATATTTTTCTTCTTTTAGATGTTGTAACAATTAGTTGATAACATCTTTTGTAAACCCATACTAGTAAAGAAGTAATATGGGTTCTACATTTTGAACTGCGCTCCTAATTCTAGCTAGGATTTGTAGGTAAAATTAAAATCAGCATCCTTATGGTGCACCAAAAGAGAGTTTACACTTGACAACTCAAAACTATTTCCCCAGAGTTATGCATTGGATGTTTGTTTGTTTTTTTCCCGCGAGGGTGGATGCTTGGTTCATGACCTTAAGAGCGCCTCATTTTATAATTGGTATCAAAATACCTAATGTATTCTCGTTAGGCTAGTTCCAATTTTTTTTTTCAAAAAAAAAAACTGGAAACGAGCCCTAACAAATGCAAAAGGAAAGTTGAGACAAGCAGGGGTAGCCACCAAACGGCCCAGCGTTAAAATAGGCCCATGTGGGCAAACGGTGCAGTTCTTTTGTGTGATAAAGACTGTGTGGCCTTGGACGGCCCTCTAAGGCCCATATAAGTACTAAGACAGTCCTAACCGGCCGGAAGGCGAACGTTTTCTGTTTAATGAGTCATGGGCTCACGCGGCCTGACCCGGCCCACTATAAATCAGGCCCATAGGAATACAGGCGGAGTCAACAATGATCAGTGTTCTGTCTTTTGTCTAGTTAGCTAGTAATCTAGACTCTGCTACCATTGAGAGAGGTATAAGTAAGAAAATTTGGTTAAATATACTTTTAGTATTTCTAAGATGCTTATATTTTGAAACAAGACAAGGAACAAACGACTCCTTATATTATGAATTAAAGGAAGTAAAGTCCCTTTTTCCCCTGAGACAGTACATGTAAATAAACCGTTTGCGGCAACTTTGTTTTCAGATGATGGCAACAGCTAGCTAGTGCAATCAACTTACGACGACGGTGAAAACATCTGACTAGTGCTATTAACTTAAGACTCATAACCCATAGATCACGAGTTTAAATCCCGAAAAATATAATGAAAAATCCACAGAGAATGGCCCAATCTATCTATGGCAACCACCCCTGCTTTTAGTAACTAGACATGCGCACCCATAAAGAAGCATCCGACCAATAGGTCTACTAAGCACTCGTGTGCTTATGCGTTCGTATAAATAACCCATCTAACTTGCACTTGATGGGAGTGGAACTTTGGTCATAAGATCGAGAGATAAGGTGGCTCAACGCTAGGTTATCCTAGCGTTGTCTGCTGCAACTTTGTTAACAAAGAAAAGAATTGCTCACACCTGCTTGATGCCTATCGACATGCGTAGCGTAATCACCATCTTGTCCAATTTGTCGTAACTTGTTATCTGGAAAACATGAAAAGAAAGAGGAAACTGAGAAAAAACGCAGATTATAAATCATGTCTCAATTTCCTTAAGAGAGAGAGAGAGAGAGAGAGAGAGAGAGAGAGAGAGAGAGAGAGTACAGTGTGAACTCTGAAAACTTGAGAGCATACGCGTATATCTGATGAGATTACTTGCCTTGCAAAACTGAAGCCGAACGAAGAGCTCCATGGAGCTAGCAACATGCGCAAGCTTGCTGCTGATGGAGCATGCATGGATTCACAACATTGTTGCAATGCTGCTGGTCTTCGGTTGCTGGGATTAGTAGCTGCCATTTGCCATGGCAACTATGGGTGCCGGTCTGCTGGATTTATTTAGTAGACTTGTATCCAGTCTTGACAAGTCAAGTCAACTAATGGAACAAACAAAGGGCTATTCACTTATTCAGTTCTTCAGCTTCAGGTCTCCACCAAATCAAGTACCCGTTTCAGCTTCCTTGGCCTGTCAATTGGTCCAGCAGAGCACCAAAATAAGCGTCCCTCGATGTCAGTCTCGACTTGCCAAGGTTTGTACTGCTGATCTGTGTGTATATGTGGGATGCTAAGTTTTGTTTCTTTTTTCTTCCGTCGTGTAACTCGTGTTCTTGTCCTTGTGTGGCTGAGTTTTGCACTGTTTTCTTCAGAATTCCTATAAATTTATTGTAAAATTTCTACAGTCCAAACATATGTCGAGTGAGTTTGCAGCCAAATAATATCCAGTCCAAAATTCCAACAAATGGTTTACCTTTGTACCTTGAGAATGAGCGTGGATCAAACAGTGCACCTGAACAATCAAATCCGTTTGTGTAAGTACTTGTGCACAATAGCATACATGGACTTGCTGCTGAAGGTTCTCTTTTTTGAACTTGTTCCCGGACGATAATTGCCTCGGTCTCTCTCTCTCTAATCGCGTCCTTTTCGATATCAGTTTTGCTATTACACAGACGACTGAAATTTTTTTATGTTTCAGTCACCTAAAATTACACTCTTAATGAACTAAAATTGCAGCCTTCCTTAAAAAAAACAGCTGCAACTTTAGGTGATTCAGAGTGCAACTTCAGGTGACCTAAAATTACACTCTCAATCAACTAAAATTGCAGCCCCCTTTAAAAAATTATGTGCAACTTCAGATGATTCAAAGTACAATTTTAAATGACTAAAAGATAAAAAAATTTCAGTCGTGTGTGCAATAGTCTATCCCTTTCGATATTATTCTTGTTCGGGGCTCAAGAGTAATACCACTCGTGCAGGTCAAGTCAACAAATAATAATACAAGGGCGTTAGGTCCGGGGAATCCATGTGAGTTGTTAGATGCCGTCCTCACAGTGATGTATGGGCCCTGTGCTGGGATAACCTATCGTGTGGAGCCGACGAGAGTGAAGTTAGCATCGCTTCGCCACACATGCCTGGCTCGGGCGGAACAGCTATTTTTTATTAAAAAAATAAATAGGAAAATTTTATTTTTTCTATTTATGTCTTATAGTTTATTGTTTCTTTCGAATAAATAAAATAGACAATATCTTCGTCGTCTTTTCAAAACAATTTATTAAAATATACTTTTCGAAACAGTTCATTCATATAAACACTCGTTCTAGAAGAAAAAAAGTATGGACCATAAGCCATCGTTCATTCGCTGACAAAGAAAACAGGCCTAAAGCGCTAAAACTCTTCGAATCCCACGAGAGGAGAGGTGCATCGCGGATGCATGTGAAACACAGCCGACAGGAGGGGCGGGCACCACCATGTGCGTCACAACTCACAGATCACAAGCTCGAATACAAGTAAGCCAGGCCAGTACGTGGATGCCGTGCGTGACCGTGATCACTGGGTGCCGTGCACCCGTGACCCGTGCACAGAAGCGCCTGCCAGTTTGCCCACACGGTCCACACCCCATGGCACAACGTTCCTGCCCTGCTACCGACGAGAGTTTGCACGCGACTGTTCGCGCTCGACGCACTCGTCAGCCCAGCGGACGAAGGAGCCCACCCGCTCACGGTCCAGTGTGTTATGCCCAACACGCGCGGCGCTGGCTCCCAGATGACCCCATGAGGCCCATCCAGATGGGCTCAAGGAAGCAACGATTAGTCGCTCGCGCGGATGGCCTGGCCGTAGCCTCTAGGCCCTCTACGGGTGCAAATGAACCTGATGGCTTCTTCCTCTCTCCTCGTTCTCTCACCCACATCATCAAAATCTTATCTTATGTAGTCATGATTGTAGAACTTTGATCAAAAATAGACATCTGTAACACATAAATACCAAATCTAACTTCTAGAGCACCGTAATTCTGTTTCTAGCTCCCTTCCGACCGCACGTTTAATATAGCAACATCACGTGGCAGTCGTACGGACGCCAACCGCACGACTGCACTATTCAAGCGAGTCGTGCGCTCGGCGACCGCACGACTCAGCTGGCTTGCTTTTCCTATCTGTACGAAAAAACGGGACCAATGCAGTATGTGTGCAGAGCATTGGATTCCTGTCAAGTGCTTTTGCTGTCTGTACGAAAATGGTCTACATGTGCATTGCATAGAAAAGAGTTATTAGCCTGAACACTTGAAACGGACTATAAAAATGGACTTTGAAAGTAAGTAAACGTTAGATGCCAGTTGAGTTGTGCGGTCGGCGACCGCACGACTCGCATGAACAGTACGTATCGTCGCCAAATTAAACGTGCGGTAGGGAGGGGGGCTAAAAACGGAATTACGGTGTTCCGGGGCTATATTTGGTTCTTACATGCTACAAGGGTATATTTTTTACCAACTTTCATGATTGTAGACAACCGATCTTACCTCACTATACATGCCCCTAACACCTACCCTGCAATGCAAGGTTTTACCCTGAGCCCACCGACCTTGAACCTTCTGGTTGTAGGCCGACTAGGATTTTTTTTAAATAATTTATTTTTTAATTTTGAAATATAGAAATATATCTGTCTTTTTATTTTTTATTTTTTACAGAAATAGCCTCTAGCCACCTAATCATTGGGCGATTGGATCCTGTCGTCCAATGATAGAGCGACAGGATGACAGTAGGTGTACGGTTGGGCGACACTCCTGTCGTCCAACCGCTGGGCGACAAGATCGCCATATATAAGCATCGCTCGGCTGAGCGTTCTCCATTTGCCGCCGAGCCGAGAAGAAGGGAAGAAAGGAGGGGGGAAAAGAGAGGAGAAGAGAGGGAGAAGGACGGGAGGAGATTCCGCTTCTTCAGTGAGGTAATTTTTTTGTTTTAGTAAATTGTTTATATTAGATAAATAGTTTGGCTAGTATAAAACTAGCATGCGTAGAAATTTATAGTTGTAGGAAAGAATAGTATAACTTTGGTTAAATTAAATAATTATATTATGTAGGAAGGAAAGAGTAGACGGAAGACAGGAGGGGAAAAAAAGGTAGGAGAAATGTGCTTGTATTTAATTTATGTCGTTGTGAACATTTAATTGGGAGGATCTCGTGGCATGTTATAGTAGTTTAAAAAATTTGGTTAGTCATGTGAAAATGCTAAACATTATTACACAACATTTTAGAAAAAATAGGAATGAATGTAATGTTGTAAGTACATTGAAAATTAGCGTTAATGGTTAGAATCTGTATATTGGCATTCAAATCAGTATGTCGCATACTTAAATATTTAAATATTTTTGTGTATGTCATGTAAATTATCGCAACCTATTAGGAACTATGTACATTACGAGACAGCTTGAGCAGAGAGAGAAGAATGGCGTCGATGTGCGTGGGAGTAGATAGGGAGTTTATGCGCAGTGGGGCGGAGGGAAGGGAGCGATGTCGGTGGGAAAGTAGAGGGGTTACTCTACGACGGAAAATTAACCGATATGAAGCTGTCTGCACATTAATGGTGGCCTCTGCCTTAGGGAATGAATGACGGTTCGTGGGAATATGGAGGAGTTACACTACGAGGGAAAATTAACTGGTATGAAGATGCCCGCACGTTAATAGTGGCCTCTGCCTTAGGGAATGAATGATGTCTTAACCATGCGGTAGTGTAGTTGTTCACAATAAGTGTATGGTTGTACAAATGTAAATATGCAAGTACAACATTATTTGCATATCGTGCGATGGGATCTGACTAGTTGCAACGTTTCGAATATTTGCAGGCAGAAATCGGTCATGCCAGGACCCACTACTTTGAAAGTGCATTATGGTGTTGGCACCGTACGATATTGACCTGAGCAATTTTCTGCAAGCCAATCTGGTACACCCAGACGACGACAATGCACGAATCACGACTGTCATGCACTAGCTCACCCGTAGCTTCTCGTTGGACCCTGAGGTGTGCAGCGTCATCATACAAGGGCTTTGGAGCCGGTCTCTAATGCAGATTAGATGGGAGTTGAGACCAATGATACGCACGGCTATGTGGAAGGGCTTTCTGGAAGGCTGTTAGCGCCGTGGATACAAGTGTGTGCTCCTTGTTCAAGCATGTGCAAAAGAAGCTATACAGGACCCTGCCGATGGATATCATATGGGTGGTGGGAGCAGCTCTAGTGCCCAGCATGTTGGTGAAGAAGAGGCCCCAAAGGCCGGTGCTAGGAAGAGTGCAGAAGATGTTGCTCATGACAATGCCGAGGCGGTACATGCCGGAAAGGAAGATCGGTCACGGAATGCTGAGCCTATAGGACAAGCTGATGAAGGAGAAGCATAGAGAGGACATAGTGTGTCAAATGGAGAGCGATGACCGGATGGCCTGGGCTAAAGAGGAAGCTGGACAAGAGGACGATGAGGACAGTTCCGATGAGGATGAAGCTCTGATCCCTCAGGAATGAAGCAGGTTTGATGTTGAGGGTGTAGCTGCGCATGACGAGCATGACTCACCATGGGCGTACCATCCCACAGAGGTTTAGTTGCACTCAATATTTGCAGATAAGGCATCATTGCAAGATGCCATTAAGTTGTGGGGCATGTCCATACAACAGCTATTTCGAGTCGTTAAATCTAACCAGGAGTAGTACACAGTGAAGTGCTAGTAGCCTGGTTGTGCTTGGCGAGTGCACACACATAGACCAAAGTATGAGAATCACTGGATTGTCTCGAAGGTGGAGCCGCACTCATGCATGCTAAGCAGTGTTTTGGCGAGGCATCGCAACCTAATGTCCACCTTTATAGCTAATTTGATGTATGGAGAGATAGTGGAGAAGGACATTGAGGCCAGGCACATCATGGTAGCTATTGAGAAGAAGTTCAAGTATAAGATTAGTTACGCGAAGGCGTGACATGCTAAGCTGAAGGCTCTAGAAAAATGGTTCGGGTCTTTTGAACCGGTGTACGACAGCATTTCTCGTATGCTTCGGGTGCTACAGGAAAGAAACCCGCGCACGTACACTGCTTTCAAGGGCAAGACATCTACGACGCCGCCAGGTTATGTCGTACTATAGAGGGCCTCTTAGACTTCGGTGCCTACATTGAGGCTTTCAGACATATGTTGCTCGTGATATCAGTTGACGGGACCTTTTTGATTGGGAAATACAAGGGGCAGATCCTTACGACCATTGGCGTTGACGAGAACAATCAAATTCTACTGTTGGCCATCGCATTTGTGGAGAGTGAGAATTACGACAGCTGATTGTGGTTCCTCTGACATGTTCCGGCGAAAGTTGTTGGAGCTCATCCTGGTGTGTATGTAATCCATGATCGCCACGCCAAAATACTGAAGGCTACAAGAAAGCTTCAGCAAGACTCAGAGTTGTTCCCTTGGCCAGACATGAGGAGCAGATGGTGCATTCGCCTCCTGGGGCCAACTTCTTCAAGTAGTTCTCAAGGTAACCGTTGGTGAAGCTATTCAAGAGGCTGGCTATGCAGAACCAGAACCGTGTGGGAAATGTTGTCCCACAAGCAGGGTGTCCGCATCAAAGGCCCACAAAGACTCGTAGTCCTGTGGTAGAACAAGGGAAGAGGTCGCTTACCAATCCAACCGACTTGGAACATAATCCGTGTCGGTGGAAACAATGCCGTCGACGACCCTACCCTCATCGTCAGCTTTGTCCTCGCTAGATTGTGAGTCAAAGTCCTCCTCACCTTTGGTGGCAGTGCCCTCAGACACGCCATCAATAATCTCGTGATAGTCAACACGAGCACGCCACCATTTATCCACACCTTCATTCAGTTCAAAACCAGCAAAAATCTCCATCAACAGGAGCATCCTGCTTAGTAACGTCTAGTGCTTCCGGGACCTCTTCCATCGTCAACGAACCGAAGAGGGGGAGAAGAGCGTCGCTACCCCCTTCGACGGTAACCCTCTCGGAGGACTGAGCGAGATAAACAAAATGGATATACACCATGGGCTGTCGATAGATCGGAGCATGAGAATTGCTAATGATCTCTATGTAGTGTGCCCACATGGCACTGCCGGTCACCTTCACCAGGCCCCCACAACATCTGCCCGTGTGGTGGGACTATGGTGGCAGTGACTGTCTCTATTACTATCTTGTTCCTAGCGACATTCCTGTTGAACAACTACTGAATGCACCATCGTAGCTCGATAAAATCCACGTGTGCCAGGTTGAGAACGTTTAGTACGGTGCACTGGTAGCTCGACATATCAAGTCGGTCTAGACCACCACGCACAACCTCCCTACTTCCATTTCTGACAAAAATAACACAATACTTCAACAAAATGCAGCACAAAAACCATACATATGTAGCTAAAATGAACTTACCATTACATCGTTACCGTCTCTAAACCTCAGATACAGAAGACTACAAATTCAAACATACAACCATCCTCCTACCATGCCCCTATAGGGGGCAGGTGACCTGCCACACCTGACAGAGGAGGTAGGTCCCTACCACACCCGGCACTGGTGGCAGGTGACCTACCCTTCCCTTGACGGCGGCGGGGACAAGTGCCTAGGAGGGGGCCAGCTTTATAAATTATGCTGGAGGCTAGTTATATAAATAAAGATTTTTAGGCCGTCGTGACATAACGAGGTAGCTTTGTGTGGCGATGTGACCCAACGAGGTAGCTTTGTGCAACAACAAGATCAAATGAGGCAGCTTTGCGCACTGACATGACCAGATGAGACGGCTTTGCTTAGCGATGTGACGCTATGCTGCTCCAAGATTCGTCCTACGTGTCACTGCCTTATGGATGCACATTTGCTCAAACCAAATTGGACTTCTACCATGTATGCCACATCTAACCTACAAGTACTACCTCTTGCGCATTGGGTTTTCCTACAGCACAACTATAACACTATATCCCTAGTACAGATAAGCAATGGGAGGAGATCACCCAACTCACCCAGGCTACTGTAGCCTGGGACGAACAAGGGGAGCATGTCAGGAGGCCATCCTTGAAACGAAGCCCCTCGTACCTTCAACCCATACCTTAACATTCCCACCGAGCATTCACCATAAGACCCTCCAGTGGGGAGACGGACGTATGCAAGTTCTTTAAGTCTAAGCAATGACTGAGCTTGGGTATACGTTATTGGGGTTGCACTAATTACGCTTGGGAATATTCTGATAGGTGTTGGGACACGGGGTGCTACCGACAGCCAGTAAGGACAGATTACAGTACATTTCCCTAACATCTGTCTTTTATGGTAAATACTAACAAGCTCTCTCCTCCACTGGTAGTCTCCCGATCTGCTATGCACATACCACAAATGGATTGACCAGGAGATCAAATTGCGTGACTAGTGGCGTCTATATTGGGAGGAGTGGGATGCCAAGACGAACCGCGAGAGGAGGGAGGAGCAGTGGCGCAACGAAGATCAAAGCAAGCGCATCCAGCGGGAGAAGCACAAACTAGCAGCCAAGGCTAGGGCGGCCGGCAAGTACTATAACGCCAACCTCAGAAGGAAGGGCAAATAGCCGCGGTCGACACAGTAGACTAGGCCATCCCGTAGTAGCCCGTCATCCTACCCGCCAAGTTTTTCCTTTCTCCAAAGGGCATGTATTTCTACATGGTTCAAGTGCTTGCGTCGCTGTGTACCGTTGTAGTAGAGATATCGAAAAAGTTGTAGTGAGAAAGTATTCTTTTAACGTGTGAAAATATTCTTTACCATCTGTTAAACTTGCATTAATGCTTGCTTCTACGACCATTGTGCGGTGGTGCACTGCAATGCCCAAAACCGCACGTTGACTATGTGGACGGCATTATAGTGACATTGTAGCACATTTTCTAGAAAATCCATTAAATATATATTTTATAGAAAATTTTAAATATAGCAAATGAACTCCAAAAATTATAAATTAGTTTGTAATTTTTCATAATTTTATTCATTCTAAATTTTCTCGAAAATTCATTTAAGTATGTTGTTTATAGGGTTTTTATGAAAAAAAAATTCAAAATGGATAAAATTATAGAAAAATTACATAAGCAAGTACACTGTGTCTGGAGGCTCCAAAAATATTATAATTTTTGAAGCTTATTTGATATATTTAAAAATTCTATAAAAATATACTTAAATAGATTTTTTTGAAAATGTGCTACAATGCTACTAGTGCCGCGCGCCCTGCCCGCGCTCTCCAAGGGGACAGGTCACCTGCACCCCCCCGACGTATGGGCGGGTGTCCTGCGTGCCCGTCGACAGGGGCCGATGCATAGGAAGAGATTAGGGGTATGTTCTTTTTGGCTGCGGCTTGTGGCTTTTGGGCTGTTTGTACGAGAGATTACAGAGTAACAGAAATTCACGTGCGGCTTTTGCCGATATAAATAAAGTCAGTAAAGTATGTACTACAATTATCTAGTAGACACTATCTTGAAAAAAAATACTTCGTTTAAAAATTAGTTACAGTAGAAAAGGCGAAAAACAGCTTTTAGAAACTGAAAAGAGCAGGGCCTAGATTTGTAAAATATATAAGGAGGCAATTTCCTTGAATAACATTTTTTATAGAGCTAGAAATGCCGAAATTTCGTCAGTCCATACTCCGAGTCCTGACTCCGTAGTCAACAAGACCCGAAGCTTCTTCCTTCCGGTATAAGCAAGCATGATTTGAGTGAAAGAGGATAAGCACCGTCAAACCGCCCCCAAAACCTAGCCGTCTCGAACCTCTTCCCCAACCCATCGCCGCCAACCCATGGAGCGTGCGCAGGAGAACTACACCGCCGCCAACAACCACCACCGCCAAGAACTCGCCGCCGTCCCTGATGCGGGGACCTTGACCTGGTGCGGCTACCTCCTCGTCGCCTTGTCGGTGGTGGCCGACTGGGCCGGCCTCAGCGACGGCCAAGGGGCGGCCTTCTTCGCCTACGTGCTCCTGCTGCTCGGCTGCGGCTTCCTCTTCCTCGCCATGCTCGCGCCAGCCAAACCCAAGGAGATCTGATCGATTCTGACTAGCTCCACGGTAATCGGCATGCGGATCATCATCATCATCATCGGTCTATGTGTAAGCTTTACCATGTCTTCTGCGTCGTGCTTTCAGCTTGAGGTTGTCATCAGGGTCTCACAAAAAATAATAAATTTTGTGCGAGCGTCTTAGGTTAGGTTCTTGAGAGTCGTGCAGTTCTGGTCGGAATTTGGAAGAGCTGGGAAGGTATCTTTGTACTCTAGCACAGATGACGTGCTTAATTACAAGTTTTTTCATGGGATTATTCGATTCGAGGCTTTAATTTGCATCGATGGGAGGAACTTGTGATGCTTAGCTCTAGTAAGTACTCCATGATTGGTTGCATTCCTCGTGTTCCAATTCAGGAGCACAAAGAGCAGAGGCTGTTAGTAGGCTGTATGCAGAGGTGGAGGAGAGAGATGAGGAGAGAGAAAAAAGGTGGGCTGTAAGTTTACAGCCAGCCGAAGCACAAGAATCAAGAAACTTTGTGAGAGAAAGGGGTGGGTCATACAGCCTTTAGCTGGCTGTAAACTACTATATAAATGTGCTGATAAGTGAGCTGTAAATGTCCATACAGCCAGCTGAAAACTGTATTATTAGCCTTGCTCTTACTAGGGAGAACGCACACTGGTTACTGACTACTGCTGCTTTTCAGTCGTCACACGACATCATTCTCCTTACAGTTTGTCTTGTCGACCGCTCTAAACTGATAAAACCATCATCATCACTCAATTGCTTCGTTCTTTTTTTCTTTGATTTATCACTTTATGCAACATTAACTAGTTTTTAAATGATACATCTTTTTACGATGAAATCTATAGATAGATAATAGTAGACACTATATCGAATTTAACTATACCGGTCAAAATTACGTGTGACTATTTTCTTCCGCATACTATCTTGTGATTAGGCAAAATTTAAAAATCATAAGTCAACAGCCATAGCCATAGCCCAGTTCAAAAATTATAAGCAGAAAGCTAAAATCACAGTCCAAAAGAATCCACCTAATCTCTTAGGCGTTATGGCTTCATAAAAGGAACAAGCAAAATTGCAGACCTCACAATTTTCTTGTTTCATTTGAGGTCATTTTACTCGGTCCTGGTCGAGCTTCTCAGTTGTGCAATGGCTAACATAATGCTGAGCTCAAATTTTTATGAGATGCCTCCAATTTTCTAAAACTAGTTACTCGGCGACCCTGTACTAGCATTTATAGTGTCGTATGTCCAAGCGACATGACTAAAAATTAGCTATGTCCAGAATAGATTCCACAAAACTTATTAAACCAACCCTAATACTATTGAACCAAAGGCACAGCAGTTTCAAAACATATGCCCATCTACAACTGCTCCCACAAAGCGCTTACATGACTGAAAAGTAAAACAAGCGACTTCCATGACTTGGATACTACTTCAACTGTTGTAAACGAAAACTACAGCTCGAAATTGGCTACCATCGAACGAGAACCTAGAAGCCCCGTCAAACATTGTCTCCAAGGAACGTCCTATACAGCTACTAACCTAGAGGCTGCATAGGGTTTCCTCCTATGGGCAACAAAACACAGCCCCGTAGAAGGAAACTTTCCTGCTATGAAATTCAACTGATGGTGCAGTACAACACTATCAAACAACAAAGAAAGAGGCTGCAGCTCAATGAACACGACGCAGAAACAAACTGTATTCAAGAGCAACTGGAAATGTAACGTCCAGGTTACTGCCTCTGTTGATACTCCAACTCATTTTGTTGCTTGTTCTCCTTTCGGATCACAACTTTAACCTCTCTTCTTGTGGGACAGGGCATGTACAATGCCTGGTTCATTGTGGCAAGTTTATAGGATAGAAGAAAACCTGTGTTCAATGATTCAACTTACTTTGGCAGAGCACCTCAACTTGGGGACATATTCAGATGCCTTGAGCCCGTTCGCAGTCTCATGAGAACTATGGCCAGTTACAGGCACAGTGCGTTGAGCAAATCAAGCAACGGTCTGCGCTGCTGCTCATCTGTATGAGGAAGACTCGCACGCAGAAGCTCCACTGGCAGTTCCCTGCTAATCACTGTTGCAGCAGCAGGGTGCATAAGCATTCTATGAACTAGGCTGGCAGATTTACTTATGCAGTACATTGTAAGCAGCCCAAAGAATGCATCAAATGATGCTTGCAAAAGAGCTTGATTCGGCGTGCTGCACTTTAAAGCAACATGCTGCTCAGTAAGAAGCTGGGTCCCAAATTCTTTGGTCCTTACTGCATCCTCTCCAAGGTGAACGACGCCGCTTACCGGCTGGACCTACCCAAGTCAGCTCGCATCCACGACGTGTTCCATGTCAATCTTCTTAAGAAGTTTACCGGCCTTCCGCCCACAGTGACCCCACCATTGCCACTGCTTCTTCACGGCCGCGCCGTTCCATCCCCGGCCAAGGTCCTTTGTGCGCGCATGGCGCGAGACAGACGGCAAGTTCTTGTTCAATGGGAGGGCCTTTCCGACGCTAATGCTTCATGGGAAGATGTTGTCGCATTTAAGTATTCTTATCCCTCCTTTCAGCTCATGGACGAGTTGTTTGTCGAGGGAGGGAAAGATGTTATGTGGGGCAATGTCTACAGCCGGCGGCGCAAGGCCACAGGCCAGGCCGACCCATGAGCTGTTCGCACCCCATGGCTTGCACAATTATGGTTAGTTCAGTTAAGATCCTTAAGATCAGGATTTGATAGATCATTAAGATCATTTCCTTTTAAAATAGATTGATTGTTAGGCCTTCCCTCTATATAAGGGGATGAGATTGAATGAATAAAGCAAGCAGGGATTTGGTAGCAAACCTGATCTCCTGTGCCTTCCCTCTATCACCACCTTCCTTTTCCACTAGCGGCCAGGGTTGCACCCTGGCCACAGCTCTTCCACGGCTCTCCTCGGGCGTCATGATCACCCAGCAAGCCAAGTCCTCCCATACCGGCTCCGTTCGGAGTGTTAGATTTGGTACGAGCTGTAGCAAATATGGCAATTGCAGAGTAAACAAAAGACTGCAACTTTTGTGCTGCTAACAACTCGCAACTTTTCTGTTTCTTCATTGTGCTATTAAATAGGAAAGCTAAACAGAGAAAATAACAAACTCCTGCATGTGTGCGTTCGACACCCATTTGCCACATCGTGCTAACTCACGATCCAGGGCACGATTCACACGACTCTACTTAGTCCCGCGCGAACGCAGCGCGCTTCAGACTGACTCTGCGCATAACGTGACCGAATCATGCGCTTGACCAAGCAACCGAATGATCAACGAACAGACCAAATGACAAACAAAAGAATTAACCTATACAGCAGCTAGAGTTATTCCAACAGATCACCCCCTAAGTCTTGCTGCTGGTACTAAGATTGATGATGCCGATTTTTGAGCAAAGTTCCAAGAACCTCACTCTGCCCAGCGACTTGGTGAAGATATCTCCAAGTTGCTCAGCTGTCCCGACAAACTTGATATTGATCAACCTCTTCTCTGCGCATTCCCGAATATAGTGGAACTTAACATCAATGTGCTTAGTCCTCTCATGATGCACAGGATTTTCACGAGTGATATCGTGGACTGATTGTCCACCATCAGTGTTGGTGTGATTGAGCTGCATCCTAACACTTCGCCCAATAGTCGTGCCAACCACACTCCCTGGCATGATGCTGCTGCCGCTGCAATATATTCAGCTTCACAGGACGACAGCGCTACCACTTTCTGCTTCGAAGATTGCCAAGTGACAGGTCCTCCATTGATGAAGAAAATTTGACCTAAAGTGCTTCGCCGATCGTCGGTGTCGCCAGCCAGGTCGCTATCACTGTATCCGAGCAGGTACGGGTGCGCTGTTTCTTCAGCCGTGTAGTGAATTCCCCAAGACATGGTGCCTGCAATATAACGCAGAATGCGTCGAACAGCAGTGAGGTGTTCTTCCCGGGGAGCCTCCATGAAACGACTGACGTATCCAACTGAATACGCCAAATCTGGTCGCGTGTTGACGAGATATCGTAGACTTCCGACCAGGCTGCGATACTGGGTTGCATCTGTCAGTGGAGAGGCAGAGTCTTTGCTCAATTTCAGGCGGACCTCCATAGGAGTTTGGCTTGGATTGCACCCCCGTAGTCCAGCCTTCTCCAGTATCTTACCGGCATAGGCGGATTGCCTGATTGTGATGCCGGCAGTACTTTGACTCACCTCAATACCGAGATAATATTTGAGTGTTCCCAGGTCACTCATTTTGAACAGGTTCTTCATCTCGAGTTTGAAGCGAGCGATGTTGTCAGGGCAGTCTCCAGTGATGATAAGATCATCTACATAGACCCCTACAATCAAACGCTTCCCTCCACCCGTCCGAGTGTACACGCCATATTCCGAGCTGCTGCGACTGAAACCCAGTGACATCAAAGAGCTATCAAGCTTACTGTTCCACGCCCGAGGTGCCTGACGAAGTCCATACAGGGCTTTGTGGAGTTTGTACACCTTGGCCTGGTTGTTGTTGTCGACGAATCCAGGCGGTTGGCTGACGTAGACGTCCTCTTGGAGTTCGCCATTGAGGAACGCCGATTTGACGTCCATGTGGTGTACCTCCCAGGCTCGGTGCGCGGCTACAGCGAGGAGAAGCCGTACAGACTCCAGCCTTGCAACGGGAGCAAACACCTCGTCGAAGTCCACCCCTTGCCGCTGAATATAGCCCTTCGCGACAAGTCTTGCCTTGTAGCGCACCACTGCTCCTCGTTCATCACGTTTCAACTTGAAAATCCACTTCAATCCGATCGCCCGTTGCCCGGGTGGGAGATCAGAGAGTATCCAAGTCTTGTTGTCGATGATTGACTTCAGCTCCTCTTCCATGGCGCTTTGCCAATTTGGGTCTGATGAAGCTTCGGCCAGAGAGCCAGGTTCCTCGGCACTCACCGCATGTAGCTCGAGTTGATCGAGTACTCGGGCTGCATAGCCTGGAGGCGTTCCTCCTCCAAGGATATTGTTGATGGTGCGGTAGCGAGGTACGACATCATCATCTTCCGCATCTGCATCGAGGTTGGAGTCGTGAGTGGGCGGCGTGACGTGCTCCACATCTACAGTCGTTGGCACCACTGGTGTAGATGGGGATGGTGCAGGTGACGGTGCCATCGGCAGTGGAGTTGGTGCAGTCGGCGCTGGGGATGTGGAAGCTGATTGCGCAGAGGACGGCAAGGTTGTTGTTGTTGTTGTGCTCACCACCTGTTCCACCGTGAAAGGTTCACTCCCAGCTGAGACTGACTCTTCTGCATTCCAATTCCACGCCTTGTCTTCATCGAAGATGACGTCCCGTGACACATGGACTTGATCTCTGACAGGATCATATAACCGATAGGCTTTTGATCCTTGCTCATAGCCTAGGAACACCATTGGACAGCTGCGATCTTCCAGTTTCTTGAGGTTCGGCTTGGTGTTCTTCACATAGCCCACACACCCGAACGTGCGTAGGAATTGCACAGCAGGACGCTCACCGTACCAGGCTTCGTACGGTGTCTTGTCGTTGAGAGACTTCGTCGGCGACCTGTTCAACAGAAACACCGCAGTGGACACGGCCTCCCCCCAGGCGACCTAGCACCTTCATGGCCTTCATCATGCTGCGAGCAGTGGCGATGATCGTCTGATTGCGGCGCTCCACAACCCCGTTTTGCTGTGGGGAGTACGGCGCCGTCAATTGTCGGTGAACACCTTGCTCTGCACAGTACTCAGTGAACTCGATGGAGTTGAATTCCCCGCCACGATCCGTCCAGAAAGCTCGCAGCTTGCGCCCACTCTCCACTTCGGCTCGCGCTTGGAAGTGTTGTATTGCCCTTGCCGCTTCATCCTTGCTCCTGATCAGCGTTAGCCACATATAGCGGCTCATATCATCTACGAGTAGGAGGAAGTATCGATTGCCTCTCGGAGTTGCGGGTTCAATCGGGCCGCACAGATCACCGTGGACAAGGTCCAGTGCTTCAGTGGCACGGAAGTTGGACTGTCCCGGGAATGGCGTTCGCCGTTGTTTCCCCACCAAGCAGCCATCACAAATCTGGTTGGCTTGCTCCACCACCGGTAGCCCTCGCACCATGGACTTCTGTGCTAGCTTGCGGAGCGCCGGAAAGTTCAGATGGCCGAACCTGGCGTGCCACCTCCACGCGGTCTCCGAGCAGTGCGCGGCGAGGCAGACATGCCGACCGATGTTGAGCTCGATGGTGTAGAGGCAGCTTGAAGAACGGCGAACGCGGGCCAGCAGTCGACGCTGAGGATCCCAAAGCCGTAAGATGCCGCCGTGAATGCGCACCTCGCTCCCGGCCTCATCTAACTGGCCGAGACTCACGATGTTGGTCGTGAGCCGCGGAATGTAGTAGACTCCAGTAAGTGCCCGATGTTCGCCGGACCGGCACGTGAAGAGAACAGTGCCGCGCCCTTCAATCCTTACGACTGAGCCGTCGCCGAACTTCACATTTCCACACACTCCTGTGTCTAGCTCGGCGAAGGCAGCCCTGGACCCGGTCATGTGGTTGGTGGCGCCGGAGTCCAGGACCCATCGCCGGTGGTCATGATCCTCTCGGTCGTCAAAGTGAGCGAGCACCTTTGCTTCATCCATGCTGACGGTCTTGGTGCTCGCCGATACTTCCAATGGAGCCTGCAGAGAAGGAAGTAGCACAAGGGGGGATGCATCTGGTACCGCACTTAGCATCAGCAGTGTGGGGTCATTATCTTCCTCCTGAGCCACGTATGCCTGTTGCTGTTTGGGCTTACTTCGCCATTCTTTGGCCCAATGGCCCTTTTTCCCGCAATTGTTGCAGTGGCCAGGCTTGCGGTCTGCCTCTACTGTCGGTGCAGAATGGGCGTCTTTTGACGACCCAGCTGGCTTCTTCCATCGGCTCCGGCCACGACGACCGCCAGTCCCACTGCCGGAAGAGGAGCTCCCGCCTTGGCCACCCTCCTGGAGTGAAGCTCCCTTGCGGAACTTCGCCAGCCATTCTTCCTCCGTGAAGAGCAGTCGGCCATTGGAGTCGGTGCGGTTCGCCCCAGCTCCAATCTTGCGCAGCCTTCGTTGCTCGACTGCACGCAATCGCCCGGTTACTTCCTCGAGAGACAGCTCGTTGACGTCGAGCAAGGTCTCAATCGAGATAGCAACCTGCTGGAGATTCTCTGGTACAACCTGCAATATCTTTTTGACTACCTCAGCTTCTGAGATGGGGTCACCCAATGTTCGCAGGTTGTTGGCGAGTCCCCCGATCCGCAATGAGAAATCGTCGATCGATTCTCCATCTTTGAAGGCGATTTCCCCGAGCTCGCGACGCAACTGCTGTGCGCTTGCCTCGCGGACCCTCTGGACGCCGATACGTCGAACCTTGATGGCTTCCCATGCCTCCCGTGCGGTTTCCTTCACAGCAAGGGATGCAAGCATCTCAGCCGGCACCGCTCGGAGTATTGCGGCGAGCGCTTGTCGATCCGTTCGGAAGTCGACTTCGTCGTCTTCCCCGGGCTCCATCGCCACCCACAAGTCTTGCGCCTGTAGATTAACCCGCATCACCAGGGCCCAGTCCTGGTAGTTTGTGCGGGTAAGCGTGGGGTAGACAACACTGCTCGTCGTTGCCTCCCTCACCACTCGCTCGATGACCACCTGGCCATGGCGCCTAGAGTTGCGACCGCGGCAGGGAGATGGCGAGCGAGGAGTATGGCGGCGTGGTGGAGCGCGGGATGCGCCTGCTAGATGCGCTGGTGCGGACATGGCTCGACCAGGATCAAGAACTCGGTGCTCTGATACCAAATGTTAGATTTGGTACGAGGTGTAGCAAATATGGCAATTGCAGAGTAAACAAAAGACTGCAACTTTTGTGCTGCTAACAACTCGCAACTTTTCTGTTTCTTCATTGTGCTATTAAATAGGAAAGCTAAACAGAGAAAATAACAAACTCCTGCATGTGTGCGTTCGACACCCATTTGCCACATCGTGCTAACTCACGATCCAGGGCACGATTCACACGACTCTACTTAGTCCCGCGCGAACGCAGCGCGCGTCAGACTGACTCTGCGCATAACGTGACCGAATCATGCGCTTGACCAAGCAACCGAATGATCAACGAACAGACCAAATGACAAACAAAAGAATTAACCTATACAGCAGCTAGAGTTATTCCAACACGGAGCGCCCATCACCTGACAATTACTCTAAGCTCTAAGACAAATTTCAGTTTTCAAAGAAAGCTAAACTTTGATAATGTAGTAGCGAGATCATCAACATCAGAAAATGAACCTAGATCTTCAGGCTGAAAAACAAGGTCTATGTGAAGGTACAGTGGATACAGGCTACAGCAAGTTGAAATAAGTCCTAGGGTATTCTAACGCAACATCAGTGAATTATTACTAAATTCTAATCAACAATGACACAAAGGAAACAAGAAAGGAGCAATGTAGGTGTCTGCATCACATGTCATTAACTCATTACCCATAATAATTGGCATTTGGCAAAGACAAGGTTTCCTCTTTGAAGTTGCACAAACCCAAGATTCGAGTTAACTTTCAATAAAAGGAATGTCTATACAACATTCGACTATTTTTTAGGACAAAAACAGTCAGATTGATCTGGGGCGTTAGATCTCCATCCAACGGATCCACTCATACAAGCCCGCCTTAAAAAAATGACCCTCTCCAAAAAAAATGATCTAGGGCGTTGGATCTCCATCTAACGGCTCAAAATCTGACTATTTTTGTCCTAAAAAATAGTCGAATGTTGTATAGACACTCCCTTCAATAAAATACCTTGACCATATATGCTTTCTCTTTTACATGGAAGTTACACAAACCCAAGATGACCGCAAGGCATCAGCCAAACTTTACATGGAAGCAGTGGCGGAGGGAAGGTAAGGCTTGGGTCATACCTTGATTTTTTGCAGCAGGCCCCCATATACCCCCCCTATCCAGTATCCTATAGCCCAATAGCTACTAGCTAGTCAATGTAAATGTAAACCCTAGACTGCTCCCTGCTCCCTGCCTCGGCTGCTCCCTGCCTCCCTGGACGGCTGGACCCTGGGCGTAGCCGGCGGCGGGCGGGCGGCAGCCACTGGTGGGTAGTGGCGCTTGGCGCTGCTGCGCTGGGCAGTGGCGTAGCCGGCGGTGGGCGGGCGGCAGCCACCGGTGGGCAGTGGCGCTAGGCGCTGCCGCGCTGGGCAGTGGCGTAACCGGCGGCAGCCTGGGCGTAGCGGGCGGCGGGCGGGCGGCAGCCACCGGTGGGCAGTGGTGCTGGGTGCTACCGCGCTGGGCAGTGGCATAACCGGCGGCAGCCTGGGTGTAGCCGGCGGCGGGCGGTGGGCGGGTGGGCGGCAGCCACCGGCGCGCAAACTCCGGCGTTGACAGGGTTGGAGGAGCTTGAATGGTATTACTTTCGATCTACCCCACCTCATTTTTTTTCCCGTCCTCCGTCACTGCATGGAAGGACAAAATAACTGCTAGAGAAGCAGCCCATTTTCTCAATTTGACTGAGCATGTTTTAGGTGAAATGATTGTGTGACAAAAACTGCACTTTACGAGGCTCTTGTTACTAACTAATAACTAAAAAAGACAAGTACAAGAGTATAACGATAAAGGTAACTTCAAAGTAGTGCACACTGCTAGCCACATTCTGAACCAAGATTATGCTTTCTACCATTTTGATATGTTATCAGAAATTAGTCATTTGTTGTCAACTGTACAAAAGTAAAATAGTTCTAATTCGTTGCAGCACATATCCAACATGTAATAAATGGTTGAAGACCACATTAACAACTCAATCATGAAATGACCCCTGACTTTGCAGTATCACAGTACCTCTAGTGCATTCCCTCGAGAAGAAAGAGGGTGTTCTTTGTCATCAAGTCCAACAAAAGCAGCATTGCTGTCGTTATTATCTTCCAATCCACCTAGCTCAACCTCCTCCATCACATTGTAGTCAAAAAATGCATATTGTGATGCATCAAATTTAGTACTGCCCGCATGGAAGGATTCAAGATAAAGCCAATTAACATTAGGTGCTATGGTACCCAAAAAAAAAATCAAGTAACAGAATAGGAACATACAAGGCTGCAAGTCAACTCTAATGAATTATCTGGATTTGGAGGGACGGAAAGGAGAAGAAAGCAGAGAGTCGGAGAGCAAATTAAGTTCTTGTTTGGTGGTGGCCAGTGGCCACTAGGAAAGAAGGCAATGATGGGGAGGAGAAAGACTAGTCTGTATGAATTGTGCTATCTTTTCTGTCCAAAAAGAAAGAAAGCCCTAATGCAACATCCGTAGGGTTGCTGGAAAATTTGAGGAAGAAACTTATGGTACTTTCTTCCCTTCTCTAACTAACAAATAGAGCCAATTTTCTTTTCCCTTCATTTTTCTCCTATTCTCTTCTGTAGTTTTATGTTCATCTTTCTGTCCGATCAACCAAAGAATAAAGACCAAAACCCCTGGTGCATTCATAATAGAACAAACAAACAGAAAACAAAAGACAGGGCCGATGCAACTCCCAATACAGAGAAGTCACAAATGGTGACTGATGTAAGTAATTAACAGAAGCAAAAAACCAGGATTGAATCTATTATGAAGAATAAATAGGTTCAACTTACCACCTTAGTCAGTCACTATAAACATTTATATGGTACAACGGACCTCCCAGAATAATTTCACAAAGGATAGTTCACAATTTATGCAACTGTATGAAATCGTCAGATTATGAGAACCAGAAATGCAATTTACACAACAGGAAGCACAAATAATGCGAGGACCAATTTAAATTCGTTTGACAAGTATAATCCAATCACTGACACAAATTGGAATTACCCATTAAGAATACAAAGACAGCACACAATTTGTGGGGGGAAATGTACTACAGCTTTATCAATCAAATCAAGGTGGAAAAGATAAAACTTATTCAAACAGGTGTAATTATCTCAGTTCACCACCACAGCTGTCGATAGATCACAACTTGAAACAAATATTTTGATAGCATACGAGATGATATATTTAAAGATCAACTTTTCCAGCGGTGTAGACACTCTAAACAACAAGCAACACGGAGAAATACATCAACCCAGTTTGCCACTACATCCAATTACTGTCGGACGCAGCATTTATTCTACTAAGCACAATGTAACAGCAATCTAACTTCTACAGGAAATTTCACAAATTCAATCAAGGATTTAACCTTGCTGAAGCCACTTCAATCCCCAAGCCACCAAACAGTGGCGGACGCAGGAATTTTGGAATGGGTGTTCGAAGTTGTAAAAAAAATTTGTAGTACAAAACATAAAGATCTACAGTAGTAATAGTTAACAACTTAACATACAATTGTTCATACTAGGAATAATATGTCAAATAGTATAGAAAAATTACAAAACAATTACAAAAGTTCACAAATTAACTCGGCGATGCTTCATGCCTTGGAAGCGTGATATTATGTCATCATCCTTAACTTGCAGAAAAAATTCTCGCTCAAGAAATGTAACCAAGCAGTCATTCAAGTATTGTTCTCCCATTCTATTTCGTAGCTTATTCTTCACATAAGTCATTGAAGAAAAGACTCTCTCCACACTAGCAGTTGCAACGGGAAGAATGAGCACCAATTTGAGAAGCTTGTAAACAATTGCATAATTGAGGCTCTTCTTTGTTTGAACAAGCATAATGGAGAGCTCAGAAAGGTTGTTCACTTTTCTAAACCTTTCATCTCTACGCACATACCCACATTCACACAATCACATACAAGTATACAACTATACAAGCATTGCTCATTCTCATTTTCATTTTTCAACACATAACCATTTATTGAGACATCTAAAGTCAATGTTTCTGATTCTGAAATTCAACAATAATTCAACATTTCATCTAAAAATATAATATTGATACAATGAGACATTGAGACATCACCATTCACCAATCACCAATCACCATTCACCAGTCTAAAGTCTAAACTGCCATTTTCTCAACCGATTGTCAATCAGTCATCATCATGCTCATTGCTCAACAATTCAACATTTCAATTTTCAACAATTCAACTCAATAATCAACATCAATACTGCAATACATCATGCTCATTTGCTCAACAGGCAACAGCTCAAGTACTCACTGGCCGACTGGGCACTGGCGGAGGCGGCGAGGCGCGGTCGCGCGGAGAGGAGGCCGGTCGGCTGGAGTGGCGGAGCGGAGACGCCGGAGAGCCGGGTGAGCGGAGGGCCGGACGGCCAGATCTGGAATCCGGGCCCGGCGGAGCGGAGAGCTGCAGCGGCGGTCGGCGGAGCGCTGGAGCGGAGGGGCGGAGCGCCTGAGCCCGGAGCGGCGGAGCGGACCGGCGGAGACTGGAGGGGCGGAGCGGGCGAGCGGCGCCGCGGACGGCCGGACGGCCAGATCTGGAATCCGGCGCCCGGCGGAGCGGAGAGCTGGAGCGGCGGAGCGCCGGAGCGGAGGGCGGAGCGCCGGAGCCCGGAGCGGAGCGCCGGAAACTGGAGGGGCGGAGCGGGCGAGCGGCCGCGCGTAGCGCTGGAGTCGATTAGGGTTCGGGAAATGGGGTCGGGGACCGGGGGTTCGGGGTTTGGGGGCCGGGGGGCGGGGGAAATGCCGAATGGCGAATGGGGGCCGGGGGTCGGGGGAGCTCAAATGAAGCAACGACAGGCAGAATTCACCACAACTTTATCACCATGCTATCACCACCGTAATTTGCACGCAGAAAAATCACATTACAAATTCATCACGCGAGCTGCTTCCCCAATCCCCGATTCCAATCCCAAAAGCAAAATAAAAACATCGAACATATTACATATCGCGTAAACCATCTGAATTTGTGGTTTTAGGATGGTCACCGGTGCCAAATTCAGATTAACGCGGGCAAACTGAGACCAAATCAAACAGATGTGAATCAAACCGAGCAAGACCGATCGGAGAAAACAGCTCACCTAATCCTGACGCCTGCGTGCCGCCGCCGTCGAGCGCCGCCATGGCTAAAACCCTCCCGGGAATTGTAGGGCTAGGGTTCCCTACTCACAGAGAACAAGGTCAGATTGATTGCTTGATGCCCTTTTGTAATCGTAGGATCGCTTGGTGCTACAATGTTGGTGCAGAAGAGGCAATGTGGGGATGCAAAGCAACAGCATAAGAGGTGATGCTTCATATTAGCCATGGAAGATAGTTCTGTAAAGATTAGTGTTGACTAATGCTCTTCAGTGTCATGCTGTTTCTTGTGTTTACTATTTGTATGTTAGTATATTACAATATTTTTCATGAGAAATATCTCAATTCCCCACCCAACACATGCACTTGATTTTGTAGGTAGTTAGGTACAATGTTTGTGCAAATGGCCGCAAGGAGATAATATGCTTCTACTTGATGCTTGCATATGAAGTGCTTGATATATATATATATATATATATATATATATATATATATATATATATATATATATATATATATATATATATATATATATATATATATATATATATATATATATATATATATATATATATATATATATATATATATATATATATATATATATATATATATATATATATATATATATATATATATATATATATATATATATATATATATGAGTAGATGGATCATTTTTTTAGGGAGTGTGTATAATGCATTAAAAAGAAAAAACAGAATTACAGAGCACTAGTCCGGCCAGTGGAGTTATGGGCCTGTTCTTTTTTGCTGCAGTTTGTGACTTTTGGACTGTTTGTATGAGAGATTACAGAGTAACAGAAACTCACGTGCGGTTTTTGCCGATATAAACGAAGTCAGTAAAGTATATACTACAATTAACTAGTAGACCCTAGCTTGAAAAATACTCTGTTTAAAAACTAATTACTATAGAAAAGAAAAAAAACAGTTTTTAGAAGCTCAAAAGAACAAGGCCTATACACTGAATGTTGGAAATTGAAAAAAAAAAGCTAAAGAAAACATGCGAACAGCGTAAAAAGGAGCTCCACCTGTACGCAACAGCAGTGCTATGGAGAAACTAAGAGGTAAATCTTACAGGAAACAGTAACGACTCCGCACGCGCCTAGCGCCAGGATGATAATTCTTACAGGAGCTTGCCCATAAATGCATGATATCAAGTTTCGAGTTTTCGAATATACGCACATTACAATCACGGCAGACGCTCCAGATGGATCATGAATGCAACCTACGTAATTTTACGTTGCATGCAGGCAAGGATGGCCCTAGGATATTTTTTTGCAATAGAAACGGTAATTCTGAAAACTCTGGACTCCAAGTTCCAGAATTGATATTTTGATGTGAAGTTTCATGCACACTAATTATTTCGAACATCAGATAACATTTCCTCTTTAGGGTGATTCAATTTAGCCACTGGATATGTGTCATGGAACATGAATGATGCAGCTGTTTGGATAATAACTTCGGTGCTTTTAAATTGCTGCTGTGATCGATTTTTCATGTTTACCTGCATTTGTTCCTGCGACCAAATTTATAGTGCATTATTTTGGTTTAGATTGCCCGTAGCCTTTTCTTTGATTTAAGGTTTTCCTTAATTTCAGATTATGAATGTTATTGTCTTCCATTGCAATTTGTTGTTAGAGTTACCATGGTAAGTAATTTAAGTTCCTATTGTATATAAATGAAGTACCATATGAAGATAGCTGGATAGCTATATTCAGAAGCTAAGCTTTTTCTATGATTGGAGTTGATAGTTAATCTTTTTTTCAGTATTCTGCTTTGATTGTTAATCCATCTTTTTCCATACAATATGCAAAATTGCAACTCAAGCACACTATAGATGGTTAATCCTTTTTTCAGTATTCTGTAGATGGACTTGGATTTGACACTGGGTACGTAGAGCACCATACCGAGTCAACTGGGCTCTTTTAGTCTTCATGTTTATAGCTTTTGACTTGCTATAGTTTTAGTTTTCAAATGGCGCGTCTTTTTAAGGCGGGATCTATAAATCGATTGTAGTAGACATTACACAAACTTTGACTATACCGGTCAAATCGCATGTGACTGTCTCTCTCTTCGTATTCTCGCTTGCGAACAGCCAGCGTTCAAAAGCTATAAGCTATAAGCGTTTGTGTTCATCATGAGACCAATGGAGAATATATATACATGTACAGATATGGCATATATGCAGGGAACACATCACACAATAGGGTAAATACACAGCTATATAATACATATCTAATGCCCTCTCAAACTTATGGTGGATCAACAACATGAAGTTTGGAGAGATAGAAGCTATGCTGAACTCTGGTCTATGCTTTTGTGAAGAAAACTGCTAACTAAAGCTCTAAAGGCAAATACTGAAAAGCAACAATCTGGTCCTACACCTGTGTTCACATGTAGAAAGCATCAATACCAACATGCTTTGTAAGCTTATGCTTCACCGGATCTTTAGCAATGCTAATAGTACATGTACTATCAGACAAAAGAGTGGTTGGTGCAGAAACAGAAACACCAAAATTCTCAAGTAACCACCATAGCCAAGTAATCTCTGCAGTCAACAAAGTCATAGCTCGCAACTCAGTCTCAGCACTCGAACGAGAAACTGTTGTCTCCTTCGTAGTCTTCCAAGCGATGAGAGAACCACTAAGAAAAACACAATAAGCAGAGAGAGACCGATGATCAGAGGGATCACTAGCCCAGGTGGTATTAGAATATGCCTGGAACTATAAAGAGCTGGAGTGAGGAAAAAAGAGATGATGAGAGATAGTTCCATGACGGTATCGTAGAACTCGAAGATGACTATAGTGGAGCTGAGTGGGAGCAGAAACAAACTGACTCAAGATATGCACAGGGTACGAAATGTTAGGACGAGTGATACCAAGATAAATAAGGCTCCCAATAAGATGATGATAATGAGTAGGATCAGTAAGAGGCTCACCATCAGCGGGACGAAGATGAATATTAAGCTCCATAGGAGTCTCAGCTGTGCGCTGATCAGTAAGAGAGGCACAATCAAGAAGATCTTGGATATACTTTTCTTAGAATAGATAGAAACCCTCAATAATAGAAATAACCTCAATTCCAAAAAAGTAGCGAACAGGACCTAGATCAGACATGAGAATTTGCTCATGAAGACACTCCTTGACAAAAGTGAGCTACTAAGAATCATCTCCAATAATAATCATATCATCAACATACAAAAGAAGAAGTGTTCGACCACGAGGCGAAGTGTAAATAAAAACAGTAGGATCATGAGCATTGGCAGAGAAACTGGTTGCAGTGACAATTGATGAGAAACGATCAAACCAGACACGAGTAGCTTGCTTAAGGCCATAGAGCGATCGGCGAAGACGACAAACCATACCCTCAGGAACAGAATATCCAGGGGCGGCAACATATAGACCTCCTCACGCAACTCACCATTGAGAAAGGCATTCTTAATGTCCAACTGAGAGATAGATCACTGTTGAACAGAGGCCACAAGAATAAGAGTGCGAACGGTGGTCATGTGAGTGATAGGAGTAACATGCACAGAAAGAGGAATAAGATCACACGTGCCAGTATGCTCAAGGACAGCAATCTCCTCTGCCATTGTATGCTGCCACTCCTAATGAACAATAGCAATAAGAAGTCGGTTCAGCAAGAGCAGCGGTAGCACAAACAAAACGCTCAGGAGGCCAAATAGACTGGCGATCGCGAAGAGCATAGCGAGCAGAAGAGGCCAAAGAGGATGACCATCAAAAGGAGAGGGTACATCAGAAGAATCATCAACTCATAGACGACGAGTATAGTAGAGAGGATAAGAAGGAACAAGGTCAGGAGTAACCTCGGGAGAGGGTGCCGGTGGTGAAAAAGGTGTCAACTGGGAAGGAGGCACCGAAGAGACCAAAGGCTGTGGTGGAGTGGTGACTATGGGGGTGAAAGGAAAAGTCAAGAAAGAAAGTAGCTCGACAAGAAATGCTAAAGTGGAGGAAGGAGAAGGGCGAGGATAGTAAGGACGAGACTCATCAAATGTAACATCCTGAGAAATTTGCATCTGTCGGCTAATAGGATTCCAACAACGATATCCCTTGTGCTCAGCACTATATCATAGAAAAACGCATCCAATAGACTGAGCGATCAGCTTGATGCGCTCACGAGGTGCAAGAAGAATATAGCACACACACCCAAAGAGTTGAAGACTGAAATAATCAGGAGTCTTGCCACAGAGACGCTCAACTAGGATCCCACCCTGAAGAGCAGAGAAGGGATGAATGTTGATCAGAAAAGTGGCAATATAAATAGTCTCAGCCTAGAAGTGTGGTGGAATAGCAAAAGCAAGCATGAGAGCACAAACTATCTCAAGAAGATGACGATAATTGTGTTCAGTCACACCATTCTACGCATGAGCACTGTGACAAGAAAACTAAGAGAGAGTGCCTTGCTCATCAAGAAAATCGTAAAGAACTCCTGACAAGTACTTCCTAGCGAAATCAGCACGAAAAACATGAATAGGAGAGTTAAACTGAGTATGGACCATGGTGGTAAAAAGTCTTGTAGATGAATAGAACCTCACTACAAGATGACATAAAGTATATCTACGTATGCCGAGAAAAATTATCAATAAAAATTATATAATATTGATGACCACCTTTCGAAATGAAAGGAGCTGGTCCTTATACATCAAAATGAAGAAGATTAAAAGGACACTGAGACACTGAGTCATTGGAAGGATAGGGAAGTTAAAGATGTTTGTCAAGCTGACAATTGAAAGAAGCATCACTAGACACAGACCCTAAAAGACCACGATGAAGTAATGAAGACATACGTGACCCACAAAGATGTCCTAAACGATGATGCCACTGAGTATGCCACGAGGTCGACGCAATGTGACCACTATGCATTGCTTGTTTCTGGAGCATGTAACTTATTTCCACTAGTCTAGGGTGATGTCCGAAGGGGTCCGAAGGACCTTGGCGCGGACGGAGCCCGAACTGGAGGCTAGAGGGGATGACGCTTGGACGTGGCCCTGGATGACACGGACCCGCCCAACGACTTTCCGCACCTTCATCTTCCTAAGCAGTGTGGCTTCTCGCTCAAGTCTCTACAGACGGTGCCAACTGTCATTGATATGAGACCAGACAATAAACTTATAAACACTTCGATCGGATTCGAAGCCCATCGAGGATGCGGAGACTCAAAAGAGATGCACACACAAATGAACAAGTGTATTTAATATGAGTGACTAGGGTTACAAAAATGGCCTTATCCCTACTTATAAAAGGTTCTATTTATAGAGTGGGAGGAGGAGATGAGTGAAGTTACAAGTTTGTCCTCAGAGCCTAGTTTACTCTTAAAGGTATTTTCAACCTTCCTGTCAAGTGGGTTCCGCTGCGTCCGAGAAACTCCAGGGCAGGTACGCGGACCTCACTCGGAGTTACTCTCGGACCCCGCCTAAGGTTGGCCTCTGCGGTCAGACTCCAGACTCCGTCCGAGGTTGGCCTCTAGACTTCGTCTTAGGTTGGCCTTTAAACCTCGTCTGGGGTGGTGTGGACGCGAGAGGGGGGCTTCGAACGTTGCCCAAGAGGAGTTCGGATCTCAGCCGAGGTCTATTTTTGTGCTTCGTCTTAGTTTTTTGAACCTCGTTCAAGATGACGTGAACTCTGGACTCTGTGAGGTTGGTCAGCACATCTTGTCTCAACAACGTGACCTCGTTCGATGTATATCATCACGCCAAAGTTATCGTGTGCAAGCAGTAGCGCGGGACCTCCCTCAACAATGTGCGATTACACACTCCTAGCTACTTCATTTCTTAAGCCGCAGTAGTGTTTGAAGTCGTACGAGTTCTGTTAAAAGGGAAGACAAACGCCATTGGACAGAGCAAGTGCAGGCCAGCTGCAGAGACTTTGAACGAAGTAGTACTCGACAAAATATCGGTCAGACACATGCACGAACCTCGATGCCCTCTCTCTCTCTCTCTCTGTCTGCCATTGCATGAGCTCGCATGAGAAAGGCTGGCACGCATTGGCTACTGCAGTTCCTCCCTTTCACTCCAGACTCCAGTCTTACTGAAACTCTGAAACAAACCTTCGTGTGCGGTCATGGCATGCATAAGACGTACAGACAATTCCAAGTACTCGTCGTCAATAATGGAGTGGCCAGCTAGTTATGGTAGCTAGTGGCTCTAGCAGGTACTCAGCTTTTGGCCATGGACCATGTCTTATGCAGTTTACGCACGTACGCACGCGCGCAGGCGCTCACGTGCGGCGAAGCGTCGCGCGCCGGACCGGAAGTAGGCAAGTCAAGGAGGTAGCAGTCGCCACTCAGTCACACGTGTGCTAGCTCGGAAAGTGATCAATGGCAGAGGAAAGAAACAAGGCTCGAGAAAGCGCCGATCGACCAGGCCGAGCGCCAATTAGTCACGCATGCATGGGCGTCAGGGCGTGATTTAATTAATTTGCAGGTCTCTGAGTTCTCTCCCAAACTAGAAGCTAGGCAAACAAACCAATGCACGCAGATTGCAAACAGTAAACGGATGACCTGTTGCCTGTGGTACTAGCGAGCTAGTGCATATGATGTGTTAGGCCGGTAAACTCGCTGATCTCGAGCGAGCGTATCTACCTAAGCCTAAGCTCGGTACAATCTCGAGCTAAGTCTCATATAGGGTTTGAGTCTAGATCTATGCTTGAGTATGGCTCGATCAAAACTCAAGCTCGTCTCAAGTAAACTCGTTAAGAGATGATATGCACCATTAACATATATCAGTTTTCAACAGTGAGAATGAAAAATTATTACAAGTACATAAATCACAATATAATAGGAAGCAAAGCGTATTTATAGGGGTTCACATAAACAAAAAAAGAGGGGTGAGAGAAATAGTTTATACTCAGATCTGGGAGTTGTTGGTGAAGGAGAGGGATGACAGCAGCTCAGCAGCTGTCAGTCCACGATGGCAACGGAGAAGTGTCACCGTCGGTGCTTGGTTACGCAGCAAAATTGTCATCATCAGCGCTTGGCAGCGGAGGAGGAGAGGTGTCGCTGTTGGCGCTTGGCAATGAAATAATGTCCTCATCGTCATCTTGGTAGCGAAGGAGAAGAGGTGTTGCAACTCGGTGGCTGTCAGTACATGACGGCAATGGAGAAGCGTCACTGTTGGTGCTTGGTTACGTAGCAAAATTGTCGTCGGCGGCGCTTGGCAGCGGAGGAGGAGAGGTGTCGCCATCGGCGCTTGACAGTGAAATAATGTCCTCATCGTCATCTTGGCAATGATTTTTCTAGCCTCAGGGCGGGGGCCGAAGGTTGGAGCACTCTGCTCCCTCCCGCATGGTGATTGGTGATGGTGGATGATAGGTGGTGAGCAGGAGACAGGAGGTGCGGCAAGGTGGGAGCTGGGACGGGAGGAGAGGCGACGGCTAGCTGGTGGCCTTGGTTAGCGTTGGGGATTAGTTTGTGGTAGAGATTGGGGAAGGAAGGCAGCCAAGTAGTGTGGGCTTGCGGCGACTAGGGTTACTTGGGGGAGTTGGGGTTGGCCGGTTGAGGATAATGATTGGGCAGTGGGTCTCATGGGTGGTAGGGTGGGTGGGACGGGCTCGGTCAGTGGGATTGGATTTTGAAATTGGGCCGCGGGCGAGGGGAGTGGCAGGAGAAATAAATAGGTGGTAAAATTGATGAGCCAATTCGAGCTATTCAACCTCGTCATAGCTCGTGAGCTTAGCAACTAAACATGCACACACGCACGTACATGTAAACTCACAGATTGACTAACAGAATAACACACTCTAAACTAAAGCATTTTAAGATGATATCTAATATTTTGAGAGTTTAATGGCAGAGGTGACGCCGGCTGGCCAGTAGGCTGTAGAAGCCCATAGGTAGCACACGTACAGGTCGGGCCGTGCTTTGTCGAACAAATATGGTAGCTCCTGTGCTGTTTGTTCGCTTGCACCGGTGACGCGACGTCTTCATACCTCATGCGTCAAGTCATCGCATGACCACACCTCTCAACCAAAAACCAAGATGAGTAATGGTGAGATAGAAAAATCACGGAGAGAGAGGTGAGGTCATGAGAGGCGAGTGAAGGAGGAAGAAGAGAGCAGCTGGTGAAAAGACCGGTGAGGTGACGACTTTTCTATATGGTGGAAAGAATCAACTGCCCTCTCAGACACGAGAAATTCTACTGTGCCCCGGTTATACAAAAGCCATTGTGTCACGAGCCAACCGGATGTCGACATGTGACATGCAAGAAATAAAAAAATATATTGTACTGTTTAGCACTGTAGTAAGTCAATAATAAAAATTATTTTTTACTGTTAAACAGTAGAAATTTTAAATTGACTTGCTACAGTGCTAAACAGTAAAATACAATTTTTTATTCTTTACATGCCACGTGTCGACATTCGGTTGGCTCGTGACACAATGGGCTTTGTATAACCGAGGCACAATAGATTTTTTCCTCAGACACACACACACTCCCTCTCTTTGCCTGTCTGCCATCACGCCCACGAGGTGGACGCCTACGTTCTGGGTCCCATGCGTCCGGCCCCTCCCGTCTCCTAGCTAGCTATACCCAGCTCGCTCTTGTCCTACATCCCATTTCACCCGATGAAATCTTATCGTAGGAATGAATGTCAGATTTTCGAACCTGCGGGACGTTGTATGTTGCTACGTGAATCTGGTTGTATCTGATTCCTTAAAGAATCTAACTAAATTTAGTTTGAAGTTATATTCTATATTGATTGGTAATATGAACTTACCGTCGGTTATAATAGAGATCATCTTTGTGTTCGTAACGTACTCTACACTGACTTACACTAGACGTGTTGCCCAAAGGAATTTGTGTCGATTGGAGTCGGGCATGGCAACTTGAGTCGTTTCCGACTATAACTCTTCACCGTCATCTTTTAAGATTATGTTCTATCTCCAAACAAGGTGTTGTTCCCATCTTCGAGTAGGTTACTGTTCCCGTTTCCGAGTAGATCTCTATTTTCATTGCTAACTAAGACTATATTCCTTTCTCGCCTAGGACTCTTATTCCTAATGCTATTTATACCCCTATGTCTCAAGTTATCTATAAATGTAATACGCAAAGAGTGTTCTGTAATTTCTCATCTATATAATGATTTCGCCAATTATACGTCCATAGTAGGGATGGCAATCGGGCGTGGCGGGTACGGGTAGTACTCGCTCATACCCGTACCCGCGACCCCGATTTACGCCTATCGTGTTTTAAAAATTATACAAATCACTGTTGAGAAAAATATAGAAACACTTCTTAACTTTCAACTCAAAATTTTAATTTTCAAATTGATTTGAACTTTCACAGACATGTCGGGGGCAAGGCGAGGTGACAAAGGAGGGAGCGGTAGTGAACACGACAACGCGCATTGGTAACAGTAGTTAGGGTTTTAAGGAAGATGGGTTAGATAAGATGCAATGGCAAGGCTCGTCTACCACCGAGCAATATTGGGGAGTAGGGTTTGGAGTGGAAGGCAGTACTAAGGCATCTCAACTAGAAGCGTGCGCCATGTCAAGCTACAAGACGAAGCTTAGACGCCATTTGGAGCGTCGGGAATTTTTTCGATTTCTACAAAAATTAAAATTTTTAAAAAAAATTTCTGCGTTCCAAAAGATCTTGAAGTCATGGGTAAGAGAAAAGGAAGGATGCTTTGATCCAAAGGCTCATGTCGGCTCCCCCATGCGATGGAGTGGCACATGCAAGTGCCCATTTAGAACCGAGTAAACATTGTATTTGTCATCACATACCATCCTCGCATGGTATGTATTTGTTAGCGATTTTGATACATGGTATTTCGCACCAGATACGGTGGGCATGGATACGTACTTGTCATCACATACCATCCTCACATGCATCCGCTACCTAATACTATCCTGCGGCATATGTAGGGGCGAATCCACATTGTTTCAAGGGTATTTAGCTGAACATTTAAAATATTTGGTATAATTAACATTAGTATCCTAATATAAATCTATTTGTGGCTAGTTGGTTAGTTGGATATCTTCTGAATTAATAGATCCTTTGTTCGAGTCCTCTTGCCTCACTTTTTTTTTTGCTTGGTCTTTGTAGTTTGATTAGTGTAAAAGTTTTTCTTCTCATAAATGTTTTCTTCCGTCTTTGTAGTTTGATTGGTGTAGAAGTTCCGTTTTATGTATTTGTAATACGAATAAGACTAGTACTTTACTATTATATGTTCCTACTATACACTGATTCGAACATCCTTAGTTATGTTGCTCTATACATTATTTTTAATCTATCAAGTACTTTAGAGCAACATGAGTTTCCTAAAAGGGCTAAAGCTTTTGAAAAGATGCTTGACATTGAGTCAAACTTGTTCTAGCTATTCCTAATAATGTTATTAATGAGAATTTCACAATACCTATAGTATGCCATTGCTTGATGTTAGGTTTGAAGATAATGAGGACATTGGAACCAAGAGGGAGTTGAGGGAGGCCGAGGCTAATGCAAGCGAGGGGGATTATAGAGTTCATATGCTAATAACTCAATAAAAGCTACCAATTATCAAGCATGAAGGAGAGAAGCCAGCCGAGCGCATGGAAGCAAGAAGAGTTGTGCAATTGAGAGGAGAAGAAAGGAAGCATGCGCGAAAAAGAAGGGGAAAAAGAAGTAAAAGGGGAGAAGACCAAGAATCCCATGTCCAATTCAGATTTTCCACAATTCCAACAGAATTCAAAATCGGAATCAATTCAGATTCAATTTGGAAGAACCCACAAGGCCCATAATAAAAATGCCAAAACTTTCAAAAACAAAGTCTGATTCGAGTGTTATTTTGCTTGTTGAAAAACTTATTCCAAGACCCACGCAATGGGTAAGGTTCCAGCGTCAGAAACCTTATGGCTATGTCGCTATAACCAAAACAATGTGACGATCGTAAAATTATGTTTCCTTTTTGTGTGAGTTTGAGTCCAATACAAGTAGAGATTAGTTGGAGTCAATTTGTATACCTTATGGCCGACCCTAGGAGCTATATACAACCATGTATTCATGCCTTTTTGGTTTAGACCACGTCTATTCAAGAAAACATGTTGCTTTGTGCATTAATATAGGGTTTTAACTGCCTGGTAAGTATTTGCCTCAAGCTGTGCGCTCTTTTGTCTTTGTTCTTGCTTTTTCTTTGTGATTTGTAGGAGCATTGCTTCCACTTCTGTGTGGTCGAGTGGAAATCAATCAAATGTGTAGTTTAGCGAGTTCATTCATCATAGGTTGTTGCATTGGTAGTGTATTGGCCACGACGTTCTCGTTCATCTTCACACGTTATCAACGATCCTACATCGAGAAAATCAGGTACTCCGCATCACACACTTTCCATCTTCTTTAAATAACATTGCATCTTCTACGATGATAACACAATTAACTTGCTGCTAATCACCTTTTGATTTTTTTTTCGTTGAACAATATTTTGTTAAGGAAAAAGTCTATTTGACTCCTGAACTATTGAGGTGTGTCTAATCTGCCTATGTACTACAAAATTGTCTAAAGTCCTTGAACTATGCAATACCGTATAAATTACCCCTGAAGCGGTTTTGGAGGTGGTTTTGCCAATGTGATGGATGACATGGCTGAATACATAGCGATGACCCAGCAAATCAGATGGGATCTATATGTCAGAAAAACAACCTGGTCACTCTCTTCTTAGTCCTCTCTGGCGGTCATCGCGGGATGGCAAGGATTAGGGAGAAGTAGCGGAGAGGCTGGTGGGGAGATGGTGGCGAACGATGTCTTCAGCCAGTGCCACGGAGGTGGGTAGAGCATGGAGTGTTGCTAAACGGCGCTGCAGGCATTGACAGCAAATGTTTTGCGGAGGTGATGGTTCTTGCGGAGGGCGATGTGTGGGGAGAGATGGGGGCGCAAGCGGTGTGTGTTGGAGTAGTAGGAGTGGTTGGCCGAGTCTGTTAGAATAAATCACGCCACGCAGGGATGGCCGAGAGGTGGCAATTGGCGGCAGTAGCGGAGGAAGCGCAACAAAGATCTGGATGCACTGGAGACCGGTTCTCACGGAGGAGTTCGTGGCTCAGAGTGTGGAGACGGCCAGGTCGCCAGGAGAGCGCAGCGGAAGCGTGAAATCCGGCGGAGTTCGTTGCGTGGGCGCTGCGTCGCCGAGAGGCTATTAAAGACCATGTAATCCTTGTGTGTATGTGGCGCTGAGTCCATTTGAGCAATAAAACAGGCTGTGTCGCTTAGAAAGTCTACTGTTCTTCGTCTACCTCGCGTTCGCGTGCGTGTGTACGTTCCTGGGCAAAGCCAACAGAGTCAGCCCGAAGGTTGTCTTCCAAGAACATATCGATGTCGATGCCGTGGAGTGCACCTATAGAGCCCTCTACTGCAGGCGGCACGGAGCCATTGCAGAAGAGCTCTAGCTCCAGCTTTTGCTCTAGATTGGTATTTTCGACAGTGGTGCTCGAGAACACTCTAGGCCCAATCAACTCCCACCTTACCATCGACTGATTTGTGTGCTAATTATCTATTCATCGCAATGCAATTGGAAAACTCTGAATATCCATACTGAAAATCTAATGTATCGCATACGTAGTTACACGCAGCTCATAATGATATACACAGAAAACCCTTGCAGTAGCATGCACACATACTGACATGGATACATATACATACATCAGGAGCCCTGTTATACCTACCATGGCCTTGAATGATTGGGGGTCACCATCCGTTGGTCTTAGGGGTGAAAATGGGTTGGGTTAATTCTGACCGATCTGGTACCGAATCCGGTCGGTACCGGATTCGGAAAGGGAATTTGGTATTCGGTCGGATTCGGGAGAGTTGTTATCCGATCGAATAGTATTGGAATTCGGATACCGGATAATTATCCGGTAGGATATTCGGTCGGATATCTAGTAAGAGCTAAGAATTCACCTTTTATTTTGCTAGTATTTATTTTTTTGTCATGTTGGTTGGTTGAGGTGTGCAGTGTATAGAAAGTTTTCCTGGATCGTGCAAGCTTAAGTTCTCTAAAAGGAATATGATATTCAGTTGTGGCAACTATAAATATACAATACTAAAATAGTGTTTTATTTCTAATTCTGCTGTTTGTGCAATTGGAATCCTAAATTTGCTCATTAAGATCACTCGTATTGGAATGAAAAGCATGTAATCAGAGTATTATTAAACGATGAGCTTTGGCATGCCTTAGTAAATGAACAGGTAAATTTCTCAAAAGTATATTATCCGCAATTGTCTACTGTCTCTACCTTAATTTAGTAAAATTTCTTTAGCTTAGAAAAAGAAAATGTTGTTCGTCAAGAATCAAGATTCATCTTGAAACACCACACCTCAATGGGCAATTTTGGGGAAAACGCCACACCATCTTCGGCTGATGAATTATAATCACTATTATGTACTTATGTCTAACAGTTTAAGGCTTAAAGTAATGGTGGTATGGTTTAGCATATGTCCCTTTCCGTATGCACGTACTATCCGTCTACATTATCCGTTTTCGATCCGAAACCGTCAAGTATCCGTTCCGGCAGCACCGTATTCGAAATTCCGAATATTCCGAATTCGTATTCATATCCGGTTTTACCGTATCCGACCCCGAATCCGAGAAAAAAATATGGATTAGGATACGGTATGAGCAATATCCGTCCGAATCCGACCCGATTTCACCCCTAGTTGGTCTCCCCCCTCTTTCTCCACACTCGGATCAACTTGCAACCGGTTTTGTTTTAAGTGGCTTCGATTTTTTTATTCTGACTTAAAAACTGGAATGTATGTATTAGTTTTTTAATTACAGTTTTTCTGGCTTATATTTTTTGTTTTTTATTTTATTTTTTTATATTGTCTAAAATACTAATAACTACTGAAATATAATTTTAGTTAAAAACTAACGGTGAAAGCCAAAAGTTGGAACCGGAGCCACTTGAGCTACTATCCGTCCCCTCAAATTAAGCGGCTGTCCCACGGCACGCCCAGCTTAACATTGGCTATATACACGCGCTCACCCTCCTCAGCCCTCACCACTACTGCCTGCGGTTGCAATCGAAATCCATTCATTCATTCATTGATCCACCCGCCGATCTCTCTCTCTCTCTCTCTCTCTCTCTCTCTCTCTCTCTCGTTTTCGGGGGTTCCGTCGATCCACCACCTGCGGAGGCGGCAGCCCGACCGGCCGGCGGCCTCGTTTCCACGCGCGCGCCAGCCAGGTGAGATTTGCGATTTCTGTTCTGTTCTTGCTCTGCGGCTAGCTGATTGTGCTGCAGGCCGCGTCGTCTCATCAGCTGAGCTGACGACTCCGGTCCAGTGCGCGCGCGCGCGCGCGCGCGTCAGTTCTTGGCTGCTGCAGCTGCTAGGTTCAGATTCAGGCCGCCTTGGCGCCTTGGAGTGCACTCTGAGCCACCGTACTAGCTCAGGACCAGCTGATTCCCCCATTTTAGAAAACCCTAGCTCGTTCCTTGCTTCTTTTTTAGATAAGCAGTAGCAAGCATCAAGAAATCTCTAGTTTGATTTGTAATTTGTGTGCACCACCGCCTCAAAACTTCTTGCCTTCTTCTTCAGAACCTCGAATTAAATCTGTCCATGGCTTCGCTCTACAGTTACCATGAACTAAAGGAGGCAATTGATGAGCACACCTGTTCCAGTAAAAAAAGATGCTTTTGGTTTCAGGCCTTGTACTAACGGAGGGTCACGCCTGCGCGCATGCAGATCTGAGGCCATTCGGGTGGGTAGCTCGGAGGTGAAGGAGAAGAGCAAGGAGGAGAGAACATGCAGGGAGGAGGCGCGGCGGACAGCCCGGGCGCGGGGGCGGACGCATCGCGGCCGAGTCGGTACGAGTCGCAGAAGCGGCGGGACTGGCACACGTTTGGGCAGTACCTGCGCAACCACCGGCCGCCGTTGGAGCTCGCGCGGTGCAGCGGCGCGCACGTGCTGGAGTTCCTGCGCTACCTCGACCAGTTCGGCAAGACCAAGGTCCACGCCGCCGGTTGCCCCTTCTTCGGCCACCCCTCGCCGCCGGCGCCGTGCCCGTGCCCGCTCAGGCAGGCCTGGGGCAGCCTCGACGCGCTCATCGGCCGCCTCCGCGCCGCCTTCGAGGAGCACGGCGGCCGCCCCGAGGCCAACCCCTTCGGCGCGCGCGCCGTGCGGCTCTACCTCCGCGAGGTCCGCGACAGCCAGGCCAAGGCGCGCGGCATCACCTACGAGAAGAAGCGCCGGAAGCGCCCTTCCCCGTCGCAGCAGGTGGCGGCGGCTGCGACGGCCGTTCCTGCCTCTGCGCCTGCGACCGCCGCCGCGGCGCCCGAGAGGCCGGAGGGGCACTTCTTCATCCCGCATCCGCAGTTCGTGCACGGGCATTTCCTGGTGCCAGGCAACGCGGACGCCGCTGCTGGCAATGCCAACGGCAACGGCGACGGCGACAGCGGCGGCACCGGCGACGAGATGGCGATGGCAATGGCGGCGGCCGCCGCGGAGGCGCACGCGGCGGGGTGCATGCTGCCACTGTCCGTGTTTAACTAGCTGTATACTAGCAAGCGAGGTAGGGCTTAATTAATCCGGAGGTTTATCTAGTCGAAAACTCGTAATCTCGGTCGATCGGTTGATCCCATCATGACGGGATGATGCGTTCGGTCGATCGATCAACACGTACCTACTGTTCTTATCAACTCTACTACTCTCTTTTGCCTACATTTCCTGCCGCTGGGAAGTACTGCGTAAGTGCTTGGTACTGTAGGGTTTTTAGTATCGTCGTGCTTGGTTTGTGTATGCAATGATGATGATAATATAATGGGAGGCTTAATTAAAATGGTAAGGAAATTTAATATTCCTGTTTGTTTTGGCTGCTTCTTTTTCTTGGTCTTTGTTGTTGCGCATCGATGATACTGTTCTTGATGTGCTTATACTGTTGCACATTGACTTCTCTGTGTTGCTGTCTGTGCTACTGTGCTTCATTTCTCCCTTCCATGCTTCCTTTCTCAGAGGGCTTCTTCATTATTTTGATACTGTTATACGTTCATGGCTGCTATCCATTTCATGTTTCACGATTAATTTCAGGTACATATGGCTTGAGTTACGTTAGTTGCTTCACTCTCGAAAGATCACATTCACATGTGGCCACTTAATATCATGTGTGTTGGGAGTTAATATCATGTGAAATTCAGTTTTTTTTTGTCCCAAAAGCTGATGCTATATCTTTCTCGGTTTCTGGGTTCATATGATATGATGTGGAGGTATGGTTCAAATTCTTTTCACACGTTTGAGGATCTGCCTACGGTTACGTTGGTGCTGCAAACATATTCAACTAGCCATTGTGATCGAAAGGAAGAGCTGTTAATTCTAGATTTTAGACAAAAAAAGCAATAATAATTATGAACAACAATATTGATCAGGAGCAAAGATTATAATAAAAAAAACGAAAGCACAGCTCAATTTAACCAGAAATTGTGGTGGAGGTGTTGAGGGGGTGGATCTTTCTTGATCATTCATACATGGTATTGATATATCCAGAGAAGTTAAAAAAAATATTAAATCCATTGAAAGTAAGTAGAAAGCTTGGGGCTCGTTTGCTACGCGGCTTTTTTTTTTCTTTTGTGTTTATGGAAGCAACTCTGGTATAACTATAAAATTCACCCCTTATTTTGCTTGCCTCAAAGATAAACCCGTCTCTTTGCCATTGTATAAATGTTTTAGGTCCCGCGCTTCAGCTTCAGGGCTACTTAATTTCAACTTTTTTGGCTTTTTGCCCCCCCCCCCCCCTTTACCTTTTTTGGTTTTTCCTTTGTATTGTCCCGAAAGATATAGTGGTATTTTTCAAGTTTCTCATTTTTTTACAAATTTTCCTCAATTTTTGAATCAGAAAAAACTAATGACCGCTATAGTACATTTGCAACCAAAAGTCTGCAGAAAAAACTAAAAAACCACGGCTTACAGCCGTTTGGAGCATGCCCTTATGGACTTGAAATATGTTCCTTTATACGACCATGCATTCTGAGTGTTTGAAACTTTGCAAGAAAACGATGTCTTCTTCAAAATATGTGAGACCATATGGAGGTCACCTCATGGTGTACAATAATTATTTGACTTTGTTGTGTAAATTGTGTCGAAGTTGGAGTTTGTTTTTGGAAATTGCATTTTTGGAGTTGCTACCTTAGCCGGTCAGGCCGCCATGTAGGTTGCAGTCTGATCGGCTTCTGGAATCGTTCGTCTAGCGTGACTAGAATTTGGCTGGCAGTCCGATCGGTGGTCCAGTGTGATCGATTTCTAGTTGACGACTGTCTTTTTCCAGATAGCATATTTTGGAGTTAGGCTCATGTGGTCCGACCGAAGGTGTGTCAAGTGGTCTGACCTATATGGTTGCCGTGGTCAGATCGGTTCCTCTGTTATCGGGGTTTAATCGGAGTTGATTAGCGTAGTCAGACCATTAAATAGTTGGCGGTCTAACTGGCCAGGTGGTGTTCAGGAGAGTTTAGTTTGGTATATAAGTTGGGGATTGGCTCAAATACATTGGAATTGTTGCATACATATTGCATGATGCATCATTTTAACTAACGTGGGTCAAAACATATAGAACTTGTGTTCGATATGGTTACTTGGTCTTCGAATGTGTAGGTGGCTTGGAGGATGTAGCAGTCAACAACAATAGCTAGGACTAGGCGGGTGAGCTAAGGTCGGAAGTGGTCATGTAAGTCTGGATGAGACTACATGGGTCAAGCGGGGAGCACAGAGAAGACAAGCTTCATGAAGAGACAAGTTGGCGTGTGTGGTGCACCAAATGATGAGACCGATGCACATAGAGACGGTTCGGGGGAGTCCAGATGTGTGAAGACGTGTCAGCTAGTCATTGGGCACTATGATCTATGTATCAAAGCATACGGAGATGCTTTGAGAGGAAGGTAAGTGTTCATGGCTCATCAGTTGTGTCAATTAATGATTTTATATATTATACAGTGCCACTTGATGGTTTACTTCTTGTTTTTGATTGTAAGACTCTGGAGCTAGGTAATGGTGAGATGGAAGGGATCGGAACTAAGGTAGGGGAGAAGAGGTCTAGAATAATCAAAGTGCCATCAGAAGATGACTAAGGCTAGTGAAGTGGTTACAAGCCGAGAAAACAAAGAATCGGAGCGGGAGCTACTGGTGATGAACATAACGGATAATGGTAATGTGGATCGAGACTAGGTTTAGCGAAGAGCTGAGGTTCATAATGTTCAGGGAAGCTAGGTGCCATCATAGTGGATAGAAAAACATGTGTTGCACCAAATGACTTAAAGCTGTTTGTAAATGGGGATGGTTCGGTGGGATCTGAACATGTGAGACACTTTGTGGCAAGTCATTGGAGCCATATAGAAATGAAGATGAAGCATGAGGTTGCTTTAAGGTGAACAAAGTACGAAACTTCGTAGAAGGCAGTAAAGAGGTATTTTGGTAAATTATCCAATACTAGAAAAGTTGTGGTGTGCAAAACTAAGACGGTGGCCTAAATGGATTAGGTTAAGAAGTCTTTATAGTGAATTCAAGCTATTGGAGCCCAATAGAAATCACACTTTGATAAACGTGCATGTGAGTGTAAAGCCTGGTATGGTGTTGGGTTAACAGGTTAGCTCATGTAAGAGTGGATGAAACCTGGCTAGAGTATTGGTTAGGGTTTCTTGTGAGCCTCCATATATAAGGAGGAGAAGAAGTGGCTTAGGGCTAAGTTTTGGGAAGTTTGTGCCTAGCCAACTTGAGGATATTAGTGTTCTTATGAAGAACTTTTGGGAGATTGGTTATGGCTCTTTATTTTAAGATTTTTGTCATCCTTAGCTTTGTGGTTGGCTAGGGAGTGGCTGTAAATGTTTTTTTGATGAAAAACACTAGCAGAGCCTCCTACTATACTAAATTAAATAGATAATAATGTACAAAAGAAAGAGAGCAAGAGGAAGAGAAGAGGAGAAAAAGAAGACATGAATAATCAAAAGAAGCTAATCCAAGAGGAAAGAATAGGGTGGATAGCCGGCTTGACTCTAAGCAACAGCAAAGAGGCCTCCAATTTGAGCTGAGATTTTCAATTCGTGAGATTGTGACATTGTTGCTGGATGATAAGCTCATTTATGATCTTCCAAATTATCTAAGCTGCCAAGATGAACTTCTCCATGAAGATCTAACCCATGAAAGCTAATTTTGTATTAAGGACTCTCGTTGGGGTGTCCGGATCAGGGTCCCATTGAAACCCAATCTCATTCCAGCATTGCAAGGAGAAGTAGCACTCAAAGAAGAGATAGTTGATGGTCTCGACAATTTGAGCATCGCAAAGAACACAATGGATGTTGCCATCGGTGTTGAAGTTCTTTCGTCTTAGTATATCCTTAGTGTTGAGTCTTTATTTTAGAAGGAGCCAAGCAAAAACCTTACATTTCATAAGGCATCTGTTCTTCTAGATGAGCGGGAAGACCGGTGAGGTGTTTAGTTGTTTGAATTGGTAAGCATACCATTTGCGCGATGAGTAGTAGGAGTTCCCCCAAATGTAAGTCCATTGGTCAGGGGTATTTTGATTGATTATCACTTCATTTGTAAAGTACAGAAGCTGAAGATACTCTTGGTAGGCTTGCTCTAAAAGGGGCAATTGGAAAATACTGTGGGGCTTATCCAGTTGGATGTAGTCTTTGACCGAGATGTCTTAATCCTCAATAAGATTCTGGCCAACAGATTATAGAAGGTTATTGTTATCCTTGTACATGCCAACCAATATGGATTTATCAAGACTAGAACAATTCAAGATTGCCTTGCCTGGACCTTCAAATACATACACCAATGCAAGCAGAGTAAAAAAGAATACTAATTCTCAAATTGGACTTTGAAAAGGCCTTTAACACAATTGAACATGAAGCAATCATACTGGTAATGAGAGCAAAAGGTTTCCTAGACAAATAGATTTCCTGGATTACAAGTATGCTCTCATCCGGTCATTCTTCGTTCCTTACAAATGGGGTACCTGAAAGCGTCTTTTGGTGAAAGAGAGGGCTAAGATAGGGTGGTCTGTTGTCGCCTCTCTTATTTGTGCTTGGTGCAGATCTTCTCCAGTCCATTATCAATGAAGCAGCTAGAAAAGATATCTTCAAGTATCCGATACCACCACTTGGAAATGAAGATTATCCGGTAGTGCAGTATGCAGATGATACTCTAATTATCCTACCGGCATATTCTAAGCAGCTCTTTTGCCTAAGAGAACTACTTCAGACTTTCTCCAACTCTACTGGTCTCAAAGTGAACCTTTATAAGTTAGTCTTGATTCCTGTTAATGTTCCCCTTGACAAAGTGGCTAATCTAGCAAGAGTATTTGGATGCAAAATTGGAACTATACCTTTTAGCTACCTAGGACTTCCAATGGGGACAACAAAACCAAAGGTGAAGGACTTCTTGCCTTTTCTGAATAGGGTAGAAAGACGACTTGCCAGCACAACCAGCTTATTGTCTTATGGAGGAAGGTTAACTATTGTCAATGCAGTCCTCTCCTTGTAATCCATGTACCACATGTGCATGCTTCGATTGCCCAAAAAGGTGATAGATCACATACTGCCTTTGGAGAGGTACCAGGGACCTGCAAGGTCGTTGTAATTCTTTGGCAGCTTGGGATAAAGTTTGTAAGACCAAAATTAAAGGAGGACTAGGAGTCCTCAACCTTCAGGTTCTCAGTGAAGGACTACTCTTGAAACATTTACATAAATTCTATGGAAGAGTTGAGGTTTTGTGGGTAAAGTTGATCTGGCATAAATACTACTCAAATTCGATTCCTTATGTGGCTACCACCTGTTGCTTCTTTTGGTGGAGAGATATTATAGAAAGCATCAACCAGTTAAGAGGCATAACAATGGAGAAGCTGGAAAATGGTCAGGGCATTCTATTCTAGAAAGATTGTTAGGCCGAAAATCTATGTGCCTGTAAATATTCATCTCTAAGTATCAATATATATCCAAATTCGTCCAACTCTTTCTCCTCCTTGCTCAAGTGTTAAAATCTTGATTTGACTTGATTTTTTATGTTTCCAGCTCCCCATTTGATCTTGCGTTGTGCTTATGATGTGTAAGCGATGGAAATATCGTTTGAAGACCAGATCTCATCTATCTAAGAACCTTTCATAGCAAGTTCTTATGATTGCCCGATTTTGATTCAAAAAAGGGTGGTTTTAGGGTTTTGATCTTCAGAGCTTTTGGTTTGGTTTCTTACTGTTGTTAGGTTTGCTAGGACGTGCTGGAATAGATTCAAGGTCATCTTAACCATTCTTTAAGAACGAGCAAGTCTTGATTGAAGTTCTTATGTTTTGCCCTGTTTGGTGCAACTTTTTTCAAATGGAAAATGTCGTAACTTTGGCAATGATCTTCTTGATCTTTGATTGTAATAAGTTTATAACGTCTTAGGAAAGATGTGTGCAAAGTTTCTGGTGATTTGGCCTAATTGATCAAAAGTTACATAGATTTTTGTGTATCAAAATCGTGCTGATTTCCAGCTCTAGAAATCGATCCAACCGCCTCTGAGGCTGGTCGAATTGTCAAGGCTGACCATGCCGCCCTTTGCACCCTAGTCTGATCTCCTGGACATGTCTTGATCCATTTGACTTGGTTTTTCAAAAGTTTTTTTTAGAAGTGGTTAGATTTTGTTCTTCATAGACCATTATATATAGCTATTTGAACACAAGGAACGCAAGATTTATGAAAGCCTTCAATTATTTTGGCTCCTATCTACGTCCGTCTTACTGAATCCCACCTAGGGATGGCAATCGGGCGCGGCGGGTACGGGTAGTACTCGCCCATACCCGTACCCGCGACCCCGATTTACGCCCGCGGGTATACCCGCGAAGGACCACGGGTAAAAAACATCGCCCATACCCGTCGCCCGCGGGTACCCGTCGCCCGCGGGCATACCCGTTTACCCGCGAAATACATCACCAATACATACATCCTGAAAAGGCAGTGCCCTTATTTGGCAAGCAAGATGAGAGTCTTTTGCAGGTAATCTTATTTCCAGAGCTTCAACATTCTATTTTCTCAAGAAGTCCAGAGTACAGCTTTTTATCAGATGAGTTGCTTCTTAATGGCAGGTTTACAAAGCAGACACGAGAAGTACTGATGATTTGGATCCAGAAATGTTTGAGGTGGTTCTCTTCTCATTGTTTCAAAGCTGCATTCATACAGAGTTTATGGGCATCTATTTATACATGATTGAATAAATCAAAATATAGGGGTCTCTTTTCATAGGGAGTTACACATGTGATCTGCTGTACTGGAACTACAGCATTTCCTTCAAAGCGCTGGGATGGGGATAACACTCCTGAACGTGTAGGTATGTGCTGCTTATGTTTCTGCAGTTAACTTCTTTTAATGAAATCTTCTATTTGTTATTTTGTTTGTTCTATGAGAATGGAACACCAATCAAAATTAATGTTGAGAATCAACGTCACAAATATGAGAATTGAAGTTCTATGTTGAATTGAACACAAATATGAGAATTTCTATGTTTCTGTTGAATCAATTATTGAACACAAATACTATGAGAATTGAACACATATACCATGTTTCTGTTGAATTGAACACAAATACTATGAGAATTAAACACAAATACTATGTTCCAAGACAGTCAAGACCTAAATAAGGGGAAGATTGAAGTGAAAAGCTGAGCAGCCACCAATCGGAGGCAGTGCAGAGGAGAAGGGGAGCTTACGAGGTCGTCGAGCTCGACGATGGAGAGGGAGAGGTCCGACGCGAGGGAGTGGAAGTCGGTGGCAACGATGCGGACGGCGGCGACGGAGTGGGCGTGGGCGTGGAAGACGATGGTGCGCGGAGGCGGAGCGGTGGGGGCACGGGGCTCTCCTGGCTTGGCCTCGCCGAAGACGACGCCGAACCCATCCCCGTCCGCCAGCGCGTCGCCGTCTGCGTCTGGCGCCTCGCCACTGGCGAGCCCCTCCGCCTCGTCTCCAAGCGCTTCGGCCTCGGCATCTCCACCTGCCACAAGCTCGTCCTCGACGTCTGCGCCGCAATCCGCTCCCTCCTCATGCCGCGCTACCTCCAGTGGCATCTTGAGGACAGGACGAACACCGGTGGCAGGGTGGGGGCAGCAGCCAGTCGGGAGGAGAACGTGGGATGGTGGGAGGCTGCCGGCCGGGAGGAGGACGGGGGGCGGTGGGCGGTTGCGAGGAGGACGGGCCAGATCTGGATCTGGAGGTGGGGCGGGGTGGCGGCAGCCGACGGGGAGGAGGATGTGGGAGGCAGCCGACCGGGTGCGACGGCGGATCTGGGCGAGGCGGAGGCGCTGAGGGCTGAGGCGAGCGGGGCACAGGGCGGCGAGCGAGGAGGAGGAGACGGATCTGGGGCGGAGGAGGAGGCCGCCGGCCGGGTTGGGGGCGGAGGAGGAGGATGAGGAGGCGGCGCATCTGGGGGCGGAGGAGGAGGCCGGCGGCCGGGTGGGGGCGGAGGCGCCGACGGAATCGACGGAGGAAGGAGGAGAGTGCGAGAGGGGGGCGGAGGAAGGAGGAGAGTGCGAGAGGGACCGAGCCACCGAGGGGGGCGGCGGGCGAAGAGGTAACTGGGCGGGCGGGGGGAGAGTTAGGGTTTACTGTTTTTAGATGGCCCACCTGTCAGTCTGTTTTACGGGTAAACGGGTAAAACGGGTACGGGTAGAGCTAACCCATACCCGTACCCGTTTACCCGATGGGTAGAGATTTTTCCCCATTTTCCTACCCGTGGGTAAAGAATACATCCCATACCCGACTCCATTAGGGTATTTACCCACGGGTACACGGGTAAACGGGCACAATTGCCATCCCTAATCCCACCAAAGCTCTTCATTTCAAATCGGGCCTACTGTGTAAACAGTACCAAAGCAAATGCTGGCCTGTCCCTCACGTGCGCTAGACTGCGCGCTAGCCATAGGCATTTTCACGTCCGATCGCTAGCCCTTGACCTCCACTGCCGCTTGTTATTGAATTGCAACCGCAGATCTCACCATGAACTAGACAAGTGCGTACTACATGCGTGGATTGATGGACGGGAGCTGCAACAATTTCATCTCAAAAGAGGAAAAGGTGTAGTGGTGGTCAATGGTCGTGCTAAAAGGTTGGTGTGTGTTTTTGCTCGAGGTGATGGAACAGCCATGAAAATCCGTGTGCTTTCTTGTGCTTGATGATTAGCGGCAATGGATTCCCAAATCATTTGATTCCTGAAGAGATGGGGAAAGAGCACCACATTGCCCTCATCATCATCAAACCCATTGGCGAAAATGATTTGGGAATTCACTGGCAAGCTCATCGTTTGTCTTGTCTTTTGATACAAAAATGCTCAAACTTGGACTAGGTGCACAGTAGCCTGCCCATGGTAAGTCAATGTCACATCTGATGGGTGAACCTCAGCAGTACAAAACGCAACTGGTACTGTACTTTGTTCATACGTGCCCAAAGTGGAGTAGCCTGATATACTAAGGTTATTACAATTTTTTTTAAAAAAAAGCATGCTGATTAGTAAATAGTTTAATTTATCATGATAAATAAAACAGCTTTGACTGCCAAAGTGTTATCTAATTATACATCTGCGTTTGAATCATACATCTGATTTTTTTACTATTTTTTCCTAATTATACATATGCTTTGACTCACATTCCCGAGACTTGCAACATTTGCATTTGAATCATATATAAATTATTAACTAGAATTATATTTTCATGCTCCAGTCTCGGGAGTCCCAGGTTAATAATATTGTACATGCAACATGCCCGCAGCTGTCTCACTCTGAGCATGCATTCCTATGATGATATCCAAACAAAGCAAGGGCCCTCTCCTTTTCAAACAGTAGGTAGTCTCAGCGTCGTGGTAGTAAACAGCTCCAAGAGAGTACCTTGGCCATTGAACAAATGCATGCTTAATTGATCCATGCAAATAGAATAAGATGGATTCCCTATTGGAAGCCTGATCCCTGCACTGTTTCAGGCTTCGGGAGCAACAGGCTCTCCCGTCTTGTTACTTGTTGCTCCAAGCCACAAGAGAGCAGGACCGTACGGTTGACCAGCCGGCACATCCATGCCATGACATTGTGCGCCATGCATATGTGCAAAGTGGTCCTAGCTAAAGGGCATAGCAATGCCAAATGAGCTAGAAAGCCTAGATACTAGAGGAGGACAACACGTAGTGGTGTGAGCCCATGGGGAGCTTGCCCATGTACACAGGCATATGTCATGTGTCAATAATGCAATGTGCAATTATGCATGCATTGTGATGAGCTGCAGCTTTTTTTACTGCATCGATCAGCGTTGCGTTGCGTTGCACCTCCTAGAATCCAAATGATGGTGGATGGTACACTACTATAAAATAAGTTATATTGAACGTTTCATCACAGACGGTTCATATGGAGCCGTCTGTGCTTTGATTATTATAAACAGTTCATGCTAAAACCGTCTCTGAAACTATCATAGACGGTTACGATTAAAAGTCATCTGAGATATACGCATTATCACAGACGGTTTTTAATGAGAACCGTCTATGAAACTATCACAGACGATTTGTACAACAAACCATGTCACCAATCCGTGGCGTATCCCCCAGGATTTCGATCTCACCCATCCATTCTCTCCACATCGAATGGCAAGCATCGGTTCCTCCCACCGCTCAGCCCTTATTAATTACTCCTCATCTACCTTTCCATCAGCAGTCACCGGTGAGTTCATCCACTACACAGCTTCTCTGCATCCTCCCCTCGACGACGCCAACTACCACTGTGAGCTAGCACCTCCGTTGTGACACCACGGTCGACTGCATAACACACTCTTATCGTAAGTGTTGTAAGAGTGTCTTGTGCAGTCTTACCATCATGCCACAAAGATGGTGCTACCGCCGCCTCTCCATTGCCAACGATATCCGGCCGCCATCCGATGCATCCAGTTTGTTCCTCGATGATGCCGACTACCGCCGTGAGCTAGCGCCTCCGTTGTGACTCCACTGTCGACTGCACAACACACTTTTATCGTAAGTGTCGTAAGAGTGTATTCTGCAGCCTCACTGTCGTGCCACAAAGGTGGCGCTACCGTCGCCTCTTCATTGCCAGTGATATCCGGACGCCATCCAATGCATAAAGCTTGTTCCTCGACGATGCCGACAACCGCCGTGAGCTAGCGCCTCCGTTGTGACACCACGGTCAACTGCACAACATACTCTTTTCGTAAGAGTGTCTTGTGTAGTCTCACCGTCGTGCCACAAAGGTGGCGCTACCGTCGCCTCTCCATTGTTGGTGATATCCGGCCGCCATCCGATGCATCCAGCTTCTATTGTCTGCTAGGATTTCTGCTTCTTATATATTCTTGCCATGTTAATGAGTTGGGTTTGTTATCTTGTTATGCTGTAATGGTAGATTCTAATCTTAATGAAAATAGAATATGCTGTTGTGTTTGTCACTGTATTTGCATATTTTAAAAGGCATAGGTATAGAATGAACTATCACGGACGGTTTGTGCTATAAACCGTCTATGAAGGACTATCACAAACGGTTCTATATATCAACCGTCTGTGATACTCACTAATCACAGGCGGTTGGTAACTAGAACCATCTGTGACATGTGAGTATCACAGATGGTTTTTGGTTTGAGCCGTCTATAATTGTTTTCTTCACATACGGTTCTAGTTTACAAACCGTCTGTGTTGTTTTTATCACAGACGTCTCACAAATCATCTGTGATAACCTTCGATTATCACTGACATATAAATACAGACGGTTCAGAAAATCGTTTGTGATAACAGTTCCGAACCATCTATGATGACCCTTTTGTAGTAGTGGTAGATCCTGATCAATTCTGCTTTTTTTAAGAACCATCTGAGAAGGTATAGGATACTGTTGTGATAAACCATTGTAAGTTTTACAGAGTGGTGAAATGGTTTTGCAAAATGCATTTGATTTGTGCTATCTTCTGGAAGTGTCAGGAAAATTGGAACTACCACAGGTATAAGTGCGGTGGTATTGCTTGGCGGAAATACCGGGTTGAGTTACAATATATTTTTTCCAGAGAGCTCCAGGTGAGAGGTTTAAGAGCTTGGTGTGAGAGGTTTAAGTTATATCTCTTGAGTCATAAATTTGAGATGGGTAAGGTAGACAAGATCTTGTTCATTCACAAGTATGGCAATGACCTTCTACTCGTCTAGATTTATATGGATGGTATTATCTTTGGTGACTCCTCTTATGCTCTTGTTTCCTAGTTTTCTGATGTCATGAGCACAGAGTTTGAGATAAAGCATAATGAGCGAGTTGAGTTTTTTTTTCTCGACTTCCAGATAAAGCAGACTCGGCTTATCAATTGATTAGAATTCTTTCTCTCATCTTATGATCCTAGGTTGCTGCTTATTAGTTGCCTCTTTTCTCACTAGGTTGAGTTCACTCACTTCTTTTAGGTCTAGCGAGAGTAGACATGGAACGTGTTTACTCTCTTGTGTTTTAGATGACCAGCTAATAGTCTTAGAGTCATTTGGGGTAGAGGAAAGCGAGTTTGAGCCATAGTGATTCTTCTATCTTATCTATACTTTAACAATTGTCATTTCTTTCTTCTGTCCAAGCCTTTTCTCCCTTGCTTATTGCTTTGGTTCAGGAGAGTTTTATTTGAGATTCTCTAGAGCTTAATGATGACATAACTCAACTTGAACTAAAATTATTTCTAAAATTGACTCACCTGCTAAGGGGGGTTGGATCTCTTTTTTTGCATCATATTTAAATTCAGCAATATACATTATAATATAAATACATGGAGCCCTAATTATTATCCTTGTGTGACATGATAAAACTGATTTACATCTTGCCATGACTTATGCTAGATTGCTAGATTTATCATAACCTTTTATGTGTAGCTTAGCTCTTGCCATGCTAGCTTCTTCAAATATGAAAATTTTGAATTAAATCATGTCTTGCTTCCTATTATGATTCTTGCCATGTCAAATTAGCTAAGTCTTGAACTTAGATTGAGCTATACTAATTTTTTTTATTGAAACATGAGTTAGTATTAGCTCTTTATTCTTGAACTAAGTCAAGATAATGCAAAATGATCTCTTTTGTGCCAAAAAAAACTAATCTCATCAATCCTTTCTCATGGGATGGCTTGTCATTGCATTAGGCGTAAACTCAAGGAAAGTTTTGGATGATCAAGATCACTTCCTTAAGTTTCTTGCTCGGAATGATCGTATAAGCCTTGAGATCTAGTATATGGCTAAAGAAACTAAATTTTGTGAAAAATGATTGAAGCTCAGCTAAAACCAAATATGAATTCAAAATTTGCCAAATGTTCTAAATTTGCTCAATTACAAGTGATATCAAGTGCTTGAATAAAATGTTACAATTTTGAAATTGTAGCACTCTAAAATGACTCAATTATAACTTCTTGGCTCCATTTAGTTTATTGACATGGTTTGGATCATTTCTGGATAAATTAACGTGCTAAAAATCTACTTAATTTCAGAATCATTGCTTATTTGGTTTGAGCTTGGCTATATATGTTTTGGCATTATCTAGATATCACTTACACTTTTTATGGCTTGGTGTAATACTTGGAAAGTCGTTTTGGATAATCTTCATGGTTCTTAATGCTTAAAATGAATAAATTGTAGCCACTTCACTTTATTCATGCTCTATCTTTTTCTATGCATCTTAATGATTCCATTGTCAAAGGGAGAGAAAGATAGGTAATAATGTATATGTAGAGCGTGATTTGGTGTTTTGTGCAAAATCTTGATTTTTGGAGTTTTATTATGTTGCTGTGATTTTGTATCATTTCTCACCATGACTAAGGTCAAATTGAGCAATTGCTCATTCATATGGATCTAAAGTGAGATTTCTCGACCCGCACAAATGAAAGAAGACAAAGAACAAAGGAGAAAATTGAAAGACCGAATATGGCAACAGAGGGGGTGAATGATGCCTTCTAATTTTCCCCCAGTATTCAACATCCCTTATCTCCAATAGCTACAGAGCTACGAAGATTAGGATGAGAAATCATCAAAAGACAAGCAAGGAAAGCTGCTGAAATTTTGGAGAAGAAATAGCAAAATTGAAAGTATCGTTATATGTGTGTGTATAGTATAAATAGCAGGGGCACCACGGTGCCCAGATACCATGATTGAGACTTTCTATCCATGATTAAGAATTTCCATCCTGATATATTCTATATTATTGCACTTGCATGTATCTAAAAGCAATCTAAAGGCAAGAAGACCTGGTGCCTAGACACCATGGTATGTCATTTCAGTGTTATATATATGTGTGGGGGGGGGGAGGATGGGTGGGTAGGTGGGTGGGGGACAGAGAGATAATTTGGGTTTGGTTAATCGGTGCAAAAAAACTTGTCTGAAAGGGGCCAGGTACGCCAATCATTTTCGCTGGTAGGGCATGCTCTCACGTTCTTCCAAAACCTCATGTTCTGCGGGGTCCTAGCTAGCTCTAGCTACCTACCACAGCTCGCTGTCCAGCATCCAAGAACCATCAGGAACGTGGGGATTTCGTCGGATTTCGAGATACAAAAGTTTCTACAAAAAAATTTCTGAAATTTTGGTTCCAAACATTCTTCCTCGTAAAACAGACATAATTCAAATTCCAGCATACATTTTGTTCAAGTTGCTTGCTTACAAAGTTACGATACGTGAATCTGATCCCATGGCATTGCCACAGGTTAATTAACAATGTCATCGTACAAATAAATGATCTAGAACTACATGAACTAACTCATAATTTTTAGATATGTCCTTTTAAGCTTTTAGCTTCTCTGAAAATTAAAACAAATAAGATAGATTTTTAAAGTGAATTTTTCAAACGATTTTTTATCTATATGCCCCATTTGTATAGATAGCTCTATTATTTACTGTAATTTAAAAAGAATAGATAAAAATTATCGAAACACAGCAAAAGAGCCCTAGGCTCCACTTTTAACCGACAGTGGCAGACCCTTGTAATTAACCAAACGTACACTATGTGCACAAGAAGCAGGCCGTCCGATCACCGGCCAAAGGATCTAGCCCGTCGATGATCGAGCTGATATTACATGCATGTCACTTCGGTCACAGGAAAACCAGAAAGAGCAAGGTTTGGGCGCCGCATTTAAAGAATCGATCGTTCGTCACCGAACCGGACCTGACGTGTCAAAGACGCAAAAATGATTTGATTTTGAAAAGACGTATGGGCGTTCAATTCACTTGTTGCAAAAGCAGTTGGATTAAGAACTCGCCTTAACTCTGGTCCGTCCGCGTTCGAACGGCTCGACGCGCGTGCTGATCTTCAAGCGTTCGGCGAGAAAATGGGTGGGTACTGTTGCACTTTGGCTTATGATTTTTAATTTAAAATTTTAAATTCTAGTTATTTATGAGAAAAAGTACAGAGAGAAATATTTATATATGATTTTGGCTAATATATATGAAGTCAGGATAGTTTCTACTACAATCGACTTAATCCGTTTATAAAAATACTTCATTTAAAAACTAGTTAATATAAAAAAATTAAACCATAAATTCAAAAGAACCTGTCCGGTACTTGTCCACTGTTTGCAACCGCTCAGATCACATAAATTTCGAACAGTGCCCTGGCCAGCTTCTGCGGTGCCGCGCGAGTACGAACCATCATAAAAATACAAGTGACGAACCAGCTGAAAAGAGCTGGAATTGACAAGAAACGAGCAAAGATGGCAACAAGTTTAGGGGAATTAAAGGCAAACATCTTAAGCACAACTGTTTAAATGTACAATAAAAGACTAATCCAACGGGTCATCCGTGAGCACCAACCCAAAAAAGGTTTTATCGACCCATGTTACCACGTATTGAGAAATTGCTACATCAATCTGAAGAAAAATAATAGAAGGATCCACATCCTTGATTGTGGTTATCTAAATTATAACGATGTAGATTAATCAGATAGAGTTACGTAAGATATACATATGTGTTTCCATCATAAACATTAGAGTTGCATGACAAGTATAACTCTATATTGTATAAGGTATACATCTATATTTCCATCATAAGCATTAGAGTTGATATAACTGTATGTTTTGCTATGAGTATGAATTGAAGTATCTAGCTACAGAGATGCAATTAGAATTCGACTAGTTTTCATTAAAGTAACAGTCAATATTTTAAAAATCATTTTATTATTAGGTCGCACGTATTGTCATCCTTGTACTCTTTTTAGGCAAGAAAGGATGGTATTCAAGGGCTAAGCACTGTTATGTGCGTGATACATACCGTAGAGAACATTATAACGCATTATAACCAAACAACTTGAAATGTTGCTATCAATATTATCACGAATAAACGACGAGTGTGACTTGTCAAGGAAATTCATGCCTCATTCGCGATCAGAATTCTTCACCCATCCAAAACGCAGTGGCTACACAGCCTGAACCGCACAATCTTGGCGTAGGAATTCTTCCTTCCAGGAAATAAAAGGAGACACGATTTGCCAATCTATTTCAATTGTCGCTATCCACCAAACAGTCGTGTAATTTGTCATTAACCGTCGGATATATGCGGCTAGGACTTTAATTGCAGAGTATACATATTGTCCCGTTATTTCATGGCCCCTCGGAATTTCAACGCACCCTTTCTCAAAACAAGTATCGATTTCTAAGAACTGGAACAAAAAATATCAAAGCAAAACAAAGCCGTACGTGCAAGAATTTTATAACTGTACCGGCTACAAACGACGACTTCCGCTCCGCCTATTTGCTTCGCCCATAGACTGGCTTTACTGACTTTATTTATATCGATAAAAATTGCACATGAGTTTCTGTTATTCTATAATCCCTTATACAAATAGCTCAAAAATCACATATCACAGTTAAAAGCTATAAACCGCACGACTGCACTGTAGCGGTGAGTCATGCGGTTGGGGACCGCACACTGCACTGTAGATGGCTGTTTTTTTGTTTGTCTGTATATTTGTTATGGGTACAAATATAAATTTTATATGTGTTTATAGAGTTATATTTAAAATATAATTATTTTTGGATATGTTTAAATATGTTTAAAAAATATGATTTTTATGTAGAGTCTTGTTTACTTTTTGTAATTACAAAAATTAAGAATTTTCTTTGGTAATGTATTTATGTATACAGTACGAACGAAATTTGTGATATGAAAATTTAGGTGCAAAATTTATGTGTACAATACCACTGCTCCCGCTCCGCCTATTTGCTTCGCCCACAGACTGGTTTTACTAACTTCATTTATATCGAAAAAAATCGCACGTGAGTTTCTATTATTTATAATCTTTCGTACAAATAGCCAAAAGTCATAAACTACAGCTAAAAAAATATAAGCTGCAGCTGAAAAGAATAAATCAATAATTGCATGCATGGGCGGGTAAACAAACAGGTAGCCGTGGGTCGATCGACCTGCTGAGCCCAGAAGATGTCGCACTTTCTCTCGAACCCCGTGCGGTGCAGGTTTGAATACTCCTTTCTTCCTCGCTCGCGATAACAAAGCAGCAAACCAACCCGGGCACTGAGGCACGAGCAAGCGGGTCTTGTCGAGATTTGATGTCGATGTGATCGGTCATGGCAGGGCCGGCGGCCACGTGACGGGAGGACCGAGGTGTCGCTTGCCGCCCCGACATGGCCTCCAGAGGTTACTTGGGCTAGGGCTAGCCTGAGCTTGCCTCTGCAGCTTGCCCGTATTAACGGGATGGCCACTGTGTGCCAGTGGCGAACCCAGGATTTTACCAAAGGGTATGCCGCACGAAAATTTTTATATGCAATTCGGTAAATAATTGTAAAATCTGCACTGTAATTCGGTATACAGGCACTAAATAATATGATAAGTCTTAAATTCAAGGATTAAGTTGGAAACTTGCACAAATTACAATATTAATAGTTCAAACACCATACTAACAGTCTCAAATATACATAAAAGAGACTTACAATACTACTTGTCTAACTTTTTTGACCTACGCTTTCTAAAGGACATGAAAGTCTCGATTATATCATCTTCATCCACTTCAAAGAAAATATCCCGCTCAATGAATGTGACTAGACAATCATCCAAAAGACTATCACCCATCTTAAAGCACTGTACCAGCTCATTTAGATGTGGCCACTGATCTAAATTTTCATTAAGCTGAAAACCAAAAAAAGGCATTTAGCTCTTTTCGCCCTTAACTCTTAAAATTATGCAGCCCTAAATATTTTCGGTGATTGTAATCAAAAGGAGCAAAATGAATTATTAGCAACTAAGGATGTGTGACACTAATACACAGGGAATAATTCTATCATGGAATGCCATACACATGACAAAGACGAAAAATATTTAGACATAGACCACAGTAGTGTAGTTCCATTCTTAATGGTCTATATTAATACAATGAGCAATTCAACAAATTCATTGGCCAAATAGCAGCAAATAAAAAATGAACAATTCAATAAACTCATTGCCCATAGCGGTGAATCCAAAAACTAATCTAGCATTTGCAAGGCCAACCATAAAAAGCTGCTCCTGCTAAACATGGAAAACCCATACACAAGCATCCTAGCGATAAAGACATTAAACAACTGCATCCAACAATGCAGGTTTCACCTCAACAGAACAAAGCTAGCAGCGTTTCACCACTAGGCAACACCACCATTCAGTTTACACTCCTCAGCTCTCACCAAAGCATGAGCGCATTAAGAAAGTCCAAAACCCTAAGCAATGGACTAACGCCGAGACATTGAGATCTCCAGCATCCCTTTCACTACATTTCAAACATCTTGGGCTTCCCATGCACCACATTGCCTGCACTACCACACCGCTACTAAAATCTCAATAAACACCACGGCCGCATTCACACAACCAAATCAGCAATCACGGCCACAAGAACGAGTAGGGAGTGATATGTACCAGTGGATCCAGCCCCAGGTTCCCCGCACACGACAGCCGCGAAATCCGCTTGAACCGCTGCCCTTCCCCCGCCCCAGCACCCGCCGCCGCCGCCGCGGGATCCATCGCCGCCACCTGAGCCGCCATTCCACCAAACCAAACCAATTAAGCACAAATCCGCGCACCACAGCATAAAGCAGCACTAACCAACAACAAGCATCATCGACCAACCCAAAAAAAAATTCCCCGACCAAACGCGGTACCGGAGGGAGGGAGCTCGCGAATCTGAGCTTAGGATCTCGTGACTGCGGGCCAGATCCGGGCGAGGGAAGCGTGGCCGAGAAGCGACGCCGCGCGAACGAATCCTCTCCTCAGCGGCGCGTGCGGCAGGTGAAGGCGAACCGTCAGCGGGATTGACTGGGCCCAGGGTATGCCGTGGCCCACCCGGCATACCCTGTAGGTCCGCCCATGCTGTGTGCTCTACGTCCTCGACTACTACACGAAGTAAGTCAGCTTGCTTTCTGCTACAGTGTCCGTGTCCCCAATGGAGAACGAAGGATACCTTAATCGAACTTGTAGTTCTTCCACTGTTTGGTAACCACTGGGGAGCAAAAATGGAGACACGCGAGGTGTATAACAGCCTAGGTGCATGCACTGTAGTGGCCTAGTGGCGATTGAACATTCTGTTTTTCTGTGTGTGAGAAATGAATTATCGGATGATCTGCTTGCAATTTCCCCATCACACGCCCGCGTTTGGCGGATCTTGAATGCCACATTAGCGCCCGCCCGGGTTTGACCAACCACGGACCCGCTTGAGCTTGCGAAACTACTCCCGTTTACATAACATCACACGAACAGTACTGCAATGGCCCAAGCAACAATCCTAAAAAACTGAAGGACCAGGCTCGTGATCAAGAGTGGTCTGATCGACCACAAGATTATTATGGTTTGATCAGCAGCTTGTGGTCAGACTAGCGATATCCTAGCGGCCTAACTAGCGGTGACCAATATGACCGGCCAAGAACCAGCGGTGCCCTAGCGGTGACCAACATGACCGGCCAAGAATCGGGTTGATTGTTCCCTATTTCTATAACAGAAAATCAATTCAAATCTAAAACACTTTTAATGCAATTTCTAAAATACATAACCAAACGAGATAAAACTTTGTACACACCTTGTTTATAGTCTCGAAAATATATTTCATCTAAAAATCGCTTGAGTCCTTATTAAAGTTTTGACATTTATCAAGAATAACCAAAGTTACATCAAAATCCGACAAAAAATAAAACCGGAGTATGACTTAATCGTGGGTAAAGGATGGCCAAGATGGCTCTAAATGTATTTTCACATATTACACAAGCAAAAACTTCTAAATATTCAAAGCAAAAACTATAAGATCAAGTAATCTCAAGATAAGGTCAAATTCAAACAAAATCGTGTAACTTCGAAATCTTGCAAAACCTGATGCCTAGCTAGATGATAGTTGATTTTCATGTGTCATCTCCATCACTTACACATCCATTGCAACCAGCAAAATCAAAAAAAGGGAAGATAAGATATCAAAACCAATAAGAGTAAGAGTAAATCAACCAAATCAAGAAGACACCATGAATGATGAACAAAGTTAATATATTACTACTTGAGGAAGCATGTTTTACCGTCAGTCCACCTAGAGGACAAGAGAGTACACCATAATACTCACACTTCTCAAACCATAACCCTAAAACATAAGGTTAGAAAATAGTTGGCTTGTAAGCTTACATCCCAATCAGTTAAATAGATGAGGCAACCAGCCCACATCTAATCATAATGGATATTATCCACTAGCATATTTAGGGAAAATCCGTTAATCCCACACAACACGGGTTTTACTCACACACTTAACTTATGCACACTTTTCAAAGCATATGAGCCCAAACTCGCTTAGTCTTCAGCCTTTGATCCACTTGATCTTCTCAGCATATCATTGACATAAACCGCTTTCCCAAACGCTACTCAAGCACCACAATTTGATCCAACGCAATTTTCGTTATGTGGCAAATTTACCAAAATACCCTTTCTTAACCCAGTCTTCATCTTTCCCTTTGCAAGCAGTCGTTATGCTTACCACGTGCAGGTGCATTAATGTCTTATCATGCATCGGCAAATCTCTCATGTTCCAGTTTCATCGGACCATGCATTATTTGGATCGACCAAGTCACTTGGTGCAACCCATCGCTTAAACATTCCCTTCAATATTTTGTGCATTTCTATGTCTTGTTTGAGCTCTACTATCTCACCTGGCATCCTTGACCATACTGGGCTTTGGCTTTGCCATGAGCATAGCCCCGATCCTCACTATTGACCAATTGACTCCAAGCTTTCTTGCACATACAAAAATAAATAAATCATTTTCAAACATAAATTCTTCACAACTTTACCAATATTAGTTAAAACATGCTTCATGCAATATTATTGCACTAATAAAAATATATCAAATCGGTCCAAAATCCAAGAAATTTACTATAGGGCCAGCCTGACCACCAATCAGAGACCGGTCAAACCAGTTGAACACAATGCAAATAACCCTCTTTGGAATAATGCTACCGCCAACAAAACTCCGATCATACCGCCCGACAGTCTGACTGCTGTGGTCATACTACCCGACACGGTCTGGCCGGCAACACACCAGTGGTCTAGCATCAACAAGCTAGCTGTCAGACCAGCGGTTAGCCAGCAATTAGACCAGTTTGCCTGACAAAAACTTGATAAAATGCAAACTTTGCAAGATTCAAATTCTAGCTCCACAAACTTAGCAGTGATTCACCACAACATCATCCTAGACATTCTCACATGTTCTCTCACATTCAGCTTCTATGCCAAAATCAATAGAATGCCACACTTTTAGGATGTGATAAGCAGAATCCCCTGCTGATGCCAGTGACTTGGAACAGTGCAGATCTTTCGTTGCCTTATTCCTTTCCATCTTGCATCAAGCAAAATTTCAGCTGCCCTTGTCGAACCCCTTCCCACCCTTGCCGCACATAAACGAGTTGGAGTAGTATTGGTGGTGTTAGTTCTTGGAGTAAGAAGAGGGGGATTAATAAAGGGCGAGAGGTGGGAAGGAGACCAGTGCCTGCCATTCGATGTGAAGAGAATGGATAGGAGAGATCGGGATCCTAGGGGAGATGCCACGGATTGGTGATGTGGCGGGGCAAGATTGAAATTTCATATATAATTATCACAAACAGTTCGGATTACAAATCTTCTGTGATAGAGACATCATAGACGGTTCTTAACAAAAAACTGTCTATGATAACGGGAGATATCACAGGTAGTTCTTATTAAAAACCATCTATGATAATCGCTAGATGGTAGATCACAAAGATAATATATCGGTGCAATGTAAACAACTAGTCTAAAAAAAGAAAATAACAAAGCTTTATATGACTTATATATACTTGTTTAAAAGGTTTCAACGAGATCTACAACTTTGCAGTTGAGGCAAATCCCAAATTCCGAAGGAAAGATAATTTTTTTGGCAAAAACAGAAACCGAAAACCTGCTCGGACTCGAATTCAATCCCGTAGGCCAAACTTAATTAATTGTTTATGAAAGTTTGTGGCTATATGTAGAAAGACTCTACCAATTTTCACTGGATTTGTGAAAGAAGATTTGGATTTTCAAATGATTTTGAATTGTAATACCACATATAGTTTTTAATTCAAACCATCTGTGATAATTCTAGACATCACAGACGATTCTTGTTAAGAATCATCTGTGATAATTGCAGACATCAGAGACGGTTTTTAATCTGAACCGTATGTGATAATTATGTATCACAGACGGTTCTAGCCATCACTAGTAATATAGACGGTTATATTTGTGAAATTGTCCATGATAATTATAATATAGATGATTTCAGAAAACCGTCTAGTATAACTTTTTTTTTGTAGTAGTGTACCCATCGAAGGGCGGAGCTAGTTGTTAAGCATAGGGGTCTAATGAGCATCAATGAATGAAAGAATCGGACATGGATGGCAAATAGAACTATATTATGTCTGCACCCCGTTTGGAACACAATAACTTCGTAGAAATCCTGTAGAAATTATTTTGTTTTATACGAAATTCCTATGAAATTAGATCGGCAATGCTGAAAGCTCTTAAAAATCATTTTTTAAATCGGAAAAACAATATGGTGTTTCTTCCTCCTTATGACTGAACTACTGAAGCACATACAAATGCATAAGAAAACATTTCTCTGCAGCATCTTGGCTTCAACCTTGTGGCCTCGCTACGGCGGCGCTTTTTTGTTTCCTCGAGTGTCAAGGTGCCTAGGGTATGCAAACAAATTAGTCTAAATGTCTGGCCCTTTAATTTACCAGTAATTAATCGTTCATTTTATCTATAGCTAGAAAGATATCTGGAAAGAATTACTTTGGTTGTCACTATACGGCCCTTATTGGGCTTGTTAGCTAGGAGTAGTGAAGGAAGTTTCATCTGTAGGGACCTAATGTGAAGGACTCTTGGTCTTGGAGATTACTAATGAGTCATTAGGTAGGTACTAAAACAAGTTTTGATCGATGGGGTGGGGGGCTAGGCCTCCCTCGGCCTCTTACCAGAAATGGTTACCAAAACTCTGTATATATAGGCTCTACTTTTTTTTTTAGTTTTTAGCTTCACTTTTTGACTTTGCTATAGTAACTAGCTTTTAAGCGTGATATCTTTTTAAGATGAGATCTACTAATTAATTGTAGTACATAATATACCGACTTCATTTATATCGGTAAAAACTGTACGTGAGTTTCTGTTACTCTGTAATCTCTCACACAAACAGCACAAAAGTCACAAGCCACAACTAAAATTCATAAGCTTCAGTCAAAAAGAATAGACCCATAATTTGTGCTTCCCATACAGATAGGCACTAAGGCCCGTTTAGCGTGTGGCATTTTACATGAAATTAATTTGTTTGTTTCAGTGGATAGTGTTCATCTGCAGTGACTGGCAAAAGTTGCCAGCGAAGGCAGGGCAGCGAGGGGGCGGGGAAATGGATGATGGGAGTAAATGAAGACCACTGCTTAGTGCTGACTGATCACTGATCACCGGTGGATCAGACAGTGGGCAGAGCGAAGCCAGGCCGATGTCTGATTCATTCATTCATCTCTGCAGGCGGATCAATTAGCCGCTTTGATTTAGTGCAGTACGACCCTGACTCGTATCGAATGCTTATTGCAACGGATCATCGACGTCGCCACACTACGTTCAAATCTCATTAATCCTAAGGCCGTACGTACGGCGTCTTCCTCCGTACGTGCTCACCGACGAGTACTCTGTTCATGTTGTGCTGAACATGTCAACATGAACTGGCAGATTTCGTTGTAAGTAGCTAGTTGGTCCTGTTAGGCTAACGTACATGCTTGCATTCTGCAACATAAAGGGTCTGTTTTTTTTTTTTTGCTGTGACTTGTGGTTTTTTACTGCGGCTTATGGCTTTTAAGCTATTTGTGCGAGAGATTACAGAGTAACAGAAATTCATGTACGGTTTTTGCCGATAAAAATGAAGTCGGTAAAGCATGTACTACAATTAACTAATAGACCCTATATTAAAAAGATACTCCGTTTAAAAGCTAGTTACTGTAGAAAAGCCGAAAAGCAGTTTTTAGAAACTGAAAAGAACAGTGCCATATACTCCGATCCATATGTGCTACTATAGGACTATAAGAGCATCTCCAACAATGTCCTCTAAATTTCATCCCCTAAATCACTTTTTAGAGGACATAATCTAGAATATAGAAGACTAAAAATATGTAATCTCCAACAAGTCCCCTAAATATAATCCCCTAAATTAAAATCTGGGTCCACAAAAACTACCAACCAATCTTTCCATCTCCCCCCGTCCCTTCCTCCCGGAAGAAAAACGACGGCGGTGTCTCGTTTAGTCAGTTTGATCAGTGTGCCGTAGTAGTGAGATTTTGATGAAGTGCTGTGCCGTCGCAGAGAATGTCTATGGATCTTGAATCGATCAAGGGTCACCTGGCACATTCCTTTTCAGCAATAGATTGTGCTAATGCATGAAAAAAATCATGCATCTCATACCTTCCTTCGATGGCATCATAGAATGGGGACTCCTGGAAGAAGCATCTCCCAACCAAGTCATCAAAGTACTTGCGACGAACATCTTCAGGCTGCAATCTTTCTTGATGTTGAAGAAAACCTTGTGCCATCGATCCATAGGTAGTCTTGCCCACACCACCTATCCCGACAACAGACATGACCGTGAGGACACGGCTACCGCAATCTTCAGATAAGAGAAGCTCAAGAAGGCGCTGGAGGTCACCCTCTCGGCCATAAAGCTCACCGGCCCAGAGGGACGAGCTCGGCGCGCGTGCACCCTCTCGGATGCACACGGCCGCACCGCCCCGTCCTCCGGCGTCAGACGGAGAGCCTCGCGGTCGGAGGCGATTTCGTAGTACTTCTCCCATACCTTCTTGATCTTGAGGCCCAGAGAGCTCAGCGGCGAATGCGACAGCAGGGCGCCGACCTCGCGGGCGCGGGCGCGGTTTTTGGCCGGATCGGCGCCATCATCATCGTCGGCGCCGAGGTCCTCGACGAGGGAGGCGCGCAGGGCCTCGAACCGCACCTTCTCGAGGATGTCCTCGACGCCGCACTCGACGTCGCGGCGGGGCCGGCCAGGCCGAGGCGCTCGGCGTCCCGGAGCGCGGCGCGGACGCGCTGCAGTTTGGCGCCGAGGCGGCGGAGCTGGTCCTCGTCGACGTCGCAGCACGGCTCGGAGACGGGGCCGAGGGGCGCGAGCGCGGACTTGGAGAGCCGCTTGGCGGCGAAGAAGAAGGATTCCAGGGAGGCCTTGAGGTTGGCTAAGAAGACGCCGCGCTTCTCTTGGTCGGCCATTGTTTCACAACGAAGCGAGAGAGCGAAGCAACGATTGAGCTGCCGGCTGCGGAGTCGTCGAGACATTGCGAGCTTGAGGCGGAGTGAGAAGGACTCGTGCCGTCGTGCTCGTGCGATGGTCGGGGAGACTTCAGAGTTGACTGGTCACGGCGCGGGCGCGAGGAGGCGGACGGAGGGAGCCGGACGGAGAAGCCGAGGCGGCGGAAGGCACGGGCATCTCCGATGTAGCGCGGGACAAAACCGTCGATGGCTTTTGGGGATGACCTACGTCCTCCAAATTTGGGGGACGAAAAACCAGGAATGAAGTCCTCTATATTTTTGGGGATCATTTAGAAGAGCTGTTGGAGACTTTTTTTTACCTTTTCTTCTAAAATATAGGGGATATGAGTATTATAGAAGATTTGTTGGAGATGCTCTAAGAGCCACAAAGAAGAGTGAATGATGCCTCATATATTTTCTTCTAAGTATTTTCAAACCCTCCGCTTCAGTAGCTATAGAGCTATGAAGATTAGAATTGAAAACCAAAAACAAAACAACAATCTCAAAGACCAAAGAGCTAGGGTTTGGACCTAAGTGGTCTGACAAGCTATTAAGGTGTGGTCGGACCAGCGACAAGAGTGGTTTGACTGGCATCACAGCAGCGGGTTGACCGGTGGGGCCCTTGCGATCTGATCAGCAACCGGTATGACCGGGCCAAGGAATAGTCCGACTGCTCCCTTGTTCGTAGAATAGAAAATCAGTCTAAATCTAAACTACTTTTGATGTAACTCTCAAAATACATAACCAAATGAGATAAAACTTTTCACACACCTTACTTAGAGTCTTAGGACCTATTTCATCTAAGAATCATTTGAATCATTGTCAAAATTCTGACCTTTCTCAAGAATAAGCAAAGTTGCACTAAAATCGGATAAAAACCAAAAACTCAGAGTATGAGTTACTCGTGGGTAGAAGATGGTCAAGATAGCTGTAGATGACTTCTCACATATCACGGCAAGCAAAAACTCCCAAAGATTCAATGTAAACACTATAGGATCTACAAATCTCAAGATGAGGTCAAATCCAATCAAGATCGGGCAATATCAAAATATTGCAAGACTTGATGCCTACATAGATGAGAGTTGATCTTCATGAGTTATCTCCATCACTTACATGTCATTGGCACATAGCAAGAATAAAAATGGGATAGAAGATATCAAAACCAAAAGAACAAGATCAAATCAAGAAGACACCATAACTGATAAATAAAATTGATATATTACTGCTTAGGATAAATGTTTTATGGCCACTCCACTTGAACGATAAGAGAGCACACCATAGCACTCACTCTTCAAACCCTAACTCTAGAACACAAGGTTGAAATAGTAGGCTAGATGATTAGATGGTTGGCTTGTAAGCTTGCATCCTAACCTATTAAATAGATAAGACAATCAGTCCACATCTAACCCTAAAGTATACAGTAGCATATTTGAAGAAAACTCGTTAACCCCATAAAACACTGGTTTTATTCACACACTTAACTCATGGATACTTTTCAAAGCACATGAGCCCGAATCCGTTAAGTCTTCATCTTTTGAAGCACTTGATATTTTCAGCATCTCCTTGACCTAAATCGCCTTCTCAAGCACCGCGGCTTTGATCCGATGTAGTTTTCGATATTTAGCCTTCTTACCAAAATATCTTTCCTTAATCTGGTCTTCATCTTTCTTACAAGCAATCACCATAATTGCCACGGGTAGGTGCACCAATGGCTTGCTATGTATCAACAAGTCTCTCTTGTTCTGGTTTCATCGGACCACGCCTCACTTGCATGTATCAGGCCACTTGGTGCAACTTATCACTCAAACATTTTCTTTAACATTTCCCACCTTTCTTATGTCATGCTTAAGCTCAGCCATCTCACCCGGCATCCTTAACTGTTCTAGGCCTCGGCTCCTTCAAAAGCGTAGCTCCAATCTCGTTGTTGACCATTGTTGACTCTATACTTCTCTACACATCTAAAGACAAATAAATCATCTTCAGATATAAGTTCTTCACAATTTGACCAGTGTTAGCTAAAACATGCATCATGCTATATCAATGCGTTGACCAAACATATATCAAATCAACCCAAAAAACCAAAATCCCAGAATTCAAGAAATTTACTTAAGGGCCAGTTGTATGGATGAGAAGGCCGACTAGAGGGGGTAAATAGACGCTTTTAAAATATCTTTGACTAAAACCGAGTTTATAAGTGGAAGTATAAATGAAATCGATTTTTCACAATTAATGCCAAAATCACTAGGTTCACCTAAGTGCACCAATACCCTAAGTCTATGTCAAGCTTTGCAATCTTACGGTGACATGCAATCAATTCAATTTCTATAAATATAAATTATGAGTATGTAAATTGAGGTCAAGAAATCAAACCACAATTTACATGGCTTCTTTTTACCATGATGCTTGGAGAATTTCTGGTCTCCCCTAATTCCCATTAAGGTAAACCCAAATGAATTGGACCAGGTCTACGAATTAAGCCAAATACCTCAATTCCACTACTGGTAGCTCTTTTTCCCTCCGAGTAGGTAACCTCTGACCTTCACAATACTGGATCTTATCATAAGCTTCTTTGAGAAGATCACCAGACACGGCGCCTCCAAAGCCATCTAGTAGTCGGCAACCTTCAAGAATAATAAGTTAAGCTGCTTACTTAACTCTCATCACGTGCAACGAAAGTAGAAAGTCAAGTGGATACTAAATCCTCCTCTAGATGTAATACATGCAACTAAAAACCTATCTCCTTACTCACAAGGTGTAAAATATTTCAATTAAGTGGAGAGCCTCACACTAGCTCAATAATGTAGAATAGGGCATCAACAACACTCTCCAATCGACTATAAGGGGGGTACTTATACCTACACAAAGAAACTAGCCGTTGGGTGAAAAAAAAACAAAAAATCTAGTAGTACCACAGGTAATCGGCCGGTACTACTGCTCTCCTCGCAATTCCTAGAAAAGTAGCCATCATAAGTCTCCGCTGGTCTGACCATCCTCACAAGGACCGGTTTGACCACATGTCAGGCGAACCACCACACAGGACAGTTTGATCACACCGATCAAAGCTAGAAATGGATGCTCTTTAAAAATAACTAACGACAACAAATGCTAGGTAATACTGCAAGGCTAGTCATTACCACACTAGTGTGATCGCTCGCCATGAGCCAGTATGACCTCCAACATATGGCCTATCAGACTGTCGACCAATCAGACTGCTCACACAAGACCGGTCAGACCGCCCTAGTCTTACCATCACACTCAAAGCGGTCATACCGCTAGATGGTCTCACTGCTCACACAAAGCTAGTCTGACTGTGGTCATACCGCCTTACAGTTTTCAGTAGAGACAGATTACATGTACTTCAACACTTTTGCAAAACACATTTGTAAAATGTGGTACCATGCAAATAGCGATAACGATGCAGCTCTGTAGGTAAGTGTGGTTTATATATAGACGACTTAGAACAACATGCATGCCCTGTACGTACTTCCTCTTAATAATGCATGCCTAGCTTGTTTTGTGAGGTCACTCTCTATGATCCTTGCTTTGCTCAGTTGGGCCGGTCATCACTCACAATATCTCTTGATAGTACATAGACATAAACAAGATCTCAGAAAATACTTTTCATTTGGTTCATGTACTAATTTTGTTCAGTTTTCAGAATTAGAAAATATCTCTATCACACACACAGTTTCGATGGTTCGTGTGAGACCATGTGGAGGTCATCCTATATGTGTCATAAGTATTTGACTTTGATATCCAATTTCTATCAAAGTTTTAGTTTGGTTTTAAAGCTTTCTAATTTTCAGAGTTGTCATCAGGATTTAACCAGTCTGACCAGCTTGGCAATGACGATATGACCGACAGCTACAGAGCGGTCAAACCGGCCATATGCATTTGAAAAATGGATACCAAACACTTGAGTAGGCATATATGAGGATGTGTTTGCACTAGATGTCACTCAATTTAGAGTTCTGAGCTGAAACCAGATAGAGATTAACCGAAATTCTAGAGGGTGTGTTTTCTAGTGCTCTTAAGTGTTCTGACTGGCCCGTGGTCGGCGATCAGACTAGGGTGGTCTGACTGACGTTGGGCCAGCAGTCAAATCAATCCCCTGTTACCAGGGAGAGATTGAGAAGAGTTGGCCAGTCTGACCTGCCTATGGTTAGTGGTCAGACCGGCCCTAGAGGTTCAGAGTGAGTTTTGGGTTGAATTGAGTAGTTTAAGTGCGTGCACGGCATGTGAGTTGTTGTCTGGTTGTGTTGTGTTGCGTGATGCGTGATTTGATTAGCGTGAGTTAAAAGCATGGGACTTGTGCTTGAAATCGGATTGCTTGGTTTTGGATGTGCAGGTGGCTTGAAGAACGGTAGTTGTTAGCAACAATGGACCGAGACTAGGCAGAGAGCTAAAGTCCATGCGGTTGGGTAAGTCCGAATGAGGCTACATGTCTCAAGCGGAAAGCACAAAGAAGACAAAGATCATGAATAGATGAGTTGGTACATATAGTGTACCAAATGATAAGGATGATGCATGTAGAGACAGTTCAAGGGAGTCCGAATGCGTGAAGACATCACAACTAGTCATTGGACACTACGGGCTACATATCAAAGCTTATAAGATGCTTTGATGGATTGGTGTTAGCCTTTGGTGAGCTGCTTTAAAACGTGTGTGTAAAACCTAGTATTGTGTTGAGTTAATGAGTTAGCCCATGTAAGTTGATGAAACCTAACTAAATGTACTAGTTGGTGTTTCTTGTGAGCCTCCGTATATAAGGAGGTAGATGTTTGGCTTAGATGCTAGCTTTGGGATTCTTGACTACGCTTTTGAGAGTTAGGGTTTTCAAGAACAAACTTTGTGTGTGCGCTCCATGCAGAGGGAGCTTTGCCCTCCAAGAGTGGATGGCTTTAAACATCCACCTCCAAGTGAAATAAACATCTAAATTTCGTCCAAGTGAATTTTGCCATTGATTTCTCCAAATACTTTTGATTTACTTGGTTTCTTGTTTAGACTTCTTTCCTTGATCTTTCCGGTTTCAAGGATGTATGGATAATAGAATAACCTCCTAGAGGCTAGATGTCATCCATCTAGACAGCTGTATAATATGTAATTGGTGTTTGCCTCGGTTTGCTCGATTTTGATGTGATTTTCGTGTTTTGTGCAAAGGTTGAAACTTTTTTAAGTAGCTTGTTGATTTATTGATGGAATAGGTTCGTAGGAGCCTGAGGAAGCTACATTTCAAGTCTTTTGGTTCAGTAGATTAGAAGTTAGGGCAATTTAAGTTATTTGATGTGGGCTGTTTTCTGTTCTGTATCAACGAGCGGTCAGATCACTGTGACCCGAGCAGTCAGACTGGCCAGTGACGCTTTAGTCCATTTGTTGCTTCTTTTATTCTCTTGGTTTTTTGGATTCTATTTTTATGCTTATTTTCGCTGTGTATATAAACTTATTATCTTCTCGTAGCTAATTAAGTAAAGAAATAAAAAATTATTATTTTTTGTTAAAGTTGAAAAGGAGACAAGATCATACACACTAGGCTACGCCATCCGTACTACAGTTTGATGGTTGTCAATTCCGTAAGATTACTTGGGAGGGCTCATTCATTGGGTAGCAAATGGTTGGGCCATGAGAGAACGGATCAGAGCCACATCTTCTCGTCCTTTTGGAAGAAAAGCACGTATGTGCTCTTGCGAGTTGTCCAAGAATCCTCGAATACACTTGAACGAAGTTGTTTTCATTCCAATAGTGGCTAGCTTCAAGTTGCTCGAGGTGAATCCGGAAGTTTGTGGGGGAGATGAGACAATGACCCAGCTAGCACGAGTGACAGCACGGAGATTATGGCACGGATCGGTTCCCTCCCAAGTTTGTCAATACGAGTGACAGCTGACAGTAACACTAATCTGCGCCTCTTTTTTTTTTTGATAAGAATCTGCGCCTCTTGAGGCCACACAAAGGCTGTCTTTCTTTCGCCCCCCCTTCTCTCACATGCATGGCAAAAAAATACCTCCTCCGTTTCATACTGCAAGGCTCAGTTCCTGTAGATACCGTCTCTAACTTGGGTTCTCTTAACTTCCCAACGAAAGGCATTTTTTTTTTCGAAAAGGGAAATTTTATTGATTTCAAGATTGTTAAATCAAGGTGATACATCAACCTGAAATCCTCCCGGCCTCTGCCTGGACAGCACACAACCTTACAAAAAAGAGAACATAAATGGGATACACTAATGACTATCAATCCGAAGACTAGACCGCCACCCATGTGCCCGGGTAAAACACTCCTTGACCACCTTCTCCAAGAACTGCGAGGCCGGTACAACCATATCCTGCGAAGCGGTCTTCTAGATACCTGTTCCATTTCACCTGAGCCGTTCGATCAAGAAATCAATGGATTGGACCGTGGACGATTCATTGTTCGGCCCCCGATGATTGGTGCTCGATGACCGCCCTTTGTTCGCCCAATTTGCCCCAGCAAACCAATTGAAGAAATCAACTCAACCCTAGAGCGACGACCAAACTTTTAAGGTGCAGCAGATACAGGCATGCATGCTAGCTAGCTGGAATGCGACTACCACCCATTGTCTCAACTATCTAGCTAGCTAGCTTAGCTTACTTTGCTACTTTCTCAGTGTGACAAGTGACAGCGGCCACCCCAAGATCCTGCCTCCGGATTGGAGAGGCAGCCGGGAAGGAAGAAGATGAAACCCGATAAAGAGAGTGGAGTCGTCATGTCTCGAATCAGGAATGCAGATTGCAGGGGCTAATCGCCACTAAACAATTCGGAGACCTACTGGTCGTGGTGAGTCCACATCCCCGGCACCTCCTCAAACAAGTACGGCCGATGGGACGGCACCCGTTCGGTGAGGAAATTTTATTTTAAAAAAAAACCGTATCCTTTCCTCAGGATTCGTTGGTCTGTTCACGAATTTGAAACGGTAGCCATATTTTTTAAAAAAAAATTAGTTTCCAAACAGCTTTTTCTTCCCTAAAAATAGTTTCATTCCTGAGCTCAGTCACCTGCTGTGCCACCAGAGCTCAGTAAGGTGTTCGATGCACAGCAGTCGAGGCGACAACGGCAAGCAACGAGACCGCGCGGCAGCCCACTGGGCACACAGCGCAGCCAACCTCCCCTAGCTTGGTAGCACCTACTGAGCTGCCCTGGCTCGGCAGGTGTTATCGAGCAGCACCAGCTCGGCAGCGCCCAGTCTCCTCCCACGGGATGTTTAATTTTTATTTTTGTAATTAGCTGAATTCCTGTACTTTTGTACGCATGAAAATATTTATATTATCCAGACACATTGGCTCCATATTATCAGGATTTGGCTATCCGGCCCACGCCGTCGGCTCCGCATGCGCGATCACCTGACATGCCTCTGCGCTCTCAGTTTTGCTGCGCACCCGGTAGCGCTTTGTTTATTTGTTAAAGAATTTGTAGGGTGGTCGAATTTATTTGTTTGGTACATTCCTTTTTTAGAATCAGGGTAGAAATTTTGTAGGAAAATGCAAGGGGGAGTTCGGAGGGGCAGATGAACCACCATCACCAACACACTGTGTTAAGCAGTAGAGATGTGTTATTGTAAAAAAATTACTGTAATGGATCATGTATAGCCTGACATAATACTTTGCAATGAATGTGCGAATTATGTGGCGTGTAGGGTTTGGTTAGGTGTATATATTTGCCTCACTACTCATACGATACAAATAGCAACATACGCGAACCATTAACCCCAAGTACAACTAAGATAGATGTGTGTGTTTTGGAAGTTATGCTTGCAGTTATTCGTCATATACATTTGGATCCATCGGTGCATTTCCCTTCTCTCCTTTGTGGGCTTTAGCCCTCGCGACCCGCGTCTAGTACTCGGCTTCCATAATTTGTGCAGATTTGTTCCAGTAGAAAATAACCTGGCATTCAGCAGGGGCATTGGGGACCATCGATGTCTTTCCCTTGTCTTCCGCCATCCTGACCATTCCCTTATCATCTGGGGTGTAAAGTTTCCAGTGTTTGTATCTCTCCGGTGCCACTAGGTAGTTGAGCATGTATTTCTGCTCAATGAATGCCCTGTCATACATCTCCGGGCGTCAATCCATTAGAAGAAGTAGCAACGCTCTATGGTTTGTTGTCATGTATGAAGTAGGTTAGAGATGTGCGAAATAAAACATGCAATGTGAATTGTCAATACATGATATTCGCTTACAAGAACTCCACCTCACATGTAGTACGCCCGAGCGGTAGTGGCTGGGTGTATGCATTGGATGATATGTTTAGGATTGCCGCAGTTGCACTTTAGCTGCGAAAACTTTGGAGACACAAGTACATACTTGCAAGAATTATCAGGGTAGGATCCCTTCTTCTTGGCCACCCACTTTCGCTTGCGAAACATCTCTTTGTAGTTCCACATTCTTAATAGCAGCATGGTGACATCCTCTACCTGTGCTCTCTTCTTCCTCTCTTCTTCCCCTATTTTGGAGATCAGCTCTAGTAGAGTCTCGGATTCGGTCATGCTCAGAAAAGCTGGTAGGTATTGTAAACTCACTGAGAAAAGTTGCTTCATGTTATCAAATCAATGAGGAAAGCCGGTGCATGCTGTCAACTCATTGAAAAAAGTTGTTGCGTAATGTGATCTTGCAGCCGCTTGTTATGAAGTTAGTCAATGCGAAAAGTGGTACATGTTGCCAAATCACTGGGGAAAGGTGCGTGTTGTGAATTTATTGAGAAAAGCTATCACGTGCTGTAAAATTACTAAGAGAAACTTGGCGTTGCGTAATTGCACTACATACGTCGGCAAATTCCATATCATACTGGTACAACAAGGACAGGGTATTAACGAGTACATAGTTAGGTTCGATAATTAGAGTGTAAATGCAGGGTTAGTGGAATAGCTTTTTGACATGCTCGGTGTGAAATGCTGAGACCAGACATGATACCGGATCAAGGGTTGTTCACTGCCCGCTTCTTCTGGCGACAAAGCTGGTCCTCAGAGAAAGTCAACCTATCCGGGGAGTGTCGTACGTCGCGCAAGTCATATTGTGATGGTGGCCAAGTGGGAACCGGTGCACCAGACAACTAGCTGAGCCAAATCTCTTGAGCGTTGAACATCTATTACACCTAGTCCTACATATAATTGCTAGCGTCCTGTGGAGGGAAACACGTATTGTTAGGCTGACGGAAGGTAAAACTATAGTGTGAACTCTGGTTTCGAATAGACGAACCTACGCCATATGCTCGGTGGATAATGAACCAACACTCACTCTCAGAACTTCGGCCTTGAGACATGCATGTTCGTACTGTTCGGTTAGCGGAAGAAAGATGAATCATGGACCGGCAATGAAACTCATAATTGTAAGCATCAGTGTCACATGTTGCGCAGACGATAAACCTCCGGGTACTCAGGTCCACGGTATCCCGCTGCAACGAAGACTGATGCCACATAATCTGCACCGTACTGGTGGACCATGTAGCTGTCATATGTCCGATCATACCACTCATCACATTTCCATATTGCACCTCGCAGTTTCAGACAGGCAAGTCAAGGTCGATGTCTAGGGCATCGTGTATCTCAGGCTGTCTCCATGATGAGGATGGACGAGTTGTGCTCTGTCATTCAACCCCCCTAGAGAGGTCCAAAGTCGTGCTGCCTCCACGATGAAAACAGAAGTAGAGTAGTGTTAGTGCGAATGGCTTGCACGAAGACGGCATACATGAAGAACAACGAAAATAAGGTACCATATTGATTGCAATAAAATATGAAATTATCAAACCTGAGCAATCCACTGTGTGGACTGGGAAAGACCGAGGCTCAGGCAGTGTGCCAACGAGCTAGGACATGCGGACGAACGATGGTTCATGCCACATACCACTCAACAAGTTCGCGCCATGTACCACTTGCAAGTACGCGAGGTACATGTCTGGGTCATACGACCATCACTCATGCTCGACCTCCGTCCTCACCAACGAGTACCCAAGCCCTAGTCCATGGTACCTGTGTCGCCCTCTAGTCATTGCTCTTCCATCCCTTCTTTGTTTGCCTCTGAAGAAAGCAGTGGCACACATATATTATTTGAGTGGGGGAAATAAAGAAGAAATGAATTGAATGTGACTTAGAAGTTAAAGCAATAGATTGTACGAAATGAGGTGACATATAAATTTACTTATAGGTGAGCGTGGTAGGGTAGTGGTTGACCTAGTGCTGATGGCACCTAGAGGTGAAGTTGAACTATCTCATGACACGTTGGGGGTGTAGAGCTCCACCATATTAGAGAAGACAAGGTGACAGATCGTAGGCCAGTAGTCCCTATCCTACTCGCATTTCTCTAACAATCTAAAAGTTGTTGTCTCAGAGATGAACTCTATGGTCCACACTATCCACATCGTGCTACCCTCATGCAAGGTCTTGAACACATTATGAAAATCCGGGTACACTCATCGTAGTCTCTCCCTGGACCATTCTAACTTGCTAGCAGTCCAATGAGTACCCATAGTCGCCGAGCTGCCAGTGCTCACCAGTGTGCTACTAAGCCTACCTAGCTCAACAGGCCGTGGGTCCCGACTACTCCTGCGCGAGCACTCGCATGTCGTTGTTGCCTTGCCTGTCATGCATCGAATGCTCTACCAAGCTTTGGTGGCACGACAAGTGATAGGCATCACCTGCCATGCCTGCTAAGGTTGGGGAGGAGGGTATTTTTGTAAAAAAATAGGTGTCTGAGGACCAATTTTGAAAAAAATATGGGTACAATGTAAAAAGTGTGAACAGTTCTTGATTTGTTGGGTTGTACCGGTGGTAGTGATGCGTGTGAGGTAGGAGGTTTCTTGTTTCCTCATCTTGCTTGTTGTAAACAATGAAATAGAGGTTGCTTATTGACTCTTGAACCCTTAATGTTCAAGTAACGAGCTGCATGTGTGCTCGTGAAAATAAAACTCACATAGCCACAAAACATGAATATATGAAATACAACAAGAGAATAATATAAGATATTGCGAGAATAATACATACTTAAGAGAATAAAACTCATATATCCATAAAACATGAATAATTAACTAACTCATGGATATACAAGTAAAATACACATAGAGACATGGTAAGAATGTGACATGAGTAATAAATACTATATGGCATAAGTGAGTACATTGATAAGCACAATATGTCAATTATGATCAAACATGAATATAAGAGTATAAAGGTATAGGATAGCTCACAAAGTAGGTGAAAATGCCAAACGTGAAAGCACATGCCTCTTGGAGGACATCAAAAGGAGTGAAGAACCACCAAGTATTCCAATCACGTAGTGAAGTAAAAGATCATAGCCCACTCAATCTTATGTTCTCCATCCTGCGTCCCAGTGTCTACACATGAGAAAAGCAAGGTGCCTGAGTTTTGGATCCCGTAGGGTCAGTAAGCAAGTAGTTGGGAATTCAATACTAAGGCACATGATGTTTAGGAACAACAGTAGGAGCAAGAATAAAAATGGTTAGCAAGATAATCATAAGAATATACATGAGAACCACCTAAACCTCTCTGAATCGGTCTACCAAAAGACCGGTACTTCCCTCTCTAGATGCTATCCGTGGTCTATCCTCACGATATCCTAACCCAAACCGCTGCCTAGAGCCACTAAAGGGTCAAAGAAGTTATCTACAAATATAGACGTATGTCTAGTAGGAAAGACAAGCTGTCTAGCTCTAAACACACTTACAAGTGAAGAAACTCTTCTAATGGAGCTCAAAGTGCACACGCTCTCTTTTCTCTTAACCTTAGCTCTACGGAAGCTGAACTCAACTATGTGGCCATCCTTATTGCAGAAGGTGCAATGGTACTTGACCTTTTGAGGGGTCTAACCTATTAAAATAGAAGCACATATCATGCTAGAAAAAGTTTAGATGCAGTCATGGACAAGGAATTTTAAATTTTAGATTTCTCCTCAAGTGCCTCGTTAAGAGCACTATTCTTAATTGTGAGTTTAGGACAGTTTTTATAATCTGAAATTTTGACAATGATAGGGTGTGCTCACATGAGGTGACTGGCCAACCAATTTTTTTCTTTTTTGGTTCTTTTTCTATCCTTTTTTTGTTTTTTATTCTCTTTTTTACCTGACCAATCAAATTGTCATAAGAGCATCACATAAGCCCCACTTTCTGTTACAAAAAAATATCAATTCAGAGGTATGCAAAGTGTAAATGAGCAACCCTAGAGTAATATCAATAGTTAGTCTCAATAGGAGCTAAGTAGTCACAAAGAATCGAATTGGCTCACAAGAGATACACACGAAGGCATTTTTCTCGCTATTGTAGTAGCACTATAGCAACACTGTACCGAGGGGTACTATAGCAGTGTGTACCATGCACTATAATGAGTACTATAGCACGTACTTTTTTAATGAGCCCGACCGCATCGGTGCTGCATCTTTTTTCATGTACTGTAGCATCTACTGTAGTGGTACTTTTTCGCAAGACTGCCCGAAGTTTGTAGCACTACTGTAGCAGATCAATTTTTTTTTGTGGATTTGAGAAGTTCAAAACCAACAAATTTTAGGGTTTAGCCGAAACACAAAGATTAAGCTACGTAAAGGAAATACTAAGATCAGCGACTAAACATAGTTTATATTGGATTGAGACCTAACCAACTCACTAAAGAATTCAGATCAAACTACGAGCTAAAAGATTTTTGTTTCTTGGCTTTTTGTGTATAGGATAGAAAAATAAATCTAACTATGGGTAAATTGATCCTACCGTAGCAATCGTGCTCTGATACCAAGATGATACGGGGTGCCTTTTCTTCATAATGTAGGATCAATGATAGTTTGGATCCGTGCAACCTGATGAACTGATGGCACCAACTATTGTCTCAATACAGTCACCTATGATAAAAGAATTTGCCCAACCACACGCTTCGATTCTCGTCTACTCAGCCACGCAAAAGCAGACATGTTCTTCTTGCAAAAATACGAGGAAATCATAAGAAGAACGATGATAATATCCAGGTTAGAACTCCCTATTCTATTGGGGACATTGTAGCACAAGTCATAGAACCAAGAGCAAAGCTTTAATCTGAATAATGTGGTCTAAGGGTTACAAGGGAGGGGGCAATGGTATTTATGGGGTTTGCGTGTTCACATATATATCATGGTTACGGATTATTTGGCCTGGTGCAACCAATCCATCTTCATTCAATGCCTAATAATATTTAATGTGGTTTAATAATTCTTCCAATCAAATAATATATTCAATTGAAAAGTGTAAGACTTGTGTGTATCTGCTTCAAGAGGATGAGAAATTTTACATTAGCCATTTCATCATGCAAGTAAAAGTAAGATTCATAATTATCATCATGATTAATATATTTGAGCCTAACAACTTCTAGATTCAAGTTGTCAATTATAATACCCTGATTTGTAATCATTATAGATTGTTTCTTCATTTTTTGTTCAGTAGAAACAAGAGTATGTTTCATTGATTTGGAGGAAGAGCGTACCTCGTCGGGATCACTGTATGGCTCGTCGTCGTTGGAGGAGTCGACGTCGTTGCTACCCTTGACCATGAAGCATATGCCGATGAAGTCCTAGGCTTTCTTCTTGACATGGGAGTCGTCCTTAATCCCCAATCCATATTGCTCATGTCGATATTTGCAAGAGTGACTAGGACTCGGTTGACAAACTTACAGTAGTTTGACTTCTTGGCCTTCACGTCTCGAGCTTGAGGACGCCTTTGGAGATCCCTTTCTTCATTGCTCTTTAGCTTATGACATTTGGGTCGAATGTGGTTTAGCTCACCACACTCAAAGCAAGTGACAAGGTCACCTCTCCTCTTATTCCTCACTTTGTTATAAGCTCTCATAAATTTTGTGGATAGGAGGGCTAAATCATCCTCATGAAGCCTCTCTAGCTGCTCATCGCTCAAGGAGTGTAGGGCGGACAAAGAAAATCCCGATGAGCTAAAATCCAAGGAATTAGAAGAGCTACACTAAGAAGGGTCAACCACAAGTACAATCGACTCTATCTTAGGGAGACGAGAGATGAAGTCAATCACATACGTCTTCAACCTCGAGTAGAATTTATCCATGGTAAGCTACAAAGCTATGAAGATTAATGATGGAAAGCTAGCACAAAACCAAGCGAATCAATATGCTGAAATTCTAAAAAATGCACAGTACCATGATAGTGCCACTATAGTACTGGTAGTACCATGCAATAGTGTTGGTAGTACACTATAGCGAATTCAGCCCGATGAACAGTAAAACCAACACTATTTCAAAACCAAGTACACATGTAACTTTTGACCCGTAAAGCCAAATGACTTAAAACTTGGTATGCACGTTCTTTAGAATGTCATAAACCTATTCCAATTAATGATCAAGCAAAATTGTTGTCAAACTTCTGACCTTTTTCCATTTGAAGGATGGTTGCACCAAAATCGGGCAAAAATAAAACGGTGAATACAACTTGCTCATGGGTGAATGATGGCCAAGATGACTCTAGATGTATTCACACACATCACAGCAAGCTAGAACACCCATGGGGTAAGACAGGGGGTCATGAGCGCATCACACGCACCACTACTCTGGCTCCTGTCTCGCACACATATCTCTTCTCTACTTTCCATATTGTTCATCCACTTCTTCTAAAAAATATTTTGTTGATCAATACTATTTATTTTCAGTCAAAAACTATCAACCAGAACGGGTAAAAAAAAACTATTGGTCGTAGATAATATAAACAGGTCTCTAGGCTCGGCGTGGAGTGGACTGTAAGCGGAGCGATCCACTTCAGGGATGGACTGGGCCGCCGTTTCTCAATTCTTTCCGCCATCTATCTCGGGCTCTCCTGCGCCGCCACCGCTCGGCCTCGCTGCTTCGAATGAATGGCACGGATGAGACGGTGGGCCGCCCTGCAAGTCGGGGGGTGGGGTTGCAGGCCGTGTTGTGCCGCCAAATCAGCAGAACCGGGCCGTCCGGCCCCGTACGTCGCCGAGGTCGGCCGCCTAGCCGTCGGCTTCGGCTCTCTCACCGTGCGCGGTGTGCCGCGCGACGGAGAATGCTCATAGAATTTCTCTGGTTCAAATTAGATTAGATGAGCTGCATCTCAAGAAGCATTGCCAGGCAACGTATAAGGCCCGGCTTCCGTTGGGACATGAAATCAACACGATAATTATTTTTAAAAAAAAAAGATAGCCTAGTCAATGTAGTGTTGTAGCACCCTTTAAAATCAACGAGAATATAAAAAAAGTTACGTCAAATGATGTATAGCAACTCCGTTTTGGAGTGCCAAACGAAGTGAAGTAGGCACAAACAACAACGGGACGCTGCTAAACGTGAACAGCTTTATTGATGTTTCCGCGCAAAAAAGAAGACTTCTTTGTTAAATGGATCAAGGAGGTTGATACGTCATACATGCACGCGTTATTTCTTCATCCAACCCGTGGGTACTCGACTCTCCCGAAGGTGAAACGCAACGCCGCGGTGCAGACCGCCGGTTTCACCAGTCGTTCGGCCCGCCGCCGGCAGGAGCGTCGTTGGCCCACTTGAATATAAACCACAGAACGTCGGCGATGGCGCCGCCGTGCCTGGAGGCTCCTCCGGCGCTGTCTCTCTTCGCTATGCCACCGGGATACACAGACGGCGACGGAGACTGTGGAGCCTCAGCTGGTTGTGCCCAAGAGGCCTCGACGAAGCTGGCCTCCTCGTCCTGTTCTTCGAGGACGCGGCCGGCGTGAACCAGAGCAGAGGCGGCGCACAGGACAAGCACGGCGACAAGAACGGCTCGTGCCATTTCGATCGGATATTTGGATGCCTCGATGCCGCCGATCGACGCCTGGTTGAGATCAATGAGATGTGTCGTTGCAGGATGCGATTGCGCGCCGCTTTATATGCAGGCGCGAGAACTGAACCGAAATCGATCGATTGATACGTGCTTTGAAGTGTCGACCGACGATCCAAACTGCCGAATTACTGTGGGCGTTTCGTTCTTCTTTCGTTCGACGTTGAAGAAGCGCTTCAATGCTAGAAGAACAAGCATCAGTTTGTTTACGTTAATGTTCTGGTTTCGGTTGCCGCATGCATGAACCGGCAACACCTGCATTTCGATAAGAACTCAACAGAAGCTACGACTGCATCCTGATCTTGCCATTGCAACTAGTCACGGCAGGGCTAACCGGACGTGACCCAAGCATATACCTAATATGCGAAGGCAAAAATCTTGGGGAAAGCGGACAGCTCACCGGACGTGACCCAGCGCTCGCTACCGCTCGCACATGTGATGTGAGCGGTGGGCTTTGCCGCTTTCCAACAGTACGGTCGCTGGCGCATCACATCGGAACAGATTGCCAGCGAGAGATTTTGTTCGACCGCAGGGGATGACCATCTTCTCCCTCCCTGACCCTGGCATCACCTTCTCCGACGTTCTCGTTGAAATCCAGCTCAAATCCTCCTCATACAGGGGTTCCACTCATTTCATGTTGAACTGATGGCTTCTAACTTATTTTAATTATTTATAAACACTGTTTTTTCTGATTTTTTGGTTTTTTAAGCTTTTTTATCGATTCTTTTTTCGTATTCGTTTGCATTATTGGTAATGAGCTAACCTATTTTTTCTATTTTTACTTTTTTTTAAATTTAGTTACGTCAAATAAGTCACCATCAACTATAATGTAATTTTAGTCAGCTATAGTGCAATTTCAACCGTAAGTCAGCTTATTTCAGTCTAACCGAATAGCACAATACGGTGGCACCGCTCGGACGTACATAAACTTGAAGTTTCAATGGAAAAAGGACAAAAGCATAGAATGGAAGTTGATAAACATATACAGAGAAGAGTAAATTCAGAAATCTAAGGTTTCCTGCAACTATGAATATACATAAAACTCGCAGTTTTCTTAAATTTGCTCTATTAAAAAAAGCAACGGCAGAAGAAAACAAAAAAAAAAAAAACGGAAGAGCAAATGAGGTTAGATCGGTTTTGCTTGGTAGACAGACTGTGACCAATGTTTGCCTGCATAACGGGAACGTGCCAGCTAACCTCTACCACTGTCGCTTAGCTGTATCCTGTAAGGTCATGTCCGGTCCAAAAAAGACACTTGGATGAATGATTAGAGAGAGAAATGATACCACATCCCGAAGCAACTGTATAAGAGCAAGTATAATAAGAGGCTGTTAGTAGGCTGTATGCTGAGGTGGAGGAGAGAGAGGAGGAGAGAGAAGAGAGGTGGGCTGTAAGCTTACAGTCAGCTGAAGCACAAGAACCAAGAAACTTTGTGAGAGGAAGGGGTAGGTCATACAGCCTTCAGCTGGCTGTAACTACTATATGAGTAGACTGATAAGTGGGATGTAAGTATCTATACAGCCAGCTGAAGACTGTATTATAAGACTTGCTCTAAGAGCCACAACCATACAAACAATATTTTATTTTATATAAACTTATGTAATTTGGAAAGTGACGAGGATTAATTAAATAAATAAATATGGCTTAATATTTGATTAAAGCCTCAGCCGCATATGGTCGGATACTTCCAAAGACTATTACCGAGTATCCCTAGTCGGATTTCAACTGTACAATCATACAACCGGGTGTCTCTCAGTTATTTTACGAAATGGTATGAGAGCCTGCATCCAGGCAATTTCTCCTTGCGATAGATAAAACACATGCTTTATCTTCCTCGTAACTGCCTCACAACTTGCCCTTACATCTCTAACGACAACTGCTTTGCCGTTGTCCCCATAATTCTCTCCCACTGAGAATAATTAAAGATCAGTTATTATCATATTTCTCTTGCTAGCAGCAACCGTTCGCTTAATCAGACGGGATGAATCAACAAGGCGTCTGCTCATACAAATAATCAATGCCCCTTTGACACTATTTAAGATTTGACGAGAGAAGACACAAACAACGCAAAGAGGACAACACAAGAGATAGACTCAGGAGAATGTCACGACCAGATGGAAGATTACAGAGGTAAGAAGTCGCAATCTAGGGCTAGTAGTATCCCTTTTTTAATTTATCATCGAGAGGATATTGTAACCAATTCATAGCAATAAAGACCATCTTTATTCTCCTCCGAAATCCTTCCAAGGGACTCAACTCTCTTGTTTTCCATAATTCGTAACATCGACGATTTAATCGTCAACAATTAGCGTCATCTATAAGGAATTGAATGGTGAATCTCTAAAGGTTTTCGTCAGCAACATCACCTTCCCCTATTTCTGTCAGCATCGCCCATCCGATCATGGCAGGAACCTAGGATAAGGATAATTGGTTTGATCTGGCAGACTATGCCAACTTCAATATAGACGCATGCATCCACGCAATGGAACACGATGCCTCATCATCATCCTCATCATAGGGTCACTAGTCTTTGAGACCAACGAGGTAGATCAGATGGAAGAAGACACGTTGCCCTAGACTTCAACGCCAGCTGAGGAGTCGGGTGTTCCAACCTTGTCGGAATGCCCTAGCACCTCTTGGGGGTCGAAGCAACTTCATCTATGTTCTCCGTTGGCTCAAAGCCATATGCCTCGACCATCTATATGTACCAAGAATGTTACGATATACCGATTAGAAAAGCAAAATTTGGGTGAAGAGAAACTTCTGTTACCTTAAGTCTTTTGATCCTATCCTCCAGAGATATAACTATTAGGATCAGAGGAACTCCCTCATTCTGCTCGGGTTCCCCTTCACAGATTGCCTTTACTCACTCTCTTATCTCGGAAGGGTTAAGGCTGCAAAATCAAAAAAAAAGGAGAACTTTGAATCAGAAAAAAGTGTAGCAAGCAAAAAATGATTCAACTGATAGGAATTCTCAATGCTTATCTTCCGAGAAGTCCCTAGTCGATTTTTTTGCGCCTTCATACTATAACATGATATGATTGCACAATTTTGAGGGACTAATTCGGCGCATTGAGAAGTCCCTCACCACGTGCCACGAAGTCAGCCCCCATGTCCTTGAGGTACACAACAACATCAACCCATTGTTGTATTTTCCCCTCCTTCGAAGAAGACCTCCATTCTAGGCTCTCCACTGTTATCCGTCCCACGAAGGACATGCTATCTTCTTCGCTGACTGCCATGTAGAACCAAAGCTTTTCCCATGATGACCATGAAGATTTTGAGTAAATTGTAATGTACTCCCTTGCCTTCCCGTCACCACAAGGAGCAGTTCTCGGGTGACACCGCTGCCTTTTTTGCTCTCCCAGTCATCCTGTAGTAGTATCTAAAGAGTTCAAAGTTCATCTGAATCCCTAGATATGCCTCCAATAGGTAGACAAAGATGCTAAGGATACTTGCATAGGTATACGAATATGCTAAGGATTGCGATCAAATTGAGAGCGAGGTTTACCAACTCAATCCCAGAAAATTCAAGCACCTCCGACAAGAAGGGGTGTGCTGACAGCCTAAATCCACATTCCACATATACCCAGAAGAAGGGAATCTCGCCGTTGTTATCTCTCAAAAAGTTCTCCCCCATCGCTGACCTCCAGGGGATCATAACATTATTGAGAATCAATCCTGCATCTTCCAAAGCCTTCAATCTCTTCGATCCTAGATTGGATGTTGGACACTTAGTGATCAATTTAGACATTCTCGATTAAGATGGCTAAGATCTAAGTGAAGATTGAGGAGATTCAATGCCAAGGTCGGAGGACACTAGGGTAGAGAGGCAGAGAAAATTGAGGAATACAAAAGGTTTTCTCCAGAAATCGTGAGGCCAACAGTACCACGTCGATTTTCTATAAGGGTTTTTGCAACTGCCCAAAATAGTGGTTACTAGATTTGTGCCCAACGGGAAGAAAACCCTTCACTTCGCCCAGTTGGCTTTCTCTACCTTAAGTGCATAAAAACTTCATCTTTACTCTTGCTAAAGAATATTCTCCGAGTTGAATTCCAATCAGAAAATTTCAAGTTACAAATTCACTTAAAGTTCAGGAGCTAGCTGATGAGGATTAATTAATCTATTAAATACGGCTTTAATACTTAATTAAGACCTCAAGACCTACATGGTCGTAAACTTTCAAAAACCATTGTCTGAGTATCCTTGGTCGGAGGCCCATTGTATATTCACCCGACCAGGTGCCACTCAGAGATTTTACGAATTGGTATGAGGGCCCGTCTCAAGGCAATTTCTCCCTGTGCGGTGGATAAAGCACATGCTTTATCCCCCTCCAACCACATCATGAGCTGGGCTTATGTCTCTGACGACAACCGCTTTGCCGTTGTCACCATGATTCTTTCCCATTGGCAATAACCAAAAATTAGTTATTGTCAGATTTCTCTCAATGACAGCAACTGTTCGCTCAATCAGATGAGATGGATCCACAAGGCGCATGCTCACACAAGTAACCGATACCCCGTCGGAGCTATTTAAGGTTTGATGAGAGAAGACACAAACAATGCATAGAAGAACAACACAAGAGATAAACTCAAGAGAATTCCCCGGCTGGATAGAAGATTAGTAGATTACAGAGGCAAGAAGTAGCAATATAGGGCCAGTAGTATTTATTTTGTAATCTCTCATCGAGAGTATTTTGTAACTAGTTCATAGTAATAAAGATCATTCCTATTCTCCTCTGAAATCCTTCCAAGGGACTCAACTTCTTGTTTTCCACAATTCTATGATCAGCGATTTGATCATTGATAAAAAGCTTTAAGTATGTTTGTAATTTGAAAACCTAAGATGTTCATATGCAAACAACCTCCAAAGGTTTAATTTGAAAATGCTTATAAGTTTATATATTTCTCCGTTCTAGCACTGATGGGAACACTCTCTGTCGTGCGATGGGGACACTAGCTTTAAGATTTGTGTTGCCAGGAAAATCCAGTCGTCTAAGGGCCTTTCGTATTGGCTTTGGCTTCTGCGTAGAAAAGCCAGTGCCAATATGAACGTCCCGACTTCTATAAACTACTTCTATTAGTCACTACTATTCATCTGCCATTACTTTGTGTTTTTGTATGTTGTAACACACTTTGTATTTTATTATATCACAATTCCGTAAATTGTATGACAGTCCGAATATTATAGTGCCTTTTGTTGCACTGTCGTTTACTTTCTTTTTTCTTGCAAAAAGTCAAAAGACATAAACCAATACGAATACCATATTTTTATAAATTGCTTCTATCAGTCACTACTAGTTATCAAATATTACTATTTATTATCTATAGTTAAAAATTATCAAGTAAAAACTAATACAAATGGGCCAGGCTCAACAGGCTCCCCAAGTGTGTACTACTGTCACCGACTCACCGCTGTTGAAGGGCCCAAGTAAACGACCGATCGACAGAACCAAAATTTGCACTAAAACCCACTGTTTACGTCACAATTTCTTCAAGAAAACGCTACTACATAATTCCTTATCCAGATATACTAATGAAATAGATGCATCGTACCATAACATTTGTCCACACCAATGTAATGACCGATGGTTAGGATCACATGCATAGGCACGCAAGTAGTTGTCATACGGTGAACTATGGCCATACAATGCAATGAATCACGAGAAGTCACAACAAAATCATTTCATGCATTTTATAATTTTGTTTGTCCGCCTCAAAAAAAATTCACCTCCAAAAAAAATTTCTGTTTGGATTTTAAACACGGGAAAGACGCAATATAATCGGTTCAGCTGAAAAGCTCATGGCTTATGGCTGAAAACACTGTAGCTGACAGAGTCTTATTTATCATAATTAAATTTTAAAAAATATGTTAGCCCATTACGTATAATACAAACAAATACGGGAAAAAAAAGAACCGGCAAAAAAGCTCAACAAAAAGCCAAAAGTTCAAAAAAAGACGAAACTTATAAATAGTGAAAAATAAGCCAGAAGCCGAAGCCGAGTTGATCAGGGCCTTTTATGCTACTTGCTTAAGTCTATAATGCGAGTACAGAATATTAGTTTAGAACTGCAGTCACTACGACATCCAGAATATAAAACCATATCAGGTGAACACTATTGGTCTAAAGAAAAAAACGTCACCTAGAAATCATATAAAACAACAGGATTACCATGTAACATTTTCACTATTACCACCATCAGGACAAAAAAACAAAATACATACATTGTACAGGACGAATCAGCAAAAACACCACCAGGAAGACGGAGCATTTGGAATGGCCCATTCGGTAACCTCACCGCCCGGTTCCCCCTCCAATAAAAACTCCCACCCCACCCCTCTCCTCTCTGTCCGTCATCTCCGCCTCCGCTTCTTCCCAAACCCCACCTCTTCGGAACCCTAATCCGACCCCCCGCGCCGCCGCCATGAGGGAGATCCTCCACATCCAGGGCGGCCAATGCGGCAACCAGATCGGGGCCAAGTTCTGGGAGGTGATCTGCGACGAGCACGGCATCGACCGCACCGGCAAGTGGGCGGGCGATTCCGACCTCCAGCTCGAGCGCATCAACGTCTACTACAACGAGGCCAGCGGCGGGCGCTACGTGCCCCGCGCGGTGCTCATGGACCTGGAGCCAGGCACCATGGACTCGGTGCGCTCCGGGCCCTACGGCCAGATCTTCCGACCCGACAATTTCGTCTTCGGCCAGTCCGGCGCCGGCAACAACTGGGCCAAGGGACACTACACCGAGGGCGCCGAGCTCATCGACTCGGTGCTCGATGTCGTCCGCAAGGAGGCCGAGAACTGCGACTGCCTCCAAGGTATGTGTATATCTCGCCGGATCTGAGGTTTTTGCATTTCGCTGTTCGATTTATGGAGTCATGTAGCTTGTAGATCTAGGGTTTTTGCGGCATTGTGTGTGTCCTGAGCTTGTAGATCTGAACATTTTGGCCTAGATCTAATCGATTCATGAGACTATCGAAGAATTACCCGGTTAATTTCTGGTGTTTTTGCTGGGTACTTAGTGACTGTAGAATTAGCCTCCTAAGTGATTGATTTTATCTCTCTTTCCTACAGGATTTCAGGTGTGCCATTCACTGGGAGGAGGAACTGGTTCTGGAATGGGTACCCTTCTCATCTCCAAGATCAGGGAGGAGTACCCGGATCGGATGATGCTCACATTCTCAGTCTTCCCATCGCCGAAGGTGTCCGATACTGTCGTGGAGCCGTACAATGCTACGCTCTCTGTTCACCAGCTTGTTGAGAATGCGGACGAGTGCATGGTTCTCGACAATGAGGCTCTCTACGACATCTGCTTCCGCACGCTGAAGCTTGCAACACCCACCTGTAAGTGCAAAAATGTGATGCGATCTTTTTTCATGTTGTCCAGTACTCGGTATTTTACTGGAGTTTGGCTTAATTGGCAATATAATGATCTTTTTGCTCCTGTTTTGTGCCACTTGTCCTGTTCATATTATGTAGCAGCTTCCATGCGAATTGCATGGTGCACTATAGTCTTCATTTCCATGTGTTAGTCTTTTGTTTCTAGTTTGAGCAGTGTTAGTTGTTCCTTTGCCAACATGCTCATCTACTATCTGTTGTTACAATGTGAACTTTACAAATCATTGTCTTGCTGTGGAACTTTCAGTACATAAATACATGTGTTTATGCTACTAATTATCTACATATAAATACCAAGTTGTATACCTTGTACAGTATGGAATATGAGGACTGATGTTTTTCTCTTGATGCTTTCTAGTTGATGTAATTATGTTAGTATCAATGGTGGAATGTATTCGTTCTCTGAAACCTGTAGTAATATGTTACTAACGAGTGAAAAGATGAACATTCTTAGTTTACAGCATCTTCCTTCTTAGTTTAGCGTAGTTTTTGACCTATTTTTGTTTTGCAGTTGGTGATCTCAACCACCTCATCTCTGCAACCATGAGTGGTGTTACCTGCTGCCTTCGCTTCCCTGGCCAGCTGAATTCTGACCTCCGGAAGCTTGCTGTGAACCTGATCCCCTTCCCACGTCTCCACTTCTTCATGGTTGGATTCGCTCCACTGACCTCGCGAGGCTCACAGCAGTACCGTGCCCTTACTGTACCAGAGCTGACCCAGCAGATGTGGGACTCCAAGAACATGATGTGTGCTGCTGACCCCCGGCATGGCCGCTACCTTACTGCCTCAGCCGTGTTCCGTGGAAAGATGAGTACCAAGGAAGTGGACGAGCAAATGCTGAATGTGCAGAACAAGAACTCATCATACTTTGTGGAATGGATCCCCAACAATGTGAAGTCAAGTGTGTGTGACATTGCCCCCAATGGCCTGAAGATGGCATCCACATTCATCGGCAACTCGACCTCAATCCAGGAGATGTTCCGTCGTGTGAGTGAACAGTTCACAGCCATGTTCAGGAGGAAGGCCTTCTTGCACTGGTACACTGGCGAGGGCATGGACGAGATGGAGTTTACAGAGGCCGAGAGCAACATGAACGACCTGATAGCCGAGTACCAGCAGTACCAGGACGCCACGCTTGAGGAGGAAGACGATTATGAAGAGGAAGAGGAGGAGGTTGCTGCCTAAGCCACCTTTTTTCCAATGTTTGCTATTATAGATATCCCTTGTGTCATTCATTAGTCATTACCGTTGATTGGGGTGCTTGTGATGTTAGATACCTAGATGGTGTTATTTCCTCTAAATGCTATGCTGCCTTGACAAACTGCATTTTTTAATGTGTTATAATGGTATGTTCTCATCGTTATTATGAGGTGGATTAACTGCTTGGTGTTATGTGGGAGCACTAGATTGCCGGTACCAGTCAGTGCCAGTGGTGCATAGTCTTTTTATCTATTAGATGGTGGCATCTCCAATCTGCGTCAGTATTTTTAGACGGAGTTAACATCCTGCTATATGGGAATGCATACAAAGATACTGAAATTAAATACAGGTGGATTGAGCTTCCCCTCTTTCCTATGCCGCCAGTTGGACAGTTGGTTGAAGTTGAGCGAGTCCTTTTTTTTTTAATTTATGGTTTTTCACGAATAAATAAACAGAACAACTTCTATGATGTTTTTTTGAAACGAATTTATCAAGTCTTTTTTAAACGAATTATCGATATTTGGTTCGATCATAGAAATCGACACAAAGTCATACCTGCGTGTAGCCATCACAAGCACGTCTGTGGCGCGGCTTAATAACCGCAATATTAGCACCGTAGGGCCATTGCAATACGTATTTTCCCCTATTGTTCGTTTCGCACCAAAACCTGACCAATGTGGTTCGAATCGGACGTACACTGTATTCCATTCATCGGAGATTTTGTACACGTCCATTTCCAGTACAGGAAGAAGCCATGGTAATGGTGTGGTGCCTTCCAAGGGGCTCCTCTTGGGTGAGATACCCGGCGGCGACCCCGCCGCCGTGCTGTGGTTCTGCGTCCGCGCGCGGCGCCCGTGCACGTCTACTCCGGCGGGTTGAGGGTGCAGACCAGGAACCGGACGACGATGGCCGCGACGCCTATCAGGGATGCGCATGGGCCGTGGAATGCACGGTTTGCCTGGCTGTTTTTGCAGTCAGAGGTTGGTTCGAGCAGAATGTAAAGCACATAACTCTTGTGTAATGATTTGATTCTTTATATTCTCAGGTAAAAATGTCATGGCACAATAACAACCAATAAAACAATCGCCACACACAAACGATGCACTCTCCTCACAGATAAAGAATGTTTAATCCACACAACACCAACCTCCCAAAGAATTCGCTTCTACTTTCACACGTCGCCAAAGTCCAAATTTTCAGCACTTCTTGGCGGAGGCGCTCTTGGCCTTGTGCCTGAAGAGCACCTTCTTCTTCCTGTGCGTCAAGTTCTCGACGGTGAGCACGACCTTGCCCGGCTCGCCGGCACGGAACGAGTTGCGGACCGCCTCCTCCGCAGAACCCATCTTCTTGCCCTTCCTGATGATGATGGTGTACGAGCCCTCGTCGCTCGGCACGAACTCCTCCTTGTAGTTCACCTCCCAACCCAGCACCGTCAGGTCCCATGCCAGGGTGCTGTCAGCCTGAAACAAGACAGCGATGTTAATCGAATTTGTTTCTAGGAACAGGGTGCTGTTGTTTCTAGGAACAGCGTGGTAATCGAATTTGTTCGTGAATGGTGGTTTGACATTGCACCTCGGTGGCTTCGATCTCGATGGATTCAGTGGAGCTTGCCTTGACAATGAGCTCAGAAACTTCGCCGTCCTCGGCCGAGAATTCGGTGTCGTCGTCGCGCTTCAGACCACCGTACTTCACAGGGATGGACTCGATCGGAATGTACCTTCAAGAAACATGCAAATATCAAGAAACTGCTCCACAATTCTGCACATTGCAATCGAGGTAGCAATATCATGTCATTCTTACTTGAGGAGGGTCTCAGTGACCTTGGACGGGCGAGCAATGACGAACTTGCTCTTGGTCCTCTGCGTCAGGAACGGGTAGAAGAGGGTGCTGAACGCGTAGTACCAGAACGGCACATTGATCAAAATCTGCAGTTCAATTGGCACAAAATTCAGTTAAATCTCACGAATTTAGAACCCACTTAGGAGAAGAAGGGATTAAAAATCAAAACTAGCACTCACGTTTCTTGCGACGAGCTCAGGGTAGTTGTCCTGGAGGAGGTCGAGGACCTGCTTCATGGCGACGCGGAGGTCCTTCTTGGCCGGCCCCGGGGAGTTCTTGAGGTCCGTCACCTGCAGCAGCGACGCGACGCCGCCGGGCTTGAAGTCGAGCTCGGCCACGTGGCTCTCCATCGCGCGCAGCCTCCACCGGAGGAACCTCGCCTTGCCTTCCTCGGTTCCGAGCGCCTTCTTGTACACGGCGTCGTCGGCGAACACGCCGAGCGCGTTGTAGCACACGGGGTGGCCCTCCCGGTCCGCGCCGTCGAGGTAGCACGCGTCCGTGAGCTCCTCCGGGAGCGCGCCGTCGTCGTCGGCGGCGGTGGCACCGAAGCTCTTCCACTCCTTGCGCCAGTGGAGGGTCTTGCGGAGCATGTCGAAGGCGGCGCCGGCCTTGAAGTCTCGCGCGCGGAGGAACTTGAGGAGCACGACGTCGGTGGCCTCGTCGCCCTTGCTCGGGAGCAGGGGTACGCCCCACAGGGCAACGTCCTTGTCGACGACCGCGGCCGCCTCGGCCGGCTTCTCCTCGGCCGCCACCGCCGCCTCCGCGCCCGCCTTCTCCCCCTCGCTGGCTTCCTCTTTCTTGGGCTCCTCGGCATCCTCCTCCTTTTCTTCCGCTTCGTTCTTCTCCTCAGCCTCGGCCTCCTCCTTGCCTTCCTCCTCTTTCTTCTCCTCGGCCGCCTCCGCCTTCTTCTTGGCCTCCTTCGCCTCCACCCTGCTCTTGTCCTCGAACAGCTTGCCCTCCACAATGGCCTCCTCGACCTTGGCGCGGAGCTCAACGAGCGCCTTCCGCTCGCCGTCCTTGAGGTCAGCCAGGAAGTTGCTCTCCTCCCTGAAAGACGGATTCTTGGACACAACAGCAGCCGGCACGACCTTCTCCTCCGCCTTCGCCGGCGCCACCGCCTCGGCGGCACCGTCCACGGCCATAGCAGTCACAGAGAGAGATTCACAAACGCAAGCAGCAAAAAATGGGAGATCTTTGTGCGCGCGTCAGAGAAAGGCAGGAGGAGGCGGTGGTGAGGGGAGCGAGGAGAGAGGGAGCAGGCGGAGGCGGCTATATAGTAACAGAGCAACGGCTATGGGAGGGTGGCCAATGGGGTGGCGACAGGTGGCGGGAGGGAGCCGTTGGGTCGCTTTGCTTTTGCGGTGACCTAGTAAACGAACCAACGGCTAACCTTGTACCAGGTCCGGGAGTCGGCTTCGCTCGTTCCATTGCTTGTGTCTTTCTGTGGTAGCACTACGACAGGTCAGAGATGGCTTTGTGCAGTTGTGCTAAATGCTAGGCTGTTATATGCTTTTGTGGGGCCTGATTGTTAATCTGACAGCTCGGTGTTTTGACCGGACAGCCAGGTAGTTGTTCCAGGCTAGCTCCTGTTCTTTCGAGCTATGTCTAATAGTTTTTAATTGTGATTAATAATTTTTTACTGTATTTTTAAGACGATAACAGATGGTGAAAACGTTTATACGGATAACACATATGGTTTTAAGATCAAAAAATCATTTGAAAAATCCGCTCCAATAAGGTGCTCTGTCTGTTGTCCTTCGAAAAACTAAAAGCAAAAGGCAAAAATAACTCAAAAAAACATTTCAGGTATCCATGACTTCGCAAAAATATCTAAAATAATAAGCCATATGTCCATAACTTCGCATTGCATTTTTGTCTTCTTTTTTTAGGGGACTTCACATTGCATTTATTGTTTATTGCATTCTCAGCTGAAGGACAAAGGACAAGTAGTACACACATTGGCCCACACAGGCTACAGCTGCGACCAAAGTAGGGTGTACAACTATCAAACTGACCAGGTGCCAATGTGCCATGCCAGATGCCATTTGCCAATCACAGCCATGCCTTTGCTTAAACATCCAGCTGGTTGCCTATCAGAAACAACAATATGACAAGGTGTAAATGAAGATCTCAGTCCACATAGGGAGGAGTATGAATAACGCAAAAGGGAAAAAGAAGGGTACACAGTGAATGATTTGAGATTTTCGAACCGTTTATTGTTCCAACTCCCCAGTGGGGCCACTTCCATATAGATTTAATCAATGGGAATGGGCTGCTTGCCTGTCTTCCCTGCTCACCAGTCACCATATGATTGATGGTTACATTGCATGTTTTTGGTGGTAGAAAAATCACTAAGATTCCAGAATTCTGGCAAACAAAACATGGGTGGCTCTTTTGAATTTATTGCGTGGCTTTCTGCCATGAGTAACTTTTAAATGGAATGTCTTTCAAAACATTGTCCACAAATCGATTATAGACCTGTTCTTTTTGGCTGAAGTTTATGACTTTTGACTGCAGCTTGTGGCTTTTAGGCTATTCGTACGAGAGATTACAGAGTAACAGAAACTTACATGCGGTTTTTATCGATATAAATAAAATCGGTATAGTATGTACTACAATTAACTAGTAGACCCTATCTTCAAAAGATACTTCATTTAAAAGCTAATTACTGTTAAAAAACTGAAAAGCAGCTTTTAAAAGCTGAAAAGAACAGGCCCCATAGTATACATTATCTAGACTTCATCTATATCAACTAAAATCGCACGTAAATATCTCTCTCGTAAACAGATAGAATTTAAAATTTTAAACCAAAATTCATAGACAAAAAAATCCATCCAGCTTCTAATCGTAGGTACAGAAGTCTGGAATAAATATTTGTGGTGGATTATTATATGCCCTTCCAACAACTACAACTTTTGGAAGGGCATCCGTGATAATCTACAACAATAACAAATCTTTTTTTTAAACAAGTTAGAGTAGGTTAGAAATAAAACCTTCTCAAGATCAAAGAAATAAGAACCATGAAAAAAACCTATAATACTAAAACTCTAAGTCGAACATCCTGCTATTTGAGTTAAGAGTCTAAAACACTGCCTCTAACCATAAGATAGTTAGGGTGTGTTTGGTTGAGCTGTGGCTTCTGAAAAAACTGCTGTGAGCTGTGGGCTGTGGGCTGTGGAAAAGCTGCTGTAGGTTGTGAGCTGTGGAAAAGCTGTAAGCTGTTTGGTTCAAACAAGTATAAAACTTACCTCGTATCTCTATTTTCCTTGAAACAACTGTGAAACAGCTCTCTATTTTCACCATTTCAAAAAGCAGAAAGCCAAAAGCCAAAAGCAGAGTCCAAGGTGCTTTCAAAACTGTACTACCCAAAAGTAGCTGCTTCTGAAAAAGCAGCTTCTGGTTTCCACCCCTTTGGTTGGCTTTTGGCTTTTTGAAAGCAAAAGCAGCTCCCAAAAGCTCAACCAAAGGCACCCTTAGAATCCACCTAAATGCTCATAGCACCTGGTGTAATAACTAAATTACAAAAGAAGCTTTACTATACATCACCCCAACAATGTCTTGTAGCCATCCGAGTAAGGTTGGCCTTCAACCGAATTCTGTGCAACATGCCATCCACATCAGCAACCATATTGCTTCACTAGTGTCAATTGAGCGGGGGAGTGAGTAAAGCAAAACAGCATGGACTGGTCTATTTCTTCTGCTGTGTGACCTTTGCTATGCAGTTTTGACATTTGGTAAATATCTTCAGGTAAACGATAGAGACCAGATCAGACCCTGTCTTTTTAAAAGGAAAAGGTAAAGACAGAAACATGACATTTGGAATTGGTTGTAAAGCATGTTCAAGAAATTTCGACTCTGCAAATAAAGACAAAGCGATTTTTTAATAGCATACTGGTCATATGACAAGAAGGCATCTCCTATTTGTGCAATAACTTTGTTATGCACCTTCCTCACACAAACCTATGATACCCCCCCCCCCCCCCCCCAAAAAAAGTAGAAACGAAAAGAAAAAAGACAGTCAGGCACAGCATTAAATTGAAGCATAGGATAAAAGGGACAACAAAAATAACCTGCACAACATCAAGTGGGCCAGCATTTGGATCCCTGTTTCTGTGGATGACAATTCCATTATCACATTTGTTTATGAAATGTGCACTTCCACTGATGTCATACATATTAGGTGACCCACCATTCCAGTTATGAAGCTAGCAAAACATTAACACCAAAATAGAACCTGCTTGTATGTTCCAATTTTTAAATGCTACAAAGACGATCAATATTTGCAATTTGATTACCTGTCTAGGATGAGCAACAAACCAAACATGACATGAATGATGCTGAGCAAAGCGCTTAATCTTGGTAAGAATCTGGCTGACATATTCTGTCTCAGTTCTGTTAATGACAACAAAAGAGTGACTCACCAGAAAAAGGAAATGTGTGACTAAATACTAACAAAGTTATAGTTGACCATCACGTGTGTCAGAGGTATAGGTAGTGCTTACTGATTTCAGGGGCGCTGATGGACGAGTTCATTATAAGGATCAATCACAAGAGCACGCACTCCATATCAACTGCGGCTTTAGCAAGGTCAAGAACCCAATTAATAGATGGCAGACAATCATCTTCACAACTGATTAACAAATTAGTCTCACAAACCAGAATTTAAATCAGATAAATCATCATTCAGGAGTGGCATATTATCCAAGATTAGGATACCTATTGCAACCCAGTATGTAAATAGAAGCTCAAGAGATTGACACATGCTATGAAATTTGATATATACCGGATCAGATGGAATGTCTCATGTAACCATCGTTTGCCTTCTTCAAATTCATCTGTAGTCATCCGTTCCACAGAGCCCCCATATAAGTGCTAACAGAAAACAAGAATTGCTGAAAACCAACAAAATAATAATCATGGAACCTTCAAAACAATTAGAATAAACAGCCATCCTAGGTCCAACATGTTTGCACATGTGACCCACAGACCCATCTATTGCAAAGGGATTTTCATTGGACTTATATCATACATCCTATACTGCTTAGTGCGCTTCTCCAAAGGAACACTCCTTGAAAAGACAGTCATTCACTTTTGGGGTCACATATGAGATAAAACTCAAACAGAGCACTTGCAGACTCATATCTTACCTAGCATCAAAGAATGGTTTCTTAATGTGCTTCTCTAAAAGTTTCCTAGAATGCTCCCTGACCTTAAAAATAAAAATCACTGATTTGATAATGTCCAATGAGATGAAGAACTAACAGGCATCAGTAACTAACAATGTCTTGCCTTGTTTTCCATTGAGCAAAGAACAAATTTCCACCCACATTGGTCATTTATATTGCACAATAAAGCATCAATCCACTCACTTTTACCAGAATTTGGTACTCCACTTAGTACAGTTAACTCCCGGGAACAACCTGCAAAAGAGAAAAGAATAAACATAAGCGCATGATAAATCGTGGATGATGTATGAAAGGCCGCAACAAACAACCCCACATGCTCCATGACAGTTCAGGTCACCTTTTCAGTGCTTGCTAACAAGTCTAGATCATCTCATTTTAAGTCACATTGGGATCAGATGACAGTTAAGATGCGAGGGGAAAAAATAGAAGGAACTTCTCTCTATGGTTTTTATCCAAATCAGTGAATCATGATGTATGCCTACATGGCTACATATGCCGATTCATGGGTGAAAAGCAATAAGCCTTAACTGTCAAAGAGTTCACATGTAACGTGATTGAAAGTTAAATTTAGAAACAAAATAATTCCAAAGGGTAAAGTGAAGTTAACAAGATTGTCAGCTTAACTTCATTCAACAAATAACAGTCTATGAACAAATACATAGAAGGAACAAAAAGAAAACATAGAAAATACTTTAACTAAAATAAAAAAAAAAAGTCAACCTCAAATCCAGATCCAGTCTTCAACCAAATGAAAATAAAAATAAAACGCAATTAAAAATTACCTTGTAAAGCTCATCCATAGCTTTCCAGCCAGTGCGAATACCAAACTCATCCCCACGGATTCCAAGATAATAATTATCGATCTCGGGGAAGAAATCTCTGAAGGTAAAAAGACCTCTTATAGGATACAGTTCTGCGTCTTCTATAACCTCTCTCAATGCTTGTGGTCCTAAAATCATCAGTACCTAAAGTGTAGTAGAAAAAGTGTATTACAAGGACCAATTACAGAAACCATCAAAAGTGTATCATCACCCAAGCTTCAACATAAAGTCTTCTTGTTTCCATAAAAATGATGGGGCTAGTGGCAGTAGTAACTGAACTCGTACATGTTCAAATATTTCAGATAATTCTTCAGAATGTAGATTGAAAGTGCTTAAAAAAACTTACAGGCTTTAATTAAGATTTAAGAATATCAGGATCTAGATCATTTTGGGAAGGTTTAAGCTTTTAGTAAGCACCACAATACCAAATCCAACATGAGGAAGCTTAAGAGACTCAGAGCCAGTTTGGCATTGAGGTGTGTTGCAGTGTTGTGCTGTGGAATCTAGTCAAGAGAATTTGAACCGATTCTAGTAAAAATATTTATGTTATAACTCGATGTCTCTAACAAAATGGTTATCAAATGTATCCAAAAGTGGTAAAATAAAACCGTAGATTATAAGCCACCATAATGCTAAACTATGCCTCAATACAAGTTGGGCATATGCTTATTGGGCCACAATTAAAACTAAGCGAGCTTAAATCCGTAGAAAGGAAGCGATTCTAAGCCAAAAACACAGCAATGAGCTACGGGCTTTTAACGCGAAGCACGCAAAGGAGCAATGTTCTCCCGGTGCTTTGAGCTCCCAAGCCAAACAGCGCGCGCCTATTCAGAGCTCAAAACCAAAACTGCTGCAGGACTAACGAGTGTTTCAGAGCAGCACCACACATTACCGTTCCTGGAACGCACAGCGACGGGGGCGCTCCTGACGCAGCAGGCCACCTCGGGCCGCCTGGGGAGGCGGCTCCCGGAGAAGGAGTGGAGCATCCGGATGCGGTGCCCCCCTGCCGCCGCCGCCGCGGCGAGGAGGAGGGGGGCGGAGTCCCCGGCGGCGACGGCCATCAGGGGGAGCGACTGGAGAGATGGCCGCGGTGGCATGACGAGGCAGTGGTCTAGGGTTTCAGGGCATGGGGCACAGCGGAGCAGAGCAGAGCAGAGGAGGGCAGGGGAGGGGTTTGGGGAGTAAGGAAGCAGAGGTGGCCAGTGGGCCGTGCCGGGCCGGCACGGGCCCGGGCTCGGCGCGGTCCGTTTAGGCACGGCCCGTTAAGGCCCATGTATTAAACGGGCCGTGCCGTGCCGGCCCACGGGCCGCGGCGGGAGCCCAAGCACGGCCCGAGGCCGTGCCGTGCCGGCCCGGGCACGATTAAGGCTAAACGGGCCGTGCCGGCCCGGCTAGCCCGTTTAGCCGAAAAAAAAAGAAAAAATTAAGAAAAATTGTAGAAAATTCAGAAAAAAAATATAGAAAATTGTAGCCATTGTTACTCATAAAAATAAATATTTTCAATGATATAATGAGCTTTATTAATTTATTAAATTACATGGGATGGCTGCCTCATTAAAAACTTTACCAAGTAAAAACTCAATTTGAGAAAACCTTGGTAAAGAAAAAAGAGTACAGCCTATAAAGCTCATTATTGACCACATGTGAAAGAAAAATATTGAAAATCCTATTCATTGCTATCTAAATACAAATTCTCAAAAGATTCTTCTAAATATTTATTATCTGCAGTATGTTGGAGTCTTGATTCAGCCTGTTCCCAGTCTTTGACGGTCATAAGTACTTCGACCATCTCGTTGGAGAGACTTGTTCGTCGCTCCTCGATTATTCTTCCGGAAAGACTGAATGCTGACTCCGAGGAGACTGTAGAGACAGGAACAGTCAACACATCCCGCGCTAATATGGATAGCACTGGATATGATACCTTCTGGGTTTGCCACCATGAGAGGATATTCAACTCCTGCTCGAAGCTGACGCTATCACTGTTGAGATAGCTTGATAGGTCTCCAGTGTTTTGTCGCCTTCCTCCTCCCAACTGCTGTGTACCTGCACCTGCACGAGAACTAGACGAAGAACCAAAAATCTTGCCCCATTGCATAGCCCCCCTAGAGGTGCTAGGGACTACCGGGGGTCTTTCTAAACGCACAGATCCAAATTTATTTTCATATTTATTATATACCTCATGTAATTTATCCTTAACTTGTGTATAGTATGAACAATAGTCTAAACCGGTAGCCTCACTTAAAACTTGTAAAACATTTATAAATCCTTGGAGTTTGGCCCTAGGATCCAAAATAAAAGCAAATGCATATAAAATAGGAATTTCGCTCCAATATTTTAAAAACTTAGATTTCATGGCACCTACAGCATCCCGTAGTATAGGATCATTTTCAAAAGCCTTTAGGTGAGTGGCAATTTCAACAATATTATGAACAATCATGGGAGATGTAGGATAGTATACTCCAGAAAGACAAACTGTAGCTTTATGAAAAATTTCTAGAAAGGAAAATATTTTTTCACCAACATCTCAATCGTCCTCAGTAAGTTCAGGGTCTCTAACTTGGGTTCTACTTGAGGAGCTACGCGATTGATGACTTTGTGTGTGAAGGAAAACAGATACAGTGCTCTTATGTGGCAATATATGTTTAAGCATAAGATAAGTAGAGTTCCATCTAACAGGCATGTCTAAACCAAATTTTCTAGGACGAACATTCATTGCTACGCAAAAAGTCTTATATGCGGCTATTCGTTGGTTAGAACAATTAATAAATGAAATTGCATCTCTAAAAGAATTAATACAAGCATCTAATCTTTTTAAACCGGATTTAACAATAAGATTAATAATATGACAAGCGCAACGTTGATGCAATAAGAAAGACTGTGCATAATTATTAAACAAAGGAGTAAGAATTTCCATAGGTTTAGTGTTTGCAGCTGCATTGTCTAAAGTTATGGAAAAAATCTTATCCGTGAGACCAAAATCTTCTACAACTTTAATAATATTTTCTGCAATATTTTCAGCATTATGTGAAACATTAATTAATTTAAATCCTATAATTCTTTTTTCCATTATCCAGTCATCATTAACATAATGAGCAACAACACTAATATAGTCCTCTCTAGCCCTACCACTCCATATGTCGGATGTCAAAGCAATAGAGAATGTACATGTATGAAACATTTCTTTCAATTTATCACGACAATTGTTATAATATTTAATTAAATCTCTAGTTGTTGTTTGCCTAGATACAGTACTAAATCGAGGGTTGTGAGCAGTCTTAATATATTTTTGGAAAGCATCAGATTCACCAAAATTTAAAGGTAAATCTTGAGAAGCAATTAATCTACAAAGAGATTCCCGAGCTACCTCTGGGTTGTACTCCCACGTACGTACCGAGCCGTCGGGGTTATATTGCAGGTTAGTCTGGCGCATTTGTATTCCTTGCTTTTTCTTGCAGCTTGCAGCATGTCGTTGTAGATGACCTGTACCACCTGAAGATTTTGCAGTCAATTCATTACCACAAATTTTACAAACAGCATACCTCACTTCAGTTCCATCACTGTCGGTCTTGATCTTCTTGTCGAAATCATTCCAAACTGTTGATGTACTAGTTCTTGTTCTTTTTGCACCCGTGCTTTGGGTCGTGGATGCACTTGTTGAGCCAGCAGAAGATGGATCGATTGGACCCTGCGTCACCGGGGCCGTCGTTTCTTCGGCATCTCCAGTTTGTACATGTAGACCTTCCGCGGATGGATATGCTTGTTGAAACGATTGCACATCCTCCGCCGTGAGCCCGTATTCGGAGAGTTGAAAATCGTAGTTATCCATTAAACCTACAAATAATAACAAAAAATTAAACCAACAAATAATACCAAAAAATTGAAATAAGACAGCATTATTACCTCCTTTGCAGCTCTCACAAAAAAAATTTGAAGATTTTTGAATTTTCGGAATTTTGCCCGAATTTTGACCAAATTTGCGCTAACACTTTCAGATTTTTCACAGCTAAACCGAGAGAGAAGAATGAGATTTGAGGTGTGGAAGATGGAGGCCGGATGCCCCCCTATTTATAGGAAAATTTTCAGATTTTTCCCGAATTTTTTGCTATTTTTTCCGAATTTTCCCCCCCCCCAACGGTCACAAAAAACGGCTATTTTTTGAAATTAACGGGCCGGGCGTGCCGTGCCGGGCCGGCACGGCCCGTTTAGTGCCGTTGGGCGGGCCGTGCCGTGTCGGGCCGGCACGGCCCGTTTAGTGCCGTTGGGCGGGCCGTGCCGTGCCGGGCCGGCACGGCCCGATTTCTTAACGGGCCGTGCCGTGCCGGCCCGCCGTGCCGCGCCCTCGGCCCAGGCACGGCCCGCCTCGCCGTGCCGTGCCGTGCCCGGGCCGGGTCTAAAGTGACGGGCCGTGGTGCGGCCCGTCACGGCCCGGCCCATTTGGCCACCTCTATAAGGAAGAGAGGCGAGGAGCAGAGGAATTTTGGATTAGTAGGAGGTTTCGTTAGGGTTTTACACGTCGGCCGGCCCGGGCGCGTGTTTCCCGGGTTGTCTGCTTACATATGGGTCCCACTACCCAGAGAGGAAGAGGGTTTGGGCTTTGAGCGAGCCTACCGGCAAATCCGACGTTTCTCGCCTATGTATATATTGATTTCTGTTTATAATCTTTGCTTAAAAATCAAATTTTAATATAAACATCAGTTTTTTAAGTAGATTTTTCCACTCCTTTCGCTACCGTCTTACTATAAAGATAAGGCAGAGATGCATTACGTACTTCACTCCTCCCGTTCCTGTTTTATATATATATATATGTATGTATTTTTTCATTACTTTTTCAACGCTTGCCTCTCACTTCAAAAAACCATTTTCAATTTTCAGTCAAAAGCTATTAGAAAATGCCAACACGAGTGCCCCTCAAACGATGCGCTCCTGAAGAAGCCAAAAAATGGATAGAATCAGGGTCTGTTCTTTTTGGCTGCGGTTTATGGCTTTTGGCTGAAATTTTTGAATTTTGGCTGTTTACGGTACAGATTACGGAGAGATCGATACTCACTTGCGATTTTGGCTGGTACAGATGTTGGGCTTTTAACGTGTACTACGTTTAACTTGTAGACCCCGTCTTGAGAAAATACTCCGTTTAAAAGTTAGGTACTGTAGCGGCTGCAAAAAGCCGGCCGGCTTCCTCACTGCCGAACAGGCCCTCAGTGGGCAGATGCTGGCACGGTTAGGAGTGTCGAATTCAAAAGTAGCAGAATCCATCGAATGTGGGGTTTGGGTGGTGATCGGTTGGACTGTGGCTTATGGTTTATTTCATTATAGCTAGCTGAAATTACACTGTAGCTGAAGGTGGCTTATTTGGTATAATTAAATGTAAAAAAATTTAAAAATAGAAAAAATGGCTTAGCCCATCACGTGTAATGCAAACGAATACGGAAAAAAAGAACCGGTAAAAAAAACTCAAAAAATCCTAAAAAAATTAGAAAAAGACGAAATTTAGAAATAATGAAAAATAAGCCAGAAGCCGATCGGGGAAGTTAGAGAGCTCTAAACAGAATGAGAAACGATCCGGACTCTGGATAGTTTGAATATTGAATCGTTTTAGCTAACCATCCAACTATTTTCACCCTTTTTTTTGCTTTTTCAGTAGCTTTTTAGCTCCAACTTATCTCAGCAATCACTATTTATTAAACTAATAAATTATAGTTAAAAACTATAAACCATATATATAACACACATTAGTTAATCTAATTATTTTTTAGAGTAAATTAATCCAACTACATTTTTAGCGAAGTTAATCCAACTACATTTTTAGCGAAGTTAATCCAACTCTTTGAACCGGCACAGACTAGACCCAAGCAAACTCGGGCCACGGCGATGCCGGATAGCTTGGTCCAGGCGGCCGAGCCGGCCCACCAAAATGCTCACGTACACTATAGACCAGGAAGACCAGCCTACCACTACATGCTCCATTGCACCAACGAGTTGTTCATTCATCGTATGCATCTTCCGTTCTTTCTTCAATAAAATAAATCGTGCTGTACATCTTCCTATCATAAGAAGCCTCAAGTGTTTACCTTTGCGATTCAGAGGAAGCGTCGAGTCAGAAAATTATGTAGTCCATCTTATTATACTACATGCAGATACATGTACTTTTCCTATCACCGAATATGTCTCGAGACTGATACAAAATTTCAAAATTCAAGCCATCATCATTTCTTGTAATCGCTGTAATGTCCTTTCATAAGTCTTGGAGCACTATACAGGGCTACGATGATACATATACCTACATGTACAATTGGTTTTGCGCTTTCCGTATGTACATACGCCCCCCTTGTCTGCACATAATTGATCACCTGCTCAAGTCGTAACTCGGGTTCTTTTTAGCTGTGTCATACGGTTTATATTTTTTTATTCTATCATGAGCGTTTGGGTAAATGAATCGAATATTGATAAACTATTTTTTTAAAAAAAATAACCTAAAAATTGTTTGAAAACAGTGACAAAAAATCATTTTGTTTGTTTGAGTGAGATCATAAGTCGAAAAGATCTTTGCCCATAGCCCGTTCTGTTCCACAAAGGCTGCTTGCAGCCTTGCACTGTGCGTGCGCGCGTGCGCATTTGAAATCCACTGCACTGCGCTTGCGCGTGCGCGTGCGCGTGTAGGTTTTCAATTGGAAACGTGCTCATATGTCATGCCTAGAGCTCTCTAGGCTGTCATGTAAGTTGATCGGCCGTGTCTTACGCTCGAGACCGCACAAATGTCTCATTATATGAAAAATCTGTTTTTTTCTTGTTTGTTTAATTTATGTCTTGTTTTAAAGTGTCGTAGCTTTTTAGTAAAATAACACTGTAGCGGCTATTAACTTTTTTAAAATATTCAATCAAAGAAAAGTAGAGAAAAAATAAAAAAAAATACTATTATATCTCCACAGATACGGTAAAGGAAAAAAGAAATAATCATATTAAGAAGCTAGAAACTATACTGTTTCCAACAGAATCTTAGGTAGTGTTTGGTTCAGGGGATATCTCGGGATGGGAGGGGGCCAACCCTTTTTTTTGTAGTGTTTGGTTGTAGGATTTGGTGGAGTGGGTTGGACCCAAAAGAAAAGATTCTCCTGAAAAGTGGGTTGGAACGATCCGCCCAAAACGAGCGAACCGCGCCAACCCACCTCTGTCGCGCGCACGCCTACGCCCGTCTCCCCCGCGCAGGTTTTCCCCGCCGCCCGCACATCTCCCCCCGGCCCCCATCTACCCCACCGCCCACGCCCCCTTCCCCATCTCCCCCGCGGCGCATCTCCCCCCGGCCCCCCATCTCCCCCGCCGCCCGCGCCCCCTTCCCCATCTCCCCCGCGGCGCATCTCCCCCCGGCCCCCCATCTCCCTCCACGCGCGGGCGCCGTCCCGGTCGGGTGTGTGCGCGCCTCCCTGCCGCTCCTCACGCCGTCGGAGGTCCGGTCGCCGTGCTCCGGTCGTCGCCGTCCTCTCCACTGCCGGCCGGATCTCCGCCCCGGCGCGTCCTCCCCGCCGTCATCACCACTGCCGGCCTCCTCTCCGCCGTCCTCTCCGCCGCCGTCGGCGTCATCTCCACTGCCGGCATCCTCTGCACTAACCCATCCCATTCTATCCCTCCATCCAAACAAAAAACAGGGACTAACTCATCCTTACAACCAAACAAAAAGTGGGATTATCCTATCCCACATACCTGGGATGGAGCTATCCCATCCCACCAAGTCTCCAAACCAAACACATCCTTAATGATACGGCGATGGTTTTTATTTTTAGAAAATAGTCTTTTAGTTTATTTGTTTTTAGTGAACATATATATTGGTGATTTGATTGACATTCGGCTGAAAATTAAATCTATTCACGTTGGTTGCCGTTGACCTGCATGCATGTAGCGGTCAAATACCAAATTGTCTCAGAAAAAGAGGGTCTAAACATCGGTCCAATTATTCTCAACTTATGGCTTCCCCGGATAAATAAATAAATAAATAGAAAGACTTCTTCGTTGCTGTTTTAAAACGATTTATCATGACAGCCTTTTTTAAGCGACTTATCAGTATTCAGTTCATTCATATAAACACTCACACTAAAACCAAAATCCATCAGCCGTAGCCATAAGCCATCAAGGGTCCAAGTCTTTTGGTACAGTACTTTGAGTTATTTTTTTGTGACAACTTGTATCAAACACATAAACTTAGCATTACCCAAATGATGCATTGCATTGTACTTGTATACACACCACACACACGTGAGTGCAATATGGACCGAATTCTAATAAGTGAAGTCGTACATCTATAACTCTACCATTCCACCAAGATATATTCCGTTGGCCTTGTATTTGTAGTCCAGACTTTGTAGCTAGTCGGACTATTCTTAATTAGTGTCCTATATTTGGTGCAGTGGAAAACTTTCTTCTTCTTTTTTTGCGAGATGTAAATTCCACTTTGACAGATCATAATTAGTAAGCCCTACATTTCGCTCAATATATAATGAGGAGAATCAACATTTTCAACAAATTAATGGACCAAGTACTCGGTTGAAAAATTGACTCGGTGCGTAGCCTGATGACCTAAGCATTTCTTTGGCGGCATAGAAAAAATTGAGAAAATAACATCAAAATGCAGGAAATAATTAATAGAAACATACAACAATTAAAACTTGAGTTCGTTCACCTCAGTTTTTTCCCCTTTGGAAAGAAGCACACAACATGCACTCTCATTCGCTCAAAAATCCATGAAATGCAAGAATTAAACCAATATGAGAAGAGACATGCAGACTGAATAATTAATCCATTATTTCACTGGATATTTCTGACAGGACTAAACTTAAATTACAGGCGTATTACAATGCGCATATATGGCAACCCTCTCATGCCAAGCCCCAACCAAAAAAAAAGAAAGGAAAAGGAAAAAGTAGTGTACAAGTCAACTGGTCTATTCGAGCGCATGAAGCACTAAGATACTAATACTCCTTAATCACCCAAAGAACATGATCTGCTTGATTAAGGGGCTGCTCCAACCAACTTAAAAGTCCTGGCTTCGGCTATTGGTTTTTTTGCTACAAATTCACTGTAGCGGTTGTTAACTTTTTAGGAGACAAAAATAAGAAAAATGAGACAAAATAAAAAAAACCATTATATCATAATGGAAAATGCAAAGGAATAAAGAAAAAAGAAATTAAGAAGCTAATACATTCCAAGTGGCTTCTGGCTTCTTGAAGCCAAAAGCCAAAGTCGTTTGGAGCAGGAACCTAGAGCTAATACTGATAATAATCGGGTTAATCATATTAATTCTTGGAGTGGAAAATGTAACACGCACACAGGCGCGTGTTAATCTTAACACGCACCTAGGTGCGGAGCCATCCGATAGACCATGATGCGGGCTTGTTTCTCGCGAGCAGTCTTCTATACGCTGAATTTTTGTCGTGTCTATCCGATGTGCTATGCTTTGCATTGCACGTCTGCTATGGCCTCCACAAGTATAATTTTTTTTGCTTCCCTAGCTGCACCATGTCCATCGTCCCTTCTCGATGATGTGTGAACCAGACTAGCATTAATCAAGTGATCATGCGCACCAAAGTCCAGCCATCTTTACTCGCATTGGGGAGCGCATTGAGATGAAAAGGCAAGAAGCATCATTGCTCCTAGGTTGTCAGCTGAATAACACCGAATTAGAGCTGTAAAAAAAACTCGAGGCTCGCGAGCTGCTCGATCTTGGCTCGCTCTAGACTCGATTCGAGCTTAGCTCGAGCTCCAAACGAGCCGAATTCGAGCTTCATCCTAAGCTCGCGAGTTTTAACGAGCCGAGCTCGAATAGCTCGCGAGCTTAGGATTTTTTACCCCCCAATTCCCCCCGCCCCCGGCCCCCACCCCTCCCTCCCGAGTCCCACCTCTCCTCTCAAATTCCCCCTGCCCCCCAGGCCCCCCGCCGCCACACGCCCACGCGGGCGCGGCCATGCCTCTCCCCCACCAGCGGACCTCCGCCTGCCCCCACCTGTGGCCCCGCCCCCTCCGACCGTCCCCCTTCTCGCCCCACCGCCGCCTCCCCGTCCCCCTCCCTCCTCTCCCCAGCCGCCGCCCCTCCTCCCCCCAAGTCCCCAACCCCTTCCTCTCCCCCTCCGCCCCCCCCGGCCGCTGCCGCCCCTCCTCTCCGTCACCGCCACCGCCCCTCCTCCCCCCGCCGGCGCCCCTCCTCCCCCCCCCGTTCCCCTCCTCGGCTCCTCGCCCCTCTCCTGCCCCCCGTCCCCTTCCTCTCCCCCGCCGCCGCCCCCCGGTCCCCCTCCTCGCCCCCCGCCGCCGCCCCTCGTCCCCCCGGTGCCCCTCCTCAACCCGGCTCGCCGCCGCCCCTCCTCTCCCCCGCCGCCGACGCCTTTCCTCCCCCCGACGCCCCTCCTCGACCCGGCCCGCCGCCGCCCCTCCTCTCCCCCGCCGTCGACGCCTCTCCTCCCCCCGATGCCCCTCCTCGACCCGGCCCGCCGCCGCCCCTCCTCTCCCCCGCCGTCGACGCCTCTCCTCCCCCCCGGCGCTCCTCCTCCCCTGCTGGCGCCGCCCCTCCTTGACCGGGATCCGGTCACGCAGGTACGCACCGAGCCTACACGAGCCGAGCTCGAGCGAGCTCGGTAGAAACTCGAGCCGAGCTCGAGCCCAGCTTAAAGTTCGATGTTGATCTTAGGCTCGCTCGAGCTCGGCTCGAGTTTCTACCGAGCTCGAGCTTGCTAGGTCAAGCTCGCTCGAGCTCGGCTCGTTTACAGCCCTATACCAAATGTTGTAAACAAGACTAACCAGTAAGCACCTATTCCTTTTTTTTTTGCCATGAGATTAACCGCTATTTAATTAAGTCATTTACTAGAAACCAAGGTAAAGTGCAAATGATAACTCAGATGCGACTAATGGTAAATTTTAAACTTTTATACCAAAACAATATTTATGAGAAGTGCACTGATGATAACATATGTGCAACTAATGGTAAGTTTTAACGTTTTACACCCAACGACGGTAAAATTATAACTTAATATGGTAACTTATGAGAAGTACTGATGACAACTTAGGGTGTAATTAATAGTAAATTTCCAACTTTTTTTACACGAGCTCGCAAAATGATGGTAATTTCTAAACTTTTGGTGATAATTTATCACAACTACATATGATAACTGAAAAGCGCAAATGATGGTAACTTCATAGATGAAGGTGGTAATTTATATAAAAGTTCAAATGATAACTTACGGTGCAGCTTATGGTAAAATTTGAACTTTTTATAACATATCATAAAATGATGGTAAATTCATAACTAAATGTGGTAATTATGAAAAGTCCAAGTGATAACATTTGCAGCAACTAATGGTGTTTTCAAGCATTTTCTACACAAACAAAAAAAAATGGTAAATTATAAATTTAATTCATGGGGTCATTTACTAAAAGTTTATATGATAACTTACAATCCGCTCATTTCGACTGAAAAAGTGGCTTATGACTAAAATTGCACTGTACCTGGCTGAAATTACACTATAGCTGATGGTGGCTTATTTTGCGTAATTAAATTTTAAAAAAATTAAAAATAGAAAAAAAAACAGGTTAGCCAATCGCGGACAATGCAAACGAATACCGAAAAAGAATTGGTAAAAAACTCAAAAAAACCAAAATGTCAGGGAAAAAATAAAATTTAGAAATAATAAAAAATAAGTTAGAAACCAGAATCTCAAGTTAAAATAAGCGGAGCTTGAGACTGCATCTAAGACCATTCTCAGTGGAGAGTTTCATGGCGTTGTTTCCAAGACTGCCACATCATGTAAAATGAAATGAAACATGGATGAAACATCTATCCTCAATGTATAGTTTCATTCTATTGTTTCATAGACATTTAATTTCATGACTTATATAGAGTTGGTAATCGTGCAAAAGAGTTTTATCTAGATGAAACTCACTTCTTCAATCTCTTCTTAAAAATATTGCTATATCATCAAAAATATCTATATAGCAACCTATTAAATGCAGATAAAACTCTCTCTGAGACTGGTTTAGTTTGAACTTTTTTATTCCGACAAACTCACAGCATGGCACATTGCATTCCCCACCACGAGTAAAGATGGCTAGACCACGTGCACATGTTTAGTTGTGAACGCTAGTCTAGTCTAATTTACAGATCACTGAGAAGGGGCCGATGGACATGGCGCAGCAAGGGAAGCAAATAAATTACACTTGTGGGGGCCACAACAGACGCGCAGTGCACAGCGCAGCGCATCGGAAGGGCACGGGCGAATGGGAAACGCAAAAGCGGCCGGGTGCGCGTTAATCCTCCTTGGAGACGGCGTCGAGGACTTGCTTGAACTGGTGGACGGCGCAGGGGACGCGGAGGATGCCCTCCTGCCTGTACCCGAACTCCTGCGCCGCCATCTCCAGCAGCGCCGCGAACGACGGGTGCCGCAGCGCCTCCACCCGCACCACGAACCGCTCGGCGCCGCCGTCGCCCACCAGCACCGGCACGCACCCGCGCGGCACCGGCACGCCGTCGCTCACGCGGTCGGAGGAGCTCAGCCGCCGCATCAGCTCCCACATCGCCGTCGATGTATATGTAATCGATCGATCGATCGATGGACTAGCTAAAGCAAACGCGCGTACGTACCACGTAAGCTTAGTTAGGTTTTGGTTTGCATGCGTGTGTTGCTTTGCTTTGCCTTGGGCAGCTGGGCTCCTTATATAGTCGCTGCTTAATTAGGAGATGGAATGGTGGATCATGGATCGATTAGTTACAGCAACTTGAGCGTGTGGCATGGGAGAGAGAGAGAGAGAGAGAGAGAGAGAGAGAGAGATGACATGGGAGCTAGGACTGAGCAAGGACTCTTCTCACCAAAAAAAAAAGGATAGAGAAAGGACGACGTTTACTTGTCCTTGCTGGCGTTGGCTCGGGGTCAACCTCCTGACTCCTGTGGGTTCAAAAATGTTGGCTATCATGAGCATCTTTGAAAGTTTCTAAGACCCTGGAATTTGGTAAGCTAGTGCATTATTAGTGGTTAACTACTCCAACTAAGATCCAAGCAGCTTTACGCGGGAATCCTCTCACACACGGATGTCACGAGACTCACAGTTGAGAGGTGCTGAAACTTATGGCATCCTTTAGGGTGGTTTCTAATGATTCTACGTAAGTAGTGTTTATAGTATTAATTAGTATACTATATAGGATTAGTGCTAAGGTGGATATGAAATTAATAAAAGGAGAGATGGAAACAGTGTCTCATGTAAGATGTTATTTGAGCACGTAATTCTATACGAAAACATTAGTCAAGACATCTATTAGGAAGGGAAGTGATGTTTACTATATTACAAAGGTATACTACTGTATTAAACGATGCATTGTGGAGGGAATTGAAAATAAATATAAAATTACAATATTGATTAATAATAGATATTGTACATTGAAAGGTTGATGTATAGCCTAATGTCTATATGAGGTACCAATCTATTGACATTGCTACCATAATTAGAAATGGCCTTAGATTGTTACCTACCTCATGTCAGGGCAAGTTACGATCGGACGGCTTTCGACTCGGTTGAAGTTATTTCCGCTCCAGCGAGCTTGTAGAATCAATGTCTCGTGTTGTAATGAAGCTAGGGACAATTATTTGGCTACACACTAGCTCAAAACCGCACCTGTCGATGCAACCGTAGCTAGAATTTTGACAGGAAAATATGTTTGCCTGACATATTTTCCCTTAGAGAGAGAGAGTGACATATAATTGATAAATTTAGGATCCATATATTTTGACTTCGGCTTCTAGTTTGAAATGAGTGTATTGGTTTCTTAATTTTTGCTTTTATTTTTTTTTCTTTTTTTGTATTATTTGTGGAGATATAACGGCGTTTTTTCTCTCTTTATTTTGCTTTTAGAAAAAACTAATTAACACTACAATGCAATTTTTATCAAAAGCCAACAATCAATTGTCAAAACATTTCCGACAAAACCAAAATGAACGGCCTCAGTGTGAACATATACTGCAAACTTCGAAGCTTGAACAGAATTAAGCCGTGCATGATCCTAAACTCACCGTCCTTGAAGAGTAGTCTGGACATTATATATATTCCAATATTCCATCAAACTTATCGTGCGCGCATATCATATCTTCTTAAAAGGCCAACTTGGTCACCGATTTATTAAAATAGGAGCTAATTACTTCTTCTCAAGCCCTCTTACTGTCAACATGACATGTTCATATCGTGTGGATTAATCGATTTGAAACCAACCTAACCCCTGCGACAGCTAAAAGACGATGGCATGCAATGTATTCTAGCCCACAAATCCTTCCTCCTTTTTGGTCTGAAAGGTGGACTTTGGGGGGGGGGGGGGACGTGCAAACTGGCATTCTATGGTGGGCTTGAAGTTGCTGGCAGTGCGAGCGAGCGAAGACCACGAATGGCAAACCAACAAAGTTGATCAACTTTTGGAAGAATGCACTGGAAAACTCGAGGGTTAAATAACACTTATGTGTCTATCCATGCAGATATTCGAGTACTTGTAAGTCATTTGAAAATTTTGCTTACGTTCTAAAACAAATAAGGTATTGAAATATTTGCATTATTATGGAGCATAGACCTCTAGAAATGTATATGACTTGCCTTAAGCTGGTCGATCTAGACCATGCATATCTGATCCAACGGTTCATGTGAAAAATTGCATGGCTACACTTAAATGTGATCGATGTTGTGATAGACACACGATTAATAGGGACAAACATATTCCGTGAGCTAAGACACTAAGGCATTTGACTTCTCAAAACGGTTTCTCTATTTTTATCGTTTCTATCTTGCTTTGAGAATAAAACAGGGGTTATAAGTTTATCACGCATCATACTCCTCTCACCCCCGTCTCATGTACATATCTCTCCTTTACTTTCCCACCGCTTGTCCCTCCTTCTAAAAGCCAATTCTTTCAGCCACTACTATTCATTTTTAGAAAAAGCCATTAGCCACAACCAATACGAACATCCCTCTAAAACCCTCCGGCTCACTAGCTCCATGTGCATAGAAGAGGTAAAACGTGCGTCATCGTTTTTTTATGACACGCAATATAGGCCATGTTCTTTTGGATTGTGGATGATGGCTTTTGGCTGCGTCTGATGGCTTTTGCTTGTGTTTTTTGGGATGGTGATAGACAACAGAGACGTTGACACAGAGGTTTAGGAAACCACGTAGAGAAGAGATTTCGAGAAGCCACTTGAAGAAGCTACCTATTTACTTTGGCTTCTGAGAAAATAAAGCCAAAAGTACCCAAAAGTAGGCCTGGGCAAAATACCCGTTACCTGTACCCGAATTACCCGGACCCGAACCCGAAATACCCGAACCCGAGGTATCCGATCCCAAATTCGGATAGCGATTCTGATTACCCGAAATTAGTTTGGGTAGTTAGGGTACCCGAACTACCCGAATTACCCGAATTGTCTTTGTGTTTGTGATGTGTTGTCGGTTGAACACTTGAACTTATCACTTTATTAGTATATGATTCTCTCTGTTTGAACAACTGCCTGTGATATATTATTCTATGCAAATTGTTGCTGAAATTCTATGCAAATTGTTGCTGAAATTCTATGCAAATTGCTGCTGAAATTATGTGCAAATTCTGTGCAGTTTACTGGTTTTCTGTAAATTCGGGTATATCGGGCATACCCGAACCCAAACCCGAATTATCGGGTACCCGAAATTGCGGGTAGTGTTTTTTTGAGGCTAATATCGGGTAGCAGTTTTCATTACCCGAATTTCGAATTATCAGGACTACCCGACCCGAAAAAATCGGGTAACCCGAACGCCCAGGCCTACCCAAAAGCAAAAAAAAAAAAAGACCATGATCCGAACTCCAAATTGGACCCCTCCCTGAGAACTCTGGCTATTTTGCCCCTCTATGAACATGCATGTGCCACAGTGTAAGACACAGGCGTGCTTGAAACCGAAGAGCTGGACCATCTGATCCGATCCCCCACCGAGTGACTCGAGTTGGAGTCACCATCCGACCTCGACCCACGCACTCCGATCGCCTCGCGTCGCCATTGCTGCTCGATCGGCGAAGACTTTGACCTGAGCCTCCGCGCCCACCACTGTCACAGCTCACAACATGGACCGCACCACGCCGCAACTTGCAACGAACACCGGCCCAGTGAGAAACGGGTACGAGTAGTAGTACTGCCATACTTGTCTCTGCAGTCCCTGCCTAATTTTGACACGGCTTTCGCTTAATTTCGTTGTACTACCGTCTAAACAGTGATAACTTTATTCCTCTCAGGAGCTAAACATTGTTTGGAATATATTAATTTCTTAACATAGTTTTTTCTCTTTTTTCTTTGTATCATTCATGAAGATATAGACATTTTTTCATCTTTTCTATCTTTTTATTTTTTTTAATTGAACATCTCAGGAAAAAACTAACAACCACTATAATATCATTTCAGCCAAAAGCATCTTATACCTTAAAACACTTTGGAACAGGGTCGTACATCTTATATATGATGCATTTCACTTTTATCCGTAAACTCTTCCCATACGTGGTAATTCCTCTTTTTACATAGGGCGTATTTTTTTCTGCCTAATTTATCATTTTACAGGTTGTGCACAGGTGCTAGAGCATGCATCATCTGCTTTTTGCTATTCACTGTGTGTAGGACAGGAATAAAGGTGTCCCTCCTGCCACCACAAAACAATGCTTCCTTTCTCCACTTCATCTCCCACCATGTTATCATAGTTTTAGGCATATTTAGCCTCGTGCAGAACAACAGGACTACCATATGTCTACCCCAAGCCTCCACACGACCCCAAGCGCCAAACGACTGCTCATGTGTCACCTCTGCACCACTGGTGAGCCTATCCACCATAGTGTGAGACTCACTCCAAATAGCAGTACCAACGTCAGTCTGAAGGAAAAAACATGAAACAGTCAATCATCTATGCGACATTGCCATTAGGAAATGTTTACAAATTATATATAACGCATCGTGATGTGAACGTCCCGCGCGAGGTGCGCGGGGTACGTGTCTGTCGGTGCGGCGGGTAGGTCAACGACATGTACGAGCCTAGTACGTGTCTGAGGCTGGTACCAGCGCAAGTACTCCACGTAGTCGCTGTTGTCGTACGGGAGGTCCTCCTCCACGCGGTCATCAAGCGCACCCTCCCACTGCGCAGTCCACCCCTCCATCTTCGCCGCATAATCCGTACCGTGTTTCACTCCTTTTCTAGAGTGTCTGCTTATAGGATCATTTCGTTAGTATTTGCCAAACGAATAGTAAGTATAAGGAGATTTATGAGAGGTGGTCACTCACGCGTGCACACTCTGCGGCAGTGGTCGTCCCACTGGTACCAGAACCACCTGACGTAGGCCAAACTGCCACATGCATGCTGCGGCGCGCAGTCCCCCACGAAAATATCATACACGAGCTTCCAGTGCGTTAGCCAGAAAGCCCGGTCGCGCCAGCAGAGCGTGGACAACCCGTAAAGAGCACAGTCCTATAGTGTCGTAGGTGAGTACGGCTCGCAGCGCACGTCTTCAGATATGAGGCGGTCGAATTGCTCCACAAATGGCAGATACACCCGCGTGACCTGGACGTGCGCGAACTGTACCTACAAGGAACAACAGCTATTAGTACGACCATTGTTGATTCGAAAGAAATAGCTGATTGTCATATTACTTACCCGTCGATGACACCAGAGAGAACCCATCGTCAGCCGGTTGACGTCTCCCCTGGGGTATATCTCTGCCCCGTACGGACTCATGTCCTCTAGCATGGGTCGTCCAAGGCTGAAACGCTTGAATGACCATAACTACAGTAGCAGCGGACAGCCCGCGAGGACCGAGTTCGCCTTGGTCCTGGAGCATGCGTCGCACAAGCCCCTTGCTCCACTCGTCGACGTGCTTCCTGCTGTGCTCGTCCAACAACGCCCACAAAGCGTCAAATTTTCTCCGCTGATTCTGCATAGGAAGCCTCTTGAATAGCATCATCAATAGTTGTTTTGGGAACTGCTTGAAAAAGTTCACCCCTAAATGATGAATGCACCATTTGTTCCTCATATCCGGCCAAGAAAAGGGCTCTTCGGGGTCACCCTGAAGTTTTCTTATGCATTTACAATCCCGACATAGCGATCATGGATTACACACACCATGTGAGAATAGATATGAAAGACCTCATGTCTTAGATCCTTATGAGCAAGAAGTGATTTAAGAATGTGTTTTTGTGTTCTTGTGTTCTTGTGAAATAGATTCGATTATCTTCAATTTGGTAAACTCGAGCCAAAAAAACCTTATGATTCTTGATTGATTTAGGTTCTTATTGCCTTAAATAAGTCTTATGCAAAATTTAAAAGTGTTTAGATGAGATTTGAGCAAGTTCTTAAGATTTAAGCTTTTGTCCTAAAAGGTTTTTAGGTCAGGGAACAGGGGCCCAGTTGCACCGGCCCCAGATCTACGGTTAGACCGGCCAGCCGATATGACTGGTCTCAAACCAATGGTCAGACCGACCCATCACCCGACGGTCTGACTAGCTCTATAGAAGGCTACTGATTTTATTGGCTCTTGTTGCTAGCATGGTCTTGCATCGTCGTGTTGGTATAATTTGAACTTAGTGACTTTCATAGTCATTCGAGTGAAAGTTTTAGGTGGTGATCAGTTGGGCTTTTTTTTGTGGCTTATGGCTGAAAGCACTGCAGCTGGCTGAAAAAAACACTGTAGCTGACAGAGACTTATTTAGCATAATTAAATTTAAAAAAAATTAAAAATATAAAAAATATGTTAGCCTATTACGTATAATACAAACAAATACAGGAAAAAAGAACCGGCAAAAAAGCACAAAAAAGCTAATGTGCTTCAATATTATTAATTTCGGATAGAATAAATTAGCATAAGATTAATAAAAACGGGTGCAACCTCAGCCTCTCATTGAACCACTACTAACAAGCTTGTGTTTATTTGAATACAACTACAAATTTAATCGACATCTGAAGTACTGAAATCACACCAGAAAAAATTGTCAGTGACAGCGAATTTTCCGCAACTCCATTTGCGACATGTTATTTCCAGATTGGAGAGTCCACTTTTGGCTTCCTTGACATGTGAATAGGAAATCTGTTAGTGCGAGCCACCGCGGTGGTGTCGTCACGGTTGCATCGCCCCTGTTGTATCTCTTCGGTTCACGTTAATCACTATAGTCTCCGTGCAAAATCAGAGCATGGGATGTGCTCTGGATCTCTGACACTGATCGATCCCTGGCCTGATAAGCTAATTAGGGCTATGTTCATTTGGGCTAAATAAGTCTAATTTATGGTTGAATTTTTATTGTAGTTGACTTATTTTGCACTGTAGTTGATGATAGCTTATTTAGCATAATTAAATTTAAAAAATTAAAAATAGAAAAAATATGTTAGCCCATCACGTATAATACAAACAAATACGGGAAAAAAGAACAGACAAAAAAGTTTAAAAAATACCAAAAGTTAAAAAAAGATAAAATTTATAGATAATAAAAAATAAACCAGAAATCAGAAGTTCTAGCGTCGCACATGTAACAACGGCACAACGTGGTGCACAGGCAATGTACGGATTACACCTTATTGGGCCTAGATGCTGCTATCGTCTTCTGAGGCCCAAAACTATGAAGGAAACAATTGGCCTAAATTAGTAGGTTTGGGTGGACATAACTACCTCACACGTCATTAGCACCTCAAACAATCACCGGGATCTTTTATACGCATAATCGTGTTTAGTCCCATATCGGGGAATCAAGTACCGTTGGCAGGGCGAGCTGGCTATTTAGGCATCACTCATGGCAACGTTAAAACATACTTACCTGGACGGGGTCAATGGGCGATCATGAAGGCTTATGGCCTAGATCAATGGCCTACATTGCACTTTGTGGGCGTATTGGTTTACCATCTCCTCACGTAGGAGAGTGGACGTCATAATTTGTGGTAGAGGGGGTATGCGTTCGCGCGGCCCTGCCAACTCTTTAAATCAAATGTTCAAACCAAACTTCTCTTTTTATGAATTGATGATGATGCTTCAAAACTAGATCTTGGCCAGTGGCTTTGCAATAAGCATTGACTGTAGAAAAACTACTCAAGATTTTGTCGAGCTAATTAACATCCGAGAAGACTAGCTAGCTAGCCGCCTCTCTTGTCGTCCTACCTTTGTCCATGAAAAAACTAAATCCTCTTTAGCTTCGATTCAAGAACGACGACGTCGCTATTCTCCAAGCTTTCCAACGAGGTGAATCCGTCCATTTAATTTCACCGTTCTAGCAAAACCATGTTGACTCGGACTGGATGCATGCCAATATCGACTCGGACCTGTGAATCCTGATGCTAACATTCTTGATTTCTTGATCTCTTGGTTGAATCGAATCGAAGATTTGTGCTTTCATGCATGGAAGTTGGCGGAGCAAGATAATAAGCTAGCAGTAGTATACCTTCGGCCATTTGTGAATTACAGGGCACAAACTAGGGATGCAGTGGGTGTACGTCTCACTAAACCAGGCCTACGGGCCTGTTTGGGAGAGCTCCACCAGCTCCAGATTCACGAAAAACAGATTCAGATTCACTTTTCCAAGCCAAACACCTTCAGCTCCAGCAGCTCCACCGTGGATCTGCTCCACCAAAACCATGGATCTGGCTCCAGATCCACCAAATCCATGGAGCACCTCAAGGGGTGCTCCACGAAAACTTGTTTTGTATCTACTCGTGGAGTTATGTGGTAATTACCCACCAATGCCATTACACACCCCTCCCAACCGTTTTTTCTATTCGGCTTCTTTTCTCTCCAAGCGCTCCTCTCCTCGCCTTCTCGCGCCGAGCGACCGACGCTCCCCCGCCTCCTCCCGGATCCGCCTCCCCCGCCTCCTCCCGGCTCCTCCCGGCCTCCGCCTCCCCCGCCTCCTCCCGACCTCCGCCTCCCCCGCCTCCTCGCGCCTCCTCCCGGCCTCCGCCTCCCCCGCCTCCGACCGGCTCCTCCCGGCCTCCGCCTCCCCCGCCTCCTCCCGGCCTCCGCCTCCCCCGCCTCCGACCGCGTCCGCCTCCTCCCGGGCCTCCGCCTCCCCCGCATCCGCCTCCCCCCGGGCCGGCGCCGCCTCCCCCGCTTCCTCCCGCCTCCGACCGCGTCCGCCTCCTCCCGGCCTCCGCCTCCCCCGCCTCCTCCCGGCCTCCGCCTCCCCCGCCTCCTCCGGCCTCCGCCTCCCCCGCCTCCGACCGGTCTCCGCCTACCCGGCCTCCTCTCGGTCTCCGCCTCCCCCGCCTCCTCCCGGCCCCCGCCTCCGACCGGTCTCCGCCTCCCCCGCCTCCTCCCGGCCCCCGCCTCCGACCGGCCTCCGCCTCCCCGGCCTCCTCCCGGTCTCCGCCTCCCCCGCCTCCTCCCGGCCTCCGCCTCCGACGCCTCCGACCGGCCTCCGCCAACCCCGCCTCCTCCCGGCCTCCGCCTCCTCCCGCCTCCGACCGGCCTCCGCCTCCCCCGCCTCCGACCGGTCTCCGCCTCCCCGGCCTCCTCTCGGTCTCCGCCTCCCCCGCCTCCTCCCGGCCCCCGCCTCCTCTCGGTCTCCGCCTCCGACCGGCCTCCGCCTCCCCCGCCTCCTCCCGCCTCCTCCCGGCCGCCGCGTTCGCCGCGCCTCGCCTGCGCCGCCCGGGGCCGCGCCCGCCAGCCGCTGCCGCGCCTGACGCGTGGGGCCAGTGGGTTTTTTTTTTCATTTTGCCCCTGACGCGTGGGGCCCAGGTGTAAGTGAGATAGAGAGGGAGGTGGAGCTGTACCAAACACTTTGACGAATCCCAGATCCACCATGAAGCTGCTCCACGGTGAATCCAACTCCAGATCCACGTTTTTCGTGAATCTGAAGTTGGTGGAGCTCTCCCAAACAGGCCCTACATTTCTTTTTTCTTCTTCAATGGTCATGCTTTTTTAACTGCCTGCGTCTTTTCACTGAATTGTTGAAAGGATGGATATTTTATCTCACGTAAGTGACATCACATGTTCTTCTCTCACTCTCTTTTAGATTACAACAACTCAACAAGGGATACACACCACAAGCATACGCATGTGAATATTATCTAGGGTTTTAATTTGATAGGTGCCGTGTAGTCGTACTCCCACGCACCAACCTACCAAGAGATTGTCTCGGCCGTAACATGATCTCTTTCTTTTGGAAGGTAGCATAGCATGACCTTATGGTAGAGTAGGCACTTTTGCGCGTAGCTTTCTGCAATTTTTTCTTTCTTTCTTTGATAAGGTCTTCCATTTCAGGTGTCTTTTTACTCGTTTGTTTCTCTCTTGAATAAAGTAGCTGTTTTATGTCGCATGTATAAGATGGCCTCTTGTTTTCTGAAGGTGACATGGCTCTGTAAGCGACAAATGTTTAGCATTCTAAGTGAATTATGACAGAGTACTTTCATGTCTTTTCTTAGATAAAGTTACCATGCGAGATTGCGAGTTGAAGTCTTTCAGAGTAATAAGTTCTCCAGAGAATGGTCTCTCAGAGTACTCTTGTTTAGACTTCCTGCTTCCTTCCTATTAGGTGCACGGCATTGGCCATCGGGTGCTATTCTCTTGGAAAAAGAATCTTTTCTTTATCAGAGACCAACAGGAGAAAGTAGGCCCAAATAGTTCAGGCCCAACTTTGTATATTTCTTGGACGTCTGGGTTGTTTGGGCCCAGGTTTTCTCCGTTGATCTCCTAGGCACTCAACCCCAACTGCATGAATGTATGTTGAAGTGATTCTCTCCTCTCTTTTTTTGGTAGAAAGAAAGAATAACCGAGATCTAATGGATTCGGTTCCTCTGACGTCGACTGCACCGTGACGTCGTCACTGACGCGTGGGCCCCCCCCCCCGCTCAGGGGCCCACACGTCAGTGACGACGTCACGTTGCAGTCGACGTCAGAGGATCTCAATTGAGATCTAATAGGTAGATCATGAGTCCACAGAAAAAATGTAGATTATCAGCAACTTCTGGAACTGAGGAATCCTAGCCAAGTTCACACGTTTTCGAACAACTAACAGCCTTCTTAATTTAGAACATTGAATGAGACAGCTATATATTTACTAGTGTGGATCGAATCTGTGCCACTTAAGGAGCTTGTTTGTGCTACATTTTTAGTGCCAGGTGCATGATATATGTGTTCATTTCCTACTTCTCAAAGCCATTTCTTTATTCACCTCCACATTCCTGCCCTTTTCGCTGGTTGACGATGGGCGGTGCCCCCAACTGCAAATTAAGTGGCCTAAACCCTCCTGAAGAATCTCAACCCCCAAACAAACGACACAGCAAATGTACAAATGTACAGCTAGAAATCGAATCTACCCAATCCACTGCTTGCTAATTCTGCCTAATTTATTTTGCTAGCCACGTTCTTTTAGATTTTGGTTTTTAACTTTTAGCTTTTTCGAAAATCAACAGATAGAACAGTTTCTCTAAACAGCCTTTTAAGTTTAAAATTAGATGTACTGTCCATGATGGTCATTTTGCTCGGTTGGGCTGATTTTTGTGGTGTATGGGTGAAATTTCACTGTAGCTGACTGAAATTACATTGTAACTGATAGTGACTTATTTGGCATAATTAAATTTAAAAAATTAAAAATGAAAAAAGTAGATTAGCCCAGCACGTATAATGCAAACGAATACGGAAAAAACCGATCGAAAAGCTCAAAAAATCCCAAAAAAATTAGAAATAAACAAAATTTAAAAATAGTGAAAAATAAATTGAAAGCTAGAAGTTCAAACCTAAATAAGCGGTCCGGTACCTGTCGACCGCAGAACAGGGCGCGTACGTAGCCGTGTCGTGGTGGTTTGGTGCTTTCAGTTTCGGGAGAAGCCTGCTTCTGTGTGCGCGCCGCGGTGTGTGGCATCCATTAATTGGAGCTCCTGCCAATGATAAGATACCACGTGCGTGCATTGATCGATTAACCTGTGCACGTGCACGGCAAGCTTGTATATACCGTTGTACGTACATACGGTACACCTGTATATACGTCACCATTGTACGTGCTAGTACGTACGGGCTTCGAAAGGGAACGCTAAGATCGAGAGATCTATGCATGGTCTAAGTGGACTACCCGTACTCGCTGACTTTTGTACACCGGCAAATACGTCATGCACAGTATGGTTGGTATGGGGAGGCTTGCAAGCTTGGAGCTCTCTTGCTTGTCTTTGTCACTGTCCAGCTCACACTGACAATGGCCGGCGATGATGTCGATCCAGGCTAGGCTAGCGTCTGGTCTGGGGGTTGATTACACGACGAAGATGATCAAGATCATCTATGCCAAAAATTTTGGATGTCGAACTGATGGACGTTGTGGATAGATTGTTTAGTAACCTGAATTAACTTTGGATGACGGATTTATTTTCAAAAACGAAGTGTGTCGAATTTCTGTACATTTTGGACAGTTGAAGGGAGCTTAAAACGCGAAAATTGTACGTTATTTGAACTAACGGCCGGGCAGATGATACGGTGTCGTCGCCACCGGTGAATCCAAGAACAAGCACTTTGCGTTAATGAATGCGGTTGCTGTGTGCCGTTCTTGCGTACCTCACCGTACCGTGTACGGCATCATTTGTGCTTTGTCACACGAGCAATACTGTAGATATTTTTTAAAAATTTTACTGTTCGAACATCTATTTTTATAAAATTAATCTTTTCCTCAAGCTCGACAGCCACAGTAAATAACACATATCATCTATCGTACAACAAGAGCTCGACAGGTGTTGCTGAGCCATAGTTGCTCAACAGTAGGCTGTTGCCGAGCTCCCTAAACTCGGTAGGGAATTTGTTTCATGATTAGCATTAATTAAAACACGATTACCACTAATTAAGCATAGCACTAATTGTGGCCGGTGTCCTATGAGCTTAAAGAGGAAGTTAGATTTGTAAAAATAGACATCCGATTGACATATTTGAAAAAATAGCTATAATAACATTATGTAAACAGTTCTAGGTTTTGATTTGGCCCTGATCAATTCGGCTTCGGCTTCGGCTTCTGGCTTCTGGCTTATTTTTCACTATTCATAAGTTTCGTCTTTTTCTGAACTTTTGGCTTTTTGTTGAGCTTTTTTGCCGGTTCTTTTTTCCCCCGTATTTGTTTGTATTATACGTAATGGGCTAACATATTTTTTATATTTTTAATTTTTTTTAAATTTAATTATGCTAAATAAGCCTCTGTCAGCTACAGTGCTTTTTTCAGCCAGCTACAGTGTTTTCAGCCATGAGCTTTTCAGCCGAACCGATCACATGGTATCCTACATCATTGCTAGCTAGGTATCTCGAGCTCTGTTCCATTCATGGATCGATGGCGCGCACGCTTGCGAAGCTTACGCACTCCATATGACATCTAGGTGCTACACAATGTTTGGTTAGGCCCTGATCAACTCGGCTTCGACTTTTGGCTTCTGGCTTATTTTTCACTATTCATAAGTTTCATTTTTTCTGAACTTTTGGCTTTTTGTCGAGTTTTTTTGCCGGTTCTTTTTTCCCGTATTTGTTTGTATTATACGTAATGGGCTAACATATTTTTATATATTTTTAAATTTTTTAAATTTAATTATGCTAAATAAGCCTCTGTCAGCTACAGTGCTTTTTTCAGCCAGCTACAGTGTTTTCAGCCATAAGCCATGAGCTTTTCAGCCGAACCGATCACCACCTAAGGGCCTGTTTGGTTGGTGCATAAGCTTGCCATGCCTAAGCTTAGGCAATGTGTGGCTGCCACAGAAAGTGTGGCTAACAAAATCGAAGCCACACTTGTGGCAAAGTTTGGCAAGAAACTGAGTCTATGACGTGTGGGGCCGGGTGCTAAGAAAGTGTGGCATGCCACAGTTGTGTCAGTGAACCAAATAGCTACCTAAAAACTATGGCACACCTAACTTGTGGTTAAGCAACTTCTGGTCATGAACCAAACATGCCCTAAATCCCAGGCATTTAGTATGTCGGAATATTTCCCTAAAAAAAGAATGTTAAATTTTTCTCAGATTCATGTAAGAGTTGAACCGGTTCCTGTGATATTTGTGTGAAATTCAATTCATGCATTCAGGGGTGGAGCCACATCTCGAACAGGGTAGTCTTCAGCTCTGGGTATGGGAAAATATTAGTGTACAGCTCAGATAAATTCAGTTCAGTCTGGATAGCATTTTTATGGTCCAGCCCAGATAGCCTATATCATTTCACCACTGAACTCAATGTGTAATCAAATTCTAGCTCCGCCACTGCTGCATTCGAAACAAGCTCTTTAGCGCGCAACGGGAAACGGAAGAACGGTGAAGTCTCCATCGATCCAACCATGCGGCCACGCGTGCCAACCTGTCCGTGCAATTTTGCGCTGCTTAACTTGCACGTGATTGGAAGAGATCGACTCATCCTTGGACTGGATCAAAATAATTAGGTTAATCTCCAACGCAACGCGCGCGCATGCCAATCACGAGCGATCACTCTCATGACCGAGTCGAGCTCTTCTTCTTCCTTGCAGTCGTTGCATGTGAACGGAGAAATATTTGACCAGGGCCCAGGACAATCCTGTCCACGTACTCGTCCGTCCACACGGGTGTAATCACATCACATCGTGAGAAAGCGACGGCAAAACCATTGATTAGTGTGATGGATCGGCTAATTTCGATGATGATTTCTGAAAATTTCTCGATGCTGATCCGATCCCTGCAAGCTACACAGTACTCAGTTTCTTGCCTTGACTGTACCGTGAGGCGTAATTATTACAACATTGATCTATCTTCCCCCCTCTCTCTCTCTTCTTCTATGTCGATGTAATTTTCTCCGCCAACGAGCTCTCCCTCCCCTCTCTGCGCACTCCCCTCCCTCTCCCTTCTCCAACACTAATGCAACTCCACACCCCTCCTCCACCATTAGCGGTCGGCGACGACCTCACCGTCGATCCCCACCTAATATTCAGGGTGTCGTCTTACAGTGCCTCCCTTCACCGTCGCCCACTGTCAGATAACCACTTCTTCGGCCTCTCTCTACATCCGGGGGCGCGGTGAACCCACCGGCAGTGGTGACATCCCTATCGGCGTGAGAGAGAGAAAGAGAGAGAGCACGATGGAGCGACGGCCGAGAGAGTGAGCGAGAGACATTGTTATTAAAATCGAACCGGACCGTTGGTTAAACCGGAAAAAATCGAAACTAGAGACTACTTCGGCTTGGCTTGCATCGAAGACTATTCATACATTTGGATTGGGAAAAACTAGATGAACCGGTCGGTTTTTTAGGGAACCGATAACCAGCTATCAGTGGTCTGTAGATCGATGGCAACTTGGGATTGGGTTGGTGGCCTGGCGTGGCTCATGTTACCACCACGCTGTTGAAGAGGGGAGCTCTTCCTACCGCCACCTCTCATTGAGCAGAGTGTTTCAAGGATCGTGCGCGAGAGGCTGAGTGGCAAGCTAAAGAGCTATGGCACGGTCGAGGTGGGTTTTATAGGCATAGCCTCGGGCTCTTGTCATGGAATGCGAGGTGAAGAAGATAACAATGGGGGAAGAGAACGGTTGCATCGGAGCGATGGGTTAGCAGGAGTGGGCAATAGCATAAAGGAAATCGCAGGCACGACATTTAAAACTGGGGGCAGATCGGGCCACGACCTTGGTGGAGCGGGTGCATACTTGCGACGTGGACGATGAACCCTATCAGTGGGCCCATCACATCAGCGAGCGAAGAGAGATGGCCTGACATGCAAAAAGGGTTTAGGAGTCTATGCGTTCGAGTAGTTGTGTTCTCATGTACTCGTAACAGAGCTTGCTAGCTGGTCTAAGCCTCTCGAGCAAGAGCAAACTTGTGTTATGTGAGGTTAACAAATTTCCCCCATATGTGTGTCCACTAGGGATTAGATAGGTGCTACTTGTTCTATCTATTTAACGGGTTGGGATAAGGACTTGCTAATGAACCATCCAACATTACTCATTGAAGCCAAGTGTTCTAATGTTTGGGTTAGAGAAGTTGAGTGTTGTGGTGTACTCTTTTGTCCTCCACACGGAGTAGTTGTAAAATTTTCATCATCAAGTAGCAATACATCAATATTTGTTTATCTCTCATGGATTCATCTTGTGTTAATTTAATTTACTCTTAATTTGGTTGGTTTTGATCTTCTCACTTTCCTTCTTGATCTTGGTGTGTCAAGTACGTATAAGAGATGGAGATGACCCTTAAAAACCAATCTCCATCCATCTAAGCACCTGGTTGGCAGGTTTTTGTAGTAAACCGATTTTGCTTGAATTTGACTATCTTGACTGATTTCTTAATTTGAGTCTTTTTTGCTTTGATTTCTTTGGTGTTCTTGTTTGTTGTGACATGTAGGAATGTATCTAGAACCACCTTGGTTATTATTTACCGGCCTGAAAGCAGGGTTTTGTATCTTGAATTTTGTTTCCTCAAGCTGGTTGTTTAGGGTTTTGTATCTTGAATTTTGTTTCCTCAAGCTGGTGTACGGTTATGGAAGCAACATTTTATATAGACTTTGGGGGGGCTCGATTTGTTTAAGCTGAAATGTAACTTTCGGAGGCAAGTGGGGTGGGGAGCACCATACACACAAACCAGGACAAAAACGAAGCACTCATCGATCGATCACCTCGACGGCATTATTGACAGGAGAAGCTGGAAACGGAATCAGCAACGGCAAAAGCAGGGCTCATGCCGCCCGTGATTCCAGACTGTACGGCATGGATGGGCCCCACGCGGGCTTGGGCAGTTTTGGCGTGGGCCGCCCGTACTGTACTGTACTCCACTTGCTTAGTGGATTCTTGACAGGTGATCAGCTCCTCCCATGGCCCCCATGTGAGCAGCATGCATGATGATGCGTCGACGTAGTGCTCGGCTACGCGTGCTCCAGATTCTCAAACCAACGCGGAAATGGAATCATCAAACCACCGAGCTAACTAACGGCAAGCTGGCCGGCGGCAGGTGCGATACGGCGAACAAAGTCTGTGGGGCTGTTTTGGTTGCCTGCATGCGGGTGGCTCGCACCTGCGCATACAGGGAGATGGTGTTTGATTGCCTGTATAGAGGAGAGAGTCTGCACGAGTAGATGCAAAAAATTAATTGGAGTCAGACTGAGGAGAAACGTGGCTGAGAAGCTTCCCTCCTCAGGTTGACCACGCTCATGCAGCTGCATGAGCACATACAGACAACCAAACAGCCCCTATGTAGGTTCATGCATGAATGTTTTGCCGTTGTTTATATATAGGTTCGATATGTACTGATGCAGATTTTTTATTATTGTTTCTGGTTGAAATATTAATATCTGAGGTCTGAAAACTATACGAGTATGTAGTTAATTAGCATTGCTGAAAATGAACTAGCACGTACCGTGAATGTCAAAACATTGTCCACGCACGGCACGGGGGGGGGGAAGCTACAGCGTTACTAGTCCCAATCTGTGGAAAGAAAATCCAAGAAGCGTATTTGAACACGATACTACTGCTATGTTGATCGACATAGCAGCAGCAAACTTGTACTACTAGTACTCCGTACACAAAAAACTTAGATCCAGCTTGTTTCTATTTGAATTTATATCTTATGACTTATTTTTAATTATTTATAAGTTTCATTCTTTTCTGGCTTCTTAGTTTTTTTTTAACTTTTTGCTGGTTTTTTTTTCTGTATTCGCTTGCATTGTTCATTATGGATTAACCTATTTTCTTTATTTTTAAATTTTATTAAATTTAATTATACTAAATAAGTCACTATCAGATACGGTATAATTTTAACCAAATACAGTATAATTTTAACTATACACTACTATTTTTTAGCCCACATAAACAGAACCTTAATGGTTAACATGTCGATCGACCAAGTTGGAGGGGTAACTCAAACGTCGATCTGATCAGACGACGAAGTCATGGAGGGTGCAGATCAGCAGAAGCACTTGCGTGCCGATGGATGGTTTGCTGCCTCGGCGGCGGTCGGGTGTGCGGCAGACAAGATGGCAGCGCCGCGTGGAAAACAAGGGCGGCCGGCCGATCTACCGCGCGCCACGTAGGAAAGGAGTAGCTGTGAGCGGTGGTGGAGCTGTACAATACACGGACTCATAAATGAATTAGTTTTTTGGCTTATGATTTAATTTTCTATATAATTAGTTTTTAAATAAAATATTTTTTAAGATGAGATCAACTCGGCTTCGGCTTCTAGCTTCTGGCTTATTTTTCACTATTCATAAGTTTCATCTTTTTCTGAACTTTTGGCTTTTTGTTGAGCTTTTTTGCCGGTTCTTTTTTTCCCGTATTTGTTTGTATTATACGTAATGGGCTAACATATTTTTTATATTTTTAATTGTTTTAAATTTAATTATGCTAAATAAGTCTTTGTCAGCTACAGTGCCTTTTTCAGCCAGCTACAGTGTTTTTAGCCATAAGCCATGAGCTTTTCAGCCGAACCGATCACCACCATAATTTGATTGGAGTAGATACTATCTTAATTTTATCTATATTGGTTAAAATCGTACATAAATATCTCTTTCACAAACAGTTAGAATTTAAAATTTTAAACAAAAATTATAAGTTACAGTTTAAAGAAGAACTCACATGCTAATGTGTCGCGACGGTGATCCATCCATCTGGATGTACGCATGCCCCATGCATGGCACGTAGGGCTGTAAACGAGCCGAGCTCGAGCGAGCTTGACCTAGCAAGCTCGAGCTTGGTAGAAACTCGAGCCGAGCTCGAGCGAGCCTAAAATCAACATCGAACTTCAAATTAGGCTCGAGCTCGGCTCGGACAAAACTCGAGCTCGCTCGAGCTCGGCTCGTGTAGGGCTCGGTGCCGTGCGTACCTGCGGGGAAGGAGGGGCGCCGACGGCGGGGGAGATGAGGGGCGCCAGGGGGACGAGGAGAGGCGGCGGCCGGCGGGGCGGGAGTCGAGGAGCCGAGGAGGGGAACGGGGGGAGAGGGGGGCGCCGGCAGAGGGAGGAGGGGCGGTGGCGGCGGCGGGGGAGAGGAGGGAGGGGGACGGGGAGGCGGCGGCGGGGCAAGGAGGGGGCCGGGGATGCGGCGGCGGGGCAAGGAGGGGGCCGGGGATGCGGCGGCGGGGGAGAGGAGAGGAAAGGGACGGGGGCGGCCGGGCGGGAGAGGGGGTCGGTGGCGGGGGCGGGGCCGCTGGTGGGGGTGGGGGCAGGCGGAGCCGCGGAGGCCCGCGGGGTGCGGGTGGGAGAGAGGCGCGTGGCGGCAGGGGGCCTGGGGCTGGGAGCCTAGGAAGTGGGAACCGGTGCGGTGAATTTGAGAGGAGGAGGCGGGAGGGGTGGTGGGATTTGGGGAGGGGTAAAAAAATCCTAAGCTTGTGAGCTATTCGAGCTCGGCTCGTTAAAGCTTATGAGTTTAGGATGAAGCTCGAATTCGGCTCGTTTGGAGTTCGAGTCAAGCTCGAATCGAGTCAAGCTCGAATCGAGTCTAGAGCGAGCCAAGCTCGAACAGCTCGCGAGTCTTGAGCTTTTTTTACGGCCCTAATGGCACAGGCCTGCCTAGAGATCGTAAGATTACGGGCGCGCACAGTTGCTTTGAAATCGGTGGGGCGCGGTTGAATCTTGTAACATTTCCTGTACGAACCCCCTGCACTCCAAACAACGAGGCTATGCTTTGCTCGATCCATCCGTTTTCATTTTTCTACTGGTATGATCACGATAAAAAAGTGAGTGGTGCGCTAGTATTATATTGGTATCTGTTAACAACTGTATGATTTCGTATCTTGCTGTACGGTGACATCTGATTTGGTGCTACTAATGCCAGTTGAACTAAAGTACTCCTAAACTACGGCAACTTGCATGGCCAGGCCAGTGCTGCTCGGTCGTACGTAGTCCGTAGTTCTGGTGGGGTCGGAATGTCAGAGAGCGCGAGGGGCTCCGTAGTGCGCGGTGGGGGCAGCGCCCCACGTGGTTACACAGCTGGACGTACGGTCGCGCTCTCCGTCCGTTCGTGAGTCATCTGCTTCCGGAAACAGGCTTTCACTTATCTTGCTTCTGTGTTTCTTAAGAAATAAATTAAAGGTTAAAACACATCACATATTTTACCCTTCTTCCTATCTTACGTAGTATATCTTTATCATTTTTCTCACCATTTGTTCCATAATTTTACAAATCAATTTTTTTCGTCACTACTATTTATTTTTTAACTAAGAAGTGTTTATATCGATTTTTAATTAGAGAAGTATAAAGCTAATATAAATACCTAACTTTTCAAAACTGCTTCTCCGCTTATCTCGTTCATCACACATCATTCTTCTCGCTCCTATTTTCCGTACATACCTCTCTCACATATTTTTCATCACTTATTCTCATTTTTAAAAGTTATTTCTTTCCACTGCCACAATTTATTTTTCATAAAAAATCATCAACCGCAGTGAACATGAGTAGGACTGTGCGTTCGGTTTTTTCGGTTTATACGGTTTGGTAAATACAGTTTAATCGGTAAATACGGTTTTAGTATTTCGGGAAATACGGTATTTTTTAGAATACGCTGTGGTATCGGTAAATACCATTTTATTTCGGTACGGTATCCGTTAATACCAATTTTACCAAACTTAGCACGAATTGCTAAACGTTAACTCTGCATTCTACAATCAAAAATTGAATAGAGCATTATATAGCACTAGCAGTGGGCAGTGGCAGCCTGCAGGCAGACCGCAGACGGCAATAGCATCAGTTGTAATTGAATGTGCATTCTAATCTTTGTTGTATATTTTTTAAAACAAATCTTTGTTGCATATATGTTTGCTTCTAGTCACATGAATCATGAATGATTGAATGTGCAGTACTGCAGTATAGTCCAATAATAACCAATATCAACCGGACTTGAATGTTTCAACAACATTTCAATTTTCAACTTACAAGTTCTTACAACTTCGCAAAATCCTACTACACAAGACAATCACACAAGTCACAACAGACTAGCAATCTACCAATTAATGAAACAAAGAGAAAGCCGAAAAGAACTTACTTCGCAAGATCCAACTGATTCCGGCGTCTTGGGAGAGGGAGGCGGAGGTGCGGAGGCGGATCACCGGAGCACTGAAAGAGGCGGAGGCGCGGAGGCGAGCAGCCGTCAGTCGTCAACCAAGCATCGGAGGGCGAACCGGCGAAGGAGGCGGAGGCGCGGAGCAGCCGTCGGCCGAGCACCGTTGGGCGAAGCCGCGAAGGATGCGGAGGCGCGGACCACCGGAGCCCGAAGGAGGCGGTCAGCCGGTTAGGCGGAGGCGCGGAGCACCGGGCGGGGAGGGAGCACCGGCAGCGGAGGAGCTCGGATCTGGCTACTTGGCTAGGGTTCGAGGAGGTCGGAGTCGGATCTGGGCATCTGGGGCTCTGGGCGTGGCGACTGTGGCGAGGGGCGTCGGTCTGCGCAGCGGCGCAGCGCTAGGGCTAGGGTTAAGGCCGTTGCCGTCTGCCGCGCGTGCGTCGGGCCGGGCCGTCAGTGCCTCGGTGGACTGCTGTCTGCTGGTGGGCCGCTGAGACGGAGAGGTGTCGCACTGCTACTGGACTGGTCGATTTTTTTGGGATTTTCGGTTTTCCTTCGGTTTTTACCGAACAAACCGAATTATACAAATGCCAGTTTTTTAGAAACCGAACTGAAAACTGGTCAAACCGAGTTGACCGATTCGATTCGGTTTTTTCGGTTCGGTATAAACCTGCACAGCCCTAAACATGAGACCCCTGTGTCGGCCGGGGTGAGGTGGTGCCTTCCCCGCCATCTTTGCTAGCCGTCAGTTCAAAAAAAAAAAAATCTTTGCTAGCCGTGCAGCTGACAGAGATACGTGCGTTTTCTGCGTACGTCCGGGGTAAACCTGTGCGTAGTATCACTGCACTACCTGTACGTGCAGCACACGAGAGCTGCTAGTGATACGGAGGAGTAGACCAGTGTACGTGCCGGTGATCTACTGTAGGGTGCAGTGTACACCGCCCCTATCTGCTTGTCTCGATCGGGCGGATATGCTCCGATTCACAGAACTATCCTAGGGCGGCGTGCTCTTCGTCTTGGCGTCGATCGAGTGCCGTATCCGAGTCTCTCGATGAAAATCTTGGACGCATCGAACAAACCCCATGGGTCGCCTCGGAGGCCGTGCGCCTTTTCCAACCGAGGCCTCACATGGATGGAGTCAGACTGCGCCAACTTGTCCGAAAGAGCACACCACGTGGACGCATCATGGGTAGAGATCTCACCGTCCGCGGACACCTCCCTCCGCCCTCGCGCGCCCGTGACAGCCAGCCCTTCAATTCCACCAAGCTGCTACACATTTACGTTCCGCATTTGAGCTTCTGAATACTGATTTATTTTTTATTATTTATAATTTTTTTCTGATTTTTTAGTTTTTTGAGCTTTTTTACCGGTTCTTTTTTGTATTCGTTTGCGTTGTCCGTGATGAGCTAACATATTTTTTCTATTTTAAAATTTTAAATTTAATTATGCCAAATAAGCCACTTTCAGCTACAGTGTAATTTCAGCCAGCTACAGTGCAATTTCAGCCATAAACTACAGCTTTTCAGCTCAACCAATCACAGCTTTAGACATTTAGGGCTATTTCTGCGGTTATTAGATTTTGACAAAAAAAATAAATAATAATAGTTAGGAGAAGTAACTTTAAGAAGGAAGATATGAGAAGTAAAGAAGATAAAAGAGATCTGTGAGCGAGACAGGAAGAAAAAGAGTGAGATACGTGATACGTTCGTGACCCTCCACCTTATCTTTGAAGCGAAAGAAATTAAAATACCATTTTAAACGTTCGTGACCCTCCACCTTATCTTTGAAGCGAAAGAAATTAAAATACCATTTTAAAAACCGGGTCCAGTATCTCTAAGCACGGATAGAGGTGGAACCAAGCTAAGCTCAAGTTCCAGACTGGACCAGCTGGTTTTAGATTGATATGGACTTTTATTCCTAGCCTTTTACAACCAAGTCATTATTTTCTATTAGTTTTAATTTTCAGCCCTCGAGCTATACTGACCTAGCACAAGGTTTAGTTCCGCTCCTGAGTATAAACATGCCTACAACTGCCACTAGGCCAGTAGGTAGCCAACTGCGTCACGAATTCACAATCTCTGTTTTTTTGCTACCATACTACATGGAGTAGTTCATATGTATTGACATGCGGGCCCCATACGGTCTGCGAGTGACTGTGGCTAAAGAACTGGGCGAAGGGTGGGCCCACAGAGACATGGGACAAAAGAAGCGGGTAGGGGCGCCTGTCGGTGTTAAAACCCAGAGGAGTCCCTCCCTCGTCGTGCCCGGCCGGCGCCTGTACGGACACGGGCACACCAGGGCCGAAGAGGAGGCGTCCTCGCCGTCATCTTTACAAAGCTTCCCCTCACCGTGGCTATTCGATTGTGGAGTTTGGTTCCATGCATGTCAGTACCTGATCGACCATTCCTTACGTCAAGATGCTACAGAGAGTTCAATTCTTGGCAATAAAACCGGCGATGCACGTTTTTTTTCCTGTTCTTTGCATGAATATAATGGTGGTTGAAATATTCGAAAGGTAGGCGGACAGCACGTTTTATGTTAGGCAGGGCGGTCAACTGCTTGAAAAGCTTAGCCAACCTGCATGCATGCACGAGAGCTGCTTACTGGGATTCTCGCTTATCCGCGCGAAGAAAGTCTTCTCCTACGTGGAATCGAACGGTGACAAGTTCGCACCTCCACGGCTAGTACAAGCAACGTCGTGGGGGCAACGCACGATGGTACGTACGATATATGAAGATATTTACCCGGCCGGTACGTAGTACGTACTAGATGCAAGACGCTTGCATGTGCATGCAGTCCATGTACCATGGTTTCCATGGGTCACATCACTTTTCGAGCCTTCTTTCTGTTTATTTCCACTTAAGATTATTATAATCCAGCTTATAATAATAAGTGGAAACAAACAGCCTAGATTATAAAGTAACTTATTATAATCTAATAGCTCAGATTATTGTAATCTAATAAGCTCAAAAAAGGAGTTTATTTCAGCTTATAGATCCACATTTTATCTTAAGGACCATAAAACTTTAGGAATATTACCCACCTTTGCCATTCATCCATTCCCCAACTCTCCTTGTAGTCTTTAAACATTCGAATACAATAATCTATAACTCTGATAATACAGGCTGTCAAACACTTGACAGCTTATTTTCCACCAGCTTATTATAATCTAGCTTATATAATCCCCATCTATAAACTGGATTATAATAATCTTAAGTGGAAACAAACAGGCCTTAGTTTAATCGGATCATATGTTAGATTTGTCGCCGTCGATCGATCCCCTCTCAGTTTGCGGCACGCCATGTGCGCGTGCATGCATGCATCGCCTCTTTCCTCGTCACGTACACATGCATGCATAAAAGAGAGGGCCATTCAATGCGAACCTAGCACCGTCAAACGCGGAAGGAGAAACTGTCAGCCGTACGTACGTGCTGCCAAGCGAGTCAAAAGGAAACCCCGTTCCATCTCTCCGACTGACACATTGACTTAAGGTGTTAGAATTGGGGTTTTCTCCGCAAAAGATTCGTTCATTCTTAGATTCCCACGGTTTAGTCCTATATTACTTCAATAAGTAAGAATAAAATAATATAAAAGATGGAGTTCTTTCTATCATATAAAACATATGATACATGGTACCAGAAGGATTTTCACTAAACACGCGCATGCAAGAGCATTCGTATTCTTGTTTTTTCGTGTGACCATCATAGCTATGTTCCTAGCATATTAAATACATCTTTTTTTGTTGAATACATCTTTTTTTGTTGAATCATACCATCATCTCTCTTAATTATTTTTGATTGAGAATTTAAACATCCAGATTAATTCGGTTTAATTAAGATAAATGCCATCAGTTACTGATGATAATTGACACGTGTCTAAAATGAGGCTAGAGACGTCCAGATTTAGAACAACCCGAATTCCTCTATTCCTTTTCACACCGTCTTTTTTTTTCCTCTGGTGAATTATGTTAGAGTGTTGAGCGGCCAAACGTCATTGGCCGTTTTTCTCAGCGTACACTAGGAAGGAGAGAGAAAGACTATCTCTGAATTGTTGCCGTAGAGAGTATCTGCACATGGCGGCAATAAGTTTTCTGGGAAGTGCAACTCGCATGACCGCTCGTCTTCTTCATCGATGTTGACTACTTCCATGATTGCATGTCTTTGCACTGCTTCTTTTCTTCATCAACCTCATTGTAATCATTCGTGTAACTGATTGATTATGATATAATTCTGTTCTTGTGTATATTTTAGTACAATATGATTTGTCTGTTGCTGTTACTTATGAGTTTTATATCATTAATATTTTACAATATATGACTTCTATTAGTATTTGAAATTAAAATATTATCCCTATTTCAACATAAGGTCCTTCGCTGCATATTTGTTGACTCAATATGAAAGCAAGGGACGAAGGATGAAAGGTACAGACTACTTATGAAAGACTACTCTAGTTTTCTCGCCCAACTTAGCGCTGATTTAATTTGGAGTCCAACGGTCAACTGTCATTGCACGCATATTTTTTTATCGGGTGTGTATAGGTATCATCCGTATATTTTATTTTTAACAATTATCTAAATTTCGGACCGTTGGATTAGATATCCAACGGCCTCTTATTTTTGGAGGGACGAGATTTTTTTTGAGGGGACAGGGAGAATTCGTGACCGTTGGATCTCTTATTTTTAGAGAATTCGTGATCTCTAATCCAACGGTCACAAATCTAGATAATAGTTAAAAAGAAAACATCCAGACGATGTTTATCAATACCTTCATCGTAGTACAACAGATTCGAGCGATGTCATTGATCTGTCAGGGAGAGAACCCCAACAAGATTCCTTTTGGTGCGACGTGTGGCCAACTGACCAAGCCCCTACCCATTCCTATGTTTTGGCAGCCACACTGCAGGGAGATCCAACCGCATGGCAAGAGTCTGTCTTTTTTGCTGCGGCTTATAGCTTTTAGCTGAAAGTTTTGAATTTTGGCTATTTACGGTACAGATTACAGAGAGACAGATACTCACTTGTGATTTTGGCTGGTACAAATGTTGGGCTTTTAACATGTAGATCGTTTAATTTGTAGACATTGTCTTGAGAAAATACTCCGATTAAAAGTTAGGTAAGTCAAACAGGCCCTTCTTCGGTTCGTCCACCAAACCGTGACACGTAGTTCAAACGACATCGGGGAGGAGCTCGAATCTTGTCATGTCCCTAACACAATGCTGCGCCACTTGCGGAAACAGTGCCCCCCAAATTTGGAGGTCAATTGCATGCCATTTGTTGATGATGTCTTGATGGCATTTGCCTCACGTTGCAAATATTTATCATGAATTCATGATCGACCGAGATGCATGTCTGTGTGTGCTTGCCAGCTATCTAGATTTGCTGGCTCTTATTGCCTTAGCAGTTTATGAACAGAACATATACGCTCTTGATACGTAGACAAATTTATTGGACATAGCATATGATGCGGCACGTACTGGCAGTGTCCTCAATCCATCAAAAGCCGGCATGCTGATCTCCACTCCACATGAAAATGTTTCACACAGTTGTAGCGCACTAGCTCGTGCGCGTATGCTACAACTTTACCTGACATATATACTAACAAATAGAGAGTCCACTAATTGATACTATCACGCCATTAAATAAGTCACTAAACGAAATGCAACCAAACTTGGTGGGTTGAAAGAATCCTAACTCTTAATTAACACTAACAGTAAAATTTAAATTTAATTAATAGTAATTAAAGCCTAATTAAATTAATTACAACATAGTGAATTATAAAAAATTGAAACTCAGCTTATATAAGCAAAATGAAATTATTACAACACTTAAATAATTACGAGAATATAATGTGCATCTAGAAATACATAAATTACAAGCTTTGCAGAAGAATAAAAAATAATAAAAAATACATTTCCATCATCTCCTTGATTTACATATTCCCTTGCTTGCGCAACGAGTAGTAGCCTTCTGAAGACCAAACTAAAACCCGACGTTTTTCTTTTGTAGTCCAACGTGAATGATAAAAACAATAAAAAGGGAGAATAAAATAAATAAATAAATATAGTTTGTCGTCAGAGCTTATTCGGCTTTAGGATGCCGGATTAATTAGTGCTCATCGATATACATGGACCGTTCGGGCCCGACTGACACCTCTCATTTAAGTGAGTGTCATCCTTCGGTGAAAAACTGAGCCACACCTACTGTAAGTTTTACCGACCACCTCACGCAATAGAAAAACAAGCACAATACCAAAGCCTCCCTATGGACAGAAGGTCCTAGTGTTTTAACCATTGCATAGCTGACCAAGAGAGCAAAAGAGATAAGACCATTGCACAACTGGCCAATGCACAACCAAGCATGAGAGAAGTGAGGATAAGATCAAAGCTTCAACACAGCCCAAGGGAAAGGCAAACCATTCCTCCCTTCAAAAGTAAGCAAGCCAACACAGAATCTTGACATCTCCACCCCAGCCTCATTTTCTTCCCTCAACCGAAAGCCAACCCAAGACAAAGCAAAGAGCCAGTGCATTGCTCGACCAAAAACAGGGAACAAGCCGAGCACCACAACACCATCACCTCATCCAAAACTAGCCACAGGGAGGTAGTGAAGGAGGAGAGAGCCTGGAAGAGAGGAGCTAAAGATGTAAGGGGAAGACGATGACTACAAAGGTGTAGAACCCTCGACGACCGCTAGGACCACCTTCAACCAACCCAGACAAGGGACAACAAGCCGACAACACCCGACCAGAGAAAGAGGAGACTGACTGAAGCACCGAACTCATGAAAATGACATCACGACCACCACCACCTTTGCCATCGTCTATTTTCTTTTCTAGCCCAACAACAAGTAGGTTCCCTCACAATCCTTTTTCTTTTGCTCAGCATCCATGGCATCGCACAATAAACACCACAGCACACCACACAATGCAACCGAATTGACCAAGTAGGATGGCATGAGGAGAAGGGAAAAGCCCCATACCTTGTCCGGTAAGGCCACGACGCCACAACGGTGAGCCCATGGAAAACCACCATGTGCGCTTGGGGGATTGCATGCTCCCTAGCGCATGTAACGCCACAAGTACTGTCATGGTGGCATAATCGCTGATCTTCCCAAGCCATTTGCATATTCATGCGCATAAAGATAAGCTAAAAATGATAGCTAAAATCAAGATGCATAAAGAATGAGTAGAGCAAACCTTCTCGAGTAGGAAGGGGAGGAAGTCAGGTTGACGGAGCTAGCACTAGAGTTGGCCAAAGGAGTCATAGAAGCTATAGGAAACCATGGAAGCCATGGCGGCCAGAGTTACGGCTGACGCCATGGCTAGGCCGAGCCACAACAGTTAAGCTGGCGATGACCATAGCAAAAAGGGCTGGGAGCCAAGGGGAAATTGAGGGAGTCAAAGAGGGAAGCTGAGAGGTCGACAATGAGGTCATCGGCGGTGAGCCAGCGAGCCATAGCCAAAGCACATGAGGTCCTCAAACCAATGTCAAGGAAGCGTGCCGAGGTCAATGTGTAGCTGAACCAGAGGAATAGAGGGGTGAAATGAAGGGGAAAGTTGGGGGAAGCGCCAAGCAAGTCACCGACGGTGAGCCCAGGTCGATGCACCTATGGCATCGCTCGAGCTGACAAACCCTACTCGAGGCCGAGTTTTGGTCAAGCCGGCGAATTAGAGAGGAAGTAGCAAAGCCGTGCTTAGGGAATTAGCGAAGGGACCATCGGCCAACGAACCTGAGCACTCGAGGTGGCAGTGTCGTGTATGAGGAGAGAGGGAGCCATGGAAGGGTAGCCATGGTTTGTGTGCATGTGTAGGGAAGGTAACCAATTGTTGTGTGTGGTCATGCGTGGTGTTACCTAGTTTTAAGAGAGTTCAGAGTAACTATGGATACAGTGGCACAAGCCTACACAGTGCAAAATAAAATCATAAATTCATGCTTGTCTCCTGAATTGAAGGCTATGGAGAACACTAGGGTTTTTTCGTCTCACCGAGTGACTAGTAGCATTTTGAATAATTAAAATTTGCAACTCCATTTAATTTGAGAAACTAGTTTCTAAAGAGAAGAGATGAATTAAAAATTGTAATAAAGAGAAAGAGATGATTCATATATTGCATTATTGCTATTAATACTTGCTGAGTACATTAGTACTCATCTTTGATATTACTTCTCTTTGTTATTTCTCAATCCAACCGAGAAGTACCTCTAGTGGGACTCGGGTTATTCAGGTGCCGATAAGGGCACATGGGACGACGACAATCGTGCCGAGGACCAGGGTGAGGTAGACGCCCTATACGGCAACTGGGACGAGTAGACGGCCAGTGACGTCAAGTCATCAAGAGATAGGGTACATAATTATTCGTATCTCCTTTGTATTTAAATAATTGTAATTAAGACGATAACCATATGTAGCTAACTCATGTATTAAAGCATAATATTTGATTATAGTTATGTTGCGTAACTCTTGTAAGATTTATTATTTTTAATTTAATAAGATTAGAGAATAATAATCTATTGTTCGGTGCCACATGTTCTAGGAAAAATGACAGAGACGTCTCAGATCAAGTGATAATCAATCCAGAAATAACGCCGGAACGCGTAATTAGTGGGTATCGAATTCTGGCCTAACGCTAGACCGAGGAAAAGGTGCCCGTACTTACCCACTGACTTGCACGCTCAATAATACTACTTTGTATACTCTGCAAGATCGTTTGTATCGTGTACAAGCACATTGTGTAATTTACCGATTCCGGAAAGAAGGGTATTTCGGACCAAAAGGGTATTTCGGACCAAGAGAGAATACAACTAGAGCACAACGAGATCGACAAGAGTTCAACACCCCAATCAGTTGCTCCTCCCTCTCTCCTCCATGTGCCAGGTCAGTAGGTGGGTCCCAGTACAGCAACGTCCTCTGCTTTCTCAACCGATTCGCTCTGTCTCGTCGCCTCCCTCCTCGCGCACCGTACGAGCGGACTACGGAAGAGGCCGAGCCGGGCACGGTCACACAGGCGAGACGATCCAAAAGCGGTCCCGGCCCGACCCCGAATCTGACCGGTCGGGATCCGGCCTGAGCTAAACCGGGAGCTAATCAAGGACCGGCCGGGTCCACCCCACCGGCTTGTTGCCCCCTTGTACCTTCCAGGACGCCATCACTACCCGCACTTGTACCTCCCGACCCTATTCAATTCTCCCTGCTTTGCTACGCCTACACACCCTTCTCCCCATACACACCTAGCCCGAAAGATGATAAGAGTTTGATTCAGGCAAGGACGAAAGATATTAAGATAATTTTGTAGTTAACTTTAGTTCAAGCAGGTTATTCCTCGATATTTATTGTCAAACACAGTTAATTGATGCTAGAAGATAAGTTAATTGATACCAAAAGGTGTAAAAAAAATAAGTAACTAGTCTTGAGAAATGGACGCAGCAAAGATCTTTGGATGCTAATCCAACAGAGCATGTATTTTACAAGCTCTAGATTTTTTTTACATACTCTATCTCGATTTTGAAAAGAAAATGTGGCAACATTTGATATACTAGCAAGGGTCCCCAAAGCAGCAAGATAAATAAATACATTACATTCTGAGCAAAGAATTTGTAAATGCCAGAGGAAAAATAATCACAAAAAGACCTTTGCAACTCATAACTCCCATCTCTTCCGTTATATAAGGAGCCATGGCCATCCCAGCACACACGCCTTCTGTCCTCTCAAGTCCGTTGCCCCTCGCCTCCTGCTCTCCAAGACCCAGCCCACCGCCGCCGACGCAGCCGCCACCACCTCCTCCTCCCAACCTCCATTTCCAAGCCTCAAGGTCTCCGTCACCAGGCGAAGCAGCAGCATGAGACGCCTGCTCAGACGGCTCTCCCGCGTGGCCGCGGCCGACTCCTGCACCGCCGCTGGCGCGTACCAGCCGCTCCGGCCGGACGCGGTGGCGAAGGCTTCCGCGCCTTCCTCCTTCTTCGGGGCGCGGAGGCTGGGAGGGGGCGCGCGCGTGCCGGAGGGGCACGTCCCCGTGTGCGTCGGCGAGGAGGGCGGCGACGTGGAGCGCTTCGCCGTGCGGACCGAGCTCCTGGGCCAGCCGGCGTTCGCGGCGCTGCTCAGGCGCGCCGCCCAGGAGTACGGGTACGGCCACCCGGGCGCTCTCCGCATCCCCTGCCCCGTCGCCGACTTCCGCCTCCTCCTCGTCCGCCTCTCCGCCACCGGCGACCACGCGGACGCCGACGATGCCCTGCTCTACTAGCCGTCCCCACTCTCGCCGCTCTCCCCGTTTTGCCCTCTTGTTCGGGGTATTTGCGCTTTTGCCATGGAGGGCATGGTTAAGAATTTGCCCCTTGGTAAAAGTAAAACAGTAACGGCAGCTCCAATTGCTAGCTGCTGCCTTTTTACTGATTTACCCCTGTGTGGGATGCATGTACATAGGGAGAGTTGTAATGGTCATGGGTGGGTTGGTGGAGGGTAGGAAGGGGATTTCGCCACATTTTCTCCTGCAGCTCAACATTTTTAGCACCTGCTGTTTGGTGGGAATTAGGGGTATTTTTCTTCTTTCTCTTTGTTTTGGGTGTTCATCTAGTCCTAGATCTAGCTCTAGTAGTTGTAATGGACTGCTTGTTCTTCTCTTCCTAGGGATTTTGAGGTCTTGACAATACATGCAAGCCGCAAGGCTAACCTCATGTGAAATGGAGGAAATTGCTAGTGCAAAATCTCTTGTCATTCTCCCGGATCTGGGGATGTGTAATGCGATGCGGTTTCCCTAAATTTTCACTTGCTTTTCATGTGGTACGTCTCGATTTCGGCTAAAATGGTATGGTATGGTATGTTATGTTGGAAGATTAGACAACGCGCTCCTCTTACATCAAAGAGCAGCAGACTGCAAAATTACCGTGTTTCTAATTGATCTCCATCGATTTGTTTGTAAAGTGGACGGTACTGCTGAATTGCTTAAGCCGAAAAGAAATCAGCTGATCAACACGCTCCAACCTATCCGCAATGGCTTGCTTTGGAGTCGCGCGATTGATTGTGCCGTGTGCGTGCATTTCTCGGGTCCAGTACGCCAGTACGTGTGGCCGTGTGCCGTGCCGTGGATCGAACATGACAGATCGCGCCGTGTCGGCAAATCTTCCAAGTCGCAGAAGAGAATCAGGTGCCCGACACACGCTGCTGAACGGTGACGACGAGCAGACAGACGAAATCTTATCCTCGCGTCGTACTTACAGATCGCAGAATGGCAAAATCTGCATCCTGCAAGCGATCATGCAGAGCAAAGCAAGTGAAGCAACAGCGATGCGTACGCGAGTCGCGGTGCGGATCCCGGCACCGGTAGTACTGTGTTAGATCGATCGTCAGGCAGCCTGCCATGGAGTAGGAGTACTTTGACTGTTCGGTGGCACTTGGGCCTGTGAAGCATTGCATTGCTTTCAGAATTGAACACAGGAAATTCGACTCTTTTGATTGTGTTGTTCGCGTCTAGCTGATTGCCCACAGTACATGATAGATTGCCCGTAGATGTCCAGATTTCTGAAGAATGTGCACTGCTTGAATTGATCAATGTCTCTAGCTCGGTCTTAATGTGAATGTTCCAGCTGCCGAATGCGGTGAAAGCGCTAGTTGATAACGCCCAGATATGAGGGAAATTGGACTGAATGATAGTGTTTCTTTGGATTCTTATGACATTTGCCCTTCCACCAAACCGATAGATATTGACATGAAAAAAAAAATCGCATTTTGCTTAAATTTGGGTAGTTTTCTCTTTAGGATGACTTGAGAAACTGGTGGACTCGAAGAATCAAGGGGGCAAAAAGAAAGAAATGCTTCTCTGCTTTCCAACAGAAGACAGTGCATTCTAAAGCAGTTGTGCTTCCAACAAACTTCCCTATCAAATCATTCTTTTCCTTTTGCCCATTAGCTACACGATTTATCTTTTTAAAAGGATAGAACTGACCCTTGAAATCTACATTTGAGGATGCCATATTGCCACCAAAAAAGAAATCTGTGGGCCGAGCATCGTCAATTGATAGGAGCAGCCCCATGTGAAGAAATCTTGGCCAGTGCAGCTGACAACTGCGCCTCACTGTGGCTGAGCTCACAGGGATGATGATACCTTGGAAGATTTAGAACACCAGCTTACTTGTACTTAGAAGCAACTAATTCTGGCATTATCACATTCTCCTTGGAATCCTTGTGTCAGAAACAAGGTTTCAAATAGCCGGCTAAGCCATTTAGCGGATAGGTTCCGCAGAGGTTACAAAGGCTATAGCGGGCTATAGCCTCAAATAGCCTCATTTAGCGGTTTAGTAAAAGTATATGTAAAAAACTCAGAATTCAATGTTTTATGCACATACAAGCATATAATCAAGGATATTTTAGCATACAAAAACATTCACAACAATTGCAATGTTATCTAACTAAATATGATGTTATCTAACAATTGCAATTACCATAGGAGTAAGATGTTATGAAGCAGCTGGGAACGATTGCAATGTTATCTAACTAAATAGGGATGTTTTAGAGTGCCATGAGTAAGTATAATTCAGCTGTATTGTAGCTTGACCACATCACAAAGGAAGCAAGTATAGTTTTCATGTCAACCCAGCAATAAACTAACTAGCATTGATGCAGCAAGCATAATGCATCCTCTCTTGCCTATGCAATTGCAAACCGAACAAAAATTAGCTAACAAATAGATGACAATAACTTGAACCTAATTCAATTTTGTAATATATGAGCCTCCCTGCACTAACATGCTAGCTATTCAAACTAAAACCTCTCAATCTCTAAAGTCTGATTATCTGAATGGATCAAAGGAAGGAAGAAGAACACTGGAACAGAGGAGAGCAAAGGTGTAAAACTTGCCTTGCTGTTGCTCTGGTTGGGACATGTTGCTGTTGCTGTTGCGACGGGTCAAGCGGCGGGCGCGGCCGAGAGGCGCGACGGCGGGCGGCATGGGCTCGGGAGGTGTCGCGGCGGCGGCGGGCGGCACGGGCTCGGGAAGTCGGGAGTCGAGAGGCGTCGCGGCGGCGGCGGGCTTCACGGGATCGGGAAGTCAGAAGTCGGGAGGCGTGGCGGCGGCGGCGGCGGGCGGCACGGGCTCAGGAAGTCGGGAGTCGGGAGGCGTGGCGGCGGCGGCGGGCGGCACGGGCTCGGGAGGCCTGGCGGCGGCGGCGGGCGGCACGGGCTTGGGAGGCGTGGCGGCGGCGGCGGGCGGCACGGGCTCGGGAGGCGTCGCGGCGGCGGCGGGCGGCACGGGCTCGGGAGGCGTGGCGGCGGCGGCGGGCGAAGTCGGGAGTCGGGAGGCTGCTGTGAGGAACTGAGGACCGAGACTGACCGACTGAGGACTCAGGAGCAAGAGCTAGGGTTAAGAACGCGTTTGGGCCATACGGGAATTCGGCCCACTTCAGAAATTTTTTTCCCTTCTTAGCCGGCTAAATGCAGTCCATTTAGCGGATTTAGCGGGCTAAATCCGGCTAATAGCGGGAAAAAATGTTTAGCGCCAAAAGTGATTTCTCCTAGCCCTTAGCCTTCCCAAAGGCTAAATCCGGCTATAGCGGTGGCTATAGCCGGCTATTTTAAACCTTGGTCAGAAACCAGCTGCTACTGTATCATATGTTTTCCAGGAAATTAAGTAATGTGACATAAAATCATCGTACAACTATTAGGCTGCATTGGCATGCGCTGTCTATTCTGCACATTTGATTTTTTTTTTCACCGGCGCGCCTGCTAAAATATTTTTACTCCCTTGCTGAATGGTTTCTAAGTTTGAACATATGTGAAACGAGCTTCAAGGAATCACACCGAAAAAAAAAAGTGGAGGCAGATATTTTTTATATCCATCAGTGCTCATAAATTCTTTCTGATCATCTGATGTATATAGCACATGCCATGTCAAGACCACAGCTCATTTTTACATGCTCTAAGCTCTCCAAAATTCCCAAGGCATGAATCTTATAACTACAGACACGCGGCATGCATACAGAAAAAGGTGCAGAAATGGAGAGAGAGAGAGGTTTTGCTGAACAGAAAGCCGGAACAAAATTTTCGAGAAGATAGAGATCATCTTTTACTGGCCTGCACTGGTGCATCAGCGCATGAGAGGGGAGAGTTGATGAGGACCTGCACACCTTTGCATGCATGTCTGAACCCTGCGTGCTACAGGCCATGTCATGTGCAGGAAGTGAAGGCCACATTGAAGCACGCCTGCCAGATTGCCCCAACAAGGCCCCGACCAGCGGGCAAGTTCGAGCCCATGATGCTCTCGGACAATTGTTTCAATCAGCTGCTCGTATGGCACGTTGAATCAAATCCGCGACCACAAGGCACTGTACATGTAGATGGCGAGTGTTATCAGCACTGCCATGCTTCTTCGATATATAGCTCGATCCAAGCTCGCCCTGTCTCTCTTGCATCGCGTTTAATTAGAAGACGACATCGTGCTGTGTGAAGCAGCAGGCCAGAACTACTGTTGGAGATAGCGTTCCCCGATGCAAAGAGAGTTTGCAGGTGTAGAATGGGGACAAAAATGGCAGCAAGTGAATAATGGAATTCGCCGACGCAGCACGATCGATTTTGCAGGTAGGATGGGAACAAAATGGCAGCAAGTGAACAACGCAGTTCTCCGGTGCAAAAAGATTCTGCAAGATGGAATAATGTACGCTTAAAAGTTTGTCGAAGTGCAATGCAAACAGAAATGGCCGCAAGGTAGACGGCAACGGAATTCACTGAGGCAGCAAGATTTTTGCATGTACGAGGACAAGAGGATGATGCGCAGGAAGCAAGCAATAAATGAATGAAATGTACACTACTTGAGTTTCGGTGAATTTTTTGCGCGACTGGGCCAAGTTTGGGCCTTGCACGGGGCAACCCGGAAGCCCGAGCCCAAGCATCGGTTGTGCTTGGCCCAGGTCCTCGGTGGCGAGATCTGGCCATCTTCAAATAAGTCCGCGGTGCTTGCTTAGCCGGGAGCAGTACCTAAGCAGCTTCTTGAACCCTATCATACGCAGCATACCTGATGAACACAGCATCAATTTCTAGAGGCTACACTGCGTCCATTCTGTTAATCCTCCTAACGGCAGCCAGGCAGTACCGGTTACAACCCACATCAGAACAACACTACACAGACACTACGGTTTTCCAGCGTGATCTCAAGGTGTTATATTCTGTTTCCAACACTACACCGGCTATAAGCTAAAGCCTGCGACTACAAGCGATCAGCAGCGAGGCGTCATGGTCAAACCCTGTACGCGATGCCCACCTCGATCAGGGAGGTGTGGGGGATGCCGAGCACGACGGCGGGCCTCCGCGAGTTGCGCCGGAGGAACCCGTAGACGACGTTGATGGCGAACTTCTTGATCGCCGACGACGAGTCGTGGGCGAACACGCAGGTGTGGCCGATCATGTACGACACGCCGGCCTCCCTCTCCTCCAGCAGCTCCTTCACCTCGCTCTTCGCCCACGCCGGCGCCTCCACGAACCGCACCTTCTTGATGTCGGCGTTGAAGCTGTCGATCTCGCGGGAGCTCATCAGCGCGTTCAAGACCTCGTTGGACCCTGCAGAGATGAGCGACATCTCGCTCGAGGAGGCCAGCTCAGAGCCCTCCTGCTGGAGGAACTCGACAACCTTCATGAGCAGCTGGTTCTCGAAGTTGAAATGGTCCCAGCTGCCTTCCTTGTACCCGAACCGCACAACACAGCGGAACAGGTGGTTCTCCGGGTGCCCGATCCTCCCCACCAGGAAGCGATGGTCAGGCGAGACCTTCGGCACGGTGAGCGTCTGCAGCGAGACGAAGATGAGCACCCGGTGGAACGCTGGGAAGTTGGTCACGAAGTGCGCGAACATGGGAGGGACTCCATTGATGGTGTTCGAGTAGATGAAGCCGACTCCGGGGACGCGGACGAGGCCAATGCCGGAGCTCAGCTTGAGGAGGTGGTCGAGGCAGACCTTGTTCTGCAGCTCATACTCCAGCTTCTTCGCGGTCCCGTAGTGCCACGTGGACATGACTAGCAGTGTGATCAGTGATAGCAGGAGCGGCAGCCAACCTCCATGGGGCACCTTGGCAAGACATGCTGACAGATAGAGGAGCTCAATGGATCCGAAGCCAATGGTGAAGAGAGCTGCCCATAGAACAGAGCGGTTCCACACCGTGGTGATGACGAGGAATATGAGGCATGTGGTAGCAAACATCACCGAGATCACAGCAAGGCCTGAAAGGGAGATGCGTATCTATTAGTTAGGACTAATAAGGCCCCTTATGCAGCAGCAAACTAAGTGTCGCTCGTTACAGCTTCAGCCTCTAATTTCTTAATTTCGTTATTTTCTATTTTTTAGTATTTTCTTCTTTATTTTTTCTTTTATTTTCTTTTATTATTTTGCATTATTTAGGATGATATAATCTTTTTTATTTTTCAAATTTAATTACGCTGAAAAATCTATTTTCAACTACAATACAAAGTAATTCAGAAACTTAGGCTTTAAAGTTCAAATGAGCTCGACCTAAAAACTATAAACAGCTCAGTAACAAGTACATATATACCATAGGCGTTCCCAATCATCTCTGTGTCTCGGAATCCAATTGTAACGGCCAAACACAAGAACATCAGAACCCAGTTCACCTCCGGGATGTATATCTGCCCATGGACACGGCTTGATGTGTGTACGACCTTTATCCGCGGGAAGCACCCCAAAGCCCTGCACTGACTTATGATGGAAAATGTAGCTGAGATGATTGCTTGACTCCCAACAACTGTAGCTAGTGTTGCAATGATCAAAACCAGCCAAAACACACGGTCTGAATAGGAAATGAAACACAAACAGACGCAAATATTAGCAGGAGAAAATGCTTTCAGTTACATTAAGAAAAACAAAGATAAATCTACATGCATACTGCTCGGTAAAAAAATCTACATGCATACTGCTCGGTAAAAGCAGGCTCACTAAACATTCTATAAGTAACTGGAAGAACAAATGAAGCGGCTAGAAATTCACACATTAATTAGAACAAGGGTATTGATAAACATCATCCGGATGTTTTCTTTCTAACTATCATCTAGATTTGTGACCGTTGGATTAGAGATCCAAGGGCCACAAATTCTCCCCACCCCCTCCAAAAAAATTCACCCCCCTCCAAAAAAAATTCTCCCCCCTCCAAAAAAAGAGACCGTTGGATCTCTAATCCAACGGTCCGAAATTTAGATGATTGTTGGGAAGAAAACATCCGGGTGATACCTATATACACCCTTAGAAGAAATAGGATATAATGTAGTACATCGCAACAATGCACCCTCATGCCTCATCATAACAGTGCATATTTCTCCTTTTTTTTGAGTAAATGTGTTGCGAAATTCAAATTGAATAGTCTCATGTACAATATATGAAATGTGTCATTTGAACTCTAGCATAGTACATAGTATGCGTGAGAAACTAGGTTTTGCAAAGTACAAATAATATATGTAAACCCGATCAACATGCTTCCAAATACCTCAAGCATTTATATAAAAGACTATTGTTGCCAGTTGCCTATCAAGGTAATTAAAGTTTTCTATTTTCATTTTGTTTTATGCCAAACTCTGATAACTTTTCACAGAGGTAAACTTAATCTTGGTAATTAAGCTAAAACAAGATATTTCTTTTTGCCCATAGGATTGTCTTTTTAATGTTTGTGCGCAATGATCAAAATATCTCCAAATAAATTTTAGGTGCATGGAACATATGAGTTAATGGCTTATGATCCTTGCTAGAAATGATTATAATCAAGTTAACTAAGATTCTATTTCTCACTCATCTTTACTACCTTAAAAGAATCAATTGGTGATGGTAGTTATCTATTTGCCATCACCACCCCGCACTGACAGGTGGGCCCTATTGTTAGTCTCCACCCCCAACCAAGCTATCATTTTTTTTATAAATAATTCATATTTTTATTAGAAATAACAGAAATATATCCACACTAACATTTTTTTTACAGATATGGCTTCCAGCCGTCGAACCATTGGGCGACTGAAACCTACCACCCAACGGACGCGCAACACGCAAACAATCCGTGGGCCGTTGGGTGACATAATTATAGTCGCCGAACCGTCAGGCGACTTCTTTCAGTTGCTCAGCGATTAGGCGGCTACAATTCCAATCGTCCAACCCTTCAGCGACTGGAGGTGCATATAAATCAGCCGCGCGATCGAGCCCGTGAAGCGCCGACGCTGCGCGGTGAATAGAAAGTAGAGGGGAAAGAAAGAAGAGGAGGAGAGGAAAGAAAAAAGAGAGGAGAGGAGAGAGAGAGAGAGAGGTTCCGTTATTTCTGTTAGGTAATTGTTTTATATGTTGCAGTCAATATTTTTTATATGAAGTACATAGTTTAGTTAGTGTATTGTAGCTGTAGAAAAAAATAGTACAACTTTGGTATAGAAAATTTAGTCAATGTAGTTATAAAAAATTAGCTGTCGTAGAAACCTGTAGCTGTAGAAAATTTAGTGAACATAGTTATAGAAAATTAGCATCCGTACGAAATTGTAGTTGTAGAAAATGTAGTCAATGTTACGAACAAATTAAGCCTCCGTAGAAATTTGTAGTTATTCAAAAAACAATCAATATTTTTGTAAGAATTAAATAGTTTGCTTTGTACAAAACAATAACACGTAATATTTATGATTAATTATAATTGAATGTAATGCTGTTAGTACACTAAAAATTTATGTGTACCGTTACAACTGGTATATTGGCATTTAAATCAACATGCTATGTAAATTGTCGAAACCCATTAGGAATTATTTACAGTAGGATAGAGCTTGAGCAGCGAGACAAGAGTGGTGTCAGTGCGCAATCTGCTGATAGGGAGTTAATGTTATGAGGGTAGTGTAGTTGGTTAGTATAGGCGAACGGTCATTGAAATGTAAATTACAGTACATCAGTATTTCCATAATGTGCGATGAGATTTGACTAGTTGTAATATCGAAAATATGTACATGCAGACATCAGTAATACCGATACCCACTACATTGAAAGTGCATTACGGTGTTGGCACCGTTCGTGAAGGTCCGAACGGTGTTGACTTGAGTGGTTTTTCACAAGCCACTCTAGTACACCTGGATGGCAAGAATGTTTGAATCATAGATGTGATGTACTGGCTCACTCGCAGTTTCTCCATGGACCTGAGGTGTGCTGCGTCGTCATACAAGGGCTTTGGAGCCGGTCTCCCACGAACATTATATGGGAGTTGAGAACATTGATACACACTGTTGCATGGAAGGGGTTTGTGCAAAGGTGCCGACGCCGTGGATACGAGTGCGTGATACTTGTGCAACCATGCCCAATAGAAGTTGTACAAGGTCGTGCCGATGGTTATCATCTGGGAGGTGCGAGCAGCTCGGGCGCCCAGCATGTTGGTCAAGAGAAGGAAGTTGCTCATGAAGAGGCCGATGCGGTACATGGAGGAGAGAAAGAACGATCACGGTATGGTAAGGCTACAAGATAAGCTGATGAAGGGGAGCATATGGAGTACATAGTGCATCAAATGGAGAGAGATAATCGGATAGCTTGGGCTGAAGAGGAAGCTATATAGGAGGGCGACGAGGATAGTTCGAATGAGAACAAAGCTCCCATCCCACAGGAATAGAACCGATTTGATGCTGAGGGTGTTGCCACATATGACGAGCATGAATCATCGTGGGAGTATCATGACACAGAGGTTCGATTGCATTCAATGTTTGTTGACAAGGCATTGTTGCAGGATTCCATTAACCTGTGGGCCCTGTCCATGCAGCGGACTTTTTAGGTCATGAAATCTAGCCAGTAGCAGTACACCGTGAAGTACGAGCACACCAGTTGTCCTTGGAGGGTGCACGCACGTAGACCAAAGTATGAGACTCACTGAATTGTGTTGAAGATGGAGCCACACCCTTGCATTCTTAGTAATGTTTTGCCGAGGTATCGTAACCTAACGTTCGCCTTTATAGCCAATCTGATGTACAGAGAGACAGTGGAGAAGGACATGAAAGCCACGCACATCATGGTGGCTATCGAGAAGAAATTCAACTACAAGATTAGCTACGCCAAGGAATGGCATGCGAAGCAGAATGAATTGGAAAAACGGTTCGGGTCTTTCAAGGCGGCGTACGACAACCTTCCTCGTATGCTTCAGGTGTTATAGGACAGGAACCCAGGCACGTACACTGCTATGAAGGACAAGCTATCTACAAGGTCACCAGGTTTTGCGGTGTTGCAGAGGGCCTTCTTAGCTTTTGGTACGTGCATCGAGGCATTCAGGCATATGCTTCTCGTGATCTCAATTGATGGGAGCTTTTTAACCGACAAATACAAGAGCCAGATGCTTACGGCCATTGGCATTAATGGCAAAAATCAAATTATGTCCCTGGCCATCGCATTTGTGGAAAGTGAGAATTATGATAGCTGGTTGTGGTTTCTTAGATATGTGAAGGTTGGAGTTGTCGGTGCTTGTCCAGATGTGTGCGTAATCCATGATCGCCACGTCGGAATAGTGAAGGCTATAAGAAAACTTCAAGAAGACCTCGAGGATCTCTTCCCTTGGCCGGATATGAGGAACAATGGTGCATTCGTCACTTGGGGGCAAACTTCTTCAAGTAGTTCTCGAAGCAACCATTGATGAAGCTATTCAAGAGGCTGGCTATGCAAAACCAGAAGAGAAAATTTGATGCTTTATGGGCATTGTTGGACGAGCACAGTAGGAAGCACATCGACAAGAGGAACAAAGGGCCGGCCATGGCTGGGGCGACACAAACCAAATGCCTCACAACACTGGCTGAACCTAACACAACTAGTCCAAGGAGGAGGAGCTCACAGAAGATCAAGTGCTTCTAGCAGTGGATCGAGGGAGAGCCATTAGAGAAGTGATCCCTGCTGCATGACACGAACGACACGAGGTACAGTATAATGACGACTAACCTTGCCGAGGTGTATAATTGAGTTCTCAGGGGCCTTCGTTCTCAGCCCCTTATCGCCATCGTGGAAGGTATTCTGCACATCACAATCATCTATTTCAGGGAGAGGCATGCAAATGCCGCACTTCATGCAGCCAACTCACAAACATTGTACTCATAAAAAATTATGGCATATATGGAGACGAAGATGGAGAAGGGCTAATTGCACGCGGTACACGTCATGGGCAATAGGGAGCATCATTTTGACGTGCTCCTCTAGGATAGAGCTAAATTTGGGATGGCTCGTGCCCTTGTTATCCATGAGGTATGCCTTGGAGATCATATAAATGAACCTAGCTACTCGTGCAACAAGCTGAAGCTGTTACACAAGCCATTCTCTCATGTTCTCGCAACATGCGGGACCGTGGGCATGGATCCTTCGAACTTCATGTCTAAGTATTTCTTCAAGAAGAGGGTGATGCATGCGTGGTGTGGTGAGCTCAAGGAGTTCAGGGTTGTGGGGAACTTCGCCGCCTTGGATATTACAGGGGAGATCTGAATTCCAAATGTTGACATGCTAAAGGGTGGGATGGGTCAGCGATAGAGCCGTCGTATTACAAATGATATGGACGAAGCGCAAGCCGGAGCACTTGGTGCTCGCTGTGGGTGATGCGGTCGAGAAGGGCACACAGCTAGACTGGATGTATGCAAAGTGGCTTGAAGACTTCAAATAATTGTCCATTGTAATATGTACTTTGTTAGTTGGCACTTTTAATGTGCGTACTATCGTACTAACTATATCGTACATTTCTTGTACCGTTTGTACAACTGTTATGGTATTTTCCACTTTTCAGTACTGTTGTAGGTATTGTGCTGGTAACCTAGTATTGTTTCGTTTGTTTATTTATAAGTTTTAGTTACTATTGCTTTACATTCGATGTTGTTTGTTCTACATAAATGCTAACTTGAATTCATTTTGCAGGTATGACTCGCTAACTTCATGGATCGGACTGGCCATACGGCCTATTGGATGAGCACATCGACCGGCTGCATCGTGCTTCGTGCATGTCTCACCTCCAGGGAGCGCAGAGGAGGTGGTTGACTTGGGGGTACACGCACACCTCGAGTGACCTGGAGGCTAGACCTACGCTAGACAGTCAGGTTTGCACTCTGGCAACGTTGTATTCTTGCCATACGTAGGTTGCATACTGACCTTTTTTTGGTTCGCAGGATGAGCGATGCCGAGCTACTCCCACTCACCTAGATGGTGCAGGCCACAGATGAGGACAGACCGACCTTGCCTGCGGGTAGGGACGATGGCGCGAAGCAGTTGTGATGCTTCCCATTCAACCGCTCCCTGCTGAAAGCTTTGGTGGACCGGTGGCGGCCAGAAATGCACACTTTTCACTTCCCATTTGGGGATATGGTCCCTACTCTGCAGGACGTCTCCCTGCTACTCGGTTTTCCTATCGCAAGAGCTGCTATCTTCCTATCGGAGGCCCCAGCTGGCTAGCGCGCGTGGACCTGCTAGATAGATTCCAGGGAGTCCTTCCACTTGGGGCCGCAGAAGAGTACTACGTCTCCCCGCCGGGTCAGACGCACGACCCATCGTTGTGGTGGCTCTCACAGATCTAGGTACATGTCTGACGCCCTTTCTGTTCTACCATCTGCGCTCTCCTTTCCGTTGTATGGTCTTAATAACTTTTTGGTTGTACTTAGGTGGAGCGGATGGACTCGGCCGTAGACGAGCAGCAGGTCTCGCAGCACTTGGAGACGCACTTGTTGTGGCTATTTGGTTGGGTGCTCTTCACCACCAGCCACAACAACACCTTCGACGCGCACCTGATCGCTCATGCCAGGGCCATCGCCAAGGGGGAGGCCGTCCACATTAGTTGGGGTTTGGCCGCACTTGCTGCGACCTATCGCGGCTCGTGCAACATGTGCAGCAGGACCAAGGCGAACTCGGTCCTCGTGGGGTGTCCCACTGCTATTACAACTGTGGTCGTTCGAGTGTTTTAGCCTCGGATGGCCCATTCTTGAAGACATCACTCCGTACGGAGTGGAGATATATCTGGGGGCGACGTGGACCGGTCTACGATGGGTTCTCTCTGGTGTTGTAGATGGGTAAGTAGTCTGACTTGCAATTAGTTCATTCATACTATGGATCGTAGTATGTAACAGCTGGTGTTCCTTTCAAATACAGTTCACACACGTACAGGTTACATGGGCATATCTGCCCTTCGTGGAGCAGTTCCACCGACTCACGGCTGACGACGTGCGCTGGGAGCCGTACTTACCTGAGGCACTACAGAGCCACGCTCCTGACAGGCTTACCTCACTGTGTTGGCGCGATTGAGTTTTTTGGCTAATGCGGTGGAAGTTTGTGTTCGACGTCTTCGTGGAGGACTACGTGACGCATCGTGTCATACGCTAGTTTGGCCTATGTCAGGTCGTTCCAGTTCCAGTTGGGTGACCTATGCCGACGCATGTCCACGCATGAGTTACCACCTCACATGACTCTCCTTTTACCGCTAATTCATTGGATGACTTCTAACCAAATGCTAGCTTCCGCAGGCACTCTAGGAAGGGAGTCAAATGTGGCACAAACTGAACGGTGAAGATGGAGGCGTGGATAGCCCAGTGGGAGGGCACGCTATAGGATTGCGTGGAGGAGGCCACACCCTATGACAGCAGCACGTACGACGAGTACTTGCGCTGGTATCAGCCTCGAACACGTACCAGGCTGGTACATGTTGTCGACCCGTCCCTAGCACACGTCGTAGCATCGATAGACACGTACCCCATGTACCTCACACAAGACGCTCACGTCGTGGTACGTTACATCAATTTTGTAAATGTTTGCTTCTGGCAATCCCACTAATAGGTTTCACCCTTTCGTGTTTTCCTTACAGGTGGACGTCGATGCTGCGATTTGGAGGGACTCTTGCACCATGGGGAATAGGATAACTAATGGTGTGGAGGTGACACAGGAGGAGGTGCTGCAGGCTTTCCATCATGTCCAAGCCTTGGGTGCACGTGTCGTCGCCCTGTTGTCATGCACTAGGCTACCGGAGGTTCACATGCCCATGCTTGGTGCACACACGGTGCGTCCATCGGGGCCGTCCTGTCCAGCATGGCTCCATAAGAGGGATTCTGTATGGCCACATTCGACACCACCTCAACCTGATGAGCCCGGGGGGTCAGCCTAGGCATGGCCTCCTACACCACCAGCGCAGCAGTTTGGGCATCCTCCATACTTCTCTGGCTTCACATTGCGCGGCAGTACCAGCCTGTGGGAGCGGTAGTGCCAACCTAGGTAAACATTTCAGGGATTTTGAGAAATTTAGTCATAGAGTGAGTTGGGTTGACCTAGGTCAGTATATTAATGTTGCATTAAGTATGTTTTGACTAACGTAGATTAAGTAGTAAAGAACTTATGCCCGAAAATGATTTCTTTGTCTTTAGATATGAATGGTCGCTTATAGTCAACCATAGTCAACAGTGAGAATTGAGGCTATGCTCGTGGGGTAGCCGTGGCCCAGAATGATTAAGAATGCTAGGTGAGATGGTGAGCTCAAGTATGGCACGAGAAAGGTGGGAAATATTGAAGGAAAGTTTGAATGACAGGTTTGCACCATGTGGTTTGGTCTGTCCAAGTGAGGCGTGATTCGGTAGAACCGAAATGGCAGAGACTTGCGATGTGTGGCAAGCTAGTGGTGCACCTACACATGGCAAGCATGGCAATTGCTTGCAATAGAACATGAAGATTGGGTCAAGAAAGAGTATTTTGGTAGTTTGAAAAAAATACTGAAAACTGCTTTGAATCAAAACTATGGCGCTTGAGCAGTGCTTGGGAGAGTGGTTTAGGCCAAGGAGAAGCTGATTTAATCAAGATAGATCAAGGCTAAGGACTTAATAGATTCAGATTTATACGCTTTGAAAAGTGTGTATAAGTGAACATGTGTGAGTGAAACCTATGTGTATGGAGTTATCGGGTTTTCTCTATTATGCTAAATGGATAGTATCTACTAAAGGTTAGATATGGCTGACTAGCCATCTATTTAAGGGGTTGGGATAGAGACTTGTGGTTAACCATCTAACATACCTATCTTGTGCTTGCTGGTTTAGGGTTAGGGTTTGAGAGTTGAGTGCTTGGTATGCTCTCTGTCCTCTAAGGTAGAGTGGCTATAAAACTTTTCTCCTCAAGTAGCAATAGAATCAATATTTGATCATCTTCATGGCTATCTCTTGTCTTGATGAATTTGCTCTTGATTAGTTAGTTTTTGCTCTTCATGGCCAAGTTTATATCATTTGGATCTACTGATCATAAGTTACATGTATTTTTTATTTTGAAGTTGTGTTGATTTTACTGTTCATCGGGTTGATTTCACTGTAGCTACAGTACTTAGATATTTCTATAGGATGACGAAGTCCAGAAAATCAGTAACGTCACCTGGAGGCTACACTTTGTATCTCCACAATAGGAAGTTCCAAGAGTACATTCCAATATATTCCAAGTCCTCATGGTCATCGTGAAAAAACTTGTGGTTCTGCATGATGCTTAGCAAGGACAACAACTTTTCTTTCATCGGTCAAGTTGCTACCAAGAACCAAAGGTGGATGTCCTCCTCGAAGAAGGATGGAAAGGTGGGGGCGATGGGTCGATGCCATCACTCGCCTTAGGGAGAGAGGTCTTACTTCATGGCATATGGTGAATGATTTCACCATGCACCGGATAAGTCCTCTAAAATCGCGTGACCACACCATGCTTTGGTACATGGACACGAATGACTCAACCAGTTGACTTTTGTTTTCATTTTGGTTGAATCTTTTTAACCTTAAGGTTTCCCCTTATTCCATAGCCCTATCCCCTGCTAAGGTGAGGAAGAAGATCAAGATAATCTATGAGGGGGAGGCTTACCAAAAGGCAGAGGTGTCCTCGATCCTAGCTGTTACCTCTCCAGAAGAGAGGATTGCAAGACTTAAGGTAAAAATGACAACTCAAGCTATCAACGATCGAGTCACTGATCTTACGAAATAAAATAAGAAAAATGGCTAAAAATCCTTGGAAGAGAACAAGGATGTTCTTTATTGCTATGAACTAGATATAGGGTGCCTTTAATAAGGCATGAGACTAGCCATAATTACACTTAATTGAATGAGAATGAATCATCTTAGATTTGTCTTTGATTGTCCAACCTTAAATACTAAAGAAGAGACACCAATTATCCGCTAAGGAAGACACCTTATGGAACCAATGCGTCTGATCGGGGAGGTAATTATTGTCAAAAAGAAGGCATTTGATCATCAATTGTTGTTAGTGGGAGACGAACATGGAAAATAACTGCATGGCAGTTGTTGTCAGAAACGCAAGGCTAAAATGTTGTGCTGTTTGGAGTGGACAAGGTATGTGTTTTATCTACTGCACAGGTACCACTTCATAGACTCTCTGAGTGGTCATCCGGTAGGTCAACACGCACAGTGTATCTCTAACCAAGATTACTCGAAGAGCAACCCTTAGGTTTATAACCACGGGGGTCTTTCAGCCTTAATTAAATATTAAAGCCATATTTAGAAATTTATTCAATCCTTGTCACTACTAAAAGTATCAAAACTAAAAAAATTAGCATGCCAAAGCAAGTTGGCTGGTGTTTGGCTAGGCACACGTAAGTGTGCGATGAGAATATGCAACATTTGGCCTTTTTCTTTCCAAATTTCAAGTGTGCCCTAGAATTCAGGCATGACATAGTTTTGTCTTTAAACAAACAAGATCTCATATAAAAAAGGCAATTGGTCTCAGTGTTTTGGAATATGGAACCATCATTAAAACATATACTCCTTTTGTTGTGAATGCTCCTCTTTTGTTTGCCTCCATGGCAGAACCTTCCCGGATAGGAACACTGATGGCACATTGTTTGGGCATGTTGATGCTATTGCTTGAGGTGTATGGATGGGTCTTGAGGGCATTGCCATCCCTACATTAGGCAAAGGTAAAGGCAACAACTTGTCTATGGATTCCTCATAGAACTACTTTTGTCCTAGTCCAAATCTGCCAAACCTGAGGTAGGAGGCCACACATATCTTGATTTCCTCACTGGCAAGTAAAGGAGCAGCCGTAAGCCCCAAGGTCACCATTGACGAGCTGCGGTTGTGATAGCTCCAATCTTGAACCTCCAATGTGAGCCAAGATGGCAACGCCAAAGGAGGCCCTGCTCTAACCACGACCGTCTTCTATAAACAACTCATTAGCAATGAGCCTTGTACTCCAAAAGAAAGTAGTTATGTGTAATTAGTCCCATAACCATTATCAGACAAAATAACAAACCAAAAATGGGTTTTCATTGGAGATGGGTTGTCCGACATTGCCGAGCACATCTGATAGGGTTTTCAGCTTATATCAATAAGCAGCAGTGATGCTCACACCACCCTGCACGAGATTGTAGAACTGAGCTTCAAGGTAGATTGCACAACTTTTCTTGTTATCGCGAAACACTCCCTTGATGTTGTCCCAGATGGTGCGAGCAGTGGAGTTGGGCTTGATGATGATGTTGAAAATCTCTAGTTTGATGGAGCTATAGATCTAGGAGAGCATGATATAATCGTGTTGTTGCCAGTTGTGTCCTTTGTCAACGTAGAGAAAGAAATGTCATCAACATTGCTTTGCAAACTATACTTGCCAAGCATGATCAATAACAATTCACACCACTTGGCATAGATGGATTACTGGATTTCGAGGACGAATGTGTTATGAATAGCGCTTGTATTCATATGAGGCCAATGGGCCGGTATATATACACAAAGTACAGGTGGTAAATATGCAAAGAACCCCTCATAACAATGGGGAATAACAAACTATACATATATCTCTAACACCCCCCCTCAAACTCATGGTGGATCAACAACACTGAGTTTGGAGAGGAAGAAGCTGTGCTGTGCTCGAGTCTGGGCCTTCGTGAAGAAATCCGCTATCTGAATCTCTGAAGGCACATACTGAAGAGTAATCACCTGATCATGCACACAAGTCCTCATGAAAGAAGCATCAACTCCAATGTGCTTGGTGAGCTCATGCTTCACAGGATCACGAGCAATACTGATAGCACCTGTACTGTCTGACAAGAGAGGGGTCGGTGTAGTGACAGAAACACCAAAATCCTCAAGTAACCACCGTAGCCAAGTAATCTCTGCTGTCAAGAGAGCCATAGCTCGCAACTCAGCCTCTGCACTCGAACGGGACACTGCAGTCTGTTTCTTCGTCTTCCAGGCAATAAGAGAACCACCAAGAAAAACACAGTAAGCAGAGATAGACCGGCGATCAGAGGGATCGCTGGCCCAAGTAGCATCCGAATAGGCCTGAAGCTGTAACGAGCTGGAACGTGGAAAGAAGAGACGGCGAGAGATAGTCCCACGAAGGTATCGCAGAACTCGAAGAAGGTGGCTGTAGTGAACCTGAGTGGGAGCTGAAACAAACTGACTCAGAATATGAACTGGATAAGTGATATCTGGACGAGTAACAGCAAGGTAGACAAGACTCCCAACAAGATGACGATAGCGAGTCGGATCAGAAAGAGGCTCGCCATCAGAGGGTCGGAGGTGAGCATTGAGCTCCATGGGAGTCTCAACAGTACGCTGATCAGTGAGAAAGGCGCGATCAAGAAGATCCTGAATATATTTCTCTTGGGACATAAAGAAACCATCTGGAGTGGAAGTAACCTCAATCCCAAGGAAGTAATGAATAGGACCAAGATCCGACATAAGGAACTGCTCACTAAGACGAGCCTTGACAAAGGCAATGTACTCAGAATCATCTCCCGTAATGATCATATCATCAACATACAGAAGAAGAAGAGTCCGACCACGGGACGAAGTGTGGACAAAGAGCGCAGGATCATGATCACTAGCTGAAAAACCAGCAGCAGTGACCACAGAGGAGAAGCGCTCAAACCAAGCACGAGGAGCTTGTTTAAGGCCATAGAGAGAGCGGCGAAGGCGACAAACCATGCCCTCAGGAACAGAATACCCAGGTGGCGGATGCATATAGACCTCCTCACGCAACTCGCCATTAAGAAAGGCATTCTTGACATCAAGCTGAGAAACAGACCAGTGGCGGGCAGACGCCACCGAAAGAAGAGTGCGAACAGTGGTCATGTGAGCCACAGGAGCAAAAGTCTCGTCGTAGTCAACACCATGCTCCTGCTGGAAGCCACGAGCAACAAGACGCGCTTTATAGCGCTCAAGAGAGCCATCAGAGCGAGTCTTAATCTTATAGACCCACTTACATGTGATGGGATGAGAATGAGATGGCAAAGGAACAAGATCCCAAGTACCAGTACGCTCGAGGGCAGCAATCTCCTCGGCCATGGCAAGCTGCCACTCAGGGTGAGTAACAGCATCCCGGTAGGAGACAGGCTCACGAGTAGCCGCGCCAGCAAAGGAAAAACGGGCAGGAGGCCGAATCGACTGGCGATCGCGGAGAGCGTAGCGAGGAGAAGATGACCCATCAGGGGACGATGGAGCATCAGAAGAAGAAGGCTCATCTGGAAGGTCCTCAATACGAGGTCGACGAGTGTAGACGATAAGGGGAGAAGGAACTGTAGTGGGAGGAACCTGCGGAGTCGTAGGAGACGACACAGGCGGCGACAACGGTGAAGAGACTACAGGGGGAATATGTGGGGACTCAGTGGAACAGGTGGACGAGGGCAAAACAGATATAGGTGTATCTGGAAAAGTCAAGAAAGACAGAGGCTCCACAGAGGAAGCCGAAGGAGAGGCAGGACGTGGGTAGAATGGACGAGACTCGTCGAAAGTCACATCCCGAGAAACCCGCATCCGTCGACCAACAGGATCCCAGCACCGATAGCCCTTGTGCTCGGCGCTATATCCCAGAAAAACACACTCAACAGACTGAGCGGTCAGTTTGGTGCGTTCTCGAGGGGCAAGGAGAACGTAGCAAACGCAGCCAAACAGATGAAGGGCAGAGTAGTCAGGAAGAAGACCACAGAGACGCTCAACAGGGATCGCACCCTTAAGAGCAGAAGAGGGCTGGATGTTGACGAGATAGGTGGCAGTGGAAACAGCCTCGGCCCAAAAGTGAGGTGGAATAGAGGCGGCGATCATCAGAGTACGAGCCGTCTCAAGGAGGTGACGATGCTTGCGCTCAGCGACACCATTCTGAGCATGAGCACCAGGACAAGAAAACTGAGCAAGAGTGCCCTGCTCAGCAAGGAAGCTGCGCAGGTGACGAGAGAGGTATTCGCCAGCAGAATCAGCACGAAAGACACGAATAGGAGTGGAGAACTGTGTGTGTATCATAGTGGCAAATTGTTTATAGATGGGCAAGGCCTCACTACGAGAAGACATGAAATATATCCAAGTGTGGCGAGAGAAATCATCTATAAAAATGATATAATATCGATGACCCCCTTTCGAAACGAAGGGAGCCGGACCCCAAACATCTGAATGAACAAGATCAAAAGGACGCTGAGACACAGTCTCACTATGAGGATAAGGAAGCTGAATCTGTTTACCTAACTTACAGCCCTGACAATCTAAAGACACGTCTCCTGAGACAGACCCCAGAAGACCACGACGAACTAAGGACGACAGGCGAGATCCACACAGATGGCCAAGACGATGATGCCACTGCTGGAAAGAGCCGGTAGACGAAGTGGCAGAAGCGGAGAGACTGGCGGCGGTGGTGGCAGCGGAAGGAAGATGAAGCCAGTCAAGCTCCCAGAGACGCTGTGAGTCACGGCGCCGAGGGCCAGAACCAACCAGAGCTCCCGTGTGGTAGTCCTGAACACAACAAGAGTCAGAGTCGAGAATAACTCGATAACCAAGGTCAGTAATCTGCCCAGCAGAAAGAAGCTGCAAGGTAAGGCGAGGAACATGAGCAACAGAAGGAACATGAAAAGATGAGTTGCTAAGAGATCCTCGACCAGAGACAGAAAGAGATGTACCATCAGCAGTAAGAACACTGACAGGAGAATCAAGAGGTGTAATAGAAGACAGAGTGGAAGGATCAGGAGTCATGTGAAAGGATGCTCCAGAATCAAGAATCCACGGGGAGGTACCTGACTGTGTAGGAGGTGGTCTCTCAGTGCCCGAAGAGTCAGTAGCAGAACCTGCAGAACCTGTCGAGGGAGAACCTGAAGCGGCAAGTAGGCGTCGAAGTCTGGCTATCTCCTGCTCGGTGAGAGAAGCTGCTGAAGAAGTCGAGGCAGACGTCGTCGTAGAAGCACTAGTGCCAGTAGAAGAACGGCGTGAAAGATGCCGCTTCTTCTTGTAGCACTGGGACTCAGTGTGGCCATCCTTGTCGCAGTAGGAACAGTGAGGACGGCCACCTCCAGACGGAGGACGACCACCACCACCTGTGGTAGCCGCTGGAGGAGGCAGTGTAGCAGGCAGACGAGCGGCGAGCACAGAGGGGAGTGGCATCAGACCAGCACCACTCAAACGAGTCTCCTCTGCGCGTATCTCGGTAAGAGCCTCCAGGAGAGTGACACGAGGGTGGCGTGCAAGTAGCTGGGCACGCCGCTGCTCGAACTCAGGACGAAGGCGAGTGAGGAACTCATAGACCCGCTGAAACTCCAGGTCGGCACGTACCTCCAGGCAGCACGGACAGGTACGACAGCCAGCAGTGCGGAGAGAGTCCAACTGACGCCAAACAGCAGAGCTCTGAGCGTAAAAAGCATCAACAGTAGCATCGCCCTGCTGAAGAGAGTGCTCCTGGCGGACCACGGACAGGTACAGGGCATCACCAGAGGGCTCGTAGCGCTGACGAAGATGAGTCCACATCTGGAAAGCCGAAGGGAGTCCCACAATCTCAGAAGAAAACTGAGGCTGGACACTAGCGATGAAGACAGCAGCAGCCCGAGCGTCGTCATCGTACCACTGAGTGTAGACGGTCAGACAATCCTTGTAGGAATCCAGAGCCTCCTGGTAGGCAGAGGCAGCTTTATCAGCTTTATCATCAGTAGCAGCCTTATCGGCTGTTGGAGGCAATGCAACAGGCGGCGGCTCCGTCAGAGGAATAGGGCAAGGCGGGCAGGTGACATCGCCAGAGAGGACGCCCCAGAGACGAAGACCACGCATGTGAATGCGCATGTGAGACACGAAGTCGGTGTAATTAACACCATCAAAAATCACCGGGCAGCGAGGGAGGGAAACAGTGCCCATTGGTAGGCGGCGCTGGACGGCGCGGCGACCAAAGGAACGAAGTCTAACAGGCGGCGCTGGACGGCGCGGCGGTTAGAACGACGTTTTTTTTTTTGCTTTTTTTTTTCCCCGGTCGGTTTTTACAAAACCGACCGAGCCGAACCCAACCCTAACCCTAACCCTAGAACAGGATTTGGGTGCGGGCCTGAGGCGGCGGCGTCCCGGCGCGGGAGGCGGCGGCCGGAGTGGCGGCGGCGTCCCAGCGCGGGAGGCGGCGGCCGGGGCGGCAGCCGGAGCGGCGGCGACGTCCTGGCGCGGGAGGCGGCGGCCGGAGCGGAGGCGGCGGCCCGGCGCGGGAGGCGGCAGCCGAAGCGGAGGCGGCGGCCGAAGCGGAGGCGGCGGCCTGGTGCGGGAGGCGGCGACCGGAGCGGAGGCGGCGGCCCGGCGCTGGAGGCGGCGGCCAGAGCGGGAGCGCCGGCGGCGGGTGACGACCGAGCGGCGGCGCGCGACTCCGAGATGCGCGCAGGGAGACCGGCGGTGGCGCGGGGAAGCCGCCGGCGGCACGGGGAGGCGCAGGGAGGCCGACAACGGCGCGGGGAGGCCGACGGCGACCGGGGAGGCGAAGCGGGGAGATGGGAGGCGCGGGGCGGCGGAGGAGGCCGGCGAGGCGACCGGGTGGGAGTCGGTGACGGCGGCGGCGGCGCAGGGAGGCCGGCGGCGGCGCGGAACCCTAGGTAAACCAAAACCCTAGTTTTGGCTCTGATACCATGTTATGAATAGCGCTTGTATTCATATGAGGCCAATGGGCCGGTATATATATACAAAGTACAGGTGGTAAATATGCAAAGAACCCCTCATAACAATGGGGAATAACAAACTATACATATATCTCTAACAGAATGGAACATGGGTTTTGATCCTGGTGACACGAAGTGCCTGTGAAGAAAGGGTGGGTGGAGGGGTTTTGGTGCTAGTGCCCCTGTCTTCGCTCATGGCCACAGAAGAAAAGAGGTATAGATCATATTTCTTTGGAGAAGAAGAGAGTCGAGGAATGTATTAGTAGGAAAGCCTACTCTGATACCATGCAAGATGGAATAGGCCTCAAAGGATTGAATTGATGCGTATATGTGGAGGTTACATACTTGGAGTATAAGCAAACCTAGGGTTAATTACATGAGATATCTTTAGATATATACACAACAAGAATATCTCGCTAACCTATACATGGACCATGTAAACAAATTTCAGTATCCAAAATACTGAGGATTCTATCGAGTGCATGTGCACTTGCTGGGAAAAAAACTAGTGCAAAATTGCTTAGAATAAATTTTTAAAAATTATTGCTGAAGCTTTGCAGGGAAAAATACAAAGAATATGTTAAGCAATATAAAACCAAAAAGAAAATAAACTATAGATGTACATGTTTTGTTGATACTTTATCTTGCCTGCATATGTCATTTTTCATATAAAAAAAAGTAAAGAAGAATCTATATAAATGGTCATATCTCAACTCTCAAGTAGTTATAAATGTCACAATAATGGGAATATACATGCTTTTGGAAAATAATTATACAAAAATCAGTGGAAAACTTCAAGCAATCTGGCAAAACATTGCCACCTCACCTGGAAGAGCTTTGTAAAAGCTACTTTGGAGATCCTCCCTATGTTTTGATAAATAGGCAGCCTCACCCATGTAAGCCAAAACTAAGCAGGGATATACAACTATTGTGAATCCAAGCTGCCATGACAAAGCCATAAAAAAATCACAGTAAAGATGTTTGCATACTTATTAATGGGAATATATCATCCAGCTAATAAAACTAGACTATCGTCATTAAAAAGAACAGTGAATTTACCCTAAGTGAAAGCTTTGAGAAATGACCAAGATCAGCAAACATTGCTTCAGCACCTGAAAATATATAGCTATCACTAAGCCCATTACAGGGGGAAAGAAGTCACTAGTCAAAACAAAAGGATAAAAGATGTGAACCTGTAATACAAAGAACAATTCCTCTGAGAGAGCTCCAACCATCCTTACCAGCCTTCCTGAAGAAGTGGTAAATGTAATACGGGGACAGAGCACGGATGACACCAGGGTTCCACTTTAAAATGTTATATATGCCAATCCCACCGATACAAGCAAGCCAGGAAATCAAAATTGGAGCAAATAGGAATCCAACACGGTGTGTTCCGTAGTGTTGCAATGCGAAAAGGCCAACTAAAACGACACAAGCAATTATCACAGTGTAATCTGCATGACAAGCACAACAACAGTCGATTATTTGTAATTTGTGGTGCAATGAACATTGACAATAAAAACGTAAAAAGAGAAACTATAATGTGCTGCTAAGAAGATTAAACCTTATAAAAATTCAATAAAACAACTGCTTACTTTCATGTAGTTCTGGAAACTTAATTCTGAGGCCAGAAACTGCCGACATCACTGCAGAAAAAACATGTCACCTTGTCGGTCACCATGAAGATATGATGAGCTTAATTAGGCAATTGAAATATTCCCCAAGAGTTCCTTACAGTAGTTAGGTATATACATGTGTCACTTGTACAGAAAGGATGTTCACAAAATTTAATCAAGCAGCATACTTCTACGTTAGAGCATACAACTTTTATAAACTACAGTTTCAGGCAAAACATTTCAAAGAATACAAGAATGCAAGGTTCATTTACCTGACATTGTTGGGGTCAAGACGCCATCCCCAATAACCATACTAGTACCCATCAGAACAAGCAGAAGCAGCATAACACGAAGCAAGTAATGCTTCTCGAAGAATCCCTTTATGAACAAACCAATCTTTGACTCCTTACAAGGTTCCTCCTGGTTGTATGCTGATAGCGAACCATAGTTGTCATGGATGTTATTCAGAAGACCCATCCTAGAGTGCCTACACATCAGCGAGTACAAAGCAAATGTCCCACCTGCATAGTACATTGCCAACAAAGTGGGATGGTTAGCAACTAATGTACATTGAAATGAGGTGATCTGACGAAAAACACGCGTATAAATTAGACTCTGAAATTACCTTCTCCATTGTCATCTGCTCCAAGAACAAGGATGATGTACTTGAAGAGGGGTATGAGAGTAAGGCTCCAGAAGACTACAGATAGCACCCCAAGGATCTCTTCGTCCTCCTCATGAAGACGCAGCTTTCCAGAAAAGGTGTTCTTGTACACATAAATAGGTGATATGCAGATATCACCGTACACAACTCCGAAGCTTTGATATGCCAGTAAAAGTGTTCCCTTTTGCCATCCCTGCACAAACACAAACAGTGTCATTCTCACCATGTTGTGTGGTAATCTGTAGAATATCTATGGATTGATCACAAGCCGAAACATGGTTAGAGCTCTAATATGTCTTGAAGTTATATTGAATTCAATTAATCTAAATCTCATAACATTTTCTGATCTATTTGATAGTCACCAGTTAAAAGGAGACATTTTTGCAATTTTTGTTATAGCCCTTGCGGCTACTGAAGCAGTTATTGGACTATCCATTATTTCCTCCATCCATCTAACAGGAAATCAACTCGTATCAATCAATCTAATTTTTTTGAATAATTAGACATAACATCCTCTAAACAAATAACCAAAGGCGCACATATAATGATAATATAAAATAATATTAAGTAGTAACTTGGAATATATATTAATAGATATGTACTCCATTCAAAACATAGGACAAAAGTTAACAATCTAGAAAGAGAAAACTTTAAATAGGTGACAACGTACCATTCAGCAAACAGAAAAGTCTGAACTATGTTCCAATAAAATGACCAACTTGACCATCCATAGTGATCTGACAAACCTACTGTCACCGTAAGCAACCATATACTTCAATGAACATGGACCGCGCAAACAGGACCCAAAAGCAACAGAAAGTTCAGAATCCTTGGCACCATTTCATCTCTGAATTACTACTCATGGACTGAATACCCAAGATACAATGAACTAATTGCAGCAACTCTCGATTCTAATAACAGAATACATCATTCTACAACTAAGCCCATGCAGAATCGAAACCTTACAGAATCCCCAGCCAGGCGGCCAAGTACTAACAACCAGCCAAATTTACCACCTAAATTCAGAACTGAAAAAGAGCCATGCGACATACTAAGCCTCTAAGCTTTCTCCACACAAAAAACTTGGACCCAACACACCAAACGTACAAGAGCACAACATATTCACTACAACAAACCTACCCCAGAATTCGACAGTCACAGGCACAAGATCAGCATACAAGTTCTGAAATTCACTCCTTTCTCAAAGAAATGCATCAAAGCAGCCATATTTAACACAGAGGAACTCAAAAGGACGCCCAAGGAAATCCAAGCAACCAAACTCACCCAAGAATCCGCAGTTACATTACAAAATCAACCCCTAAGCATCCATACGCGACACAGAGAAAAACTCAAAAGAGAAAAGAACCAAGAACTCTCAAGGAACCAGCAAGCTTACCCAAGAACTCCTCCTGGGCTGCACACCACCACCCTCCACATCCATCGCCCCACCGCTCCGTACCCTAAACCCCACTGGAACACCACCGAAACGGGATCAAAACCCAATCTTTCTCCTGCTCCTGCTCCTGCCCTCCCCCACGGGTGGGTCTGGCTCTATGGTGGATTCGGCACTCCCTTCTTGTGTGGGCTCCTGGAAGTTTGTCTATCTGCGCGCAACTACTGCGCAATGGAAGAGGGAGGAGGAGAGAGGGGCAGACGGAGAGGGAGGAAGGAGAGCAGCAGTTAAGGAGAAGGGAAAACGTGGTGGCTTCACAAAAAGAAGAGGGGGGAGACAGAGAGGGCGCCAAATGGTTAGGAGCTTTTGTTTCGATGGTTAACTTGGTCTCGTCCTCTCGCACATATGACGCACACATGCACAGCCTTGTGCGTACGTGCGAATGGTCCACCTCAGAGAAAAATAAAGTGGTTCCTGTGGCTAACCAACCCTGCCTGGTTTTGGTGAAGGATTGGAAACCACTTCTTTTTGCTGTCACTCTTAACGCCTCCTTGTCTTTCCCGCTCAGCCTTCCAAGTTAATTTGATTTTGGTGAATCAATCTCACCAATTAATCTATAGAAAATCTTTGTTAGATGTAGGTTCAATTTGTGTGTATCACAAGATATTTTGAAGCTTTGTAGAGTAGAGTTGGTCATATAGGCCCCGTTTAGCAGAACTCTAGCTCTAGAGCTGGTCATCTGTAACTCTAGGAAATTCTGGATCTAGAGTTGCAGGCATGTTAAGTGCATTTACATAACTCATTTCATTTATATTATATATTAAATAAAAATATTTAAATCACTTTAATTTAGTCAACAAACTACAGATCCAACATAGATCTTGAAGCTAGAGCTGTGTCAAACGGGGTCATAGTAGTACCAATGTATAGTGTAGCATTTTCTTTACATGACCTTTTCTTTTGAAACAGAAGTTTCTTCCGTGTGATTCAATGAAGCAGCAAGATTTTGATGCCAAAGATTATTGACCAAATGAACCCTGGTGTAAATGTGGCCAGCAGTAATCCACGATATCGATATCATTTTTTTGTATCTGTGTTTTTTTTTTCCAAACCCACTGATGGCTCGAGATATATGCGATGCATGATCACTTTGGAATTATATGTTTCGGTCAATGGTATACACTGCCTGTGCTGTTGACACTTGTAAAGCACAAAAGACTCCATATTCTTTTGGCCGTGACTAATAACTTTTAGCTACGGCTGATGACTTTTATCTACACTTTCAAAATAGCAATAGAGATATTGACGCGGATGATACACATAGTTTTAGGCTCGAGAAGTTGTTTGAAAATTTTGTTTCAAAAAATCGTCTCGTTTATTTTGATTTTTGAAAAAGCAAAAAATCTAAAAGAACATGACATCATGTCCCCTGCTTCCTTGATCACATTAATTCATTCGTACACTTTAAATAGGTTCATTTTCTTCATGTGTAAGCACTCCATCTCCTCATGCATCATGCATGTTCTATATATATGTATATATATGGGTGATGTGACGAAATGCTCATATTTAAGCCACTGCCACTTCATTTACATCAGCGCACCTCCAGCGCCGTCCTCCGCACGTTCAACCAGATTTTTCAATAAAGTTTCGATACATACATATAGATATAAGGGGCGTTTATATTGACTGTTGCTGATGATTTTTAATTTTGACTAATTAATAGTAACAGCTTATAGAAAGATACGCTCATATATAATTTTGACTGATATAAATAAAGTCACTATAATATCTACTATAATCAATTAGTAGACTCTACTTTAAAAGATACTTTATTTAAAAATTAGGTATTATATAAAAATTATTTACTATTAAAAAATAATTTTTAAAAGTTAATACGTACAAGACATAGGTAAAAGATGACTTCTATGTATATCGCGACCGAATAGGACAAAGCTGCCCTGATCAATTCGGTTTAAGCTTCTGGCTTCCGGCTTATTTTTCACTATTCACAAATTTCGTCTTTTTCTGAATTTTTGGCTTTTTTGATGCTTTTTTGCCGGTTCTTTTTTTCTCCGTATTTGTTTGTATTATACGTAATAGGCTAACATATTTTTTATATTTTTTAATTTTTAAAATTTAATTATGCTAAAGAAGCCTCTGTCAACTACAGTGTTTTTTTCAGCAAGCTATAGTGCTTTCAGCCATAAGCCACAAAAAAAAAGCCCACTGATCACCACCAATTGAGCGAAGAGACCAACTCTCCTCTCGAAAGGAGTTGCAACCACAAATGAGTTGGACAGGTGAAGGAGACTACGGCGAAAGCGTAGGTCAGTAGTAGAAATCAGTATGCACCCCTGGCCACGCAACCCCCGAATGAGGAGGAAACGAAGATATCAATCACTGATTAGCTCATCGTATCATCACCGTGACCTTCACTTCATTCAAACTGATCATCGATTAAATGCTACTGAAGATGTGATGGCACAGTTTATATTTCAAGGCACATGTAGGTCATCACTCTGTGAGCCTTGAGTTTTTCCTCACTTCTTTGCAATGGGAATAACTAGCATCCAAATGTCCGATCCGAACGCAAGCATTATATGTCCTTAACAACTCTAGGATCATCATGACGTGAACAATTCTGATCGTTGGATTACCACTTTTCTCTCGCATAGCAACGTGGGGTTAAATTAGCACAACAAAAGCTCGGAGGCGAAGGCTGGCCTAAATCGGATAGGGTCAAAAGCTCAACGGGTGCTTCGACGCCCTGGCCATGCCGCTGCCATCTTCCGAAGCTTCGGCCACTGGCGGTGTGGTGGGAGCTTTGGCCACCAGCGGTGTGGTGGCTTGTGCAAGAGATTTGTGAGATGTCATTTTAGCCTCTCACCCATAATCAAATTTCTAAAGGGGCATCTACTTTGGATTGCAGGTAGAGGTGCAAATAGAGTGGATAGTTTCTGTCTGTTCATCCGACCGAATGATTTTGGATTGAATTCGAAACCAGAAAATGGATATCCATGACTCTTCTCAGATTTCGAAGTCCAAGTCCGATAGTTTGTCTCGGACGTAGGATTAGATTCGGAAGAGACATATCCGTTGGATTTAAGAGTCATCCAAAAATACACGCACAGGCCCAGCTAGGCATGCCCGTGTGCCTGCGTTGCGTGATCCCGAGGATGGCTCAAGGAGCGGTGAAGGCTGGACGGCGTGCCTCCGGCGGTCATGGGCGACATCCTCCGTGGCAGAAGCGGCTCCGACGGCGCCGGCGTGCTCACAACGACGAGCGGAAATGGTGGCGTTGGCGGCAGATCGAGCCCAATCTGATGAGCGCGAGGAACATAGGATGGAGGACGGTGGCTCCGTTGTGACCTCGGTGGAGAAAATTGATCATTTGCCACTTTGAAGAGTGGGCTTCGCAAGTTTGCCACTTTCAAAATTGACTTCGTAAAAATGCCATGCAGTACATGTACATCTTGATTATCATGCCATTTGAGCTATTTAGCTCATTTAATAATTTTTTTGCTAATTTTTAGAGGTGGAAAAGACCTTTATGCCCTTTTAAGTTTTGCACTGCATGGGAAAAATAGTTACAGTATACATGCTTTTCCTGAGATTGCCGATCCTGAGGATGTTTATGAGATGGACGACTTTGGTCCAGCAGATACAGTTGTTCAAAATTCTACTGATAAAATTGAGGAAGATCCAGCGCGGGGAGGCCGGCCGGCGGGGAGGCCACCGTGCGCGGAGGGCGTCGCGGGGAGGCCGGCCGGCGGGGAGGCAGGCGCGGGGAGGCCGCCGTGCGCGGAGGGCGTCGCGGGGAGGCCGGCCGGCGACGGGGAGACCGGTCGGGGATGCAGCGCGGGGAGGCCGGAGCGGGGACGGCGCCGAGCGGGGAGGGCGGCGGGTGGCCTGGCCGGAGGACGCCGCGGTCGGGGATGCAGCGCGGGGAGGCCGGAGCGGGGACGGCGCCGAGCGGGGAGGGCGGCGGGTGGCCTGGCCGGAGGACTCTGCGGCGCCGGGAGGCCGCCGCTCGGGGAGGGCGGCGCGGGGACTGCACCGAGCGGGGAGGGCGGCGCGGGGAGGGCGCCGAGCGGGGAGGGCGGAGCGGGGACGGCACCGAGCGGGGAGGGCGGCGCTGGAAGGGCGCCAAGCGGGGACGGCACCGAGCGGGAAGGGCGGCTGGCGGCGCGGGGACGGCTCCGAGCGGGATTAAAGGGCGGCTGTGCGCAGATGGCAGATCTTGCTTCGGGAGATCTCTGGCTTCGGGATGCAGTGCAAAACTTAAAAGGGTAGGATTGTCTTTTCCACCTCCAGAAATTAGCAAAAAAATTATTAAATGAGCTAAATGGCTCAAATGGCATAGTAATCAAGATGTACATGTACTGCATGGTATTTTTACGAAGTCAATTTTGAAAGTGGCAAACTTGCGAAGCCCACTCTTCGAAGTGGCAAATGATCAATTTTCTCGACCTCGGTGGCGACAATCAGCTTGCCCTATTGCTGTACGTGTGTCATGGACTGATGGCGTGGGATGTTTGGCTTATTCGGCCGGCCCAGATAGATCCTTGGTCAATCGTTTTGGGGCTTTAGAGCATGTCTGTTCGGTAGCAGCATTACTGGGTCCTGTTTGGAGAGCCGCAATCTTTTGGTTTTCTACTGAAAAGCTATTTTTTGATTTTTTTTTTAGCTTTGCTTTTTCATCAATTTATAGTGGCAATATCCTAACTTCAATCCACTAAAAACAAAAAAGTATCTCTCTCCTAGCTTTTTAGCTTTTAGTTTATTATCCTAAAAGCTGCCTTTTAGTTTCGCCTTTGATGTAGTTAAATTTGCTCGTGTAACTGTGTAACTTGCTACTTCTTTAACTAGCCTCTGTAATGTAGTTAAATTTGCTTGTTGAACTACTATGGTTGATTGATCTTTATACGTGTGGCATATATAGTTTCTGTTTTCGCGCAATATTCGGCTAAATATTTGTGACCAAGATTAGTCGTATTTATATTCGTATCCAACATTATCCGTGTCCGACTCTATTTTTGAAAAAAAGATACAAGATAAAAAAATATTCGTCTGTATCCATTCTAATTACACTCTCTTAACTCATTACACCCCCTAACTGGAGATAGCCGGGGGAGTATTCCTTCCACATGTGACCAAACTGCTTCAAACATCAATGGGCACGGTGATTTATCGATCGGTACTCTGCAAATTGGATAGTAAAAAAGGTTTTCCAGCATACATCATGCTTGCTATAGGAAAAATACAGCTCCCAGACGAAACGTTTCCACTAGTTTCTTTTTTGAGAGGAAAACGATTCAACTAGCTAGCTAGGGCATGCAAACGCGACCCTGTAATATATTTTAATCTTCTATGCATTTTAGGATCTGTAAACTGGTTCCTCTCACTCTCTAAAAAAAAGAAATTGTAGATTACTAAAGTCTCGATCATTCTCGGAGCCAACATTTTGCAACTAATAGTTGTCCTTGATCACCATTTATGTCGTTTGTTGTGTGTACCCGCGATCCAGTGGCGGAGTTAGAACAAAATGAAGGGGGTGCACCACTTCAAAACGAATGGACTGGACAGGACGAGTGAGGGTGTTTTTTGAGCTAGGGATACACCATATTGGGCCAAAGGGGTGCACAAAGGGTGAATATTTACTAGTAATAACTAAATTTTGTTTTGGAACCGAGTTCCTGAAAACCCCCTCCGGTCCATGTAGCTCCGCGCCCTAAGTGATCACTGGTACTGCAATGCAACTACCGTCTCATAAACAAACAATCGCTGAGTTAGTTGTGTAACAGTACTTGGCCATCACATAATACTAGTAGTAAGTACGTGTACGTAGTACTGCAGGACCCAACGTAGTTCTCCAGTCAGAATAATTGTAAGCATATAATCACTGTGCCGGTCAAGCATGACGTACAGTTGACAAGAAGCCGAGCAGGATATGGCACATGGACTCTATCTGCACTGTACAAGAAAACATATCAATCCACATATGGCAATTTACAGTCTGCTCTTTTCGACTGAAAAAATAACTAAAATTACACTGTAATTGATTGAAATTAACTATAGCTGATGATGACTTATTTAGTGTAATTAAATTTTAAAAAAATTAAAAATAGAAAAAACAGGTTAACCAATTACGGACAATGCAAATAAATATAGGAAAAACAAATCGGCAAAAAAAATCAAAATGTCTGAAAAACGAAATTTAAAAATAATAAATTAGAAATTAGAAATAAAAAGCTTAAACCGAGATAAGCGAGAGCTTAATACCTTTGAGATAAACGATCGAGCTCGAATCGGTCGGCTTCTCATGATTGATGATGAGCCGGCCAAGGCGATGTGCAGTTGTGTTCAGGTATATGGGTCTGTTTGGTTGGTGCCTAACCTTGCCATGCCTAAGCTTAGGCAATATGTGGCTGCCACAGAAAGTGTGGCTAACAAAATCGAAGCCACACTTGTGGCAAAGTTTGGTAAGAAACTGAGTCTATGACGTGTGGGGCCGGGTGCTAAGAAAATGTGGCATGCCACAGTTACGTCAGTGAACCAAACAGCTACCTAAAAACTGTGGCACGTCTAACTTGTGGTTAGGCAACTTCTGATCATAAACCAAACAGGCCCATAGTCTGTACCATGCACGCACACAGATGAAAAGCTCCAAGAAGATGCCAACTTTGGCTAGTCAGGGCAGTCCCAATGGTGTATTGATGATGGTTTCTATCCTCATTAAATGACTTGCCACGTAGGCAAAATGCTGACATGGCAACGTAATTAATGATGAAAGAGAGCACAAATCCTAGAAACGGTTTCCTCATGAAGAAATCAGGTCTTCACTCCACCCAATGCACTAAGAAACTATGAAATCGCCATTGGGAAGAAACCACCAGTTTCTAGGGGGCTCGTGGCACACTCTCATTGGAGGAAGAAGATAGAGTTGGGAGAGAGAAAGAGAAAATAATTATTACTCGAAGACACCTCCACTGTGGAAGATAGTTTCTATAGATGATTTCTTGTGCTATGGAAATCGTGTCAGTTTCTTCCATTGGGACTGCCCTCATGCGTGTAGGCCCATCTCTTCGGTTACAGGTCGCGATATTTGCAGACGCAGGTGCGCGCGAAATGGGGTTAGTTACACATTGGTTTCAGCGTTATGGTGTGCTGCTGCAGTGGTGTCAGCGCGCGAGATCTAGCTCGTGCGATACTGTAGTGGTGTGGAAGAAATGGCTGTATATTATTGGCTCCTGCGATCTCTTCTTTTTAGCTTACAAAAGCTATTTTTCATTTCTTCTTTTCAGTTTGCAAAAACTGTTTTTTTTCTATAGTATATAACTTTTAAATGGAGTCTCGTATCTTTTTAAAATAGATCTATAAATTAATTGTAGCGACTTTATCTATAAATCACATACAAATTTCTATTACTGTGTACTCTCTCATAAACAAATCAAAAATCATAAGCCGAAAAAAATATGCCAGGTATATCTTTTTCATGCATGAAAAATTATCCCTTACTCCTACACCAATTGTGTAAGTTGTCTTACATTTGGTGGTACTGTTTGTCTTTACTTATTATTTTTTTTAGCGGGAAAAGTTGGCTAGAGCGCATACGTTTTAAAGACGTACTGACGGGAAAGAGTCAAGTACGAGCTCCAAGTCGATTTCCAATTTCTTTACCAATAGCTTGTTGTGTCTAGCTGGATTAGCATGGAACAATTTCCAAATAAAACTCAAAACCATTCTCTCTTTTGGATACCCACCTTTTCCTGTCTCGTTTAATCTTGTTTTCTACCTCAAGGAAACAATGTCATTTGATGGGCATATGTCATGCGCTTTTTGCAAGATCAATACACACTTTATGCAGTTCTACACAAGTAGAGATGGCAACGGGTAAATACCCATCGGGTATTGCCATTCCATACCCGTACCCGCTAGGTGTAAATTTACCCGTCGGGTTACCCGTATCCGCACGCGGGTAGAAAAATTTACCCATACCCGTACCCGCGCGGGTATTACTACCCGACGGGTAACCCGTACCCGCAAGCATACCCGGTTCAACACATAAGAATATCATCAATTTAGACATTCATTAATCATACATGTCAAGCACAAAAGCGTCTAATGATCAAAATTAGTACATCACATAAACATACTTGACATGACCATATCAACATATGACAAACAAATAAACAATCAACAACAAGTAGATAATAAAATTAACATTTGAGTGGGATGTGTAGTTGTCTAATGCGGGTATTCATTACCCGCGGGTAGGCGGGTATGGGTAGTATATACCCACACCCGCACCCGTCTACCCGGCGGGTAGAGGATTTCGCCCAATAACGTACCTATGGGTACATAAAATTTTCCATACCCGTCTCTTTATCGGGTAAAACCCGTCGGGTATTCGGGTATCAGGTACCCATTGCCATCTCTATACACAAGGCACCTTAACATCAGAAGCCCCATGTTGGCATGTGCACTCATGCAAGAAGATTATGGTTACATGTCATTCTTTTTGGCCCATGAAATTAAAGAAACAGGAATGATATACATATATATGTCCATGTCCTCCTCTCCAATACTGCAACCGCTCATTGAAGGGTCGTCGTCGGTAGTACATGTCCATTGCTCCGACCAATTAAGCCATCAAAGCTTGACAAGATCACCGTCCACACCTTTCCCCACTTCACCATTGCATATAGCTGTCATTCTTAACAGCTATCAATATCTTACTCGTACCAAAGGTACTCTCAAGAAAAGAAAAATGAGATCTTGGAGTGGCAGTTCCATGACTTAAGGAGAAGTGGACACCTATTGCCTTTTTGGAGTTTGCTTTTCTTATGCGATGATACAATGTGGATATGATCGTACATATACCTGTGGTTGATGGTGCACTAACCAAGTACGTGGCCTGGTTTTGTTGCACATACACTCTGTAATGGTAATGGACCTAATGGTTAATTTTCTTCGGTTGACAATGGGGATACTTACTGAAAGGGAAATGCATGGAAGTCTAGAGAGAAATTGGTTTCAACAAAGCCAAACCTGTTTTTTTATTGAGAAAAAAGAGAATCCTTAATTGCTTATACTACTACAAAAACCCTAATATTAGACGCCACATCAGAGACGGTTCCCCAAAACTATCTGTGAAGACGTAATATCACAGATAGTTCTTGTTAAAAACCGTCTGTGAATTATTACAGACAGTTCAGATTAAAAATCGTCCGTAATGTCAATTATCACAGACGGCTTTTAAATAGAATTGTCTATGTTTTGTTCTTTGTCATATGAACTATAAAAACTATTGATTGATCAGCTGGAACAGACAAGTGTGACCTGTCACTTTTACAAAAGACAAATTCAAGTCAAATTTATTACAAAAGTCCAAAAAAGGATATTCCCAAATCTTAGTCTTCTAGGCTTCATATGCTTCCTCTTCTACTTTTGGAGTTGGAGGATCAGCAGATGAGTTCTCGAATGTCGTGAAGATTGTCCTTGTCTAGCCTGGGCAAATCATTAGTATATCCCATAATATCAAAGAGGATGCCATGATAAGCTTCTTCAAAATCAGTCGCTTCTGCTTGATCGGCAAGGTTATCCATGTGTCTTTCCACTGTCGCAAGAGATTCTTTCGCTTTGCACATATTGAAGAGAAGAAAGAGGCTGAGGGCGGTTTCCCTTTTCTGAGCGGCAAGGAGACACTTCCGTCGACAGCGGGTGATGAGGTCCAGCTGACGGATGGAAGCGACTCGAGAAAGGAGAGCAGGGCATGAGCGGAGGAGCTACTCCAGACGTAAGTTGTTGGCCACCTATGTAAGGTTGTGGCCGAACAACTTATGATGGATAGATGAGAGGAAGGAGATCAAAAGAATACTAGATGCCATTATTGAGAAATCTAGTGAAGAAGATGAGGGAGAGGACAGTTTAGAAGAGATTGAGTTTGTAGTATCAAAGAATTGTACATCGCGTTGAACATAAAGCCAACCATGTGGAAGTTTAAGGGTCGCTTGCATTAGAATATTAACAGGCAGGAGTAGGGTGCACATTTTTAAGCATTATCACAGACGTTTCGTATTTTAAACCATCTCTGATTGCATTATCACAGATGATTCATATAAAAAACCGTCTCTGATATGTGCATTATCACAGACGGTTTATAAAACAAACCGTCTCTGATATGTGCGTTATCATAGATGATTCGTATAACAAACCATCTATGATAATGCTACGGCACTGATCTATGATATCTCTCCTAGGATTCTGATCTCACCCATCCATTCTCTCCGTATCAAACGGTAGGCACCTGTTCCTCCCACCTCTCGCCCCTTATTAATTACTCCCCCTCTCCCTTTTCCCCAATTTCACTTCAAGATGTATGAGTTCTACCAGCTGTTCCTAGTCCATCTACTCCTAGCTTGTTCCTCAACTACGCTGACTATCGCCGTGAGCTAGCATCTCCGTTGTGACACCACGGTTCACTGCACAAGACACTCTTGTCGTAAGTATCGTAAAAGTGTCTGTGCAGTGTCACCATCATGACACAAAGGTGACACTACCACCACCTCTCCATTGCAAGGCACCGCGGAAGCAGTCAAGATGGTGCTCAAGTCGGCGTCAAGGGCATCCAGCTCGTGCACTGCTAGGATCTCTCCTTCTTTTATATTTTTGTTATGGGTTGGTAGAATTAGGATATGTGTTCTTGCTATGTTTAAGAGTTGGGTTCGTAGGATTAGAAGATATGTTCTTGCTATATTCTTGCTGTGTTAAATGGGTAACATGTTCGTTATCTTGTGATGCTGTAATAGTGGATTCTAATAGAATGTGCTGCTGTGTTTGCTACTGTATTTGCTTGTTTTCAAAGGGCATAGCTAACATCTAATCTAGACTTCTAGTTACAAACCGTCTGTATTGTATTTATGACAGACGGCTCACAATCCGTCTGTGATAACCTTCGATTATCACTCACCTATAAATTCAGATGGTTTAGAAAACCGTCTGTGATGACAGTTTTAAACCGTCTATGATGATTCTTTTTATAGTAGTGTTATGTTGAAAATACTGCTACACCTTTCTGGCGTATGGCACATCATGGCCGCCCATTTATGTTTCCTTTTTGTTTACGAAACATGCATAACACCTGAATTAGTTTGCTTACTTGCAACTTCTGCTTTTTAATACAAACTACTCTGTCTTTTTTTTTCTGAAGAAAAACACTGTAAGATGTCCATAGAAATCAAGAAATCAGACCCTCAACGTGATTTAGCTTTTCACTTTTGAGTAGAGCATAGAAGCGATTTTTCTTTTGAGGAGGAATTAAAGATGATGAATTTGGCGATCCTACATAAAGGTCACGTTGGCGACATGGAACGCGACGTCCGCGTTCATCAAAGCAAAATCTGGGGAAAATATGTGCACATAAATGTAGACGGGGTTGCCTTGCCTACGGAGAACGCTCGCTTCTTCCTTCCATGTCGGCGTCCGTGCGGAACTTTGACTTGCCAAGTGCGAACGACGATGACGCCTCGATCGAAAGCCAAAAAGGCGCGACGGACTTCGGAGGCAGCGGTGACGTGAACCGTATGCACTTTGCGCCCGTGGACGCGTACGGTCGACACCGCATCAACTTACACCCCCCGGGAAAGCATGCACGCGACCAGCGGATGGAGGACGCCGTTTTGTCAATGCGCGCGCGTAATCGCGATGTTGCGGTGCCACGAAACCCAGCGAATTCGGAGTTTTAGACATTTGTAGCACTGTGTACTCTAGAAATTTCAAATATAGTACTTTAAATTCAAAAATTCCATTTTTAACTCTCTTTCTTACCACGGAGCTTCAGAACGCCGGCACATGTTAATCGTACGGTATCGGACCGCACGATTAACACAGTAGTTTAATTCTGCGATCGAGGACCGTACGGTTATACTGTAGCAAGAAATCATGCGGTTCGGGACCACATGATTAAGCCGGTTGTTTTTTTGCTGCTCTATACATTGTGCGGCTTAATCGTGTGGTCTCGGACCGTACGATTTCTTGCTACAGTGTAATTATGTGGTCCCCGATCGCACGATTAATCTGTAGTGTTAATTGTACGCTTCCGGACCGTATGACTAACATGTGTCGACGTCCTGGAGTTCCGCGGTCAGAAAAGGGGCTAAAAATAGAATTTTGGGGCTTAGAAAGTTACATTTAAAATTTCTAGGGTACACGATGTTATAAATGTCCAAAATTCACGAATTTGAGAGGGGCGGAGAGACGCACCGGCCCGTGCGGCGTAGGCCCACGCGGGAGATGGCGTGGCGCGTCACGCGTACGGGGCCGAGGCCGCCACGGACGCGCGTGACACCGTCCGCGCGCGCGTGGGAAACCCCCACAGCAGGTCGGCAACCAGCGGCCCACGCGGGTGGCGGCTGAAAGCCTGAAACCGCGCGCTGGTCAGCATGTTTGCCCAGTCCTGCAGGGTCCAGGCGCGCGCGCGCCAGGTGGCCCGTGCGTGCATTCTGCGGATTGGTCGGCCAATGCTTTCTGGACGCTTGGTGGACGTTTGTGGGTATCACGTCCGGGAGGATCCGGACTCCTTTGGTGTTTGGTCCTTTCCACAAATCAAGTCATTGCGAAAAATTTTCGAAAAAAGGTCATGGTGATAAAGGCATCTCTAATGGTCTAAGTCAACTAGCTATATATATGTACACATCAGCATATATCCTATGTGGAGGAAAGAGAGTATGCAAAAAAAACCGAGCCAGCTCTTCCTTAGAGCAGGTACAATAAAACATAGTCAGCAGGCTATAGCAAATATAATATCAACCAAATCTTACGTAGCAGAGAGAGAAAGGAAGAGAGAGAAAGAAGCTGGCTACTAAATTACAGCTAGCTATAGCACGTAAAAATATGCATTTCACTCTCTTACACGTTGGGTCAAATAATTATTGTAATAGCTACCTTATTGTATGAACTATTTTTTTGAAGGCTATAGATGAAATTGACAAGTGTTATAGCCACTAGTTGGCTATACTATTGTACTTGCTCTAGCACTAGTCTATAACGCAAAACGCGGCATCCTCTATAAATGATAGTCATTTTCTGTGTGTGCATGTAAGCATCAAATAGCTATCCTTATAGATAGTTCTTTAGAATGCTAGCTTTTAGTGTGTACTATATAAATGATGTGGAAGTCTTCTAGTTAGTTGCTAACTAGAATCATTGGAGATGAGAGAACTCCTTTAGGAACAGACTCCATTTCTCTTCATGAGGACACACTTTGGATAGCATACACGTGGCGTAGAGGGAGGAGGAAGATGGCCTTCATGGAGATTCGTGCGTGCACCACGTGTAGGCTATCAAAGTGTGTGCGCGCGCCATGTATAAGCTATTCGAGTGTGTTCTCAAGAAGAGGAATGAGCTGTCCCTAGAAAAGTTCTCTCCTACGCTGATGGGGATATAGAGGTTCAACATTCCATAAGATCTCAAAGCCGTATGTACTCGGTGAAGGGAGAATTAAAAAAAAGGGAAAATAGATGAATATGAGTAGCTTTTATCATGTTTTTTTTCAGAAACATGCCAATTTGCGTTGAGGTTGTACATGACCGAAGATTGTACAATGCCTATTATGGTATGGATGATTCAAACATATACTCCCTCCATTCACTAAAAATTTAACTTTTTTTATCTTTTAAAGTCAATAAGATGTCACTTTTTTTAAGGGAGACCCCACATCGGAAATGAGGTAAACATTTGCAAAGAAAGCGGTGGCGGCACTAATTGAGATTATAATTCTTGCATTCGCAAAAAAAAAAGAGGACTAGAATTGACATTGTGCTACTACATCCATGGTGGCAATGGAGTTATCCAGCAAGGAACACAAAAATCGAACCCCCTTCCATGAATCCGCACACCAAAACACAACGCAAGAATTTTCTCGAGGCGCAACATCTTTACGTGGCCTGCTAGGAGTCATGCCACAAATTACCCAACAAGGATCAGAACTCTTGATTGACAGGTAGTGGACGTTGGCGTCGTTGCGCGTGCATACCTCCATCATCCTTCTTAGTTCCCACCATGTGGTCAGTTCGGAAGCAGATAAACCACTGTGTTTTTAACAGAGCCCAACCTGATGTTCAACGAGCTATGGTGTTAATCAAGGAGTGCACGCTGAAAGATTGCTGGCTTCGTTAGGCTTAGGCTAGTTTTTCACCTGTTTGTAGCCCAGGGTTGTTCGTTTGTTGGTTGTAGCAAGTCTGGGGGTTCTCTTGTAGTTGAGCTAAGCGCCATGTGTCTGAACTTCTCTCTAATGGAAAGATAGAAAACCCTCATTCCTTTTTGTTTCCCCTCAATACTCACTTCATAATTTCTTTTTTGTTTCCCTGAATACTTACTTCATAAAGTGAACTCAAATTTGAAAATTAATCAGTTAGGGTGCCTCCCAAAAGAGAACCACCCTCGAAAATATAAGAGTATGCTGCTTACTGTGACAAGCACAAGATATTCTTTAGTAAAAGGACGTTGTGCTTATTGTGATGAGCACAATGTATTCTTTAGTAAAAAGAAGGTGCTATAGGATTGGAGTGCTTCCAATGGTATAGATGAGTTTTACTAAATTTTATTGAAGTTCCACAAAGTTCACAAGTTTCAACCATGTTTCATAAGTTTTGTTCATATTTTAGGAAGTTTCAAGCAAAGTACATTCTTGTTTTGGCAACTTTCAAAGAAGTTTCAGTAAGTTTTATGCATGTTTCGGCAAAGTTTCAAAAGAAGTTTCATGCATGTTTGGCAACTTTTAGTAAGTTTCATGTGTGTTTCGGCAAGTCTTAAAAGAAGTTTCAGCAAATTTCAATACAACTTAAGAATTTTCAAATATAGTTTTGAACAAGTTTCATTATGTTACAAGAAATTTCTAATATCTTTCAACAAGTTTTATATGAAAGAATAGTTCACTTTGTGCTCGCCACACAGCTGCTTGAATTCGAAGCCAGTAGCTACTTCCCTATAAGAAGCACGATGGCCAAGCTCATCTCCTGAATAACCAGCGGTGTGGGGCTAACATCTTGTTGCTCCAGCGTATTCCGCTTCGCAATAGTCTCTCATGTCGGCTGTAGGATACAACAGTAACTTATGTATATCATACTCATACTACACGTACATATATGTGTACGTCCTATTGAAACACATGCTAGAACTTAAATAGATGTTGTTGGATAGGATTTATCTGGTACCCCATAGAGCGCATACACGTGCTTTTCTGCTAAACGCATCTGAAGTGAGACACCAGAGTCGATCTAAGGATTTAAACCCGATGGGCAACTCACACGACGAGTGAAGCTCGCCAACCAAGCCTCGGTCCTCTACAGTGCTTTGGCAATGTGTATCCAGTCGTGATGTTGTGTTGCCTCCAACCCGTCACTCTTATCAATATAGGCCCCCAGAAACTTCTGGCTCAAACCACACTAGAGCAATAGTATTCCCACTCTCGGTCCACTAGTGCACGGCCTCGAATGGCTCGTGCCACACTGGCTTTAAAGGCCAATGACCCCAAGCCTACAGGTGGCTCTCGCACCGGAAGCCCACGCGGCACAACGCCTGGCCCCGAATTGCATACGCAGGCACGTGACGTGACCCTATCCGAGAGTATAAACACCCAGCCTAGCAAGCCGAGCAATGTCGGGCGCGAGTGCCGGCCCCAATGACCGTCAGCCGTGGGGTCGTTCGCACATTGGCATGCTACTGTGCCGCAGCGCCACTCGGCATGTCGCTGAGTCCAGACGCGCGTCGGGTCTCCCAAATTGTCTACCGGTGCGGCGCATGCGCTTGTGCACTAGATGTGAAATGGACAGTGGAGAACAGTAGTGGGGGTGTGAGCCTGTGAGGCGTTGCAGAAGCTGAGATGCGTTCCAAGATTTTTAGACTTGTGCGCGACAGAGGCGCCATGCTCACGTAGACCGTATTTTCAGCTTGCATGTTCTCCAGGCTCTCTTGGCTTGTTGTTCTTGGGCAAAGCTTATCCTGCATATGATATATAGGAAGACTATTTCGTACTTCCGGGAATACATATTCTCACTTCCAATATATACCACTTAAGTAAATTTTTTATACCTCTTTATCACTTTCGGTATACTTAAATATTAATTCTAAAATACGAAACTCTTTATTTTTGCTATATATCCTTTTCCATACATAAAATGGATGTATATGCAAATTATGTTATAAAAAGTGAATTTTTATGAAATTTTTAATGGAACTCACTTTAGAGTATATTATAATCATTATTAGAGTATACTTAAATAGATAAAAGGTATAACAACATCATTAAAGCAATATATGAAAAGTAGAAGTACATACTCCTACGAGTATGGAACCATTTCCTCTTTCTCTATATATATGGGGCACCATAGTGTCTGAGCACCAAATCTCCCTATCTTTGGATTGTTTTTAGATGTATGCAAGTGCAATGATGTATAATATATCAGGTAAAGCCATTAACATTCATTAATTTGAAAAGAATCGATTTAGAAAGGAAATCATTGATTTAGCATGCTGAATTAATTATGGATGGAAAGTCTCAATCATGAAGTTTGGGCACCATAGTGCCCCTGTTATTTATAAACTATGTTTATAAATAACAGGGGCACCATAGTGGCCAGGCTACACGATTGAGACTTTCTATTCATGATTAAGACTTTCCATCCATGATTGATTCAGCATGCTAAATCAATGATTTCCTTTCCAAATAGATGTCTTTTCGAATTAATGAATGTTAAAAGGTTTGCCTGATATATTATATATCATTGCACTTGCACGCATCTAAAAGCAATCCAAAAGCAGGGAGCCTTGGTGCCCAAATACACACACACATGAGCAGTGGCGAAGCCAGGATTAAAATTAAGGGTAGGCTGAATTATTTGTCAGACTAAACTAAGTTGACACAAATATAGTCTTTTACTCTTATAGAATTTCAAATTCATATAGAAATTATTCTGCTATGAGTCGGAGTAGCTATAAATCAGAGAAATACAGACAACGAAAAAAATTAGTGATATACAAAGTAGGTATCTCGACAATAGAAAGCGTATATCCAAGAATATATAATTATTCTGCTATGAGTCGGAGTAGCGATAAATCACCTGTGTATGAAACATATGAAAATTAGTGATATAATAGAAAATTGTGAATAACAATGAAAATTTAGATCATATGAAATATACCATAAATAAACTAATTTGAATCATGGAGCAAATATATTCTACGCAAATAAATTATTAATTTCTGTGATATACACTGAATGTAAAAGTCTAAAATCTAAACTCTAAAATACTTAATTGATAAGAAAAAAACTAGAGAAAAATTACTTACTCTACAGATTAGACCTATCCTATTTGGCTATTTCCTTTGTTGATCTGATGATTATGATCTCACTTCTGTCCTCCGCCTCTCGTCACTCGTCTACTCATTCGCTCAGACGCTCAGACTCAACTTGACAATGTGAGCGAATGTGCAGAAGCTTGTGTCAAATACTGCTCTTGCGTTGCTTATTCCTATGGCAGTAGCAGATGCTCTGTCTGGCATGGAGAATTGCTTGATGTAGAGCAGTATGATGGCATTTCGAACACTGATGGACATATTCTTTACCTTCGCATTGCCGCCAAAGATTTGCAAAGTTGGAGAAAAAACAAAAGGGCACCAATCGTTGGAGTTGTTACTACTGCAAGCATTATTAGTTTTGGGTTACTGGTACTCGCGCTCGTCGCCGGGGCCGGGGGGGCTGCCACTGCCGGGGGAGGTGAGGCTCAAGCCTCACCAAGCCCCCCTGCTGGCTTCGCCCCTGCACATGAGCCACCGTTCAGTATCCTAACTGATCTATCTGTTGGGCTGAAATAAGTTGGCTTATGGCTGAAATTGCACTGTAGATAGCTGAGATTACACTGTAGCTGATGGTGGCTTATTTGACGTAACTAAATTTTAAAAAATTAAAAATAGAAAAAAAACAGGTTAACCCATCACGGACAATACAAACGAATACGGAAAAAAACCGGAAAAAGCTTAAAAAACAAAAAAAGATGAAATTTATAAATAGTAAAAAATAAATCAGAAGTCAGAAGTTTAAACTGAAATAAGCAAGATCTAAGGGCCTGTTTGGCAGAGCTCCACCAGCTCCAGATTCACAAAAATCAAATCCAGATTCAATTTTACCAGCCAAACACTTCTAGCTCCAGCAGCTCCACCATGGATCTGCTCCACGAAAACAGTGGATCTACCCCCAGATTCATGGATTTGGTGGAGCACCTCAAGGGGTGCTCCACCAACTCAAATTTGGTGGAGTTGGGAAAAATTACCCACCACTGCCACTGGTTACACAAAAAAAAACGGTTCAACCTTTTCTTTTTCTCGCGTCGCGCCTCCCCCGCCTCCTCCCGGGCCTCCGCCTCCTCCGCCTTCTCCCTCCACCGCCGCCTCCTCCGCCTTCTCCCTCCACCGCCGCGGTCTCCTCCCGGGCCGGCGCCGCCTCCCCCGCCTCCTCCCGGGCCAGCGCCGCCTCCCCCGCGTCCGCCTGCCCCCGGGCCAACACCACCTCCCCCGCCTCCGCCTTCACCTCCTCCCGGGCCGGCGCCGCCTCCCCCGCGTCCGCCTGCCCCCGGGCCAACACCGCCTCCCCCGCCTCCGCCTCCGCCTCCTCCCGGGCCGGCGCCGCCTCCCCCGCGTCCGCCTCCCCCTGGGCCGGCGCCGCCTCCCCCGCGTCCGCCTGCGCCCGCCGGCCGCTGTCGCGCCTCCGTGCGTGTCCGTGCCTCTTTTTTTTATTTTGCCCCCTGACGCGTGGGGCCCAGGTGGAAGTGAAATAGAGAGGGAGGTGGAGATGTACCAAACACTTTGACGAATCCCAGATCCACGATGGAGCTGCTCCACGGTGAATCCAGCTCCAGATCCACCTTCTAGGTGAATCTGGAGCTGGTGGAGCTCTGCCAAACAGGCCCTTAAATCAAATATGTACCAAAATTTAAATTTCGATTCGTTGGACACTTCATAAAGAGAAAGCACGGAAGAATAGTTCGCTTTGCGCGCACCTCTCAACTGCTTGGTTTCAAATTTGGCAGCTACTGTCCTGTAAGAAGCGGGGTGACCTGTCTCCTCGGAACGAGCAGTCTGGGAAACCTTGCTCCAGGTTGTGCTGCTTTTCAACAATCTCCCGCGTGGGCCTCCGGATGCAATACTGCTGGTAAACCCTGTTGGGCCGGACTTGGATCGCAGACGCACATTAATGCCCAGTAGTTGTAGCACCCTTAAAAAAAATAAAGAACCGAATACTCTCTCCTAACTCTAATACATGCAATCCCATCTTCTCTCTCTCCCTGATATCTCTCTCCCGGATATCCCTCTCTCTGTCCCGTGTATTTCTCTCCTCTCCAATCTTCCGTGACCCAGCTCCTTCTCCCGTTTAAGGTGGTGATCGGTTCGGCTGAAAAGCTCATGGCTTATGGCTGAAAACACTGTAGCTGGCTGAAAAAAGCACTGTAGCTGACATAGGCTTATTTAGCATAATTAAATTTAAAAATATAAAAAATATGTTAGCCCATTACGTATAATACAAACAATATGGGAAAAAAACCAGCAAAAAAGCTCAACAAAAAGCCAAAAGTTCAGAAAAAGACGAAACTTATGAATAGTGAAAAATAAGTCAGAAGCCAGAAGCCGAAGCCGAGTTGATCAGGGCTTAAACCTCTCTCTAACCAACCTATCCTCTCTCTCATTTATCTCTCCTAGCGAATCCATCCTGTTTGAATCTCTTTCACGTCTCTCTATCTCTCTCCCTCTCCACGTCCGTTCTCATGTGCGTGCGCGGCGACGGAGGCGGTGGTGCGGCGCGGGTGCATGCCGGCATAGGCGCGCGGCCGAGGTGGAGCAACGCGGCCCGAGGCGGCGTGGCGGCGCGGCGTGAGGCGGTGTGACGGCACGGCACGCGTCGGCACAGGCGGAGCGGCGCGAGCGCGACGCAGCCGAGGCAGAGCGGCGCGGCCCGAGGCGGCGTGGTAGCGCGGCGCGAGGCGCTCGCCGGCGTAGGCGCACGGCGGCGCAGGCAGAGCGGCGTGGGCGCGACGCGGCCAAGGCAGAGCGGTGCGAGCGCGAAGCGGCCGAGGCGGAGCGCGTGGCCCAAGGCGGCATGGAGCGGTCGCGTGCGTGAGCGTAGCCATGGCGACGGCGGCAGCGTGCGGGCAGCGGCGTCGCGTGGTGTTCGACGAAATGCTGGAGTGAGCCGGCGGGTCTCTCGGCAGTGCACGCGAGGTGTTCGACGGAATGCCTGAGCGGCAGGGCATCTTCGGCGGCCTTGGTGTCTTCGGGCCTGCAATTGGCTGTGCGTGCCGCGAGCTGCAGTGGTACTAGTGGTACCGTACCGTAGCCATTGCTCCGTGGTAGGCTGGTGGCCTTGGCCGTTGCCATGTGGTGAGGTCCAAAGATGGGGACTTTTCCTGAAGCGCGGTCGGTGGGAATGAATGATGCCAAGATGATTTCTGAGGACGGGGAAGAGAAAAGGGCTTGGGCCAGAGCAGCCGAGTCACACTTGGTCTTTGAGGAAACGTTCGGACGGTTGCGCACCTCGGATCCTTCGTGCAGCGAATCCGCCGAACGTATTCAAGGCAAGTAGCTCGCGGCCGTAACCTTTACGTTTCGCATATCACGTATTTCCAGAATACTTGTCACCTTGCCATTGATTACCCTTATCATATCACTAAAGTTATCTGATAATTGCAATATTGCTAAGTCACCTGGCTAATTGCTAAAGTTACCTGGCCATTATCATATCACCAAAGTATCTGATTAGCACCATATCACTAAAGTTATCTGGTCATTAACATATCACTAATACTTGTCTGGTTATTATCATATCGTTCATACTTGCCTAGTTTTAGACTCTTAATATTGTATCCTCGCAACGATGTATAGGCTAACTTGTTCACAAGCGTTTAGGTTTATTAAAATGCTCGATTAATAATGTTCTAGAGTTCTTACCTTAAATGAGTGTTTTAGAATACATGCTTAAATTATTAATAGGGGGTAGCATATGAACATGCTTTTAACTTAGGATTAAATTATTGACGCTCTTTGATATTAGGGCTGCTATGTTTTCGTTTTGAATATTATGTTCCAATAATTGTTTGCTTTTGTATTTTAGCCATGAATGATGTATGTATTAAATCTGTTAATCTGACTAATAATCACTTATCACATAATAAAACTTAACTGGTTGATAACCTTGTGTGAGCTATATTATAATACTTCTTTAAATTAATCCCTATATCACTATCACCTTTTCATTATTCAACATCGCTCTCATGTTAGGAACTATGTCTCTCCATTCTCAATTCTAGCACATCTTTTCACTTCTCATAACTTATCATAGCTTTATCTTCGCCATCTCTTCTTTCCCTTAAATTCATACTTTATAATATGCTATGATGTATTAGTTACTTTATCACCTAGTATCACCAATCCTATCTCTTCGGTCTCATTGGATTAAATCATTACTCTCAAAACTTTACCTTAATTCAATCACAACCCTCTAATTATAACATGAATAATTCGCTAAATAACGAACTAAGGGTTATCACGCCGGGGCTACCCACATATAGGGGTCATTTCCACCCAACCTGGTAACGTACGGGGGGGCGTACATTCTCGTTACACAGGATATTACACCCCGTCTGCGGTTATACAGTCGAGGACAAGGTTGTGCCTGGCTATTCTCGTATAACCGGGTATGTGGGATGAGGTCGCCGGCACTCTTGCTATAACTTGTCACATAACAAATATCTTTAATACACTGTTCTCATAATATCCATCTTCCATTCATGACAATATTTCCGATATCAGTTGTTCATTGTTTGCCTTTTGTCCATTGCTTACTTGTCATGCTTACCCTTTGTTTCGCATGGTTGCATTACTTGTCTTTACCCTTGTGTTGCGACCGTTGCTGGGTACTTGCTGAAATTTCCAAATCTCACGCTTGCTCTTTTCAGTCTCAGGTAAAAGGCCAGTGGAGTGATAGCATCATGCATGGGTGGGAGCACTTGAGTTTTTAGCACCGTGGCTTGCTACTATGGTTATTTTACTTGTTCTTTATTTGGTTAGAAGTGGACCGGTCCCATATTTCAAATAGTTATTTCAGCTTCTATTGGTTCTCTAAGTACTTTTAAAGTTTTATTTCCTTGTGATTTTTATTATTACTTTTCTTATGGTTTTTTTACTTTGGTGATGACGTTCCATAGTAGTATCTCACATCGATATGCGGGGTGTTACAGTAGTAACTCAATAAGGTCCGTGGAACGCGGCTTCCCTGTTCCGCACTTGGTGTTTTTATCATGTCTCCTCGGTACGCGACGGAATCTCAGTTCATTTGTGGCTTGATAAAGCGTATGTAAGAAAATTGGATGAACGTCACGTAGTCAGAAATACGTATCGGAATAAGAGAGCGAAACAGGGAAGCCGCATTTGGTCCCGTGTGCAGCACAAGTAACTCAATAAGGTCCCGTGTGCAGCACAAGTATATACGGCCGAGTGAATCTACCATACCAACGGTTGCAGGCTTGAAGCCAACGTTTCATCCACACGCAGAAACGAGCTAAATTGTTGACTGCAGATGACGATTAAATCGGATTGGAGCACTAGTACAGTTATACGGGAGAATAGTCATACCACTACAGGAAGACAACAACCAGCGGGTGCGAGTCCACAGCAAAATATAGCGAAATATTCAGCGACCATGGTTTCTCTTTATGTACCAAAATTTAGCAATTAATTGCTAAAGGTAGATCATTTGTAGCAATTAATTGATAAAGAGATTCTCTGGTTACTTCGGGACTGTAGTCCTAGTTACGTATCGTACCATCGGGGTTGTATTGTAGCTATATCTGCCTCATTGACGCTCCTTATTTCGTAATACATCTTTGAGTATATCTTATCAAGTGCCATGTACCATTTGAAGACTTTGCAGTCAACTCATTATGACAAATTTTACAAACATCATACGTTACCTTCACTCCATTTTCGTCTTCCTTGCTTGTCTTATCAAAATGTTCCCAGACTTATGATGTGCTCGATCTCGATCTCTTTGCTTCAGTTCTTGCAGATCTCTTTGCTTCGGTTCTTGCCGACATTGAGGCACTTGAAGAGTCTGATGATGATAATATAGTACCCTCAAGCTCTTGCCCCAGTTGAGGTGTGCCCTTAAGTACTATAGTCCTATCAGTCTCGAAGGCTCCAAATGCACCCTAAAATGGTGACTAAAGCTCCGCTTGTTTGAAGTGAAGTAAGATCAGAGGCCAATCCTCTCATCCACAGTTCAATTGACCTTCTAAGATGTTAGCAGTATTGCTAAGCAGCTTAACACATTCGCAACTATAAATAACATGAGAACTAGAGGAACACTCGCGATGCTACATGAACACACTAATAGCAAGCCAACTACAAGCAATCTTAAACCAATCCACACCATGCACAACTCTAAAATACAACCAAACTAGCAGTGCTCCTGAACATCAAATTTGCCCTCTCAACAACTCGTAAAGGCTAAATCATTAGTTAGAATCTGTGTTGCCTATGCTACCCTAATTAATCCACACATAGAACAAGCCCTAGATGCGGGTGCTTACTTGTAGAGCTTGAGGAAGTTCTTGTTGGTGAGGGGGCACAGGTCAGTGTGGAGATCCACCTCAATGTCGCCCACGCTGATGACTATTAGAACCTGGATCTCCCCGATGTGATTTGGGGAAGACGAGGGCACTAACGGAGAGTGCAACGTTGCATACTTCTGGAGTTTCTTAAACTAGGCTATAGACGAGGCAACCCGTTGGAGCTCCAGGGTCAAGGTGGTGTGGAGCGCCACCGAGGAGGGCATGTCGTCGCCAAGTCCCAACCCTAAGCAATGCTAATCTACTGGGGGTGGTTGTTTGGTTTGGAGAAGGGGAGGCAGATACCAGGTCACTGGGGAGGGAACCCACCTAGATTTGGACCGTCTGTTAAAGATCGGATGATCCATACTTCAAAGATCATGTTTCTGTTTGTGGTATCCTATTTTGAACGAGAAATTTTGATATTTGACACTGAATACGTGCGTCTCTCAACTTTTAACCCCCAATTCGCACGTCTTTGGAAATTTAACCCTGTCACTGCGAATTCTTTTGATTCAAGGGATTCTTCTCATTTTCTCTCCTTTTCTTTTTTGACACTTGTCACTGCGAAAATGGAGAGAATCACTTGAATCAAAAGAATTCACAGTGACAAGGTTAAATTTCCAAAGGCGTGCGAATTGGGGGTTAAAAGTTGAGAGGCGCACGTATTCAGTGTCAAATATCGAAATTTCTCATTTTGAACCTGGTCATTATATCTTTTCCTCAGGGAACTTGTCATCGTGTATTCTTACATTTTTTTTTAATGGAACTTCTAATTACATATTCTTATACAAGTGATTCTACGGTCTCCTATCAAGTGCAATTTGTTCTCTAAATCTTCTCCAATTTTCATTAGCCACAATCTCACCACCTGGTTTACAAATTTTTCATCCATATTTGGGGAGAGTTGGACAAAAAAAGTGAAAACATAGCTTTAAGTGGTGATGGTGTATTTGCCATTAGACTCAGGGATCTTGTCTTTAAATGGTATTAAGCCTTATGTCCTTAAATGGTCTTCCTTTATCATCAACGTATGCTTCATTTATCTTTTTCAAGGTGCCAAAACCTCCAGCAACTGTCCCAAACACCCATGGTTGATAGAGCAAATAGATGAATCATTGTAGATAAAGCAATAATCACCCCCTCACCTGCAACCCCCTAATAAAAACAATGGAATAATGTATTGCATACAGTGTGTTTATCATCAAGGTAGTCCACGTTATTTGGTAGGGTGATGTAGAACTAAAACATCACAAAATACATAAATGGAAGGTTAAAAACAGTAACGAGGTTCTAAAAAGATTGATCGAATTGGTAATAAAAAATGAATGGTCGAGTTGATCACTGTAAAGGAACCACAAGGGTGGGTTCTTTTGGACTGTGGTTTATGACTTTTTGAATTCTGATTGTTCGTGAAAGAGAGTACGAAGAGATAGACAATCGTATATGATTTTAGCCAGTATAACTGAAGTCGGTACAGTGCATGTTGCAATCAACTAGTAAATCCTATCTTAAAAAATGCACTATTTGAAAGCTAATTACTGTAGCAAAGGACAAAAGCTATAAGCATGAATCTGATTTGAACCCAGCCAAGATCCACTTTTCAGGCACATGGTTGATAATAGGTGACAATAAGGCATCTGAGCAATCATTAGTGTCTATACCAAGGTTGTAACGACGGACTTGATGACCAAGGCGATTGCTAGGCGCCAGGACACCTAGGCATCCAGGCGGGCGCCTAGGAGTCATCCAATTGTGCTACGATGACCACAAGGTAGTGAAGCTAGCAGAGAACAATAGACGCAACACAGCAAAAGTATTAGGGGAAGACTACTGCATATCTTGTAGAGTTGTAGTCCTGAACTTCTAATTGTGTCCATCACTTAAACCATCCCTTGATAGTTAATTATAGTACATACTGTACCGACTTCATTTATATCAGCAAAAGCCACATGTGAATTTCAGTTAGAGCAAGTACAATAATGGTCTTATAGCCAAGCTAGTCAGCATTTTTGCTGATGTGGAGGAGAGAAGAGAGGAGAGAGATGAGAGCTTGGCTCTCATGCAAGCAACAAGCTGGGCACGGGAGCCTATGCAGTGGTGGGTCTAGATAATAAATGTATGTGAGGAGGAATAGGAAAGAGAATGTGAGAGACATGGTACCACATAATAATAAAAAACTTTTTGTAGATAAATTATTGTATAACTTGGCTCTTATAACTTGACTTATAGCCAAACACTTGGCTCTATTATTGGACTTGCTCTTACTCTATGATCTTTCACACGAACAGCCAAAAGCTACAAACCGTAATTAAAAGTCATAAATCACAGCCATAAAAGAACAGATCCATAGACACAACATAAATTCGAGCCTATCTAGCGCGTCATTGTTTGGATTTAATGAACATGAAGCAATGATGTTGCCTAGTGGCTAATGAAAGTAGGGGATTCAATTAAAACCTATCGTAGCCTGGTTTTGTATATTTAATCCCCCAGCTATCATTATTAAGCACTGTCAACAGAGCGAGGGTTGGCGCGTGGTTTTCCCTATCTAGATACAAAGAAAAAGGTGCAAATGTGATCGTGTATTCACGTTTGAATGCAGGGATGAGGTGTTGATCGGTACTTGTAATTACACTACATCCATTCTCTGATAACGTGTGATCAAAATTTGCAGAACATTGGCAGTGCGTCAAATGTCAAGTCAGTTGCTTCCTCGAAAGCAGAGAGAGAGAGAGAGCGAGCGCAAGAACTGATGACTAAGGGCAGAATAGATCATAAGAAAAAAACAGATTAGTGGTGAAAGTAATCTCGAAAAGGGCAGAATAAATCATAAGGAGAATCGATATATCATATATCGTCATGTTCTTTTCAACTTCTAAAAGCTATTTTTTGATATTTTTTCCTATAGTAACTAGTTTTTAAATGGAGTATCTTTTAAAGATATGGTCTATTAGTTAATTGTAGTACATACTTTACCGACTTTATTTATATCGGCAAAACCGCACGTGAGTTTCTATTACTCTGTAATCTCTCGCACAAACAACCCAAAAGCCACAAGCCGCAGCAAAACATCATAAGCTTCATCCAAAAAGAACACACCCTATGTTGTCTAGGAAAAAAACAGAGAAACTAAATAATAATACTAAGGCCTCGTTCATTTTGGTTTGGACTTTTGGTTTCTGTCTTATTTTTTACTATTTCTAAATTTCATTTTTTTCTAGTTTTGGCTTATTTGAATTTGTATTTTCTTTCTTTTCTCGTATTCATTTGCATTGTCTATGATGGATTAATCTATTTTTTTTCTATTTTTAAAATTTTTAAAATTAATTACACCAAATAAACTACCATCAGCTATAGTACAAAATAAGCCAACTATAATATAAATTCAATCATAAACCACTAAAATTTAGCCCAACTGAGCGGGCCGTAAAGTCAAGATATAGCCAGTAAGCAATAATCCAGATAGGTATCCTCTGTCATTTATTGAAATGGCTAGCACTTATATATAGCATGCATGCCTTTCTCAGTGTCTAGGTACAATAATTCGATCAGAAAATAGGACAGTCCAGATGATGAAAGGTGAGAAATTCTGGAGAACAATCTATCAAGAGAAAAGGAGTAAAAATTTCTCACCCGTCTTCGTCTGAAGTCCCGATCTCTAATCGACCGGACCCCCCAAAAAAAAACTATACCAAGGCATTAGCATGCACGTGCCGCTAAAATGGCATGGCAGAAGAAACGAATCCAACCTACCTAGCTAGCAAGAAATATCTCAATTTAACGATCTACGATACATCGATATACTGTAACACACAATCACCTGACAGTGTCCGCTCTATGTGTGTGTACCTAGATATTCACAAATGCAGGCAGCTATACAGGTCCAAGGTCGTCATCAGGTGAGCCAAGAAGATGAAATGGTCAGGTCCAGGTTTAGAGCCGGCAGATTGCTCTCCTTCTTCACAGTAGCGGCGAAGTGACCACCTGCCGCCGGAGAGCTGAACCCTTCGTAACTCGACGTCGCGACGACCTCCTCGCTGATCGTGCTCGAGCCGTCGGCGTCGCTGCTCGCTTCCTCCCACATGCCGATCGACAGCGTCAGGTCACAGTCTGTTTGCTTCTGAGGCTTCTTGCTGGTAGTGTGGCATGGCCTAATTGCCTGCAGCAATGTTACGTAGTCAGGTCATGAAGTGTACCAATTATTATTAAATATGATCAACAGCATTAATACATCTTTCAGTGTTAAGCTTGCTAATAACATTGCAACTTTGCAGAATTGCAGAGCTGCAGGTATGAACAAACAATACACGGCAGTGTGGTAGTTCGGCAGCCTGCTGCCTGCCTGCCACCTAATTCATATAACCAAAATGAAGCTTCTCGAGAATAGCACATATAAAATAGTAGGATAGATAATTTCAATAAACTTTGTCTGAATTTGCTCATAGCTTTGTACATCTCCATACTGATATACATGAATTGGATAATTATGTATATGTGAATATGGAGACTACCATAGACTGACTAAGGAGTCAATAAATGTGGAACAATTATAATGCATAGATGATTCACGTTTCAGGCTGATGCGCCTATAGCTTGTTCCTGGAAGGAAAAAATATACCTTTTCTGTTGTAAACAAATTGGAGTTCCATGGAAGACGCCCTCTACTTTGTTCCCAGCCTCTGAAAATTTCTCCTATTGATGGTCTGCAAAGACGTGTAAATCAACATTTAACAACTGAATTATGTATATAGCTACATATAGCTGTACAAAGAACATTGAGACCAGATTAATTAGTGCTTCGCACTCACATTTTGTATGGTGTTGAGTGGCTGCTGCGGAGCGTGTGAGCGTTCTTGTCTGAAGCTGCGGTGTTTCCATCCTGTGACGCGTAAACGCAGTGATCTTCACGATTCATAAACACACATTTGTTAATGTTGCTACCAGTGGTTGCCATCAATTTCTGAAGGCTGGCTGGATGGTTACTTTTGTTGCTAGAGCTTGATCTGTACATCTGATCATTTTTTAAGGAAAAAAAAGGTCTGGTCATGGATCAATTAAAGCTAGCTAATATTAGCATAAAACTGAAAAAGAAAGCACATGTAAAGCAAGATATATCTACTTTGTGCTATAATATAATATATATATGGCATATACATATATACATGCATGCAAAATCCTATATAAAAGTACCTGAAGATGGCTCTTGATATGAGATATGCTAACTCCCTTCACGCCCATGAACTGAAGAATTCGCTTCGGTGTTGCTTCTGGCAGACAGAAGAGAAGAGATTGTCAACACCGTACCAACTCTGAAAATTAGCTCCAAATTAAGTTCTGCCGAGATGGATGAATGCCAAAGAATGTGTGGATGTGGATCCATATATATGTTGTTATACCATGGGTCGATCTTGTCCGAAAATTAATGAGTACAGTTCAATCTATATGATTGTATTATCATGAACACCATCTTGAATTATGTTCAGATAGTTGCATGCATATCAATCTAGATATCGGCAGATCTAAAGTTTTTTTCTTCTGAGAACTGTGTGCTATTTATGCTGTTTTCGTGTGACGATGCAGCCAAAACGCACGTGTGTTGGCTACTTGTTTATGCAGTAGGAAAGGCACATGACTACTAGCTAGTAATAAGTTGCAACAATCACAAGATATGTGTTAATTTGATAACAGACAGATTGCTAGATGGAAAATAATACAATAATTAGATAAAAATATTACTTGAAACTTTTGCAAATGAATTACTACTCATTTTAATCTCCCACAACATGCAAATTAAAGCACACACTCAACTAACATCGAAAAGATGGGAGTTGATTAAATTTCAGAGGAATTTTTTTTGAAAAATCAACACAAATATTTAAGTTTGGAAAACGATAAAGAATCAGTGAAATTTTTTTGAAGGTTGGTTACATATACTAATGAAATGAAACTTTCTTGTACCTAACTCATTAAACTTTGTATACCTAAGCATTTTGTAGGTTCACTGATTTGTGACGGATGCACAAAGGTGTAAATCATATTCTGCACCATTATTATCGTCCGTAAACAACAACTCCAGAGAAAGAAAAGGAGAGAGAATCTCCTGGTGTTCATCGTGCATGCATATCACGTGTTTATCTTTTCCTTTGCCCGGTGGACTCCATTGACAGACTCCTGCCTAACCAACACCAACTAAGGATCGAGATCCAAACCTCAAAACAAAAAAGAGAAGTAAAATTAAGAAACGACCATCCTTTATCGATTCCCTTAAAAAATAGTTTGGTCCGTTCTCAAAGCTAATAAAATCAAATTACATATCATGCATGCATGCAAGAGTAATTAGCCGGCCGGCCTTGTGATGCATACATGCTGCAAGCATGCGGAGGAGGAAGGTATTCCAAAACTCACCGTCCTGACCACCGAGACACTCGACGGCCTCGACGAACTGCCGGTGCAGCTCCTCCGTCCACCGCATCCGCGGCACGTCCGACCGGTTGTACTGCCGGACTCCTCTCCTCTCAAACCCTCTCATTCTCCCGGCCTAGCTCCTGCCTTCTCCTGACCCTTCAGCTGATCTCAAGCTTCTAACACACACAGATCGACGGTATATGTAGAGTTTGGCCAAACGATCGATGATGAACACCCGCTAGTATTTGAGTACCTCTTTGTTGCCTACCGTGCAGAAATGTACTATATATGGCCGATCGAATATGTGAAGAAGGGGGAGAGAGAGAGAGAGAAGCTGACTATTCTGACCTAGTCCAGTCAAACATACATGTTCACTTGCTCTGCAAAAAGTGTACTGAATACTCGGAAGAAAATTAAAAGCTGCCGCAGTTTGAGAAAAGTTAGGCTGTCCACTGTTCATGAGATTCAAGTAGTGGTTGCATTTTGTGCATATATACGTATGAATCGATCGAGCTCACATTATTAATTGATTTTGTCTGGGTCTACCTAAAATGACCGGTATGAATAGTTCTACTGTTAGACAAAGAAAATATCGTCGATTTCGTTGGCTAATTTAATTTGTTCAACGCAGCATTAATTAGCCATCTCTGTCTTATGTGGCTAGGTCCCGTTTGGCAAACTTATTCAAGAAACTAGTAGTAATGTCTACGTACGTACGTACGTGTCTCGTTTATTGACATATACGCACAGCCTGTATAGATTTAATTCAGATGTAGACACATCGATCAAACTTAAATACTTAAAGTCAATTGAACTCTTCTCCCTGGATTTCCCCAAGAAAATGGGAAACGAATATGTATTACACATGCATGCCCAACAAGTAGCATCGTGTACTCTTGCATGCTTGCATTGTCAAATTAGCTAACTACCATGTATATACTAAAGCATGTAGAAATGGACATATCCCTTAGAAATTCGATTTCAGCTACTTGTTAGTGATAGAGTTCAAGTTGCTAACTTTATTGTCTTGTATTGGATAGAGAGAGAAAGAGGTAGCCAGGCAAAGATTTTTCACGGGAAACACGGGCCATATATAACATAGCAAGAGAATTTGTGCCTACTATACCTAGCTTGATTTATAAACGCGATACATAAGGTGGTGATCGGTTCGGCTGAAAAGTTCATAGCTTATGGCTGAAAACACTGTAGCTAGCTGAAAAAAACACTGTAGCTGACAGAGGCTTATTTAGCATAATTAAATTTAAAAATATTTAAAAATATAAAAAATATGTTACCCCATTGCGTATAATACAAACAAATACGGGAAAAAAAGAACCGGCAAAAAAGCTCAACAAAAAGCCAAAAGTTTAGAAAAAAGACGAAACTTATGAATAGTGAAAAATAAGCCAGAAGCCAGAAGCCGAAGCCGAGTTGATCAGGGCTACAACTCGGCAAAATCACATTGCGTCATTTGAATTATTCAAGGGACCGGAGATGCTACAAAATGTTCTCCTCTTTGGATGCGCATCGATCCTTGACGATAAATTGATAAATGCGTGTTTGATCGGTGAGCGCCCTGACGAATAGTTCTGTGGCTGGTGTTGCAACCTTGCAGGATAAAATGCAATGAAGTCAAGGTAGTAGTTTGCAATTACCTATCAGCGTTACACCAGTGTCAAAGAAAACGATAGAAACGAGTGGAGCCAAGCATTCTCTACGTATGGGAAATGAATTGTGGACTTTGGACTACATTCTTGTCTAGAGGGTCGGAAAAAAAAAAGGAGAAAAAGCTTGCATCGATATCACATCCAATCCCAACCCATCCAAATTCATGGATGTTTCCTCAGTTCACTACTTCAACTCATGGATAGGGACAAGGACACGGTCTTTTGAAATTCTTTTTCCTGGGCCATATCTTAGTAGCTGGGGCATTTTACTAAAAAATAAATTAATATATATATGTGTGTCTGTAAATATGCATGTAATTAAGTTCCATCCAGAAATTGTCGACTAGAAAATCTTGAGAAGTTAATGCCATAAATGAAAGTTCCACACACATCAAATCTTGAAGTATTCTTGTGTAAGGAAGTTGATATATGTGTGGAAAAGCATATTAGTAGTTATCATCCTTGCATCATATCCAACCCCATCTCATGAAAACTTGCTGAACGTACTTCGCATAGAATTTTCCAAAAAGAATGTTAAAGAAAGATGTGGGATAGATTTCTACAACCTTGCAAAGTTTCCAGATCAAACCCAGTCACATTTACAAGGTATAAAAAGATGTTTGCGCTACCTATCAATTCACTACTGCAGACAAGATTACCATAGATGGTTCAAAAATATCATCACAAACGGTTTCATGCATGAGTCGTCTGAGTTTATGGGTCAGTACTAACATGAGTTCATCATAGATGACTTTCGAACCATCTGTAATAGAACAGTCTATCACAGACGGTTATTAATTCGTAACCGTCTGTAATAGTGGACTATCACCATGAACCCTCTGTGATATTACCTCTTTACAGACGGTTTTTAGCATTGACAACAACACAGACAGTCTCTAAATTAAAACCGTCTGTGATTGTATTTAATACTGACGATTTTAGGAAACTCTCTGTGATGTGACATTTAGTATTATATTTTTTGTAGTAGTGTTTTTCTCTCTCTTTTCAAGTTTGTTTGATTTTGAGTTTGAAATTTTACGGATCCCAAAACATCCGTTTGCTACGCCCAGTAATTTCTAGAATCTTTTAGGAACTTCCGCGCAAATTAATTACACATTAAGAAGGCGGTGCATGAAAGGGTATTAATTTGCAAATTAAATTATATCTAGTAATTTACTTATAGCGGACGCCAAAGCAATCCTCGTTGTTTTAGGGAGTTTGTACTTTATACATATTGTCGTAAGGAGCTTTGCCACTGAATTGCTGCTGAAATGGTCGACATGCATGTACACTTGTCGCCCTAGCAATGACAGTTTGAACTCCTTGCATGATAGGAACATGTACGTACGCAAGGGTACATATTTAGCCTTGAGACCATTCCAAGAAGACAAGCTCAACCACTCAAAAAAAAAGTAAGAATAATAAACGTTCTTACACAAACCATTTACGCACCACATATACAGATGTACACAGAGTCACACGCGTATCTACTCATGTGAACGAGGACAAATTTCTTAGCAAACGCGTTACATACACAACTGGAAAACAGAGACTTCTTGGCGGTGACTATTTTTTTGTGATGGACCCACGTACGTCTCACCATGTAAAAATACATTTTTTCCTGTCAGGTTCATAACGCGTTATATACACATCCCATACGGACGCTAGCTCTAGATGCTCGGCTGTAATATTTTTATCATATTTGCAAAACTTTTCATCTATATTTATAACATTTTTCATCAATATTTTTGTTGCAATATTTTTTATTTCGTATATGCAACATCGATTTTTGCATTACATATTTTTGTTGCATATGATGATTAAAATTGTTGCATACATTATCTAAGAATGTTATATCGGAACGTACGATATGAATGCTCACATCGTTCTTTATTTTTTATTTTATACATGGCCAATAAATATTACAGACATGGACAAAAAATATTGTGAATGAGAATACTTATATTATTTTTTTATTTTTAATTGTAAATATAAATAAAAAATATTACATACATAAATAAAAAAATATTATAACCGAACATTCAAAGCCGGCGTCCAGATAAAACTATGAACGCTAACATTTCCCAAAAGAAAAGCATCCATCTAGAGTACATGCATCGAACCTGAACAAGAGCAGGCAGCCAGGCAGTGATTCCGTCGGCCTCTGTTCTTAGCTGAAATTTGCTACGTCCGTCCGAGAAGGTGTACCCGAGTTATTTGCTAGGAACACACTAAATTGTACCAACAAATTTGGAATTTCTTCCGCATGGTAACTCTAAGGTACGATCTTCCACTGTTGGATCGTAACATGAGGTTTTCTCTATGGTAAGTTAAGATATGAATTATTTTATCATAGTTTGATTTAGATGACGTACTTTTGGGGAGCAACAAGATGCCAATAACATTGTCTGCTGATGAGAAGCAACATAAATATCGTAAGGCCTTATCTCAAATTCATCTTCATATATCAAATAACATGAGGTTTTGAAGAAGACATCCACCGCCGTATTATGGATGAAGCTGGAGCATATTTGCATGACCAAGAATCTAACCAACAAGATGCATCTAAAACAAAAGCTTTATTCCCACAAGGTGACTGAGCAAGCCTCATTGTTGAACCACCTGACAGGTTTAAAGGAAGTTGTTGCTAACCTCGAGTCTACAAAGATAAAATATGATGATAAAGATTTATGTCTTATTCTGCTATGTTCTCTGCCTAGATTGTACTATACTTTCAGAGACACAATTCTATATAGCCAAGATACTCTTACTCTCAGTGAAGTTTATGAAGCACTGTATGCTTAAAAAAAGATGAAACTTATGGTTTATGATGAAAGTTCAAATACGCATGCGGAAGGTTTGTCTGTCCGTGGCAGGCAATACGAGAATGGTTCAAACGACAATTCAAGAGGCAGAAGCAAAAGTAGATACAGAGGCAGATCTAAATTCAGGAATTGGAAGTCATGCATGTATTGCAAAAAGAACGATCACGACATATCCGAATGTTGCAAGTTGCAGAATAAGGAGGAGAGGAATAACAATTTTAAGAAGGATTAACAAGAGGACAAAGCTTGAGCCACCATTATCACTAAAGAAGCTTCTGATAGAGATGTTTTTGTTGCCTTTGTTGACGATTCCAAAACTAGAGATGAGTGGATTCTTGATTTAGTCTATACTTTCCATATGAGCTTGAATCGCGAATGTTCGTTACCTATGAAGCTACGCCATATGGATCTGTATTAATGGATGATAATACACCAGGCAAAGTTGTAGGTATTGGTTCCATTCATATCAAGATATTTGATGGTACCATTAGAACTCTATCGAATGTTCGTCATATTCTGAATTTGAAGATAAATCTCATCTCATTGAGTACTCTTGATGCTAAAGAGTATAAGTATTCAGGTGGAGGTGCTGTTCTAAATGTTACCAAAGGTTCTCTTGTTATGATGAAGTATGATATGAAGACTGCCAACCTATATCATCTACAAGACACTATACTTTCAGGTAATGCTGATGTTGCCTCAAATAAATCATTCAATTATGATACTACTAATCTTTGGCATATGCGTCTGGAGTATATAAGTGAAGCTGAAATTATGAAATTATACAAAAGATGATTTTTTATGGTCAAAGTATCGACAAATTGAAGTTTTATAAATATTGTGTCTTTGCCAAGCAAAAGATTATGAAATTCAGCATTGCAACTCACTCTACAAAAGGTATTTTGGATTATGTTCACTCTGATTTGTGGGGAGAATCTCGAATTCCGTCATGTTGACCATTATTGATGATTACTCAAGAAGTGTTTGTGCATACTTTGTCAAGCATAAATCGGATGTATTTAAGATATTCAAGGAATAGAAGATTATGATTGAAACATAAACTGGCTAACTTATTAAGAAGCTATGTACCGATAATGGCTTAGAGTTTTGTTCTGAAGAATTTGAAGCTTTATGCAAATCAAAGAGTATTATGAGACATTGTACCGTCTCGGATACTTCTAAATAAAACGGTTTGGTCGAACGCATGAACAAAACCATCATGAAGAAGGTACGTTGTATGTTGTCAAACTCTGAATTATCTGAGAGTTATTGGGCTAAAGCCACTTTTACTGCTTGTTATTTAATTAATCATTCACCCAATTTGGCAATTGATAAGAAGACTCTAATTGAGGAATAGTCCGACTCTCCAATAGATTATTCAAACTTGAAAATATTTAGCTGTGCTGCTTATGCTCATGTTAACAATGGCAAATTAGAGCTTAGAGTAGTTAAGTGCATTTTTCTTGGTTATAAAACTGGTGTGAAATGATATAAATTATGAAATCTTGAAACTAGAAAAGTGGTTATTAGTAGATGTGTTATTTTTTAAGAATCTGCTATGCTGCATGACAAATCATATATTGATGTTCCCGTTAAGAATCAATCTAGCATGCAGGTGGAGCATGCTATTGATTCAGGATCTATACCAAAAATTAACAAGGAAAATACTTTAGAAGTTCCTATTATTGTGCCACCAATACAAAATTCCATTGTAGCTGTAGAGAAAGAAGGAACATTCAACATCCTAAGAGATTGATTGAAGAAGCCAATGTTGTGACTTATTGTTTAAATATGACAGAAAAAATTGAAGGTAGTGCAGAACCTTCATCTTATTCAATAGCTATCTCTTTTGGTGATTCAGAAAGGTGGATGACTGCCATGTTGGTGAGATGGAATCTTTTAATTAAGAATGGTACCTGGGAGCTGGTCAAGTCGCCAATTGAGAAGAAGTCTATTCGCTACAAATTGATCTTCAAGAAGAAAGAAGATATTTTACCAACCAAAGAGGTTAGATACAAAATAAGGCTAGGTGTTAAAGGTTACAGACAAATTTCATGTATTAATTTCACATGTCTTTTTCTCTGTTGTGAAGCATAGTTCTATTCACACTTTATTTACTATTGTGGTTATGCATTATTATGAGCTTGAACAATTGGACGTGACAATCGTGTTCTTACATGGGGAGTTGGAAGAAGGCATTTATATGGAGCATCCGGAAGGTTTTTTGTTCCGGAAAAAGGATAATTTTGCTTACAAATTGAAGAAATTTCTTTATGATTTGAAGCAATCACCTAGATAAATGGTATAAGAGATTTAACTCCTTTATGACATCTTAGGATTTTAAAAGATTCAATTATGATAGCTATGTTTATTTGAAAAATGTTAGTGGTTTAGCTATTAATGTTGATTGCTGCAAAAAAAAAAATAAAGCTGAAATTTCAAAGTTGAAGGCACAATTTAAGCAGTAAATTTGAGATAAAAGATCTCGGTGCAGCAAAAAAAGATTTTTAGTATGGAAATCCACTACTACAAAATAGGCTATACTGGACGGCTACATTACAGATGGTTCATATGGAACCGTCTGTGCTTAAACTATCACAGATGGTTTATACTAACAACAGTCTATGGCATTTTCACACATGGTTATTAACACGAACCGTCTGTGATAATTGAGACATCACAGACAATTCATGTTAATAACTATCTATGAAAGTTGCGGACATCACAGATGGTTCGTACAAAAAACCGTCTCTAATATTATGGACATCACAGGCGGTTAACCAACCGTCTATGATATTGCGGACATCATAGGCGGTTTGTATGAATAACCGTATGTGAATTATCATAGGCGGTTATTAATATGAATCGTTTGTGATAATGTTCGTATCACAGACCGTTTGTGGTTGGAACCGTCTGGGATAATCTGCGATATTAAATATCAGGCGCACGTGATCTTGACACAGATCTGTCTTCATTGCGCTGCATCGGTGGTGCGAGGTGGCCGGCTTTGGGGAGTTTGGTGAAAATATATCGCTTGTAGATCTATATACGTCTTCTTAGTGATCAGAGGTTAGTACTCAATTACTTCTAATAATTTATATGCCTTATAATTGAAAGAAATGATAGCTAGGTTTTTGTTTAAATCTATCTAGCTAGCTAGCTAGGTTTAGAAAGATAATAGTACTTTGCTCAATTTTAGAATGGGTAAGTACTCCTAGTTTACTTCAATATATTCTTGCTTAATATTATTATGTCATGAATACATGGCTAGTTAGCTACCTAATATAGATATGTGTAATTAAGTATAGCTAATCTGATTAGTTATAGTAGCGCTAATAATCTAATTTGACATCAATTTGTTACATGTGTAGTGTAGATGGACCGAAGCTAGATGTGCGTTGAGAACCGTGTGAGTGAACAGTACATTAATGGCGTGTCTATTTTTAGAAGAGCGGCCAAGCTGGATATGTTGAAGAAGGGGATGGAATATGTGTAATGTCTATGCATTGATTATGATAATCTAAAGATGTTTAGCAACTCAGCGCATCGAAGCTCACTTGATTCGAAGGGGTTTCAGAAAAGGGTACAAATTGCCTCTTATAATGCCTCTAGAATTGATAATAATGCTATGGTACCTGCTACAACACAACAATGATGTATCACACTTTCTTATAATGCCTCTAGAATTGACAATACCTATGTATATAATTCTATTTTTGCAGTGCCACCAGCAGCTACAGGGCAACGTATGTGGACTCTATATTTGCCGCCATATGAAGGAAATCATGGACGCTAAGACAAATGATCTAGAGGTTTGTTAATATTTCAATAATTATTATTTTCTGATATATATATATATATATGTATATACACACACATGCTAATTAATGACTTAACATTGCTCCTAGCGACAGCTTATGGACTTCGATGAAAATGCATTTGATCTTGACAAACTCGTCGAAATTCGAGGAAATCTCTCCCAATTCTTGCTAAAAGAGGTCACAAATAAGACTGGAGAGTTCCACACCAGCAATGGTGATTAGATGTTAAAACATTGGCTTCAATTGTAATCACTCAATTGTACTTAATCAAACAATTTATTCAATTTAATTCATTTTTAAGATCTGTGTAATAATTGTCATGCTATATATATGATTTATTTATGTTGTTTCATTCATCCATATAGTTTATATAATAATTATCCTGTGCTATATATACTTGATCCGGCTCCACCACTTCGACCCCTAGATCTGACAATTTACCACCAGATCCGCCGTATCCCGAGACTCCTTCGTCAGTCGTCACCTATCCCTACAGCTTCCCCGCCACGATCAGTCGCCATGAGGAGTCGCCGCCCTCCCCGTACTGCTTTCCTGCGTGTGACAAACAAAGCAAAGGGAAATCGTAAATAATTTAGTCAGGCGTAAGATTTCAAGCCTTCATATATCACAAGTACTATACGTACTAGTACTATTTTCGTCACCCTTGTGTCAATTAAAGACGGTGCCGACTTTTTTAATTCTTATGGAATGCGTCCTAGGATTCAGATGATCCTAAGGTTTCTCTTTCTTGTTGGCTTGGCTAGAGATGGATGCTATGACCTATGAGTGCCGTGTCCGTCCCTCCCATACTGAATAGGACAAGGATCTTTTCTGCCGTGTTCCACGCTACTACAGCTAATCTTCTCTTTCTCTCACCCGTAATTTTCTTCATCCTCCTGTACACGTACGAACCGAGGACAATGATCGATCCATACGATCTTTAGCTTCGCTCAATCGACTTCGAGGTTGTTAGGATCTTGAGCTGTACCCAACGTTAAATATTAAGCATGCCGGACTATTCCGAGCTTAATCCGACGTACGTAACAGCTAAATTAGGTAGATTAGTATGAGAAGTGGTGTCCAAATTGATGATCTTAATATTTAGAATTACCATTTTCAAGAAATAAGCCCGTGGTAGTCCTAATAGATCATGTTAACATGAAAATGATCCTACTTAGGGTTCCAATCCAAGCAACCTAGCTTGCTACATGCTCCTTCGCTTATACTTGTGACTTTGGGTAACTCAATGTAGGCCATGTCCTTTTCGATTTTTAAAAGCTATTTTTTGATTTTTCTACAGTAATTAACTTTCAAACAGAATATTTTTTTTAAGATAGGGTCTACTAGTACATATTATACCGACTTCATTTATATCGGCAAAAACCGTACGTGAGTTTTTATTACTCTGTAATCTCTCGCACGAACAGCCCAAAAGCCATAAACCGTAGCTAAAAAACATAAGTTTCAGTTAAAAAGAACAGGCCCGTAATTTCATGGATGTTTCAGACAAGGGATCAGACAAACCCCATTGACCAAATTAATTTGTTTGGTGAAGTATCCTTCTGATCTAAGTTGGAAGAAATCAATCATGCAGTAATCATATACTAGCCTCATAGGCACGGCGTCACACCACGCCAGCCACCGTGTGTACCGAAGTAAAAGCGGCGATAATTCGTGAGGGGTTTTTTTAAAAAAAACCCGAGGGGCGTATGTGTATTTTCGGAAAAGCTAAAGGTCTTTTTCGTAAAAAACCGAGGGCACATGTGTATTTTCGAAAAATTCAAAGGACTTTTTTTTGTAAAAAAGGGAGGACCTGTACGTACGTAAACGAGGACCCGTACGTAATTTAGAAAACCGCGGGGGGCTATCCTGCAAAGTGGAGGGGCTAAAAAAACTGGCAGGGACATTTTCGCGAGGAAAAAGGACCTTTACGTAATTTCTGAAAAACACAGGGACTTTTTTGCAAAACTGCTCCCCCGACCATACCGAAATTCGGCCGCCATGCGCCGGCCGAGGGAGCGCAGGGGGGCGACGTGGAGGGGCTCGGCGGCCGGGAAACCTGCGGGGTGTAATATGGGTATGATTGGTCGCAAAAAGGTGCCATATTATTTGTTATATAGTAAGAACTAACCCATGGGATGCATATGATGGGACTCGCATCCCATCAACCAACATACATATATAGATGTATAATACACGCACGCACTGATTAATTTAGTTGCTTCTAATAAAAGATTCACACACACACAAAAAGGAGTTCCCATATTCAGTGGCGGAGCTACAGGGTGGTCCGTGTGGGCCGTGGACCACCCTGCGTCCGCCAAAGTCCAGCCCCAGAGACAGCATCTTGAGTCCGCACGGCCTGCCGCAATGGACGAGTTCGCGTGAGAATTGAGACCGAAATACCGAATCACTGAGAGTTCGCGTCGCGTGGCCGCTCGCTCAGACTGCGCCCGACGCCGACGCCCGTTCGTATTCCATTTTTTTCTCCGTGCGGCGTGCGCCCGACGGCCCGAGTGGGGGTGGAGCCGTGGAGAGGAGATCCATCCGGGTTGATTTCTTCTGTTGGTAAGCTGGCCCTAACTTGCTTGGATTCATCTCCTTTGATCTAGCTTGTTCAGGTCTTCGCTGCGAGCAATCAAAGTCCAAATCTTTCTGGGTCTACTCCATCCGGTTAGTGCAAATGCGCCCTTTTTTTATTGGAATGCTCGCTCCGGCTGCGATTCGTTTGACGGTGCTCCACTGTGTAATCCGTCCATCCATTTGGTTCGGTTCTTGTTCGTCAGGGCGCGCAAGATCTCTGTGGTCTGACACCATGGAACGCAGGGTGAATCCGCCGCCCGCCCTTGCTAGAAATGGGAGGATGAGTGTTGATCTATTCAGGGCGAGGGAGCGCCATTTTATATAGTTGCTTGCACTGTTATTATGTACTAGATATTTATGTAGGATTTTACTGTGATTATTAGAGGGTTGCCTAACCGTCTGGCAAGCTGTTGCAACCTAGCCTGAAAGACCGAATCATTTAGCAAGGAGTAATATGGAACGAGTGGGACAACGGGTGTTAGTCAATCTGTCCGACAATATGTGATCTTTTTTCTCACTCTCTTTGCCATTTACTTGTATACCTCCAGGGGAAAAAATAGTGCCTCAGCCAAAAAGGAGCCATTTTTTGCTCTAGTTATGTGATTTCTTGTATTCGGTTTTCAGGATCAGTACTAGTAACCTTGAGCCTTACAGTCATGGTTGGGTGTCATTCTCAATAAACTCGCTGCGACTAATAGTGAAATGTAGCCCTTTTTTTGGTTACCTTGTTACTGAGTCTTAGGAGTTGGATCCACTAGTACAATGATTTGTGTTTTCCCGTTTTCGTTGTCAAAAGATTCTGAAATGAGAGTTGATTGTGGATTAGTGATCGATTGTTTTGTCTGTTAGTATGGTAATGTTGTATGCAGTTTATTCCCTTTATGGTTTAATATTTTTTGATTTGACAAAACCAACCACCTTTTGTACCTCTCTGGTGTTACAATGTTGCACTACTGAAAATAATGTCGTGTGTTAGTATCTGCTTGATTTATGTGAACATGTCCCTGTTATTCTATTTTTCACCCTTTTAGTGGTGCTTCATATATATATTACAGAACTGCAAACATATACCTATTTTTCCATATACATGGCTGTGATAATCAATTTATTGTTCATTTGGTAATTCAAATCTGAATATGTTTGCACATCCCAAGTGCTTGATGATATGTAAGTGTGAAATGTGAAGCATTGAAGTTCACTAGAGAGCAAATTTGAACTTCATTAATCATATCATATTCAATTTTAAACAATGGACCACCATAGCTATAAATCCTAGCTACGCCACTGCCCATATTCCACCTTGCAAGTATAGTATGCCTAACTGTGCACACTTAAATCAACATGCTTACCGTCGCAAAAGTTTCTCCGAATAATATTTTCTACTCTAACCCTTTAAGTATATTTTCTACTCTAACCCTTAGTATGACGTTAGCAATGGCATGGGCAAACTTGAAATAATAGATGTTCCGTGTATATTACTATGGTGTCATTTACATGTCGTTTTAGCTGTATACAAACACATCAAGACTATAGGGTACAGTTTAGATATCTCTTATCTGTTAATCTATGGAATATACTCACCAATACTCTCTCAATTTACGTACGTAGAGTCATATATTTTGAAACATGACGAAGGGCAGTGGAGAATCTATGTTTCAATCTCTCAATTTACGTCCGTAGTCATATATTTTAAAACAAGACGGACAGTGGAGAATCTATATTTTGAAACGGGCTAGCTGAATTTTTTGCGTAACTACGCGGTTAGATTATAGAACTCTAATGCTAATGGTTAAAAATAGACTTATATCTATTAGTTATACAACTCTAATACTTATGATTGAAAATAGAGTTGTACTCTATTTTTTATATAATTGTAACCGTTCTAATATATATCTTTAACCAGCAACGTTATTTTTGGACTCACCAATATAAACAGTGTAGATCTTTCTTTTCTTTTTACTATTAATGTGGGATTTTTTAACTTCTTAGAGAGAAGGTAGTGGTGGCTTATTTTTCTTTTCTTTTGATAATATAATAGATAGATAGATAGAAGGGTACTATCATATACGATATGCCTATGTCAGATCCCATGCAATCAGTACGTAAGCGAATGAATAAAGAGTAGCAGATAAGTCAATCTATCCAATAAGGAAACGATGGTAGCTAGAATGTTATTATCAATTAGAGAGAAGCTCTATCTGGGGCAGTGCACACCTCATCATGCATCAGCTCATATACTAAGATGTGACCTAGCTTAGACGCAGTGGCGGGTCTAAAACAAAAGTTTAGGTTAGGTAGAGCGGAATAGACAAAAAAAACAATGGACATGTTCTTTTCAGCTCGGTTTATAGCTTTTGGCTGAAATTTTTGAATTTTAGCTGTTTACGATAGAGATTACGGAGAGGGAGATACTCGCTTACGAATTTTGTTGATACAGATGTTAGGCTTTAACATGTACTACAATTAACTTGTAGATCCTGTCTTGAGAAAATACTCTATTTAAAAGTTAGGTACTATAACAAAAACCAAAAGCCGCTAGTTTCAGAGAAAAAGAACATGCCCAATAGCAGCCCCTAGTCCCCAGATGCTGCACGCACGCGCCGCATCGCACGAGCCCGCCGCCCGCCTGCTCGGTCTGGAGACTGGAGGGCTAGGGTTGATACTGCTAGAGGTAAGTCTGCTTTAATTTGCGCCTTTGCCTGTTGGGACTTGGCCAGTTAAGAGTGAGAGTGAGTTGAGACTTATTGCTACTTGCTAATGCTAACTTAGCAATTCGACTCAGGGGCGGACCCAAAGAGGCCTGAGTGAGGGCACAGGCCGCCACTCAATTCGCAGGAGCCCAGGTATATAGCCCAAGATTTAATGCTAGTGCCCCTACTCAGCCCAACTAAAAGATCCTCACTCATCTGTGATATAATGGATGTAGAGATCCATTCGTATACTTGGTATACTTGGCTTTGTGGGTGTGCTCCCTCTCAAATTTGGTCCTGGGTCCGCCCCTGATTCGACTGGCCGTCGATCATGTCGAGATGGAGGCGAGAGGGGTACCGGCGGAGTCTACCTCGGGTGACTGTCCATGCTCGCCTTATTGATAGATTCGATCCTGCATAGACGTACTCTCTGTGCTAATTGATAATTAACATGGTTTTAGTGTGAAAGTGGCCGCTCATTCTTTCCGGCCGTCATGCGCTTTCCGCTAGTCTCCAGACGTGTGCCACAATTCTTCTATCAAGCTCGACGATTCGACGGGCGACGATGGATTAGACTACACGATTTACATGTCCTTCGATTCTTTTTCTACTTTCATGCATGTCCAATTCCTTATAGAAACTTGTACTTAGATTAATCATGCAGATAGATTATTCTGAGCTAGTTGCTCGTGCACACACGTAGCCTGATGCTACTTTGGTCACAGCGTTTTTAGGTGCACGTGCACGTGGTTGTGTGTTCGATATAAATTCTGATCAACCTCACCTACTTTCGACTTTATCCTGCCGAATCGAAAGGAAAATGTTGGACAAGACCCAAAAGCCAGAAAAGGTAGCTCGCCAAGGTCGCAAGTGCCGTACCGGGCGGCATCTCGGCAACTCCGAACTCCAAAGCTTCTACGGCGCCGCATATATAACGCACTATTTTGGTTCCGTGTGCGCAGGCATTGCTGGCTTGCTTGCTGCATGGACGGATCGACTAAAGGTCCAGCGAGGACATAGTTTCCATTTAATTTTTAGCCCACGGTTTATATTAATTAAAATTTTATTATTAATGGCTCTATTGGGCCAACAAAATTGTTCTTATTTAGCCTAGAATTAGTAAAAAAAAAAAGAAATCCAAACCTAAAATCATTTGTGCCCTCACTCAATTTTCATCCTGGGTCCTAGCTGCTTGCTTGCTTAACGTGTAAAACTCGTTTGGCTACCTGTCTTCGTAGGATTGGCTGCAATGAATAAGATAACGTTATATATATGGAATGTATGGTATGCACTTACCCTTACGATACATTTATTATGCACTTAAACTAAAAAAGTCATGAAAAAATCTTTTTGGATGTACTTCATAGTTTACTCCATCAATACATACATTTTCAAGTTTAAATTCTTTCTATATTAAGAATACTAAAAAAGAGAAAATTTTGATAAATTAACATAGAATGAATTTAAACTTAAAATTCTATATATAGATAGAGTAAACCATGAAGTACATTCAGAATTTTTTTATGATATTTTTTTAGTTTAAGTCCATAGTGAATACATCGCAATGGTGAATGCATACTATGTTCCCTATTTATACAAGTTTTCTGAAAAATCCATATGTTCCAAAACAACGAACCGTCGGTTGGTGTTGGGCTTGTTTTTTTTTTTTGAAATGTGACTTTTGGTTGCGACTTATTAGTATAATGAACAGTGATCGCTGAGAAAAGCTAATAACCAAAAGCTGCTAAAAGGTAAAAAAGAACAGGACCGCTATATGCTGATAATATGATATCATCGTAGGCTACTATTAATGGTTTCAAAGTATCTAACAACTTCAGCTCGGATCGTGGGTTTGAAACACATTGATCGTGAATCACAATATACAGATATTTGTGTTCGCAATTGACAACTTCATATTTGCTACAAAATTTATGCATGAGTGGCGTACTCTTTAAATAAAATGTGTGGACATTGTTTCTTTTTCACGTCTTCTGGAAAGGCTGGAATAAAAAAAAAAGAAAAACCAGTCAGTGCTCCTACAACCAACTCTTGTTTATGATGATGATCAGTAATTCGCTACCGCGTGAATTGTGAACAGTACTGAGCGGGACGTATGGTAATTACCAGGATTTTTCAACGGCCTGTAGCGACAGTTACCTGAAACAGCAGCAAGCCAGCAATCGATCCAAAGCTTTTGGGCTTTTTTTTTCTGAAACTTATGGTTTTTGACTACGACTTATAACTTTTAGATTGTTCGTGGAAGAGGTTACAGAGTAACAGAAACTCGCGTGCGATTTTTGTCGATATAAATGAAGTCTGTACAGTATGTACTACAATTAACTAGTAGACCTTATCTTAAAAAGATATTCCGTTTAAAAGCTAGTTACTATAGAAAAATCGAAAAGCAGCTTTTAAAAATTGAAAAGAACATGCCCTTTATTGCCTTTGCCAGCTAATTTTCAAACCTTCCATGGAGAAAAACTGATCAATCAACACCAAAAAACTACAAACCTGATTTGAACATTTGATCGAAGAAGCGGAGGCAAGTCAACGAGACGTACAGCCGAAGGTACTGTTGAATTCTTCTTGCTCTACTCCCCCATCTCGATCGACATGCCAAGTTTTTCTCCCCACTTCCAACTCTTCAATTCCATGGCGCGCATGTGGAAGGTATATATCCCCTTTCATGGACACTCCCATCACTCTACCCTTGCTTGGAATTGGAATTCTTCTCCGGCTCTGGAAAGTTTACTGCAGCTCCGTCCAGATGTGCAAAGGTTGTTGCTTCTGTCCCTGTACGGGTTGTAGAATGCAGCGCCAACATGGATGAGTTTTGGCTTTTGGCTTTTAAGTTCTAGCGGTTCACAAGAGTATAAAAAGAGAGATAATTATATGTAATTTTAATCTATATAGTTAAAGTTAGTACAATATCTATTAGAATTGATTTATAGATTTTATCTTAAAGAACATATCGTTTAAAATATAATTATTGTAACAAAAATCAAAAAGCCACAAGCAAACTAAAAACCCAGCCATATATGATCGGGACTCGTTCTCTTGGCCAAGATTTTCTTGTCCGGTTAGGTTAATTGCAAGATGCCCAACACGTCTTGTGGAGGGGACCTACCGTGCGCTGGTGCAGTGTGTGCTGGGTGCGGCGGCTACGCCATACTATGCCACGTTACGTGTACGAACAAAATCTTTTACATTAGTTGCTAATAATATGTGTAACACGGCTCCGCTTATTTTAGTTTTAGCTTTTATTTTTTAATTTTTTGTCTTTTCTTTTTTATATTTATTCGTATTGTTTAAAATGGACTAACTTTTTAATTTTTAATTTTTTTAAATTTAATCACGACATGGTTCAATTCCTGGAGAATTCTCGTAGAGCATAGTAATTTCGTACGGTTGTGTCCAAAGTCTTGTGAGTTGTGACCGAGAGACGAATTCCCTGTGTTCAGTGTGGCGCGAATGGACGTGGAACACAGTACGGGCGATGCCGGTTTGCTTCAATTTTTAAGCTGTGGGTTGTGACTGGGGTTGTTAGTTTTTGGCCTAAAGTGTACTTGACAGCTATTAGCTTTTTTCAGATTATTTAATTAAAAAATAAAAAATAAGAAAAAAAATCATTATATCATTATAGACAATACAAAGAAATAAAGTGAACAAAGAAAAAAAAGCAAAAAAATAAAAAAAAAATAAAAAATAAAATTAAGAAACTGGAGTGTTTCAAGTGACTTTTACCTTCTGGAAACCAAAAATCAAAGCTGTTTAGAGCAAGACCAAAATTACGCGCTCCCACATGTGGGCGGACCGAATCGGAACAGCATTTAGTTTGATCATACGACGTGTGCTGTTTTCTTCTCGCGAAGATCTGCAAGAAAAATCCTCGCGGCGAAAAGTCATTCCTGGGGATTTTCTCGCTTGCAGCTACGGTGTTGTTCTGCGTTCCCAAACGCCGAATTCTCGCTGCCTAAATTACGGTATGCGATTGCGACTTGCGAAGAATCCAAACCGTTATTTTTTCTGGGTGCAATTTGCCCGAAACAGAGGAGATTCCAAGGCCTCACGTCCGGCCCAACAAAAATTCGAAGGCCCAGCACAAGAAAATTTGGGCTGAAATTACCAAAGCCCATCCCATCAGCGATACTGTCTCTTGGGTCTTGGGTCTCCTCAGCCACCTTCCTCTTTTGGCAATTGGTTATTGCTGTGACTTCTCCGAAAATCAAAATAAATTAAATAATTTTTAAATTAGATTCTTCGAATGATTTTTAGGTCCAAAATATTATTTGCGCCATCTGTTGTTATATCAGAAAACACAGATAATGTAACAAAAAAGGAAGTATCTAGATATCACTTGGATGTCTTCTTCTTAACTATCATTTAAATTTGTGACTTTTGGATTAGAGATCAAGGGGTCTTTTGTTTTTGAAGGAGAGAGATTTTTTTCAAAGAAAAAGGATAGATTTCTAAATTTAGATAATAATTAAAAAAACAAGGCACAGCAGCTTCCGGCTTCCCCCAAACCCCCATTTCAAAGATCCCCCTCGCCTCGCCTCGCCTCGCCCCTCTCCCTCACCTCGCCTCGCCTCGCCCCTCTCCCTCACCTCGCGGTCCCCGCGAGGCGCCAAACCCTAAGCCCTGGCCGGCCGACCCGCTCGCGTGTGCGGTGGCGCTCCCCGATGTGCCTGTGGGGGGGGGGGGGGGGCGCAATCGCGAGGGCGGTAGTGGCCTTCCTCGACGCCGTTCTCGTCGGCTGCTTCCGCCCCCGCCGCGGCCCCGGCAGGCCCGGCTCCGGTTCCATCCGACGAGTAAGGAAACCCTAACCCTCCAGCCCGCTTCCTTACTGGCCCTCTCGCGTTGGATTGATCGATTCGGGCTTTGGATCGAGGTGGTGAACGTTTTGGTGTTCTCGTGTGTAGGATCCGCTCGTGCCCAAGGATCGGCTCGGGGATGTGCTCGCGGATGACGAGCAAGGTACTCAGTCCCTTTGGCCTAGTATCCTGGATGTTTCGGTCGGATTTGCGGTAGGGTTTGGTTAATCTCGGTGTTGTTCCATGTGTGCGTGGGTATTGTTTCAGGTTTCGGAGGGAGAAGAGGATCTTACGAGGATTTGCCTAATGGTGGGCTTAGGCGAGAGGTATGCATACCAGAGTGCCGCTAAATGATGTGCATTTCCCTTTTTGTCAGAAGTGGGATGAGATCGTTGCGCGATTATTGTGCGAGGTGGCTACTGTCGCATTCAAGTTCTAGGTTGGTCTTCTGATTGTGTATGTGTCTTTAGCTTTCCAACTACTACAGTCTACAAGGTAGTAGTTTAGACTGATTTGTATTGTGTATGTGTTTGCGCTGTGCGTGTTGTGTATGTGGATAGTTTAGACTCAAGAGATTTAGGTTTACACAGTGCAGTGCTGCACTGGACCTGCTGGCTGTTGCATGAAAATTTCCATAAGAAATGCTTTGGAATGTGTTTGTTGTCAAATGTGCACTGCGAATAGTGAGAGTTGCTGGTTGCCTGTACTTTTATGTTATAATGAAACTAGGATGGTTGTGGAATTTCGTGGAGCGGGTGTGGTATATGGTTCAGTCTTTTGATATGTTGTAGTAAGATTTATCCTATAAAAAGGATTTTTAATTGTCCTGTAGCTGTACAAGTAACTCTGTTTTTTTGCAAGGGGTTATGAGCTGTGACCATTGCGCTTGCTGATACTAACTTCATAACTTTATGTTTTAAGCTTTGGCTACAAGGAAAAGCTCACTTGTGCTGGTTTTGATCTGCATATCTTGGTCTACATGTATCGTCCTTACTCATTAATTATTATCTTGTGCATTCTTTTTTTGTAACTTTTTTACAGTACCTGTCTTAGTTTTTAGACCTAGGGAAAGATGTAAACTACTTACATACTAAGGTTTACTCTTAAGGACTAAGACGTTTATTTTGTTCTAGTTTGAATTTTCGTGGCATTCTTAACTCTACCCAGGCAAATTACCTCAAGTTATGTGGCACAATATCTGAAACCCCAGCAGAACTTCGAAATGTGTCATATCAAATCAATTTGCAAAATACTAATAAGGTGCGGGACACATTTATGAAATCATTCTGTTATTAGTTTCATTCTCTGATACCTTCGTTTTGGACATGCAGTGCGACAACATGCCCACCAATGCACTTAAAACGGACGGAAAAGGGTAACGACCGCCCTAATTTTTGTCAGTGTCTAAAAATCTTTTAACATTATCATGATGACTGATGAGATTATATAATCGATGCCTCATGTCATATTATGCAGTTTCAAATGTGAGGAGGATCATACTTTGAGACCTGAACTTAACATTGAAGATACTGAACATCTTCCACAAGGTGAATCAGTTTCTCAATCAGCATTCCAAGAGAAGTCCCCGTTTCAGAGCTTCAAAAACAGGCTGCCTGATTGCAGTGATTCACCCTTCCCAACTCCTTTAGTTCTCAGAGATGATATGCAGACCCCTGGAACTATTTATACTTCACATAAAGGATCTTCTATGTCTGGAAAGCGTGTGCGGACCTGCAAACAATTCATCTATCCTGTCCTTGGACCCATTGAGAACAAACTTCAGCTGATGGAACTGACAGAAGATTCTTCACCAATGCTACCCTCCAATCCTCCTAAACGGAGAAACATGGGAGCAGATTCTATCAAGAAGCCCCAGAAAACCTCTTCAAATTCAGTGGCTAAGGAAGGATTTGTCCAAATCTTAACCATTTCCTTTTCCTGATGATAATGCTTCATACCAAGAAAAAGAAACACTCTCTCTGGAGGAGTTGAAGTGTCAGATAAGCAGCCCAAATCTATTGGATGGTGGAGAGCTATCAAAATCCAATTCAGATGAAAAGCATGCTGTATTGAGTCTGTCTCACTGGCTGAAACCTTCATCCGCAGACGATGAGAATCAAGGCGATGTCAAATGTGCAGCGGGTGATCAATTGTATGATGAGGACGGCCTTTTCACAGAGAGACCTGTCTTCATGGCTTCTGAAATGAACTGGGATGTCGAGAACCCTACTCCCAGGTTGCCCAAGGCATGGGATGGTAATGGTATTCCAAACACAACCACCAAGTACAAGGAGGTATACATATATCATTTATGTTTTATCTAATGCTTTCTTCCTTAACTTTCGGTCATCTGCGCCACTTGTTCTAAGATATTACTATTATTAGAACCAAAAAGTCCGCTATCATACCACACCTTTTTATGAAAGCCTTTTTAAGGTTTTATCTGATGAGAACCCGTGCCCTCCAAGGTCAGTTCCTGCTTGTAAATATTAACCAAAACTCTCCTTTGTCTATTGGTGCGCACTGAACTTTTCTTTTTGAGGACTGCGCACTGAACTTAAACCAAATTTGTTTATCCAACATTTTTTTCATTCACCATTCTACTTGCTACGAACCCTGCTGTTCATACCACTAATGGTGATATCATGTTTTTAACGCAGGAAGCTTGTCCGTGGAAGGTTGTTCCATCTTCAGGAGAAAGCTGAATAATGAGTGATTTGGCTAGATTTCAACCCAAATCTTGATAAATCTGTCGTCACCCTGAGAAGGTGTTGTTGTGGTCGGTATTAGTTGGGTACATGTCCAAAGACCGAGGGTGGCTCTTGAATGGCCGGCTATGCCGCCGTCAAGACTCCAAGTTTCAGTTGAAGAGAATGAGAGATTAGAAACTTTATTTATTCATTGCTTGCCTTTAACGATTATAGTAAGCATCCTTATATAGAGTGCTCTCTTAGTAATTATAGATAAGATCAAGCTAAATCATAATATTCCTAACTAATAGATAGCATTTATAATTAATACATAAGATACCAATTAACTAATCTTTGCCCTAGAAAACTAATTAGTTATTTAGGGAAATAGATATTCTTATTTAGAAAGTTAATCCCTTCCTAATCCCAATACTATGGTATATGGGTACTGTTCACGCACGTAGTACCAATGGCCATAACATCTCATCCTTCGGATCGAGGTACCTCGTCCTTGAGCTATGATGGTGACCACGATTGAAGTAATTTGTAGCCACATGTCGACGAGAGGGATGATGATGATGTTGTGTCGTATTAGAGGGTCAACGAAGCTTCAGTGGACGACTAGCATGGGACAGCAGCGACGCTCGTCCTTCCACGGGGCGTGATGTAGTGAAAGATATGCGATGATGTCGTAATCCCTCACATGGTAGCCGTCATATTCCGCACCATCGAGAGCATGATTTCGATCAACGTCGAGGGGAAAGCAGTTGCCAAACAATGGCTACTTTCTTCCTTGGTGCACAGCCACCAATGGTAAAGCTCAAGGCGACCCAACTGGTAGTGATGTAGAATTCACAACGACATGCTGTAGTTCCTGTTCCTCCATCTTGTAGTTCCTGTTCCTCCATCTTGACTAGCGTAAGAAGGGGTGGCATGGATTGATGAGGTATCATTATCACAGCTTGGAGTGGCATTTGTGGTGCCGTAGACAGCGTAACATTACTACTAAGACGTAGATCCTATACGTCAATGAAGATCATTGACAAGCTATTTTCCACTTCTTAATCATATCAGTAGTCATGATGTTGTTGTAAGATCCAAATTCTTCGACGAGTAAGGCAAATAAATCCAACATATTCATCAACTCAAGTATTTGTGATGACATATTGTTCATCTAAAATATTCAATGTAAGAAAATAAGATTGGTGGGAATCTTAATATTCCCGATAACCTTAACCATGGGAATGAGATCACAGGAATATAACATTCCAATGTTTGGTACGAGCTGAGGATGAAAGCGTAGAAAGCGCACCAATATTTCCACGCGGATGTTTCGGAGCAAATTCCGCTCGGGTTTAGCTTTTGACTTTTAGTTTCTAACTTTAATTTTGTGTTTTTTTTTATTTTTTAGTTTTTGAGATTTTTTGTCTCTTTTTTTGTCTCATATTTCTTTCCATTGTCTGTAATGAGCTAACTTGTTTTTTCTATTTTATTTTTTAAAAATTTAATTACGTCAAATAAGTCACCAGTAGATACAGTACAAAATAAACCAGTTACAGTGCTAAACAGTAAAAAATAAGCTAAAATAAGCAACACCTTAAGTCGAGATTTCTCGAAGATGGTAATGTAGGATAACTATCTATTTCAAAGGCAATAGGAGGGAACCGTTCTTGGCGGGGAGGAGGGAGGCGTGGGGGAGGAGGGGGGCGGCGGTGGGGGATCTGGGGAGGGGGCGGCGGGGGGAGGAAGGGTACGAGGGGGCGGCGGGGGGGGGGGGGGGCGGAGGGATGCGCCGGGGGGGGGGATCTGGGGAGGGAGGAGGAGAGAGGCGTGGGGGAGGAGGGGGCGCCGGGGGGAGGGGACCGGGGTGGGCGGCGGCGGGGAGGGGGGAGGAGAGAAGCGTGGGGGAGGAGGGGGGCGCGGGGGATCTGGGGAGGGAGTGGGGGCCGGGGAGGGGGAGTTTTATTCAGTGGCATTTGCGGGTAAATAACTTTAACTTTTAGTGGTATTTTAGTGGCATTAGCTCGCAGAATCTGTGAGAAGCTAGGCTATTGCAGCTACTCGGTCCCAGTACAATTGTGCCTTCCCCAGATTTTCAGATTCTCAATAGCTGGCCCAAACACTGGACTGTTTGGGAGAGCTTTTGGCTACTAGAAGTAGCTAGCTTGCCTAGAATCCGAAACAAACAGGGCCTAATACCACAAACTACCGGAATCTAGTTACATCAGCAATCTTCAATTCCTATATTAAATTCCAGGGTGGCTGAACTAAACCAGATTACCCCATGATTACCGGGAATCTCAGCAAGATTACGGAACCAAACACTTTTCTAGAAGTTGCGTCTTGTGTACTTTATCTATTGAGTTATTAATATAACTGATGAGTTATTAATATAAATTAGTCGATCTTTCTAAAAAAATATGAGTAACCGAAGGTGTACTTGTGTGCAGTTGATGTTGCTCTAGGAAATACTAGTGTTACTGTTTTTTAATGTGTTTTTCTTTGTATATGTGTATTTGTAGAAATGCCTGATGGCAAATGCACTGAATTAATAGCACCAAGAGTGCATTTTTACCAGTGACATTCAGAGGTTCAGACCGGGCTTTCAGCAGTTTCAGATATACACTACCATTTTCCCACAGAGGCAGATATACAGAGGCAGTATATCTTCGGAATTCTGGATTTAACTGAGGCGTATGTATAGTAAGTTTTGACAGCATGCGCGGCGAAAGATTTGATGCACTCTCCAGACACGGTTCAAAGCCTATGCTTTACAATGTGCCTCTGTACTGAAAGTTGTACATAAACAAGCACATGGAGAGATCATAAACTCGTAATACAGTAAAAAAAACCGCCTCGCAATGTAGAACATAAAACTCATGGAGCTGAAAGTTGTACAGTTCCATGAGTTGTTCGTTGCGAAGTATTAAAGTTGACTGCACAAGCCTACACAAACTCAACTTTAGGATATCACAATATTGGCCATGGTAATAACTACTAGTAAGTACTGCAAACGCAGCTAGACTGAAGGGAAAAGAACAGCAGCAGCTCAATGAAGCTCCAGAACCACCCTAGAACAGCCAGTGCTTCTTCTTAGTTTTGCGAGTCAGGAGATCTGCAGTGTACAGAACAGCTGCTAACTTAGAACTAACCGCCAACTGAATAATGCAGAAATATCATGGTAGAGATCGTTAAAATTAATAATGTAAAACATGTAAATGCAACTTGGTAGTGCACCAGGTCTAAGCAAAAACACTCACCATCAGTTGCATATAAGGAATTGTAGTGTACTTCACACCAGAAGCTTAGCCAAAACTCTGTAAATGTGTGACATGGAAGGATTAGATACATATTTCGGGTGGAATTTACATATACTGTTGTGGAAGTGCAAATCTCTCTAGAATTCAGATTATCGCAAGAGCATAGAAGACATTAGTGAGAAAAAAGTTCTACATGGAACAAAAATATGTGAGCATTGGAGCAGCACAGTATCCCAGTTCTCACCTCTTGTGGGAGTCTGATCCCTAGGGACTATCTCAATTAAGCAGGTGTCTCTAAATGACGTCAGCAAACAAATTTTGGCACCGAACTGTGAGCAAATGGGGATACAAATCGAAAAGGGTGTTAGACAACTTACAAGCATGACACATACTAATACTGTAACAATGAGCACTGATGAGAATATGATAGTTCCAAGGGGGAGTACTAATGCAAACGAAAATCTGACTGATCATTAAGGCTAAACTTCTTACTGTATGATTCAACACAGTAGTATGAAGGAATGATCAACAAACAGAGAAATTTCAGTTATGTTTGACAAGGATCACCTAAACTTCCTCAACAGTGAGCCAATGGCATGAAACAAATTTATTAGTTTCACATCTTGGTGTAGGATTTATAAGGTAGAAAAGGCTATCAAGTTTAAGCTACAATCAGAATTAGCAAAACCACACAAAAATTATGCAAAAAAAACCTGCAATTAAAAGGTTTTACCCTCCCCAATCCCCATATCGAAAAAAGTTAAGTGTTTACTTATTAAAAAAAATTCAACCATCTTGAACTGGAAGTGCTATGTTACCCGGTCTGCAGCCGCTTGTAAGGTCAGATGGTCTCCCCATTCCCCAGATCTGCAGGGAGATACATAAGAAGCTATGAATTACTCAAAAACTAATTGAATGTCTCTCTGAATAGTGAACATGATAAGCAGCTCAAATCTGTGTTCAATCGGAACCTTTTCATTTTCTTCAAGTACACCTTATATTCCATTGGTACATAGCTTTCATAACGTTTTCTGAATTCCTTTAGCTAAAAAACAGGATAGTGTTTCAGCACAGTTGCATATCCATGGAACTATATGATCAAGTATGCAACGTATTAATGTATTTATTTACTGAAAGAGGTCCATGGTTTAAGGCAAGAAATCTACCTGTTTCATGACAGCCTTTCTCACATGTTTGTGATAGTCAGGATTGCGAAATATCTGGTCTGCCAAAGCGCGGAACTGTAACAATACGGCATTAAGAAAAAAGGGAACAGATTGAACAAGTAACAAAGCCAAGTGTAGTTCTGTTCATCTGGTAAAGGGGATGCATTACTTGCTAAACAGTTCAACAGTATCAAGATCAAACAATGGAGGCCAATCAATCTTGCTGTATAAAATAACAACAATAGTCTTATGTAAATCCTAAATTACGACTCACGAGCAATCTAGCTTACTCCAAATATGATTCTGAGGTAGTGCAGATGATGTGACACTTTTATAAATGGAATGGTACTTTCTACTAAACTTGTAAAACAAACCTGACAATTCCCATCTCCCTCTATCTGAAACTCAGCCAAACCATAAGTGCCCAACCTGTCAAAGAAAAGGTAAGGGTAAATGAACATGGAACCAGAAAAGAAAAGGCAACAACACATATAATTCTACATGACTCATCCTACAAAAAAACAACTTCTTGTGTTGTATTTATTAGCGAGAGAGAGAGCTGATTTTTTACCTTTCCAACAATCTTTCATGATCCAAGGTTGCATTATCAACATTAGGGATCTTTCCATTAACTCGAGGAGTGTGCTGCCATAAAGAAGGGGGTGTTAGTAACTTGATCATGAAACTTAGCAGAGGACCTCCTATTGTAAATCTAAGGACTTTACAACATTATTCTTTGCTTTAAGAACGCCCAATTCAAAATTAGATCAGTTATCGCTATTAGTTACTATACCAGCACATTTATCTTCATTTGAGAGACAATAACAACAGAGGTAAAGTTAAAGGAAGCAAATAGCACCAAAACTATGATGACTGAAGAGAAAGAAATATTGAATGACTCTTGATTACCGGGATTGAACCCAAATGAGACAGGCGCTTCCCAAGGCTATGTCCACTGTTGTTCTTTGCTTGGGCTAGTAGGCTTCCTATAGTTATAGTTACTTCCTCCTCACTCTCTTGAGTACTGCTGCTGATGCTTGAGCTAGAGCTTTTACTAACATGATCCTGTTGGTCGGACATGCTACCGCCAAACGAACATTGACAAGATCTTAGACCTACGGTAGGCTCCAAAAAAAGCAAATAGCAGTAAATTATTGTAAGAGTCAGGCAACATGCATTCACGTGATAGCAAGAAATACCAGATAAAAGTTTCAAAGCAGCTGCAACCAACAAACTCATTTTTCCTAGCATTACATATCAAAACATTTCATTGTTTGCCTGATTGGTACTATGAATTACATCAAACCTTATAGGGTGATGTTGGGCCGCACAAATTCCTAGTTCTTATCATACGAGATGGAAACATATACAGATCTTAACCACCCAGTAAGGAGACATAAAGATCATATTTGGTTACTCCATTTCCTTACATTTCATAGTTAATGCTTGAAAACTGTTTTTTTCTCCGCACACTACATTGCAATTCCAACAAGCAAATGATACGTGAAAGGAACTAGCTCGAATGGACAGGATAAGAAGCAAAGAACACATCATTTTCACAACTGCGTAGCAAAGGAGGGTCCCCCAACACACTCATAAGTGTGTATCTTTTCACGGTAATCCATCTGCTCTCTGATAATTTCAGACACTTCCAACTCCCATAACCTCTTTTACTTTATAGTATCCAAAACCAACAAATAAACTAGTTTTACAGGACCGAAGCGACATTGAAGGTGATCAGTTCTTTGATTCAACGGTACCCAAAACCAACCAAAGGGGTGTTTTTTTTCTGAGGAAACAAACTGATCGACCAATCAATAGACAAATAAGAAATACAATAGCTGCAAAGAAGCTAAACTTCATATGCCCTAGCATTCCAGGATCAAAGAACCCTCCTTTTTTAACCAATAACCTCACCTGAGTTTAAGTAGCTAGTTCCAAAATTAAGTTAACCAATCAACTAATCGGATCTTGGATGAATCAATCTAAAGGGGCTGTTTTTCTCTACGTATCGGTCAGCAGCAACCAGCAGGCAATCTTTACTGTAAAAATTGAGTAAAAGGAAAGATCACAGGTTGTAGCAGTTAATCGCAAATAAAACCATCAAGCAAAGTAATCAAGTAAAGAAGGCATCCATGAACCAGTAAAGAGGCAAAGCTTCACAGGTCGGCAGCACGCTGCTCATGGAGTCGAATTGCGATCGCGCAAAAACACAGCTCACAAATCGGATGAGGGAGGAAACTTACTAACTTTTCGGATCAGGGCCGTCGTGCCTGCGCGCGACAAGAGGGCTCGAGTTCAGTAGCTCACACATCCTGTCGGACCGGAGAGCAAAAGAGAGAAATATCGTCTTTTATTTTTCTATTTTTCTTTAGGTTAATAATTGTGGGGAAATTGTAAACCTAACCCCCTAAGTCAGCCAAATTTCCACAAACACCCATCATTTTGATGAATTCATCTGTAAATCAATCATGCTTCCAGAATTCCACATACTCGTTACTAGTTTATCATCGGATCTAACAAAGCCTAAACAAATATGTCCTTTAGTCTGGCTTAAGCTCGACAGACTTAGCATCTATTTGTATTATGGTAACTTATCAAAAAACACTTATTTATTCCATCTTTTGAATATCACAGTTAGTTACAAGTATTTTTTATAGTGCTATAAAAATAATCTTACTATAATTAGTAAAAATTCCTATAACTAACTAGATTCCACAATGGCATACACCCCAAAGCTCTAGTCAACATAGAAGGAAGAGCCTTAGTGTGGCTACCTCGCGCTTGATCTAAGCAATCTAAATGTTACAGTTTTTTTTTATCATTTTAGCTAAAAAAAAGGAGCTTTTTTAGGGTACATACCAATTATTATGGACCATCCAGTGTTTTTAATCCATTGAGTCAGATTAGTTATAATTTATCCCTATTACACCACCAAGCACAAGGAGGTACAATCAATAGAGAGGCAAAATTGTAACTTTACAACTTAGTATCAATCTTGATACAGAGAAGACAACATCCAAGGGCAACAAGAGAACTTTTGAAACCCTAGAGAATTAGATAGTTAGATTTGATTTCTACTACCATCCTTTAATATCATAAAAAAATTCAAAAAAAAATCTCATGTCTAACCTAAACGAAAGCGTCCGGCTCACCCATTGGAATGGATCCACCTCCGCAGTAGCTGAAATAGTAGAGCACGCTCAGCTGAAAAGAAGCCTCAGTAACTTGCTGTCATGAGCTTAGCTTAATATAAACATTTGCTTAGTGCCACTCTCACTCAGGGACTACTATGCAAGAAGGGACACAATGCAGGACTGGAGTGGAGAGGGCCCCAAAAAGGCGCTTTTGTGTCCTCTGTGACGTCTTTCTTGTGTTGTGGGTCGACCACCAAACCCAACGATAAGAAATGCAAAATATCACGGCCACCTTCCAGAACAAAATAACACCAGTAGGCACGAATTTTCCAGTGCTCATATCCCCTTCACCGCGCAGGCATTTCTTTCACCTTTATTTCTTCTTCAGCCCAGTGCTTTACCATCCGATAGTTTATTCTTGGTGTCCGTATTTAAGCGGTAGCTTTGATTCTCTTTTATTTTCTATCTCACCACCTGAATGGACGGCTCGTCCACTTGCCTTCCTCCCATGTCTCATGTAGTACATCAACAGTTTCTGGCTTTCAACTCAGCAACATTTTGTTCGAAGGATTTGTGCTTTATGTATATATTTATCAACATATCAATATAGTCGATAGTAATATATTATAAATTTTATAACATAGTAATATATTATAAATTTTATAACATCAACTAACTTTATGATAAAGTTCAATGATCTATAATTATGACTATTTGTCAGACAACTTACCAAAGTAAAAAAACCCCACTATTAGTGAAGGATCTAGAATAAATCCGAGAACAAAAGATGGTTACTATCGGCAAAAAACAGCTGGCCTCATTGCCTACAAAATAGATAACAAAAATAATAAGTGAGTAAAATTTCAAGTAAAAGAATTATAGAATAATCGAATAAAGCGAAGCAAATTACCTTTTAAAGTTAGTTTTGACGACTTCTCAAATTCTAAAAGCGATACATCATAGAATCATTAGGAAACGAAGCCCAGGAGATAGGAGCCAGGACGAACTGCCATCAACCCGTCACCTGCTGCAGAGGAAAGGAGATTGCGCGGGGAACGAAACCGGGAAGGTAAGGCGTCTGGGACTCTGGGGGCGTTGGCAAACAGAAGTCGTGAAACGCCACTCACTAGCAACTAGGCCGCGCTCGCATGTGACAATGGCCGCGCCTGATTGCTCACTAGCCTGGGTGGTTGGGCCGTGCGTTGGCTAGGCCACACCTTGGTCTGGGCCATGGGGGCGTGGGAGAAGGCCTATAAGAGAAGTTCTAGTATGTGTGTTGACCTAGGCCGCTTGGCTGCAAGTTGTAGGGTATTAGTTTTAGTTATGTGGAGGTACGCTATGTAAACTTGATCTTTGAGTAAGAAAAATTAAAATCGGTTTGGTGCCTATGCCCCGTATAACCCTTAGTCCATCCGCTCCTGATTCTATCGCATGTGTTTTGGTGCTGGATGATCATTAACATCAGGTGATTGAGATCGACTTAAATTGACTCAAACTAATCGACTTGAGTTATCAGTTATGTGATTTCTGAATTCTGAGGAAGCTTCAGACATAATTTTATCTAAGGAGGTGCTTCTATACTTTTCTTAATAGTAATTTACATTTTTTAAAATATAATAAATAATGAATATTAGTTATCTTTTTATTTATTTTAAAATTAATGTTACTCTTGTTACATAGAAAAGTATTGCCCGAACATTTTCTGGCCCTGCCCGGTAGCAGCAAGAATGCCATCAGAAACTTTCTTCTGCAAGTCAGGAAGCCAGCATGCAACAACGGAAAAAAAGGTTTTGTGATGGTACAGCGCAAGTCTTATCTGACACGAGCGAATAGTGTTTAGGATGGTAACAACAGGTGGCCGACAGAAGCACCAAGCAACTTTTTTTTTAGCGGGCCAATAAGTCCTACTTTCCTAGTACAGTGGTACTGCCCATTGTTTTTTTCTTAAGTAAATACACGGAGGATCATTTAACTTATGCCAGTGTATAATATAAGTCACAAAACTTTCAAAATATACATCTAAATCACTTATATAATATAAGTGGGTCATTAGTCTATTCTAACTACCTAGCTAAAATAGCTTATACATGTGGCATGAAATGTAGGATTCAAAACAGTTAACGGAACATATACAGAAAACCTTTGTGCAATTTTTTCGTTTAGGTCTATGAAGAATCTAGACCTACCATTATGAGTTAACGATGAGTTTTAATAATTAATGACAATCGGTTTATGTGACTAATATTTTCTATGAGTTGTTCAAATAGGTTATGTCTAATGATGAAGACTTTGGATGGTTCCATGTATTGAGTGTAATCAAATCAACCAATGGATATCATGTGATCAAGTCAAGAACTCGAACTTAGAGTGAAGATGTTCATCATCAAACTTTAAATGGATGCGCAAGACAAAAGTTATATGCAACATCTTGAAATTCGTAAGTCCAAAAATTTGCGAAAATTTAAAACTTTTTCATTGAATCATATTGGCATTCGAATTTCTTCTACAATTTTATTTAAGTCTTTCCAAATTTTGTGCTATACAAATTAATACTGGGGAATAACTCCCAAACGAAAATGCTAATAATAAAATCAGAAATCCAAATTGAATTACAAAAATTTAAATTCAAATGCCAATTTCCAATCCTGAAAATTAAAGTTCAAATCAAAATCCAAAGTTCAAAATTTTGCTTAAGCCTTTCAGTTTCTCTCCTCTTTTCCCTCTCCCTTCCAGGTGGGCCCAGTCCCTTTTCTTCTCTCTCCTTCCTCTTTCTTCCGTCAGAGTCACGCTCGGCTTCTTTCTTCCTTCCCCGTTCTTCCTTCTCTCCTCAATGCTCCCGCGTCGGCACTTCGTTAGTCAGCCCCACCTCCAATGTTCCGGCATCAGCTTGCCCTTCGCCTTTCGTCATGTGTCCTCTTCCTTCCTCCTCCCCTTGTCCCCTCTGGCGCATGCCTGTGGCTACGTGCACCCACATCCACCGCAGTTCACCCCATCATGTCGCTACCTCGATCCACGTGTGCACCCCTTTCTTCCCCTGGCTCCTTTCTTCTTCTCCCATCCCTTCTCTCTTCTCTCGCTTTGGCGCTCGTCAGCCATACCGCCTCCCTTGTGCACGCACGTCATTTCGTCTTGCCGTATCCATCTCCCTCGTCACCACAGTGCGCCATCACATCCGACCCTGCCCATTTTGACCCTCTGCTCGGTCGGAGAGCGGTGGAGCACCGCTCGGACCACTGCGCCACATCTGCCAAGGTCAGCCACAGGGCGTGCCACGCCGCCGTGACCAAATGCCACAACTGCCCCCGTTAGCCACAGCCCCGCCTGGGCTTGCCTCATGTCATCGTTCCTCATCGTGCACTGCAGGACCGTTGCCATATTCCTCGCTCATGCAAACGTCATTCCTCCTTCGCAGCGCCGTGGTCCTCTCCGACTTGTCTCATGTCCCCTCCATCACTCCCCTCCCCGATGGTTGTGCCCGGCCATGCTGGCCCATGCCTTCACCATACCGGCCAAATAGGTCCGCACGTTGCCAGGCCACTGCATCACCTATAAAAGCCACGGCAGGCTGCCAACCCATTCCTCACATCCCACTTTTCCTCCCATCACAAGAAATTGGCCTCCCATGCCCCACAGCTCACCAAAGGCTTCGTCTCCCCCAACTCTGGTCAACCAGCAATCCGGCAACTAGGCCACCTTCGGCCAATTCCGCCTGCTGAAGCTCCCTTGGAGCACCACCGTGACCCCCCACCATTGGCCAAGTTTCCCATCTGCCCTAGCTTGCTGGTGTCCCAAAGCTCCCCGTGCCGCCGGCCTCCTCAGGATCTCCTTCCCATGTGCTGGCTGCTCGGTAAGTTTCACTACACCCCACGAATGCTCATACTCGCTGCCTTGCCCGCAGCGTTGCCCCTGTGACCTTGCCAACTTCCCCACAACCCATTTCACTGACTGTCGTCGCCTTGCACTGGCTTACACCGTGCAGCTGTGGTCGAAGCCACAGATGTCGTGGTCGAAGTAGCGACTGCTGTAGCAATCGTAAGTCCTAGCAGTTATGGTAGAGTTACTCTAGCAGCCATAGTCGATAGAGTTGGTGTAGTCGATAAAGCCATAGTCAATAGAGTTGGCGTGGTCGTAAAGCAGTCATGGTCATAAGGCCAACATGGTCGTATGTCATAGCAGCTGTAGGGTCATCGACCACAGGGCCTTCATAGCACCGCCCCTTCTCTTTGGCCTAGTTGATGTTTACAACCACTCAATGTTTTTTTACGACCACTCATAGTCATTTACGACCACTTAATGTCTTTTATGACCCCTCATAGTCGTTTACGACCACTGCATAGTTGTTTACGACCACGTCGGAGTTCGACTGTTCTGCGCTCAAAAGTCTTCAACCACTCCACCGCCCAAGCTTCCAACTAATAGCACTTGGAGGTTAAGACCACGTAGTGCCTCTGACCACACTCAACTCCAACTTACGACCACGATCAACCTGCCGTCGGTCCTATCTCAGCACTAACTGGGCTTGAGCTAATGCCTCTCCTGGCCTCCTCATCTCTTTAGCCATCCATTTTACCACGTGCCATCCCTTCCCTGGCTGCCACTCGCCGTTGGCAAGGCCACTCACCGAGCACTTCCCCACTCCACTTCACACATTTCCTCACCCAATTACAAAATGCTTGAGCCTCAGTGATCCCCTCGCCGTGCACCTTCTGCCTCTGAGCTTGCTTTGCCACCGGTAAGCAAATTAGGCCATCCATTTTTTCATACTATTTGTTTGAATTTTTAAATATAGCAAATGAGCTCAAAAATTACAAAATTTTATATGCAACCTCTTGACATAACGTATTTGACTGTGTAATTTTTTTGGTAATTTATCTATTGTGAATATTGCCCAAAAATTTGTACGATTTTTATATTGGTAGGAGTTATTAAATATAGCAAATGAGTTTCAAAAATTATGAAATTTTATGTGAAGTTTCCCGACATAGTCATAGTAGTTATGTAATTTTTTGCAAAATTTTATGTACTCCAAATTTGCTACGTTAATTCATCTTAATGTAATCATTAAATTAGTGATGCCCAGGCATCTTTTGCAGTGGCTAACCTCTTTTTTTTTTAGAATTTTCATACATTATGAGTATTTGTAGAAGTACATGTAATAGTACAAAAAATCACACGAGATGCGATATGGCTCACCCATCTTAGCCATTGCTATTTTCTTGCCACGTCTGCCTCCCCGTGCGTGGCCTTGTCTTCCGTTGAGTACGTGCATGTCCCGTGGGGTACATCAGACGGTCTAGAGGTTGCATCTTTGTTCAAAGGAGGTATGGAGACAGTTCTGTTTGTTGAGTGGCCGAAGATGGTCTAGTAGGCACTAGGCAGTAGCCGCCCGGTGATCGGACGGCAGAAGTGCCATTTTTGTCAATACCCTACGTATACGACTATTTATGCAAATACGAGTGCAAAACGTCCTATATATGCCAAAAATTTCCAATAGCGTGCTCATCTACTAGTACTAAGTAAATAACCCAAAGCATAACAAAGTAAGAATTGAAGTGCAACTCTTGATATTTAGTGGGGAATATATGCTATGCACTCAAGTTTATAGTGCAATTACTGTACACTTCAGTTAAAAAAGTCATGAAAAATTATGAAGAAATTTTTACATGTACTTCTAAACTTAGTCTACCTATGTATAAAATTTCAAGTTTAAATTCATTCTATGTTAAGAGTAAAAAAATAAGAAAAATCTAACAAATTTGAACTACAGCTTTATAAAATTTCAAGTTCAAATTCGTTTTATAGATTTTTATCTTTTTTGTTACTTTTAACATAGAACAAACTTGAACTTGAAATTTTATGCATAGCTAGAGCAAGTGTAGAATTTGTTTTTTAGAATTTTTCATGACTTTTTAGTTAAAGTGCAATGTAATTGTACCGTAAGTTTAAGTGCATAGCATATGTTCCTCTTTAGTTATACATGTCCACAATTAAGAAGAACCAGAAAGTTAGTGGAAAGAAAAGGTGATATTTTTGGATTATTGCAATATATTCTGATGGCTTAAAGTTATCCTATGATTCAAATAAAAGGGGTCTTCAATGCATCCATGTTAACAATCGGTCAATTATCATAAGAAAATGCTAAGCTTGTATGTGAGAATATGCAGCACATGGCACAAGAATTTTGATAAGCAAGTTAAAACAACGATGATAGCAAAATTATATAATATGGGAAAAGGCATACTTATTAGAAAAATATAAACTCGACCATTTTTTAGTGATAGATCGGCGTCTTGGTCCATGCTGATTTTCATCAAGTTTCCTTCCCAATTTCTTTACATTGGCAACGCATGAATCACTGATGTGCGGCAAATGCATTTGCTAAATGCTAATTCTCAGACTCAGACATTATACTGAGTTAACCTCAACTTTATGGCTACCAACCAGCTGTAGCTTAAAACATCAATTTGTTTTAGAAGGAGGCAGATTAAACATCTTCTTTTCACAGCACAAATCTACGGCGGGTTCGAAAGCGCTTACGCTTATTGGCTTTTGTACGGCACTGCAGTAACTAACTTCCAAACAGTGTGTTTTTTTCAAGACGAGGTCTATTAGTTGATGGTAGTATATACTGTACTGACTTTAATTGTACTGGCCAAAATCACATTCGATTGTCTATTTCTTCGTACTCTCTCGTAAACAGCCAGAATTCAAAAGCTAAAATCTATAAGCCACGGCCTAAAACAACCCACCCCTAGCCACCTAGATTTAATAAACAAAAGGAGAAAAGTTTATGACCCAAACTTGAACACATGCATGGAAACACACACACAAAAATAACACCAGCTCTAACAACATTTACATACCACTACAAACTAAAAACACACAAATAACACAAACAATAGAATGACCAATTATCTTGTTGATGGAGAGTAGAACATGAGAGAGGGGGAGTATTATTTCATAGGCCAGTGATTGATCGTTTATTGGGATAGCATTTTGGAAGCGGTTTCTTGGCTTATCGGTATTTGGTTTGTTTATACAAACGCTAAGGTGAAAAACCATCAATTGCACCTGAAAAGAACCCGACCATTATCTTCTCTAGCTCTATCCCAAGAATATAACAAAAAGCCCTAAAAAAGCCCCTCAAGTCTTTTGGGCCATCTTTCTCTATCTTGCATCTGTTCTCCTCGGCATCTCCTGCTGCTTCTCCTTCGTGGAGACATCAAGAAATGGTCTCGCTAAGATGTCTTGCCATTTCCAGCACTACTCACCACTCCCTCCTCACCATGCCCACTTGCCTCTCGCAGCCTAGATGGGGTCGAAGGTGCCTCGTCGTGTGTGCCACCATCCCTATCCAGCTCGAGGCGTATGCCAAGGTTTTGCTCATCCGGATTGGCACTCGCGGGAGAAGAAAAAGATCGAGCCTTTCATGCTTCCTTGGGTTGGAATTTTGGTGCTGGTGGTTTAGAATTTGGAAACTTTGTGTCTTTACGAGGTTTTGGGTTCAAGGGCTGGTAATGCAGTGGGCGCACCTTATGTTCGACTTGAAAATTTGTAGGACCGATATGATAACAGATGGAGGATCACATGACAAAAGTTGAAAACCCGTGTCACTTAAGGGTTTTAGGTCTCTTATTTGTTAGAATTGGATAAGAATTCATTTGGGCCCTATGCTATAAATAGAGATGGTATTAGAGGCTACACCTAAGACTAATAGGTGCAATTTGTGTGCTAGGGTTTGAGGCGTGCTAGGAGGGCACTTTGTTATCACAAACATGATGATCTATGAATAAAAATTTAGATCTAATCTAAAAGAAAAAGATGATGGCGACTGCGCATCTCATCCCTGCTGTGCTTCGAGGCCATCGTCAATTTCCTTTACGCGACATTTCATGAATCCCGGGAATAGATTGATCTACTATCACATGCATTGTTTCAGTTATTTTCTTCAAGATAGGAAGTAAGAGGGCTGCTTTGTTGTGTTGTACTATTATTCACGTGAAGCCACAGGTTTGCTGTCCATCAGGGTGCAAAAATCTTTGATTTTTTGTTTGCTATGGTACGCGTGTTGAGTGCTATAGTACATGCACAGGGCGCTACAGTATAGGCACAGGGTGCTATAGTACGTGTGCTAGAGAAATGGGCGAAATCGATGTGTCTGATTTTTTTATCTGCTACAGTATTGCTGTAGTAGTTTCTACAATATTTTGCTACAGTATTTCCCAAAGTGTTTTGCTACAGTGCCTAAGGAAAAATAGTTTTCCCTTTCTTTTTGTTGTCTCTTTTTGTTTTTGTGGATAGGTTGGAAGACACTAGATTTGAAAAAAAGAGTTCCACTATGGATCACAATCATTCACCTCTCCTTTAATTGCCATCGATGATGCTACAAGTAGTATCAGAGCGGATCACAATGGCATTAGATCATGATCATTTTTCTGGTAAGCCACCGTTTTTCGATGGATAAAATTGTATCTATTGGAAAACACGCATGGAGGATTTTCTACAAGCACAAGATAATGCTATTTGGCAAAAAGTTAAAAAATACATATGTAGTGCCTCTTGTTATTACTACTGAAAATACTGCTGATGTTGAAGCTAATGCTAAGGCCAGATATATTTTATTGCAAGGGTTGAGTGGAAATGAATTTGTTAGAATTGCTCATATTAAATTTGTTAATAAAATTTTGTCTACTCTAGCCGATTATCATGAAGGTTCTAAGTTTGTTAAAGGTGTTCATCAGAACCAATTTAAAAAGGAGTACTCTAAATTTAACATGAAACCTGGAGAATCAGTAGATACACTTTTTGATCATTTCAATAAAATTGTTAGTGATTTGCAATCTGTTGATGTCATATATTTTGATTTTGACAATGCTCATCAAATCTTAAATGTTTTGGATATGTCTGTTTGGAATGGGTTAGTTACTATTATTAATCATTCTGTTAATATGGAAACACTCACTTTGAATGATCTTTATTCTAAGATGGAAACATGTGGGATTGATGTTTTGGCCAGGATAAACGAGTCTTATTCTTTGAGTTTAGTGACTAACCAAGCTGACAATTTTTCTAGTTTCTCTATTATTTCTTTTGTCTACACTATGTTCTATTTCAGATGAACAGTTAAAGGAGATTCTAGAAGAGCAGCTTGTACTTTCCTTCAACAGGGTGATCAAGGCAATTAGCAACATTAGATCAAGACGGAGAGGAGGTCCAATCATATGTTATGAATGTGGTAAGCCAAATCACATCAAGGTAATTTGCCCCAAACTGAGAAGCAAAGAGGTCAAGGATGACATGGCACCAATTCGTCGCTCTCAATTTAAGATTGACCTAAGCAAGAAATGCAATTATCTCAAGACGGTCAACAAAGTACTTTCAGCACTTGATGAGATTGATTTGAGTGATGTTGATCCTGAAAGCGATGATGAAGACAATGGCAAGAAGGAAAGGAGGTGGACTTTACAAGGATGTGTTTTATGGCAAACGGTGATGAGCTCAATAATGATGATCTCCATAGTAATCCTAATGAGGTAAAACCTTCTCATACAGATTTATCTCATGTTGCACTTAGATTGACAGAGGAGCTCAAAAAGTATAAAAAGAAAATTAAAAATCATGATCATGTTGTTGAGAGATGAAATTCTGAAATTAATAGACATAGAGCTTTTATTTCTGAAGATGTATCTTGTGAGTCTTATTAAGTATTACATTTTGAGTTAGACACTGTTAGAACAATTAATACAATAAATTTGGTTTAACTTAGTGATATAATTGCTAAACTTGGTGAATTAAGATTGTCACATGACTCTAAAAAGTTAAAACTTACTAATAATGAAATTGAAATGCTTAAATTTAGTTCTTCCACATGTTTAGAGTCAAATGTTTCAAATGATCAATCTAAAACTTACTCTAATTATGCATTGCTAGAAGCTAGACTTAATTTTTCTCAGGAATTAATTCAATAGATACATTATCATGAGATATTTTTTTTGTTCTAACTATCCTAAACTTAGCACAGAAATAGAAGCATTGACTAGACAACTTAATGATTTTGCTAAAAATAAAAGATTGGTTCAGTCTAGTACTTCTAAGAATCTTGTGAATGAATATGTTAAATGCACAACTTGTCCCACTTTAGCTAAAGAAAATAAGTACCTTAAAGATATTTTAGAGAGATTTTCTTTTGGCAAAAAAATTTAAATATGATTCTAGGCAAGTTAAGATCGAGTGTCAAAAATACTGGTCTAGGATTTAATGCTGCTATTTATTCATAAGAATACTGGTCTAAAAATGAGGTAGCCACACTTACGATGATGTGATTGAGATGGGTAAAGACGCAGGCAATTAGGGATGGCAATTGTGCCCGTTTACCCGTGGGTAAATACCCTAATGGAGCCGGGTATGGGATATTTTCTTTACTCACGGGTATGGAAATGGGGGAACACTCTACCCGTCGGGTAAATGGGCACGAGTATGGGTAAGCTCCACCCGTACCCGCCCCGCCCGTTTACCCGCGATATAGATTGACAGGTGGCGCAGTCATAGCAATATCTTTAATTACTATTGATTGTTATAAAGTTTTCCATATCTCTAATTGCTATTGATTGTTATAAACTTTTTGATAGCTATTATATTTCATTGGAACATCTGTTGCTTATATATAATTGTCATTAATTCAACTCTCAGATGGTGACTCTCAGTTCGCGAGTAAACAAGTATGCCCACGGGCGACGGGTATGGATGAGGTTTTTCACCCGTCGTCCTTCGCGGGTATACCCGTGGGCGTAAATCGGGGTCGTGGGTATGAGCATAGGCGAGCACTACCCGTACCCGCCGCACTCGATTATCATCCCTACAGGCAATGAGTTGAAAGCACAAGCTGGCACTGTATTTTTCGCTAACCTGCAACACAGCAAACAAAAATTCGACCACAGTTTCATTGCCATTGTCCACGGTCCACGGTCTCATTAGGAATCGGATGCCCCGCAGGTGAAGAGTAGGGTTGTTTTGACATTCTTTTTCCACTTCCCCAGCTAGTTCTGCTAGTGTCTACTCTTATAGCACATAGTTGTAGCATTCAGATATGTACAATGGATGCTCTTGACCATGTGTGGGTTAGAAATATGCCTAGATCATCCATGCAAAGCTTGTAACTGCCCCCTGTATTTGCAATGAGTTCTGCTAGAGGCCTGTACATCAGGTTGTGTTGTACCATTGTAATCTTATGTAATTTCGGTGATCTCTGGTTGTCTTAACATTTAATAATCATTCGCATATGTTGTTATAGTAAATTAATGATAAGCTTATGTAACGTTCGATGCTTCTTTTCAGCATCTTGTAATTCAGGTTGAATTCTCTGCTCATCAATTGGCCATTCTTGCAATTAACTAAGCAACGTTTAGCTGTATCATCCTCGCTGTTAACAATATTCAACTGCTAGGCTTCACTCTAAATAGTTTCAAATTCTAGCTTCTGTCTTACATCTTATGGTTTTTCATTTTTTCTTATTTTTTCTTATTTTATATTATTTACACTAACATAACATTTTTTAATTCTATTTTTATATAAAATAGATTAATAACAACTATAGCATAAAATAAATTAGAAATCGGAGTGCACCCTAAAGTTGGTTGGTTCTGTAGACAGCAGTAGCAAAGAGAGAAAAGAATCGGAATACAATTTCCAAGGTCAACCAGCACAGTAGCACTGGGTAGTAATCACAGTACACGCGTACACAAGAAAGCTGAGGAAACGCGGAGGGCATGCGTGGGACGAGTCAGAGCCCCAAAAGAAAAATGAAAACCCAACCAACATCCCTTCCCTGGCCACTGAACGCTGGGCCCCACCCGTCAGCCTCAGGGGGGCGCTTGTGGCCAGCGGCGAAGCGCCCCGAAGCATAAAGAAACATCCACATCTCGCACGGCCCGTTTCGCTTCGACACGCACGCACCCGCACCCAACTCTCCCCGTCCGTCTCCTCTCTTCGATTCGCAAGCCTCCAAGCTCGCAACTCGCACGAACCCTAGCAGCCTAGCTCACAGCCCGAATCCGCCGCGAGACGCGCGCCGGCTGATGGTTTCGATGAGCACGACGCCCAAGCCGCTCGAAAACGCCGCCGGCGCCGGCGCAGGCGGAGGTGGGGGCGGGGACGGGGGCGGAGGCGGAGGCGGAGGCAAGCAGCAGCAGCAGGTGGTGGTTGTGGCGCCGCCGCCTATGGCGGTGCCGGTCGCGTTGGAGGAGATCAGGAAGGTGAGGAAGCCGTACACCATCTCCAAGTCGCGGGAGAGCTGGACGGAGGCGGAGCACGACAAGTTCCTCGAGGCGCTGCAGCTGTGAGTGCCCAATTCTCCCCCGTCTCCGCACGCTCTGGGTCCGGGAAGTTTGGTCATGCGCTTTCGTCGTACTTCCTTTTCTTTTCTATGCGGCGGCGGCGGCGCCTGCGTCGTTGTGGAACTGGATTTGTTGGTGCATCTGCCCCTGCAAGTGCTAATTCGGGCTAGTTTAAAAGGTGTTTTTTTTGGTGGAGGTTATCAATTCCGAATAGGTTTTGCCTGTTGGGTCGAGTTGGATGGTGAGGTTTTGGTCGAATCTGTTAAATTGCACGGTCGTGGTTGGCAGGCACTTACGGTCGTGGATGGTATTCATGTTCAATTGGTGTAATGGGATTGTGGGATGGGGGTTGGTTCGAATTTTCCGAAATTTTGTGACTTGGGTTGCTTGGAAGTATGCGATGTATGTCAGAAGCTGGGAAGAACAGCAGAACCATTATTTTGATAAGGCATTTCAGCTGCAATGGTTAATGTGTATAAGATCGTTAGCTGTAGGATTGAGCGAGGAGGTAACTGGTGGTATTCCTATCTGTGGATCTGTAGGGTGCTTGCTGTTGCTGCTGTCCAAAAACAATTAAACATCACTGATAAATAGTATTTCCTGTATTTTGGACTACATCTTTTTGTCCTTTTCCCTCATACTGAACTGGCATCAGATGATGATTATTGATTAAGAAGAAACATTGGATTGCTATATCTGCCCAAAATTTTCTGGTGATGTCTCTTTTGAGCTTGTTCTGCATGGTGTGATGATGATCTTTAATTTCTAATCTTGTTGCTAAACTTTCAATCTACATATTATTTATGTGACTTTAATTTATTCATTTAGGATATCTCTGTTTTTATTATTCAATGATTGTAAAAATATGTAGCCAAAAGTTTAGCAGCAAATTGTAATTAAAGGAACATTGTAAAAAGTGCTTTTGTAGAATAGTCCACTAATCCTACTTCTGGAATGCTTTTGTGAGAACTATGATGGTCTATCCGCGTTTCTGAAATTTGCATCTTTCTTTTGTCTGTTGTAGGTTTGATCGTGATTGGAAAAAGATTGAAGCCTATGTTGGCTCAAAAACTGTGATACAGGTATAGTTCGTAGCTATCTTAACATTTGCTTCTTTTCTGCTAGCTTCCGGATGTGCTAGTGATATTTTGATTTGAGGTTTTCTTTATTCAACTGGTAGACAATGTCACACATTCTTCAAATATACTTAACATGCCTTATGATGTTCTTTGTCGACTAATCTTATTGGTACCTAGAATCTTATGCTTGATATGAATAAAATCCAGTTTCAGTCATAAATCTGCTTCTCGTTTTTGCAAATGCTATGGCACTTAATAAGAAATAAGAAAAATTTAAGCTCTATGCTTAGCTTTGTGTTTTTAGTGTAACAAGCATCGTTCTTTTTGGCTTCGGCTTATGACTGCGGCTTATGACATTTTGGTTGTTTATGAGAGAGAGTATAGAGTAATAGAAACTTGTGTACGGTTTTGGACGATATAAGTGAAGTCACTAAAGTGTTTACTACAATTAACTTGTAGACACTGCTTTGAAAAGACACTTCGTTTGAAAACTGGTTATTGTAGAAAAGTTAAAAAACAGCTTTTAGAAGCTGAAAAGAAGATGTCTACATTGTGTTCAATTTCTATAGTGTAGTTACAAGTCAACCAAATTGAGTTTCATTTGAAAAGTTGAATAATAATATACTTGTGTTTATTAGAAGCTACAACTGCATTATACAGAAAACTAGAGAGTTAATTCCTCTTCCAAACAGTATAAGAGGCAGGTTTTTGGTGCTAAATAAAATGAACTATTCCTTGTCATTCTAATGTCTCTTGACACACTGTGCACAATCTAAAAAAAAATTGTTTTGACAGATAAGGAGCCATGCACAGAAGTACTTTTTGAAGGTTCAAAAGAATGGTACAGGCGAACATCTGCCCCCACCCCGGCCAAAGCGCAAAGCAGCTCATCCATATCCACAGAAGGCCTCTAAAAACGGTATGTACTGTTCAACTTCCTAGTCTCATTGGCATGAAGTATTTGTAGTTTGGTGAGTAGTAATCAGAATTTATTTAGCACCTGCAGTTTCTCAAACTTTTTTATCACAACAACCTCCTGCTCTGAGGGAGCAAGGCTGTGCTATGTCTATGGATACATCTACCGATGTTAGAAACACAAATGCAAATGATGTGGTGCCTTCCTGGGACAATGCTCCTGTTCAACCTTTCATTGCAAGTCATACACAAGGTCTGTTATTACTATCATCATAATCTCCATTGAAGACTAATGATTTTTGGAGGAAATACTAAGGTTTCACATATTTGACAGGTACAGGTGTGGTTGTAACAAATAACTGCTCTAGTAGCATAGAGAGCCCATCTGGAACTTGGCCAACTTCTGAAGCAGTTGAACAAGAAAATGTGCTTCCACCACTCCGTGGTGAGTTCCCTCCTGCCGCACGCACTATGCAAATCCACCCTTGCAACTGTTCTATAGACCAACAACTTAGTGCGATGGTCTTGGAACTGCTGCAAAATTCATTTTCCTTCTTCCAGTCATATTAGATAAAATTCTGTTACACTTAAATTAAGGTTTGGTGCTACGGTGCCCATCTCATTTTATATTTTATGATCCACGTTGGGCAGCCTAAGCCTATCTTTGATGGTCAATGAAAACTAAGTTTATCAAGTTGATAGGCTTTGATCTTCTCTCATTTAAACTGGTTTGAGATTACGATGGTACTAGGAAGTAATTGGCTACTTAAATTTGTTTTCCAAGGTTTTCGCTAACAAAGGAAAACCAGTAAAATGGGGAGAACCTGATCTTTTTGCCCTAGTGTGCTGTGTTCGCCACCGGAGATAGGCTTAGTTTTTTAAATTGCTGCAATAAGAACAGTAAACTTGTAGAGGCACTGCTGTTTAATGACAGCCACGTTACACCTTCTTGGATACAGCAATAGGCACAGGCTAGATCATTTAAGATTGGGGTGGTATTGTGATTCTTTCAGATCATTCAGGGTATTTCACTTACCTACAGAAGATTTGTTGTAGTCTCGCACATGGAATTTAAGAAGATATACATATGATTTTGACAGAGAAATCCCTGATGATTCGAATTGTCTCATTTTTATATTTAACAGGATTGTTTCACAAAACACAACTGAGAGCCTAGCCATCGAAGGCTTAAGTATGTCCAATTGTGTCGTCTTGTGAAGTGACTTAGAAACATAGGCCAACCTATTACTAACAACTTCACGCCTCTCAGATAGCTGGCCTATTTATGAGAAGCCTGACCTTTTGGTCTTACATGACAGACATTAAAATTTATCATGTCCTAATCTGTTCAGTTAGGGACATGTTGTTGAGTTTTCACCATATTATGAAATATGATCTCTTGTTGTGTTGGTTAAATATCTGTTTAATATAGAGATATTGGTGTGAGACTGTGATTGCATTTCTACCACTGTATCCTTAAGTCTGCTTCTCCCTGGTTACACATGCAGCTATGCCGGATTTTGCCCAAGTATACAACTTTCTGGGAAGCATATTTGATCCAGATACTAGTGGGCATTTGCAGAGGTTAAAGGCGATGGATCCGATTGATGTTGAAACGGTATGTCTTCTGTAAGCTCTACTTTTTCATTAAACCGTTTGGTCATTCACAATTGTATTACTTTTCCTATTTGAATGGTATTAGCTTGTCAATGCCTAATTATTGTTTCTATTTGCTCGTTTCTGCTGTAGTCTTGGCTGTAGTTCTCTGGTAGAAATAGTTAGTGTTTTACAGATGACTCTAATAGTCACGTCTTTTGATTAACATGATCATAAATAGAGTGCATTCTTGACTTTGAGATATAATTTCTGAATGTTCTATCATAATTTTCTTTTTGCAGCACAGTTCGAATAAAAATCTAGCAGTTATGATGTTACTAAAAATCATAAATATCTGGCAGTAATAATGTTAGATAAGTTTAAGTTTCTGGGCCCCACTTAGCTACAAAACATTTAGTAAAATTTCAAGTGCCACCAACATTCCGCATCACTCTTTCTATTTTTAGAATATAAGAAACACAAAACCCTTTTCAGTCCTGAGGTCCAAACATTCAGTTGACGTAATCGTTCTCCACATTGTGCAGCTCTAACTCTTAACTAAAAATTCACCTGCTGTAAGAGTTCTTTTTTCCCCAAAAAGAAGTTATTCAGATATGTTATGCTTTTAACTTTGTATTGCATGCATTTGTCTTTACTTCTGTTCTCCTCCCTTTATTTTTGTCAATGTTCTGATTCCTGACTGCTTTCTTTCCATCGTTTTGTTTTGTTTCTCCCTCTACTGCATTGCATTGCTATCAATTCACGTTCTTGTATTCTATGGACAACTGTACCATTACTGATATATTTGTTCACACCGCTGTGCTATTTCACTTACAATGAGAGTGTGTTGAGTTGGCTAATCTACAGGTACTGCTGCTGATGAGAAATCTATCCATGAACCTGACTAGCCCTGACTTTGAGGCACATGTAAGTTGCTTTCTTTCTTCTTTCCACTCACATTTCTCTTTTAGCTTTGTGCACTTTGTAGTTGTCTACTTGTCTCAGCATGTTGTGAGTGATATCCCAATGCTTGTACCATACTACCATTAGGGTTTACCGTATTTTCATTCAATGCAGTGATTCTGATGATAATATAATGCTTTCAGATATTGTTGTCACTGTTGTATTACCCTAGAACTCCCTGAAATTCCAGTTTATGTTTCACAATAATAATGGAAATGGGAATTTTCCATTGATCCGAGGTGTTCTGAAATCTGAAGTCACGTGGCCTTTCTAGCTAACCCCCCCCCCCCCCCAACATGTATATTCCCAACTGTCTGTTAGCTCCTAGTTTAGCTTCCTTAGTGGCATCTTCTCCCCTGCCATATTTTCACCTGGGAGCCTCTGTTCTTAAAAAAACACGTGCTTGATATGTTAGAATCTTGCTGATCTGTTTTGGGGCTATCCACTATTGCATTGGTTTTCCTGTGAATGTTTAACTTGCAGGAACATAACTACATCCATCTCTTTTCAAACTTTCTACTGATGAATTGATCCTTACATGGGATTGTAATAACGTAGTGACCATAGAAACAATTTATGGAACATTTTTTCCCCTAGTAACTTTGAAAAGCCGCTATTATTGTGGTTTCCAAATATACCCTTGGAACACATTAACCATGTTGATAAGAAGCATATCTTCTGTTCTACATGACACTTTGAAAATCGAAACACTTCTTGGTTTGTTCTAATGCACTGTTCTGAAATCCTGATCGATTCACCCCCTGATTGCAGCGGAAGTTGCTATCATCCTATAGTTCTGGTGGAGATCAAATTGAAGGCGTGGAAAATCTTGGATCTCCTCAGAGTTGCCATCTTCCATTCATGTAACACTTAAGTTACTTTCCTTGTTCATGTACTTGCGACCTGATACATATTGCATCGCGACATTGACAAAGAGCATTTGCATTTTCCAGGGTAACAAGTGAATGAGAGAGCACTGTCCATTTGCCGTCCAAGCTTCAGTTGTTTCCACGAGACGTTCTTGTGTGCTTCTTGTACTGGAGTTCTGGACAGCTGGTCTGGCAGTTTATGAATGCTAGCGATGTGTTGTGGCAGTGACATATGTATAGCTTCCCATAGGCTAGTTTTGCTCATCAAATTCATGTAGATAGCCAGTTTTGTGTGCTCGTGCAATTCCTTTTTGCTCGGGTGGGGCATAGCTCGATATGTTTTTGTATGGCCATATTATTTTCAGCTTATGGCTTATGATAAATAGTATGGTTACTCTACCATCTTTTCGAATCAAGCTTTTTAGGACAGACTTTTTGAAGCGATTTATCGACACTCGGTTCGTTCGTACAAGCACTTGTTTTAGGGGCATAGCTATAAGTCATTAGCCGCATCGAAAAAGGATGTCATATGTATACATCTATGTATGCATGTATGTAAATGTGTGATTATGTAATGCTTGAAATACCGTGAGTCTTTGATTAAGGTAATAATATGCTGAATAATCCAGCCGGGTGTATTCTCTACTATCTATAATGTAATGCACTCAACTACTATGTAACGGGAGTTTTGAATTGTGGATCTGCCTTAAAACAGTTACTTTTTAAACTTTTGTCTTGATTATTATCATATTGTATTGAAATCCCATTCATTTTTAAATTCATTTGAGTTTGCAGTTCGTATTGCTGGCTTTTGATATTTTGATCTCCCTTTGTTCACCTCGGGTGCTGTCTGTAATCTGTACTCCAAAAGTCAATATCCACTACAGAACAACTGCTGTATGACCAGTGGCAATGTACGCATTTTTTAAGGGAAAAATCGATTATTTGCCGTCTAAAGATCGCTTCTTCGTGATTCGTCACTCGATGGATTGCCTTTTAAAAATTGCTACTCATTTTGTAGAAATAATTAGGATTTGCCACCATCTATGAAACGTCGAATTTGCTCCTGCCCAACCAGACTTAGACCTGGCCCTAGTCTGTCCCTAATGAGTCAAACTAAGGTGCCGCTCGGTTGGACAGTTTATGATAATGAGGTATGAGAAAAGTGCTAAACGAATACGCCATGCTAAGAGCATCTCCAATAGTAACTTAAGGCATGTCCAATGGTGACTTATGAGCTAGCTCTAAACATATTATTTCATATTTTAATAGAAGAGAGAGAAAAGCTAGCTCTTGATCAAGAGCTAGTCTCATACACACATTCCAAGATTATATGAGGATGTCATGTGGGACTATTCATGTTATGAGTTATGTGCTAAAAGTTAATATCATTGGAGAAGTTATCTTAGAGCTAGTAACTAGCTCATACCATTGTACATGCCCTTATGAGCTAGCTCTAAGCATATTATTTCATATTTTAATAGAAGAGAGAGAAAAGCTATATCTTGATCAAGAGCTAGTTTCATACACACATTCCAAGATTATGTGAGAGTGTCATGTGAGGCTATTTATGTTATGAGCTATGTGCTAAAAGTTAGTACTATTGGAGAAGTTATCTTAGAGCTAGTAACTAGCTCATACTGTTGGAGATGCTCTGATTTGTCTTGCTTTTCTCCTTTCCGCGAGGGAAAACACACTACCTCGTACAGCGCATAGCTTCATTGAAGACGTCATTTGGGCAGACGTATTCCCCTTGAACTCAACCGAAGTGACCCCATGCCACGGTGGTCGTTACTTTGGTGACGGGTGAGGAGCCGCGGAGACGAAAGACTGACACCTAGGCAAGTAGCAACCTCCGAACTCTACCGCACTCCACGTCTCGCCCAAATCTCCGACGAGCCGAGGAGGAGGAGGAAGAGGAAGGGTGGCAGGAGACCCCTGCAGGCGCGGCTCAGCGGGCGGTGCGGGAATGGTGGTGGTGGACGCGTCGGAGTTCGGGGCGGAGGGGTTCGACCCGAAGCGGTGGATCAACGCGGCGCTGGACGCGCGGCACCCGTCGGAGCCGCTCGACCGCTTCCTCGCCGACGCCGAGGAGCGCCTCCGGGCCGCGGCCGACGACGCCGCGGCCACGCTCGAGCGGGACAGCGCCGACGCACTCCGCCGCGTCCCGCTCGCGTGCCGCGACGCGATCCGCCTCCGCGACGACGCCGTCGCGCTCCGCTCCCACCTCGCCTCCGTCCTCCTGTCCCTCTCCCAGGTGCCCCCCCCCCTCTCGTTACTAATTGGATCTGGATCTCACACTCCCCGTGCATGTATTACGCGAAATCGAGATGGATTTGGAGGGTCCATCGAATGATTTAACGGTGCAAATGTGCTAATATTGAATCAAAATTCACACACTATGATTTAGTTTGATTCGTTTATGCTTATAGTTCGGTCTCCTCCGCTATCGGTACCATGTTTTCAATTGGATCTGGATCTCACATACCGTATGTCAATATGTGTTGGCTTCGCCTTGTACAGAGCATACTGTTAGAGAACATTATACAAAATACCGCCAAATTCCCAACCGAGGCTTTAGTTTGATCTATTTATGCTTAGGATTTAGTGTCTCCTTTCGTTGTTAATTGGAACTGGATCTCGGAGTTTGCCTGCGCTTGGTAAAACAAAGCTAGATTTTGGCACTTGAGTTGCAAAAAAACCCGGCATGTGTTGTCTATGATTAGTTTGGGATGCTACCATGTTATGTACTTATACATCACCTATTTTTTTAATAGTACTTATACATCACAGTTATGCACATAGAAACTTGAGTATACCGTATAAAGTATGTACAAATCCACAAATTCAGAGCTGATGTCCATATAAACTACGCCTGTACATGTATTATCATAAAATATTGAGGCCTGCCGTTCTAGTTAACTACAGATAACATCTTGTAGAATGAGAGGCAACATAAAATTGCAAACCTAACATTTTTTCCCCAAAGTTTGTACTATTTGTTGCAATGTAACCATCTCTCTCAATAACAATTATTTTGAGTCCTTTTGTAGAATACAAATGGATTTAACTAATACTAGTTTTTTGGGGGAATTAGTGATTCTTATGATAGACAAATTGGGCATCCAGTTCCTTATTCCAGCTACATTTCACAAATGTGGTAGTTAACCAAGTATTGATGATGATTTCTCCAACCAGGCTGAGGGCTCTTCTGCTGAGTCGATAACTGCACTAGCACGAATTGATACTGTGAAACAGCGCATGGAAGCGGCATATGGAACATTGCAGGTAAGGTGTATGTGGACCATGGCACATGTCACTGGAGTAACTGGTAAGTTCTTATCTAATAGTTGTAAAAGTTTGTTGGACGGAATGGCAGGATGCAGCTGGACTAGCTCAGTTGAGCCAAAGTGTTGAGGATGTGTTTTCTAGCGGTGATCTTCCAAAAGCTGCTGAAACCCTGGCAACCATGAGACATTGCTTGTCAGCAGTTGGTGAGGTATTGTAATCTCTCCCCACCCCCCTCCCCCTCCCCTCTTCTCTCTCTCTGTCTCTAGCTTAGATACATGAGCTGTTCATTTAGCTTATAAAATGTTGCTTTCAGGTTGCAGAGTTTGCTAACGTGAGAAAGCAGCTTGAAGTATTGGAAGAAAGGCTAGATGAAATGGTTCAGCCTCGTTTATTGGATGCCCTTTCTAACCGCAAGGTTTTTTTTCCTTGCAAAATTAGCTCATTTATATTAACAGTATATGAAACATCTCTATTTTACTTAGAACCTGTTTTCTGTGCAAATTTTGGTTGAAAGGTTGATGCTGTGCAAGATCTTCGTGGTATATTGATACGTATTGGGAGGTTTAAGTCACTGGAGGTGCAATACACTAAGATCCATGTCAAGCCTCTAAAGAAACTTTGGGAAGATTTTGACCTAAAGCAAAGAACCACCAGGGTAGAGATGGAGAAGCATGGTGGTGAAAGCATAAGTAGTCTCTCATTCTCAAGCTGGCTGCCAAGTTTCTATGATGAGACACTACTTTATCTCGAACAAGAATGGAATTGGTATGTGCATGGGATTTCGTTTTCGTTTGTTCTGAGTTAACAAATACTTTTCTTTAAATTAGTTAAACAGAGGTCAGTTTTTTGGCAGCAGCTTTTAACTATCTTTGGGCCACCAAAGAAAACACTTTTTTTTTGCCCTGTTGACACTATATAGATGTTCTAAAATGCTAATACTCACAGGTGCTTGACCGCTTTCCCTGAAGAATACAGATCACTGGTCCCAAAAGTACTTGTTGAGACCATGAGTGAGTTGAATTCAAGCTTTGTCTCTCGTGTCAACCTAGCAACTGGAGATGTTGTTCCTGAAACCAGATCTGTTGCAAAAGGTAATATTTGTTTCATGGTTGCATATTTATTTATCTATTTGACAACTTATTAGTTATTGCTTGTTTGTTGCACAAGCAAACTTAGTTTTTTCCCCGCAATAAATTGATTTTATCTTCTCTGTGCCCAGGTATACTGGATGTTCTATCAGGTGACTTGCCAAAAAGTACCAAGTTGCAGAATAAGCATCTTGTAGCACTAATTGATCTGCACAACATGACTGGCACTTTTGCTAGGAACATTCAGCACTTATTTTCAAAAGCAGATCTTGCAATTTTGCTGAATACATTGAAAGCTATTTATTCCCCATATGAAACCTTTAAAGGGAGGTAAACTCTTAAGCCATTTTGTCCAATAAAGACACAAAAAAAGTTATGTGCATCTTTTACCATCTGTATTTACAACAACTCTCTGTTGCCATTGATGTATAGTACTAAGCAATTGGTTCTGCATACTATTTTTCATGTCATGTAGGTATGGGCAGATGGAGCGTGCTATACTTTCTGCTGAGATGGCAGGTATAGATATCCGTGGGGCTGTCTCTCGTGGTGTAGGTGCACAGGGTATAGAGCTAAGCGAAACTGTCCGTAGAATGGAGGAATCCATCCCGCAGATGATAGTACTTCTTGAAGCAGCTGTTGAGAGATGCATAAGTCTTACTGGCGGTTCAGAGGCAGATGAACTGGTACTGGCTCTTGATGACATCATGCTGCAGTACATATCTAACCTACAAGAAACTTTGAAGTCCCTGAGGACGGTATGTGGGCTGGATAATTCTGCACATAGCGATGCCTCCAAAAAAGATGCAGGATTAGAGAAAAAGGAAGCGCCACGATTGGTGGATGTTTCGGAAGAGGAAGAATGGTCTATTGTCCAGGGTGCTTTGCAGATTCTTACAGTTGCTGATTGCCTAACTAGTAGAACTTCAGTTTTTGAGGCTTCTTTAAGGGCTACTCTTGCCAGGATTGGAACAAACTTTTGTCTTTCCGGATTTGGTTCCAGCCTGGCTAAATCGCCTGCAGCAACTACTGATGAGAATGCGGAAGTGCCTCTGGCTGGGAGGGCAGCACTTGATATTGCAGCCATTCGCCTAACAGATCTACCAGACAAGTCTAAGAAACTCTTCACTGTACTAGAACAGGCAAGTTGTATGGTTTTAAATTATCTTGCATTTAGTGTTACAACACAGGAGTCAACACTTGTCTCTCTGACCACAACTGTACATCTGAATAAGCTTGTGATTGAACTTGCAAAATGATGCATTTTCTGCAGTCATCACTGAATAGAACTTGCTAGAAGAACCTGACTCATATTTATGTAGCACTTGAAACCCTGAGTTATTTGATGTTTGATCTGATGGTCCAGATTGCATCATTTTCTGGTTGGCCTGAGTTATACCTAATTTTCAGCAAATGACGGAATTCTGTGTTGGATGAAATATATGTATGTTTGATCATTTGATACTATGCTTTTCTATATTGTTGCTGATCTTGAGCAAGTCCATGACTTGCTTGAACAGCATGAATTCAAACGTATGGAGATGAATTGTAGGATTCATTTACAATCTCTGGCTTCATAGGAAATTCGGGAGTAACGTGCTTTTTCTGTTGTGCATTACCATAAGTTATTCATCTGTAGCATAGAACCTATTCATGGCCGCCTTAATTTCTTGCACACGTAACTTTATTTGCCTTCATGTTCTGTTCATTTAAAGAAATTATTTCTATTGTACAGTCAAAAGATCCAAGGTTCCATGCTCTTCCTGTCACATCACAAAGAGTTGCGGCCTTCTCAGACACAGTAAACGAACTTGTCTATGATGTGCTCATATCTAAAGTTCGGCAGCGTCTCAGTGAGGTTGCTCGCCTCCCAATCTGGTCGTCCATGGAGGAACAGAGTGGTCTTCCTCTTCCAAGCTTCAGTGCCTACCCACAAGCATATGTGACCAGTGTTGGGGAGTATCTCCTCACTTTACCGCAGCAGTTGGAGCCACTTGCAGAAGGTATCTCAGGCAGTGAGGCTGGCAACGATGAGGCTCAGTTCTTTGCTACTGAGTGGATATTTAAGGTAAGTAATATGTACACAGCCTTTCTACTACTATGCACAAGATCTAGATTACAGCATCTTGAACAGGACTGTCCATCACCCTGCGTACCTGTAAAATATGCCATCGACAAAATTGACCATGCTTCAATGCATAACCTTGCAAATTATGTAGGGAAGAGTGAATCATCTAGAATATGCACATCACAATTGAACAGAACACTACATCGAATCCCCCAAATAATCTTACCAGAATACATGACGCCAAATGTCCAAATCTAATGTCTTTGTTCTCAATCTCTGTTTCCATGAATCAGGTCGCCGAGGGTGCTACAGCTCTCTTCATGGAGCAGCTGCGCGGGATCCATCACATCACCGACCGAGGGGCGCGGCAGCTCGCGGCGGACATAGAGTACCTGAACAATGTCCTCTCCGCGCTCTCAATGCCGATCCCTCCGTTCCTCTCCACCTTCGTCGCCTGCATCTCGACCCCGAGGGACCAGGTCCGTGGCCTGATCAAATCAGACGGCGGAAGCCAGCTTGACCTCCCTACTGCCCATCTGGTCTGCAAGATCCGGCGCATCTCGTTAGATTAGTGAAACAAGGTTGCTGTAGTTGCAAATCCTAGCCATGTAAAAGAATCCATTCCCATTTCCCCGAGGAATTGCTCACTTGAGCGCTTGATATATGTGCTTGTACTCCTCTTGTCCCTTTTTCTTTTCCTTTTTGGTGACAATGAGTTTTGTCTTTTGACTGTATCGATTGCAGATAGAGAGAATAACCATGTTACAGAAGAACTCAGTACATTGAGCGAGCTGATTGCGCCACCCAATTGTGAATCGAGTCGGCAGGTACTCAAGGGAAACGGACGGCTCTGGCTACACATAGCTAACGCCGGTATGCAATGGTATGCTACGACCAGCCAGCCATTGGCACTTCTCCAAGCTGTAGTAATCTCACGTGAGTTCAGTAGCCACGACATCGAAGCATCAAACTCGAAGCCATTGGCCATGAAAATAGCTTGGAAAAAGGCCTTCTCAGTTTTCACTTGCGCCTGCTACTGCGTTCCGTCTATGTGGGCTCATCTCTTCCTTATCGAGGCTGTGTGTGGGGGTGGCGCAGAGCCGCGCACGTCGCCCATCCCCATCCCATCCCACCCACCACTTCCCCTCTCCTCTTCCTCCCGAAGTCCCGACGCAAGCACCGGAGGAGAGGCGGCGGCGGAAACGAAACAAACGGAGGAGGAGAAAAATCTGCGCCCCTCGTCAGTGTCGGCTATTTATACACTCCACTCGCTCCCTCCCCTCCCCTCCCCCGCTTCACTCCGCTTCTCCCTTCCCTCCCGGCTCCGATCCACACAGGTGCGTGCGCGCCTTAGCTTCCGTGATTCTGATGTCAGGATGTTGCGTGCGACTGGTTCTAATCTTGGTTGATTGAGCGGAACCTAGTGTTGTGGACTCGCGGCGGGATTCCGTGTTTGAAGCTGTTTTTACCCTATTTGTGCTTTTGGAGTATGTGTTTGGTTCGTGTTCGTGTAGATTTTTTTTAGCTTGAAGCGATAGCGGGGAGAATTCGGGCTGGGAATCTGCAAGAGCATTTGTGATGTTTGGTGCTAATCTAGGTTTTGCCAGTAGGATAGTGAATTCGTTAGCTTGTTCACTTGAATTAATCGGTCAATCGGCAAGTAGAAGATACGATGAGTTAAGATATAGGGATGATCATTGTTTTAGGCTGGTGTTTGTAGTTGCTTGCAGTTCGAGAAAGGATTAAAATGGTTGGGACGCTTGCAATTAGTCGTATTTTATTGTAGTTCTTGAGATGAAAGCTTACTTTCAATCATATACTCTTAGTTGGTCAATCATACCTGTGTTGTGAAACATTTTGCATTCTAAGAAATGGTGTTCGTGCGTTCTCCAAAATAAATGGAGTTTTTCCATACACGCTTTTGTAATGCCATTGTGACTTCTTCTGGTAGCGCCGTAGCAGTGCTTGCTAATTGCCACAATTGAATTGAACTGATGATATGAAAGATTTCTCTGCGTGACAAGATCTCCATTGATTTTTTTTCAGTGAGCAAACATGGCACCGACATCTATGAGTCTTGCTGCAAAAGGGGTGCTTCCCTTCGGTGCACTTCCTTCAAGTGGCGTTGCACAGAGGCCAGTGTCTGTGACTACTTCCCTGGAGCACAAAACTAATGATGCTAGAAGGAAGTTCCTAAAGCTTGCGCTTGGAAATCTTGGAGTTGGGTTGCCCACCTTGTTGGGTGCTAAGAAAGCTCTCGCTGATGAGCAAGGTGTCTCTTCCTCAAGAATGTCTTACTCGAGGTTCCTCGAGTATCTTGACAAGGATAGAGTGAAGAAGGTTGATTTGTTTGAGAATGGGACGATTGCTATTGTAGAAGCTATTTCTCCTGAGCTGGGCAATCGCGTGCAGAGAGTTCGTGTGCAACTTCCTGGTCTAAGCCAGGAGCTTCTTCAGAAGTTGAGGGAAAAGAATATTGATTTTGCTGCACACAGCAACCAGGAGGAATCTGGTTCCCTTCTGTTCAATCTGATTGGAAGCTTGGCCTTCCCACTCATCCTTATTGGTGGTTTATTTTTATTGTCAAGAAGAGGATCAGGTGGCCTTGGTGGACCTAATGGTCCTGGCTTTCCCCTTGGTTTTGGTCAATCTAGGGCCAAGTTTCAGATGGAACCCAACACTGGTGTTACATTTGATGATGTAGCTGGTGTCGATGAAGCAAAGCAAGACTTTATGGAAGTGGTTGAGTTCTTGAAGAAACCAGAAAGGTTTACTGCTGTTGGTGCTCGCATTCCTAAAGGTGTTCTGCTTGTTGGTCCTCCTGGAACCGGTAAGACTTTGCTTGCCAAGGCAATTGCGGGAGAAGCTGGTGTGCCATTCTTCTCAATATCGGGCTCTGAGTTTGTGGAGATGTTTGTTGGTGTTGGTGCTTCCCGGGTTCGTGATCTTTTCAAGAAGGCCAAGGAGAATGCTCCTTGCATTGTGTTTGTCGATGAAATTGATGCTGTTGGAAGGCAAAGAGGAACAGGTATTGGTGGTGGGAATGATGAAAGGGAGCAGACTCTGAATCAGCTGTTGACTGAGATGGATGGTTTTGAGGGGAACACTGGAATCATTGTTATTGCTGCCACCAACAGGGCTGACATCTTGGATTCCGCTTTACTTAGACCTGGACGCTTTGACAGACAGGTTAGTTTTTATCCGCTGAATTTTTATTTGGATGTTAACATCTGTTTGGATTCTATTTGTGAATTCAATCAACTGTAACAAAATTTAAAAAAAAATGCTCCAGTTATAGTGTTTACCTTCATTTATTCTGGTGAACTTCTCGGGTGTTTGTATGGCAAAAGTCCAATACCCAGCCTGTCTCCTTTGTAGCTTACTCAGCTGATCAATTTTGATACAGTCAGTTCAGAGCTTGAGTTATCTTCCAGTGTCATAAAAGTTCAAATTATCTAGAATATATCTTTGAATATTCAGGACCTTCCTAACATTTTGGATATATCTTGTGACTTGTTGCACAGGTGACTGTTGATGTTCCTGATGTACGTGGAAGGACAGAAATTTTGAAGGTGCACGGTGGCAACAAGAAGTTTGATTCTGATGTTTCTCTTGATGTCATAGCAATGAGAACACCTGGGTTTAGTGGAGCAGACTTGGCAAATCTTCTGAATGAAGCAGCCATATTAGCAGGCAGACGTGGGAAGACAGCAATTTCCTCAAAAGAGATCGATGATTCAATTGACAGAATAGTGGCTGGTATGGAAGGAACTGTCATGACAGATGGGAAGAGCAAAAGCCTTGTTGCTTACCATGAAGTTGGACATGCAGTTTGCGGGTAAGAGATAATCTGCATCTTTCTGGATTATATCTTCTTCGTCTTCTTCTTCATCTTTTTTGTTGAACATTGCATTAGGATTGAGTTGCTTTACAATTTGTTGAATTTCTCAGCATTTCCTCTAGTGCATTTGGAGTATTAAGGTACATGGATTTGTCAATATGGTTTGTTAAACATGCCAGCTAATTTTTTTTGTCTGAAATGGCCCGGGTATTGAGGAGAGACAGAGCAATTATTGGTGTTGTTAATAAACTCTCCAACCTCTTATGCATGCATTGCCATTGGGTGGGTGTATTAAGAGACTTCTCCGTATTTTTCCCCTGAAAAGGATATTGTACACTCTTAGTTTCACTTGTGAGTTATTTGGTGCATCTTTTGTTTGTCATGCTTTGTTTATTACTTCCATGTCAAGTTTACATACAACCTCATTCACATTTGGAAATGTTGCCCTGTGCAGAACTTTGACGCCTGGCCATGATCCCGTCCAAAAGGTTACCTTAATTCCAAGGGGTCAAGCTCGTGGTCTCACCTGGTTCATTCCAATGGATGACCCAACACTCATCTCCAGGCAGCAACTCTTTGCCAGAATCGTTGGTGGCCTTGGCGGTAGAGCTGCTGAGGAGGTCATATTTGGAGAGCCTGAGGTGACCACAGGAGCTGCTGGTGACTTGCAGCAGATTACCGGCTTGGCCAAGCAGGTATACTCTGTTTATATTGTAGAACGTAGCTAATATATTGCAAGAAATTTATAGGAAACTTACATACTGGAGAAGCTGCTACCTGCTATAATTTACAGCGATCTGTACACTTGTCTCAACTATTGATTTTTGTTCCCGATTGTACTGAGATCACAATGCTTCTGCAGATGGTGGTCACATTCGGTATGTCAGAGATTGGCCCATGGTCTCTGATGGACTCAGGAGCACAGAGCGGGGATGTCATCATGAGAATGATGGCAAGGAACTCCATGTCGGAGAAGCTCGCAGAGGACATTGATTCGGCTGTGAAGCTGTTGTCAGATGAGGCCTATGAGATTGCTTTGAGCCACATCAGGAACAACCGGGAGGCCATTGACAAGATCGTCGAGGTGCTCCTTGAGAAGGAGACATTGAACGGTGATGAGTTCCGGGCCATTCTTTCGGAGTTTGTGGAGATCCCTACCGAGAACCGGGTTCCCCCAGCCAAACCGGCAGCTCTCCCTGCCTAAACTAGCCTCTCCCTGCCTGAACTAGCCAGTGAAATTTGTACGAGTGAAATTTGTTGTTGTAAGATGTTCATATTTTCGATTCTTGGTGTACACTAATTCTACTTCAACTGCCGGATTTTTGGTCTACTACATGCAACTTACTCGTGGTTACTTGTAAAATGTAATTAGCTGAGAAAGGTTTTGCGCAAGCACTTTCTGATGTCCCTCCGGAACTCTAGTTCCTGATCGAGTGAGATTTCTGAAAAGACTGCATGGCTCCTAATGCCTTAAATGTACTCATGAGGTTTTGCAATTTCCGATCTGAATTTTTAAATTCGACAATTTATCGCATGTTTTTTTTTTCAATATTTGGTAAGCATCGAACCTTGGTAGTCAACCATGCAGCTGTGCCACACCATTGGTCTATGCAGCCACCGGTGGTATGATTCACAACTCAAAATGGTCATTATTTTACCAAAATTGACAACTAGTATTGGCAAATCCAGGCCAAAATTTAACTACCAAAAATTTTTTCCGCCAAAAGTGGAGCAAACATAATAATGCCATTAATTTTAGCATCATTATCGAATTTGCATCTCCATTGGCTTGGATCAACCTGGACGCATCAGCCCACAAGCAATGAAAACTGACGACCATATTAATGTGTCCGTTATTTTGAGTTTCAGCTTATAATTTTTAACTACAACTTATCATTACTATTATAAAAGAATGAGTTAGTGGTTGTACGTTTATTCTCCTTCAACCGCTCTATTCTCTTAACTTCTTACCATTCTCCATTTTCCAACCGATCAGAGTAACTCTCTTCTATAGCACAATTTTCTATACATTCAATAAGTTTCGTTACAACGTACGGATATATAACTAGTTAATCTAATAAATAGCGATTGTTGAAAGAATCTGAAGTCTACAGCCAGCGGAAAAGTAAAAAAAAAAAACCAAAAAAGTTGCTTCTAGAGCAATAACCAAATACTAGTCACTTGTTAGTAGTTACCATGACACGGTGACACCTACTAAGTGAGACCACATGATTGCCCATTTAACAAACTCCAAACTAGTGAACTGGCATTTCTAGATTTGGTATCATCAATCTTCTAAAAAAGGAACCAAGGTTACCAGGTGAAAATTGCAAAATTGACAAAAGAAAACACACACACATAAGAGAGGTGCTTATACTCTCACAAAAATGAACTTCCCATCCCCACCTGTCAGTCTGGCAAAACAAAAATCCGGAAGGTACAGGTACATCTTGAAAAATGGCAAAATTTGACATATGCCACTCAGAAAGTTACTACTTTGAGATATAGCACTCAATTTTCTAAAATTCAAAATTTGCCACTCCAGTTTCTTCCTCTTTTGACATATGCCATTATCACTCATTTTTTCTATTTTCTTTTCTATTATCAAATTTTCCGTATATTCAGAAGATAAACTGTCGGTTTTACCCCATGTCTATTCCTCTCATCCCGTCGTTTTTTCCTACCAGAGCTTCTCCCTCCTCCCCGGTGTCGCTTCCAGCTCCCTACCCCGCTTCCCCCGGTGACGCCCTCCCCAGCTGCACCGCTCCCCTCCTTGCTGGCCCCTCCTCCACGTTGCTCCCGTCCTTACTGCCCCCTGCACGTTGCCCCCTTTTGGCCGCTACCCTCCTCGCTATGGTCATAGTCAAAGGCGGTCGTGGTCGAAGGCGATTGTGGTCGTGGTCGAAGGCGGTCGTGGTCAAAGGTAGTCGTGGTCGTGACGACCACGGTCGTGGTCGAAGGCGGCTGTGGTCGTGGTCGAAGGCGGCGTGGTCGTACACGGCTGCGCCCCACGACCGTGGTCATGCGCGGCTACGGTCATGGGCGACTGTGGTCGAATCGGTGAGGGGAGGGAGGAGCTCGGGGGTGGTGGGGAGGCCGGATCCAACTTCAAGGGGGTCGAGGAAGAGGGAGGAGCTTAGGGTTCGACCACGGCATCGACCTCAACCATCGCCCTTTCAATGACGACTTCCACTTGGACCACGGTTTTGACCCAGTCCTTCGACCACGACCCTTCGACTACGTAATCGAGTTCGACCATGGCATCGACGTCGACCATGGCCTTTCGATCACGACCACAGCCTCGACCTCGACCACGACTTTGACCTCATCCACGTCGACGGCAACCATGACACCGACTTCGATCACAACGCCCTTCCACCACGGCGTCCACTTTAACCATGGCCTCGACCACAACAACGGCCTTGACTTCAACCATGGCACCCTTCAGGCACGGTGTGGACTTCAACCATGGCGTTGACCTCGACCACGACGCCCTTCGATCACGACATCGACTTTGACCGTGGCCCTTTCGACCATGACTTCCACTTGGACCATGGCGTTGACCTCGCCCATGTTGACGTCGACCACAACACCGACTTCGACTACAACGTTTTCGACCACAATACCCTTCGACCACGGTGTCCACTTTGACCACGGACCATGGCCTTGGTGTTGACCTCGACCACGGCCTCGACTTCGATCAGGGCTTCGACTTCGACCACGGCGTCGACTACGACCACAACCCCTTCGACCGCGCCCTCGACTTCGACTACGGCCTCCTTCGATCGCGCCCTCCATGGAGCACGCTATCCTCATCACACTACGCTCACCATTACACGGCGTAGCGCTCAAGGGAAAGATAGTGGCATACACGTGACGCCCTCTCTTGCTAGTCTCTCTTGTCAAAGTTGCTCCTATCACACCCGCTCCCTCTTGTCAGGCTTTCCCCAACGGGCATGATGCATCACCCAAATTGCCTAGCGCATCCATGGCTCATGGGCCAAGTGGGCCATTGTGTGACGCGTCGCCCAAATTGCCCCATGCATCCACAGCTCATGGGCCTAATGGGCCATTTTTAGCTTCGCCTGGGCCACATTTGAACATATCAGAGAGATCTCCAGCCCACAACCACAACCCAAATATTTCAACCTTGCAAGTTTCTCGGGCTTCTCAAGATGTAGTGGTGCCTACCCCCAGCTCGTTGAATCAAGCTATTTCCCGCCCCCTCCACCACTGCTCTTCAACCCAATATGTCGCCGTAGTCAACCGAAGGCATGTAGTCCAGTCAGGGTTCTGCATCGAAGCAAGCGCCTAGCTGCCAAACCGACCAAAGGTCTAGACTTAGTCAAGCGGGCGCAATGATGGCTCATGGTCAAGCTCGGTATCTCAATATTTGAGGACCATTTTGATGACAAGGCAGTGCAAGCGTATGCCTCCCTCTTTGATCACCCACTAGCCCCCGAACACATTGAAGCCCTTGCGGCTCTCTTCAACCTCAGCTCGCCGACTGTCGCAGAGGTCCCGTCACAAGCCTCTGGACACTCCATGAATGCGGCCACATGAAAGGTGCAGTTGCCCCAGCCAAGGTCTTGGTGTTGCTGGTTGTCTATCACAAGGCAGTGCTAAGCTGTAAAATTCTATTTTGGAATGTGCGTGGTTTAAACACACCCGCACACAGAAATGTAGTCAGGAACATGGTCAATGACTGTGATCCGGACGTAGTTTGTATTCAAGAGATGAAATTGGATGCCATTCTGGCATCTCTTGCAATGCAACTCTTAGGTTGGCCTACTCTTTCGAGTACCTACCTGCCTCTGCCACTCGCGGCGTCTTACAAACTGCATGGAAAAACTCCTCAATTGCGGTCTCTAGTAGCGTGTTTCACACCTTCTCGGTCACAATTCATGTGACATTGCGGGCTAACAACACCACCTGGTGGCTGACTTCCATCTACAGACCCACCACGGACCCCGACAAACTTCTAATCCTAGACGAGTTTCGTAGTGTAAGAGCTTCATGCCAAGGCCCTTGGCTCATAACAGGGGATTTCAACATGATACTTTCGGCTCTAGACAAGAACAATGCGAACCACCATAGACGACTCATGGGGAAGTTTCAACATTTTATTAACGATGTTGAGCTCAAGGAACTTCACTTGCACAGTCACCAATTCACTTGAAGCAATGAATAAGAGAACTCGACCCTCATTAGACTTGACAGAGCCTTCGTCTCGATGGATTGGGAAGATTTGCACCCAGACATGTTTATGTAGGCTCAGTCTACTGCAATTTTAGACCACTGCCCACTTCTTATTTCCACCCAAACCCTGCTCTCAGTTAAATGTCGATTCCACTTCGAATTCTTCTGGGCCAGGTAGGAAGTGTTCCTTGAGGCGGTTAAGGAAGCATGGGTTTGTGACGCAGACATTTCGGCCCTCCTAAGGCGGCTACATGCACTTCTCATAAAAGCTTCCCAAGGGCTTCAAAGCTATGGACACAAACATTTTGGAGACATTAAGATGTAGCTTCTGATGGCCAAGGAGATCATTTTCTAGCTCGACGGTGCTCAAGAGATCTGCTCTCTTTCTCCTCACGAATTGTGTCTGCGCAAGCCCCTCAAAACTTAGATGTTTGGCTTTGGCATTGTTAAAAACAATGGCAAGACAATGTTCCCACATCAATTGGCTCAAAGAGGGGGATGCGAACACAAAGTTCTTCTTCTTTCACTCTTCACACCAACAGAAAATAACCTATATCAACCCCCTTCACGTCCAAAACCGAGTCATCACCAACGAAGACGAGAAAGCAGTGCATTTCCAAGAATTCTTTGAGAAGGTCTTCGACACCTACATCGACCGCGATCACACACTTGACCTTCACTTCCTAGAGTTACCTTTAGCCATCCTTTCCCACCTAGAGCAGGAGTTCTCAAAGGAGGAAGTTTGGGAAGCAATAAAAAACCTCCTGTCGGTGAAATCACCGGGCCCAAACGGGTTCATGGGAACTTTTTACAAAAGCTCGTGGTCGGTGATCAAGCAAGTGTCATGAACGTGTTCCATGCCCTATTTCTTTTACAAAGGGTTGCATTGGTTGAACAATGCGTTGATCATCCTGCCGTCTAAGAAGAATGAAGCTAAAGAGATTGTAGATTACTACTCATTTAGTCTCGTTCACAGCTTCGCCAAAATATTCTCTAAGGTCTTAGCAAACCAGCTAAAAAAGGAATTATCGGATCTTGTGCAACCAAACCAATCTGCCTTTATTTCTGGAAGAACAATAGAAGACAATTTTCATTTAGTCCATCTCACTGCCAAGAACCTCAAGGCCAAGAAAAAAATCCTCACTGTTGTTGAAAATTGATATTTCTAAAGCGTTTGACTTGGTTTCTTGACTATTCAAGCATATGGGTTTTGGTGCAAGATGGCGCGAATGGACATCGATGTTGCTCGCTAGTGCCTCCTCCAAAATTGTGCTGAATGGAAGGCCTGGAAATTCCATCTGGCTAAGACACAGTCTAAGACAGGGAGACCCGCTCTCCCCAATGATGTTCCTACTAGTGATGGAGGTTCTTAACACTTATTTTCGCAAAGCAAACTTGCTTTTAGCCCCCTCCCCTTTGGGCGTCCAAGGTTTATAGGAGCGTATATCCTTGCACACTGATGATGTAATTTGCTTCATTGCTCCCACACGGCTGGACCTGCAGACAGTCAAGGAGATCCTCTCTAACTTTGGACAAGCGTCAGGCCTATGCGCTAATCTCCAGAAGAGCTTGGTTGCTCCTATATGCTGCTCACAGCACGAAGTCGATTTGGCGTTACAAGAACTACCTTGTCATCTGGCATCTTTCCTAGTAAACTATCTGGGTTTGCCACCCTCATTATCTAGATTAACCAAGTCTCAGATTCAACTGTTGGTCGACCGATTCATCAGGAAGTTCCCAACATGGAAAGGAAGTCTGTTATCATCGGGCGGTCGTAATGAAAGACTCATTTCCATCATCTCCTTCTGAATATTTCTCATTTAGCTCATCCCATGGCTTTTTTGCCTCCATAAGTTAACATAGACATCAAAAAGCTAGATTGACAGAACATCCAATAGCCTAGCCAAAGCTAAGTGGTTCACATCCTCCCAACAAGTAAGAATCTCACTTCCAAAGGAAGCACTGAGGGATCTGAAATGACCCAAAATAATTTTAGGTCAATCAACCACATCTTTGTCTTGGCTTGCCAATGCTTAAAATTAGCACCATCAAATACTTCCAATTTAACAAAATCAGAGGATGAAACAGTTTCAGCAATAATTGGTTTTCTGGATTGTTGGATATTAAGTAGTTTTAGCATTATTTTTAGATTAATTCTAGATATAAGTAATAACAGTAAAGCATATGGCCAGAAGGAAATAAATGACATGAAGAACATGTCTCTTGAGACTGACATAGTATTCAAGTCATTTAAACAAAACAATATGCTTAACTAATCAAGACAGTGGGCAATTGAAGTTTGCATAATACATATGTTATTTAATGTGAATTTGCTCTTAGCAGAGGAGTTACTCAAGTTCTCAACTTGGTCTTCTCAACTCTAGTCAATATATCAACAATCTAAGTGACAATCCTTTTATATTTTGCTAGTTTCTAAACATTACTTCAAAGTATTGATTGAATCAATTTTATGTTCTAATCAAAACATATAGCAGAAATGAACTACTACAGTATTAATCTGTTGTCGATAATATTCAGAACAAAGACAAAATGTACTATACCTGAATGAACAAACTTCATGCTAAGACCAGAACAGAACAACAAAGAATATGCACTAACTCTTGTGTATAATCAATAAACCAAACTAGAAGAATATCTCTAAATTGTCACTATGATTTCAAATATGACTAGTTTCCTCGTCGAGCAATCTTAAAAGCCCACAATCTATTATGCAAAGCACTCCTAGTGCTAGTAATTATCACAGATTTCAGAGATAATTAAACAAAGATACCACACTAGCACGACAAACATATGAATAATAGGAATTAAGAATGTAAAGAACAACTTACTAGGCAGTGGCAATCCAAGTCACTAATACGATAGTAAGGGCAAGGCTCGTCACGAGGACGATGTCCCAGAAAACTAATCACCAGCGTATGTCCAGATATCGCTGGCGAGGTTAACAGAGATATAATGCCCAACTTTATAAATTAGTACTCATCAAATCATGAAGTAGAGATGCAAGTGTTGCTGCACAAAGCCAACGCAATCTCTAATCAGATGAAGCAACTCAACCACAACAAATAGATCACTGTAGGTTGATCACTGCCGATCAACTATGGCAAGTTGACTACGGCAGATCGACCATGGCTGACCGATCGCGGCAAATCGACCACTGTAAATTGACCATGGCTAGACAACCGCGATTGGACGACCACAGCTGAATGACCAACAACCAAGGCCAACTACACCACAGAGAATTAGCATAGCGTCACCGATGTAGAAATCACCAAGACCCCAGTGAGTTCACCGAAGCAAACTGCACAGGAGGCAAGAAAATACCACCGCCACATGCTCTTAGATCTTGGTATATTCTCTTGATTGCTCTCTATTGCTGTTGCTCGAAAGCTTTCCCATGGCTCAATTTTAAAGAGAAGACGGGGAAGATCCGAAATAAGAGGATAAGCGAAACGGTGCCGCACTAGCCGCCGGACCAAGTCTAGTGCAAGAAGAGGAGAGCATGATTTGACCCATTCTCTCGGCTGATCGATCAACCAATCACATCCCCTCCCTCATATCTCTTACAGGTGGGCCCCACATAGGGATTTCTTTAATATGGAAATGAGGAAAATTCCAATATTGCCCAACAATTAACACCACCCTAAACTTGCAAAATATCATCTTCTAGAGCAATATTTTCTTTTTTCTTAGAGCTAAACAAGTTTTATAGAAATCGTAAATATGCTTCTAAATTTCTTGTTTAGTCTCTAGTCTCTTGTCTCCCTCTTCCACCATTTTTCGCGAACACGCAAAAGACATGCATGTCATTTCATTAATAGAAGAAAAAAAGTATAACTAATCACCTAAGTACCTAACCAAATTGGTCAGGTGAGAAAGTACAACAGGGCTTGTTCAGGCATCTTTCCTAATCAGGAATCGGAAAAAGAAAAACATAAGAGACTAAAACAACACCAACAAAAGCAACACAGTTACAATAAGAGACTAAAACAACACCAACAAAGCAACACAGTTACAGTATCCAGCTGCAAAGGCAAGAAGCTCTCACCGAACTCCATAACAAGCCTTCTTGCCGAATAACCTCCAAAATATCTTGCAAGGAGCGAAACTTGTTATTGAATACTTTTGCATTTTTTTCTTTCCAAATTGTCTAGAAAACTAATATCACCATTGTATCGAAATATTTCCTGTGATCCTTCTGAACAACACTCCGAGCACATAGCCACCATTCTGAAAGTTCAGAATCCGTAGCTGGCATGATAGCACTATGATTCGTCAGGGAATCGTAATATTTGAATTTTTTCTTTTCCTCCCATTAGCAGAACTGTGAAAAAAAATGTGTGTTGTTTTCTCCTTATAGAACCCATTGAATTCCCCCTTTGTTGCCAATGTAGCTCTTCAGCTCTATATACTTGTTACACGCGACGGCGGAGGAAACGACGAAGTAAACAAGATCAATCGCAGAGAGACACGAGATTTTAACGTGGAAAACCCTCCCAATGCGAGAGGGAAAAAACCACGGGCGCCAGCCAGCAACAATCTTCACTATATCGGGGTGAGGTTACAATGCCGGGGATTTACAACTCTAATCTCATATCCCAAACGGCGGCTTACAGGGAATATATATAACAGGGAAACCCTAATTCGACTAGAATCCGCTCCGGCCCTAAGCCTCCGGCGACGGGCCTCCGCTACGCTCCGTCCAGAAGCTGGCCTAATGTATAGAATTTGGATCACAAATCAACAATACTTTCATGACTTCTTCTTCCAACATATATCTTTGCTCCCGCACATTTGCAGTTAAACCTTCAGCATCTGCTTTCTCATCAATATTTGCAATCTGAGCCAGGAGTACTTGTTTTTTTTCTTCCTGAAATCACTCCCCCAATCTGCTCCCCAGCCACTCAAGAATTTCCTAAGACATCTCATTCCTTGCTGCCAAATATCAATTGATCAGATCCTATTTTTGTTAGCGCTTTTAGAGAACATAAAGGAAAATGAAGCTCCCAGTCCCCAGAAGCTAGAACTCTGTCTAAAGATACCATAACTGGCTGAGCATTGTAGGACTTATTTGGTCCCGTTATCTCGAATTCTTGGCTCCGCCACAACAGGTCGCCGCCATGCTGCTCAATCTGGCCGGAGCTGGATGCGTAGCTCCTTAGCACTGACCAACGAGAGGTCTGCGACTCTGCGTGCATGTAAGACGATGAGGATGCTGCAAATGGGAAGGTGAAGAAAGCTTTCTGCCCTCCAGGAACGGCACAAGGCAGCCCAATGCTTGCAGCACATCAGACACGTTGTCTTGCCATGGTCATCCAAGGAGACGGTGGTAGCAAGACCGTCGCGAGCATGGCGTGGAGCATCGGAGGTTGTCGTTGATTATGACGGTGGTGGTCTTCATCCAGTTGATGTTTAAGTTATTAAAACGAGCATCGGACAAGGTTGTTGCAGGCTGTCCGTGATCACTTGAGAGCAGTAGCGTAGATAGTCTATTTGTGTGTGGTCAATTGATCCGTAAATTTTTACAAAAATAGTTAATTAGTACTAACAATTATCTATAAATTTATAAAACTTTAAAGAGTTTATAATAGTTGACTCCACAAGATTCTATGACCTAGCTACGCCATTGCTTGAGAGGCAGCACTTGAAGCAAGGTCAACAAGAGCCCTCGTGGAATGCAACGGTGTTAAACAAGGGACGCGTAGGAGGAATTACGTGTCATTAAATTGAGGTTCTATGGTTTGAACATGTGACCACCACACCCAAAGTGCTTTACCAACGTGGTGCACACCGAATGGTAGACATTGCTTCTTTTCCTCCGAAGCTGACGGTTTTTGGTTTTTACTACAGTATCTAATTTTCAAACGGAGTATTTTCTCAAAACGGGATCTACAAGTCAAACGATCTACACGTTAAAAGCCCAACATCTGTACTAACCAAAATCGTAAGTGAGTATCTGTCTCTCCGTAATCTGTACCGTAAACAGCCAAAATTCAAAAATTTTAGCCAAAAGCCATAAGCCGCAGCCGTTGCCAAACAGGCCCTAAACGAGGACGAATTAAAATTGAGCTCCAGGCTTCTTCGGTTCAGACTTGAAATAAGAGAGATCATGTTGGTACTCTTGACTCTAGTGGGGATCATATAAATACCTCTGTCAGAATTTCTTTTAGGTATAAAATGCTACTACAAATCATGCGGTTTCGAATAATGCCGTCCATCGTGAGGCTGTCTATGAACTGTGAACTCCTGCACTTGAATAGCACAGAAGTACTCGTAGATTCCAGGTGGATTGATCCTATCACGACATTTCTTAGCAAATTCCATCATTTCAATAATAGAAAAAAAGAGGATTTGCCCCTCTGAACTTCTGTAAATTTAATACCAGTCCTTTCAAGCTTTTTGTACCACATTGTGTAATCTAGGGACTCACAGTTACATATACAATAGTCTTAGTAAGGACGAAGACTATTAACCGTATACTATGAATGGTACTGGGCCTGAACCTAGCACGATCTGTGTCGCTGTTAGTCACAAATAGAAGAATCTTATCGTATGTTCTCCTAGTTAATGCAGTATGGACACTGCACGGTCTTTCGGAGGCAAGGATCCCATTTGCACATGCAGATGTTACGCTAATCTGTGACGTTATTATGGTCGTGTCCCCCAGGCTAAATGTCCATGTGTACAACTCGCCTCGCCGACATCGCCAATAGCTTATCTCCCTTCATGGCATCATGTTTCTTTTAGTTTCCCATCTGTAATATACTATTAACTTTTCGATGTGGGATTAAAAAAAATGCAGTTCATGCATGTATATATGCACTTTGTAGTAAATGTTTGGACAGGCCTACACACCTTGCATGTGTTCTCTCAAGAAACAAAATGATGGCAACGACTTCATAGCTGCTACTCATACAATGAGATTCAGTAAATTTGCTTGTTTGGAAAAGATGGCACTCCACTTCTAAGAAGATGGTCATGAGAGGACATAAGATGTGTAACTGTGTTTATACTGTTGTATGTCAAGGGCTCCTTGATAATTTCCCAATGTTGATTTCTAAAAGGAAAAGAAAAGGGGGATTTAGTGGGGCCTACCTGTCTAAAGGAAAAGGATAAGGATGGAGAGGTTGGTGTCGGCTGGGCGGTTGGCCTCGTTGGTGGAAGTCGTGGGGATCGATCCGATCCCCACATTTCACTCCGGCGAATCCAGCACAACAGTTCCGGAGCGCCACCTCGATCCATCTTAGGGATGGCAATTGTACTCGTTTGCCCGTATACCCATGGGTAAATACCCTAATGGAGCCGGGTATGTGATATTTTCTTTACCCACGGGTATGAAAATGGGGGGAACACTCTACCCGTCGGGTAAATAGGCACGGGTATTGGTAAGCTCCACCCGTACCTGCCCCGCCCATTTACCCGCGATATAGATTGACAGGTGGCGCAGTCATAGCAATATCTCTAATTACTATTGATTGTTATAAACTTTTCCATATCTCTAATTGCTATTCATTGTTATAAACTTTTTAATAGCTATTATATTTCCTAGCAACAACTGTTGCTTATATGTACATGTCATTAGTTTAATTCTCAGATGGTGACTCTCAGTTCGCGGGTAAACGGGTATGCCCACGGGCGACGGGTATGGGCGAGGTTTTTCACCCGTCGTCCTTCGCGGGTATACCCATGGGCGTAAATCTGGGTCGCGGGTATGGGTATGGGTGAGCACTATCCGTACTCACCGCGCCCGATTGCCATCCCTAATCCATCTCCTTATATGACCGGCCTTCTTGAAAAGGGCAACGGAGAAGCTCTCTTCTTCCCTTTCCACTCCAGTTCCCTTCTTCCTGTTAATCCGGTTGGGTTACACTACGGCTGCAGACCTAGAGTGTTCAGTAGTAGCGGTGACTTGGCCCTCACCACTAGTGACCCAGTGGTTGCCCCTCCTCTTCCATGAGAAGGTAGAGAAGCCCAGGTATTTAGTGGTGGTTGAGCTAGTCTGTGGCTAGATTGCGTCTTGATTGTTTGGTTGTGCATTACTTCGCCTGTGTGGTGAAGGTAAGCTGTGATTCAGTGAAGCAATGTTGATTTCAGTAGCAATTTTGGTGTTGGCTTTATCGATTGTTCACTTGGCCAGTGTTCAATCTCATCTGTGGCTTTGTGTGGCACCTCCTGAACTTCGGTTCTGCAATTTGGTGTGCTCTAGATTGCAGAGAAGGACATTGTATCTCCAGAAATCTCACTTATTACACTGTAGCACAACAACGATGTTTGGTTTTCTAGAACATTGATGTGCCTTGTTCACTCTTCTTAGTGACTTTGAGTGTCATTGGCTTTGTGAGTATTTTTCCTATTCGATTTACCTATTGTGCTAAGTGTGCCATACTAGTTATTTCACCTTGTTTATTCTTGATTTAAGTAGCACTAATATCGGGTGACCTGCATGATAGATTGTGGGCTTGTGAATTGCTTGATAAGTTTGGCAAATGAGATCAGTGTGACAGTTTAAAATTATATTCTTGAATTTGAGATGTTTGCTATCCTTATCTTGCTTATATTCGGTTGACAGCTATACTTGTTTACCTCTGTTAGGAACAATTGTTCATGAGTTGATAGTTAGCTTACTACAAATTAAATAGTTAGTATTTCACTCTATAACCTGCTTCCATTGTTGATTAATTTGTTGTTAATTATCTTGTTGAATAATTGTTTGGTAAGTACGACATCTCAAAATCTAGAATATTTTCAGTGAAACTATCACACTAAATCAATGATCATAAACAACCCCTTGTGGCAAGGAGGCCTTGTTGTAATATAAGAGCAACCCGATATCTGAGAGCAATATAAATTAATCAACTTGAGCTTATTGCTAGTTGAATCTATAAGACCATGTGTGTAACATCCTGAAAAATTCAAGTTTGAAAATATAAAGTTCTTAAATTATTTTACAATATGTTCTGTTGAAATTTGGATTTTATAGCCATTTTCTGAATGTCGGTGGAGGATACAAAAAAAAACTAAAACTAATATTAATAATGCCATAGAAAGGAATATACAAATGATGGAAACCCAAAAATTCTAAATTCGAATCTAAACAGATGAACCATAAACGGGAGAGGGAAATTTGAATTAAAGTTTTACTTGGGAAATAGTAGCACTAAAAGTGAATGAATAAAACCACCCACAAACATACCTAAAAAAAAGAATTATGTACATATATACATGTGTGCAAAATATGCATATGCTAGAAAAAGGGACTAGCAATATAGGGAATATAAATATTAAAATTTAGTGAGCAAGCAAAATAAGCAAACAATAAAAATATATAAGCACAACCATACATACCAAATAAATAAATAATAGATAAAAAAGAAAAGGAGGGAAGTCAGACCGGCCGAAGGCCCGGCCCAACTCCCCTTCCCACCCGCGCCAGCTCTCCCCTCACCTGCCGTCGCTGGCCAGTGGCCCCCTCCATCTCGCCTCCTCTCTCTCTGGCCCCGCGGGCCCGCGCCCCCACTCCGCCTTCTCCCTCTGCCCGCTGGGCCCCGCTCCCGCGCGCCTCCCCTACCTTTCCTCTCTTCCTCCCCCGTGCGCCCGCGCCACTTCTCTTCTTCCCTCTACCGCGCCCAGCATCTTTTCTCCCCGTGGCGCCCATGCGATAGCTCCGCCCACTGTTTTTCCCCGCCGTCGCCCCCAGTTTCTCATTTGCGCTCACCGTCTCCGCAGCCTCCCCCGAGACCATAAGAAGCTCTGCCTCCCCGGTCTTTCTCCCGCATAGCACCCGTGCCCGCACCCACCGCCGCGCCCCCATGCCGTTCCCGGCCTTCCGGCGACGTCCAACCACCCCGAATTAGTCAGAGCGTAACCCTGCTCCCTGTGTACCTCCCCGCCGCGTTAATCGGACTCCGGAGCGCCGGAGCTCGCGCATTGGCCCTCTTCCCCGAAGTCGGCCACCGCCGCCAAATCCACCGCCACCTCCTCCCCGGGCACTCTCCCCTCGATTACTTGGGATGGGAGTGACTTCTCACTACCACGAAGCTGCCCCAAGCGTTGCCCCTCTCTCCTACTCGCCGTAGCCCGCCAGCACCGAGAGCCTCCCCGCGCCGCCACCGGTCCGCGCCGCCACCGCGCCCTAGACCCCCTCCGTCTCGGCCAAATGCGCGGTAAGATTGCTACTACCCCCTTCCTACCCATACCCCTGCCGAACCCCTTCCCCGTCTACTCCACCGCCGACGCCCCGATCCGCCCCCACCTCCGGCCGCCGCACGTCGATGCCAGCCGCCTACGACGCCTCTCAGCCAAAGCCGCGACCTCCCCTGGTCTCCACTAGCCCCATACAATCCATTTTGACCACCTTCACCACCGGTCCGGCCAGCCTCCGCCGGTGGTGAGCCCAGCACCGTGCGCCGGCGATTTCCCCTGTTTTTGCCTCAGCCACTGCCCAGCTCATCTTCTTTTTCCCCTCCGTTTATGTCAGCCAGGCCTTCGGCCCACTTGGCTACCCGAGCGTGTGCTAACGTTCCCAGTCCACTCAGGTCGCAGGTTCGATTTCTCAGGCCACACTTTTTCCTTCTTTTTGATTGATATTTCTTAATCAATTTTAATTAAGGAAAAATTTAGTAAAAAGAGGAAATGATCCAGGAAAGCTAATAAAATTTATTTAGAGTATAAATGGGCCTAATAAATATTTAACCATAGATTGAATGTTTCATATTAGTAGCTAATATTCTTCTGATCTTTTGTATAGAACTTAATCCCTAACTTAGGGAATCGTGAGAAATTAATTAGGGATAACATGTAGGTTCAAGCTCCCATGATGTTCTAATAAATAAAGATTGAGTACACCATAATCTATGAACCATTGCATATTAGTAAATGATGTAGAAATTAACCATTGCAAAATTAAGCCCTAAAATATTGTCTTTAACCCTAGTAACTAGGATAATCCATTTTACTGTTAAATAATGTGGGCATGGAACCACTAACCTTAGGCTATGCTACCCAGATCTAATTAGAGGTTATATGGCATTAATAAAGAAAAGGTGCTTTGGTAAATACCTAAAATTAGTAAAGATACCCGTAATTATAATTAAAACATATGCTTTAATATTTAACGTGTCACCATTAAATAAAACTCAGTAGTAGAGCTAACTAAAAAGTAATATTGAAATATGTTCCGTATAACAAGCCCTAATGAATAAATAAATTTAAATTAAAAATAAAAGCTAAGCCTAATAATGGCTAAAGTGTAGACAAAATAATAGGGATGCCAGTAATTAAATATTAACGATGGATTGAACAAATAATAATGCTGAGCATAATTGAATATAGCGGGTTAGGACCCGAATAAATAGATCCTAATTCAAAATGAGCTATGTCTAGTAACAACTAAGTGTACATAAAATATCACTCCACAGGATGCTATAAACCCAGACTCTAAGATCAATTTGGTAAGCTAAAAATTTTATACATCGTGTATATAATATATGCCTTGAATATTAGCACTCGGCAAAATGCACCTATTCATAGGTCTAACCTAACTCATGGAACTTCCTTGATAAATACAAAAATGATAAAAGAAATTATTAATAAAAAGGTCACGCCTCGCTTTTCCCCAATCGTCCATGTATGGCCACCTTCCTTTCCCAAAAGCAGATAATTCCTGTAGGTACATGTTCACTTTTGATCCCTCGTATTTCTAAAATTTTCCCTCACGGTAAAGCATTCAGACAACTCATCCTCCTGCTCAAACCCAGCTACCGCTGTGCTTACAACACATCAACCTAAATCATCCTTCTATTCTCCAACCATAATAAATGCATAATTTAAAGTAAATCGGGTATTTAAAGTGATTGGATTTATTTGGATCTTTTGAGTTATTTGCTTTTATTTGGATTCAGTCGTTCGCCGCGTAATTAGAAATTGGAAGTCGTGAAGATTCAAGGGATCAAGCGTGATCAAGAACAAGATGAAGATAAAAGACTAAGGAGCTCAATTGAGAAAGCATTGTGTGAGCACAAGACCGCGATAAACCGCGCCAGGCGAGTCAATACTTTGATCATGTTGAACCTACATTTTCTGCAAATTACTTTGGTTTAAATTATCAAATTGCATGCTGTTATTTTATATGCAAATACATGATAAATTCAATGTTCTAGTTATAGGCCCATTATTGAATTGATTAATATTACACCTCCTTTGGATATTTGATTATGTGAACCTTGTCGCCCTAGCAAAATTATAACAGTAAACTTTCGAAAATAAGTCCGTAAGTATACGCTATGCTTAGTATTGCATTGATACTCGGGGCGCTGAAATGCCCCAAACCTCATTATCATTTTTAATCATGAGAAACTGGTTTGGACAGTCATGGTGGGAATGATTGGTATATTTTGACATGATTATTTTATGCTCCCAAAAATCCCAATTTGCTTAAATATCTGGGCGGATTGGTTCGAGGGTATGAGTGTGGTGCAGTGGATGCACAAAGTGGTTTGTGGTAGACCGCCCAGATACCACTAAGGACTGAATCTTGTCATGACCTCCTGTGTAAACAGTACAACCACAAGTCTGTAAAGTACAACTTGGCTAAGTAAATTTATCGAACCTCCAGACTCATCTCACTGGTAGTGAATTGATGGGGTTAAGCTATGGCAAAGGGGCCTGAAGGAACACCAGTGGTGGGTGAAGTTTCCCAACTGTCCTAACGTTGCGGGAAGTAGAAGCCCGAGCTGCGTTAGTGGCTGTGGGAAACATCCCGCGTATAGATGGGACCCACCGCAAGTGGGCGGCTACCCATAAGGTGAGATGAGAGAAGGAAATAGATATTTTGAAAAGTCACTGTGATGGTCTGCTCAACCACATGTCTAAGGCATCATGTGGGGCAACGAGTTGATTGTCTCTTGTGGTGAAAGTGTACAAACTCTGCAGAGTCAAAACTATTCGAATAGCCGTGCCCACGGTCATGGGCGGACATGGGAACTTAACTAGATATAGTTCTATTTCAAAAACTTTGTGAATGGGAATGGTAAAGTGGAGGGCAGAGAAATGCCCTGATTTGAGTTGTCCTGGGTGTCGCCCCAGTAGTAAGTTAAGCGGCTATAACGCTGAAAGATGTTATATGGTGTGATGCCATATGTATGGAAAAATTATGGTGATATTAGGCATATGGTGTGATGCCATATGTATGGAAAATCATGTTAGTATTCCTTGAACATTATGATTTGTTCCAAAGCTGCTAGGTCTCAGGAACTTTTATGTATTGTATTTTAAATAGTGGCATTATTAATCTTACAAACTAAAATATGGGAGGAATAAACAGGGTTGTGAGTAAAGGAGATGGATGTTTTTAGTATGCACATAAAGGTATTGGTGGATTCAGTGTCGATTATAAAAACAAAACGATAGTGTGGGTTCTTGAAGAAATAATTTAGTGGGGTCCAGCTGAATAGATAGGCTAGATAGATGATCTAATTGAATTTTCAGGAATTTGGAGAAATAATACAAGTATTGGAGTATAATTCTTGATTAGTGATATTCTTGGTGGATATATAATAGTGAATCGATTTTGGGGAATTAGGGAGTGCAAAGGTAAATTGCTGGATTACTACACTAATGATTACTATAAATTCTTGAAAGATATTGGCGATAATGGGAATTTATAGGAGTTGATCAATTACTAGAGGGATGAATTGAATTTCTGAGAAGATTGGAGGATTCATAACAATTAGTGGATTATAATCTTGGTAAATTGAATTTTCGGTGGAGGTATATTTGTGGATTAGCTAGTGATAGATAATGGAAAATGAGATTGATTATTGGATTATGGTTTTGAATCAATGACGAAAAGGATTGAATACGAATGATATCGGTGGATTTGAAAGTGATTATGTTTGAGAATCATTAGAATTCAGAGGAGAGGAGCTGATGAAGAGTAATGACAGGATTGGATTATTAGTAATTCAAAATACAAAGTATGATCGGTGGATTAAATAAATGATGTCACTTGCTGTTGGAGCTTTAGACAGCAGTCAATAAAGAAAGTGCATTTTCGATGGATTAAGTCAATTTTGGCAATTGTAGTGTGGAGTTAGGTAGCAATTAAATAATAGTAATAATGCTACTAAAAGCGATTTTTGGCAAATAAAAGAACCCGAGCCTCTCCTTTGTTAAGCCATGCATACTATTTATTTGCATTATGTGTATTGGCTCGCGGAGCACGGGGTTGGAGTGCTCACACTCGCTTTTGCGACAAAATTCAGCATCCGGAATCAAATCACCTCGCCTCAGCAATAAGATTGGACAAGCTGGCAGAAAAGATGAAGATGTCAAGGGCTAGGTCGCGAACCTCCAGTTGGCTACTTGTGGGCATGTCCTGAAGGTCCCACCTGTATGCTTCGTTCTTCCGTTGCTGCAATTTATTAATTTCGGCCTAATCGGCCCATGAGTAAGTCTACTACTATATTTACGTTTCTGCATGATATGAACTTTGATATTCAGAACTGTAATTTGTGAGCACTATCTACTGATCTAGGGAATAGTGCGGTGGAATCACAGAAGATTCCGGATTGTAAAATCTGGGTCTGACAATGTGCTGGTAGACCCATATTGGTGATGAGTATTTGACCTTGCTCTTGTTGTGTTGTCATTGGTTGAGTTTGACTTTGTGCTTTTGATTATCTGCTTTTGTTGTCAAAGTGGTGGCGGTCTGACCAACCTCTAGTTGGTAGTCAGACCAACCAATGGTGCAACCGACTTGCGATTTGATCAGCTTTGGGCTGGCAGTCAAACCAACCAGCGGTCTAACCGATCATTGCATGGCAATCTAACCGGTGTGGTTTGAGTGATCTGACCGGCTTTGTGGCCATGGTCAAACCGGGGGGCCCTGTGCTGAGAGGTTGACTTAAGTTGTTCTTGGGTTGTTTTGCCTTATTAGTCATGGTGTGTCTATGCAAGTGTTAGTCATGGGGTTTCCATGCATGTGTGAGTCATAGCGTAGGTCCATGCTTGTGGATTTGCTAACTGAGAGTCAGATGCATATCATTTGTGCTTGGATTGATTATTTTGTCTTCGATGTACAGGTGCTTGATGATTGTTGCAGCTAGCGACAAGACTGGAGCTTGGTGGTCGTGGCATGTCATGTAAGTCCGGGTGGAGCATCATCTCAGCCCAGAAGCATGAGATAAAGACAAGTATTGTGAGGAGGCAAGTGCGTGCAGTGGTGTGCCAATTAGACTTTTGCATTTCAAGTAGTGATGGTTTTTGGAGTAGATGTACGATCTTGTCGGCAAGTAATTGATCATTATGAACTATGGTGTGATGTGATTTGCCATAGGACTTGAGCATTTCAAGTGATGATGACCCCGACACAAGCGTACGATCTTAGCAACGAGGCGTTAGGCATCACATCTTCATAAAGACTGGTAGGTGTCAATTATGGAAATTGTCTAATACTGGGTGAAGTAGCAGTTTGCAAAACCATGACATTGGCCTAAGTGGTTTATATTACGTCTTTGTGGGTGGAATGTCTTATCAGACTTGTGAAACCTTGTGGAAGTCACACTTTAAAAAGCGTGCAAGTATGTTTAATGTAAAACTCATTTGTGTGTGGGTTATTGGGTGTTTCCTTTTATGTAAGTGGTGTGATCCACTAATGAGTGGTTAGTTATTAGGGTTAAGTGAGAGGTTAGCAGCCTCCACTATATAAGCCCTTGTGTTGAGAGAGACTTAGGTCAATCATGTCGAGGGTTATGGTTTCCTTGTGAGAAGCCTTGTGTGTGTGTACTCTAGGCTTAGAGTTATATCATCGTGAGGGAGTGGTAGTAAAATATTCCTCTCCAAGTAATTTGAGCATCCAAAGTTTGTCCAAGTGAGTTGTGCCATGGATCCTTTTTTGTGCTTTTGATTTGCTTAGCTTTCTTGATTGGTTTTCTCTCTTCTTGATATTTCCTAGTTTCAAAGATGTGTTAGAGGTGGAGATGTCTCTTGGAGATCAGATCTCATCTATCTATGCACCTCCTAGGGAGAGTTCTTGAGTTTGTTCGGTTTTCCTCTAGAGTTGTGATTTTGGGGTTTTACTCTTGTGAGTGATTGGGTTGAATTTATGTTGTGATATAGCTTACTATAACATGTGGGAACCTATCCAAGGTCATCTAGATTATTTAGGACTCATGAGCAAGAGAAGATCAAGGTTTTCCTCTTTTAACCAGTTTGATGTAACTCTCCTTGTTTTGGATGAAGATCGGAACTTTGGCATCGATCTTCATGATCCATAATTGGAAAAAGTTCCTGACATTCTAGGGAGTGTTTATGTGTGGGTTCTTTTAGGCTATAGCTTATGACTGAAATTTTTGAATTCTGGACTATTCGCGAGAGGCAGTACGCACAGAGAAATATTCGCATGTGATTTTAGCCAGTGTAGCTGAACACGGTACAATTTATACTGCAATCTACATATAGACCCCACATTGAAAAAAAACACACCATTTAAAAGCTGGTTATTGTAGCATAAGCCATAAGCCATGACTACAAAAGAACCCACCCTTGCTAAGTTCCATTACATTTGGGTTAGTGGTTTGAGGGTTGGCTCTTTTCTTGGATCTTGTGCTGTGTTGATTGCACTATTCCTTAGTGAGTGGTCAGGTGCAGGGAACCAAGCAATCCAACCGCTGTGTAGTCAAACTGGCACCTCAGGTGGTCCAACTACCGAGCGGTCAGACCGGTGCCATGAGCGGTCCAACCTCCAGGTGGTCAAACCAGGGTTAAGCCAGTGGTTAGACTGGTTTTGAGACAGAGTGTCTCGGTGGATTTTGGCTGTTGGCTTTGAGTGCTTGAGAGTTTGTGTTTCCATTGTGTGTTGTTGTTGATACTTGAGGAAAGATTTCAAAAGAGTCATTCACCCCCTCTGACTCACCAGACCCCATCCTACAATTGGTATTAGAGCGAGATTGCTCTTTGTTTGATCTTAACCTATCTTGAGCAATATCATCGGAGAAGTATCTCAACAAGTCATCTATCTTTGATGGAGCTGACTATCCCTATTGAAAGACAAGGATAGAGATGTACATCGAGGCTCAAGGCCTAGCCATTTGGAATAAAGTGAGAAGTCCCTTTTTTGTGCCTGCTGATGACGTGATCCTTAATGTTATTTAGTCATTTGAGGTTGAGGCAAATGCTAAGATATGCAACTTCTTAATCCAACGGCTAGGGAGAAATGAGATCAATCAGGTGGCTCATCTTGCATCTGAACATGAGATCTGAATGACCCTCTCTAATTACCATATGGGAACGTCGGAAATCAAGAAAGTGCATGAGACCCAGTTTAAGAAGGATTACCAAAAGCTAAAGATGGAACCTGGAGAGTCCATCGATTCCTTCTTCAGTAGATTTCATAAGATCTTGAGCGATCTGAGGTCAGTAGGTGTGATTTACTCAGATGCTGATAATACGACCCATGCTCTCGGTGCTCTTGACATGATTATTTGGGAAATAAAAGTCACATCCATCAATGACATGGTGGACTTGGCAACTATGACTGTGGATAAGTTGTATTCATGGCTTAAGACCTATGAGATGAGTGTAATAGCCAAGAAGTCCAAATGTCCTCTAACAATGGCTCTTGTGGATAATTCTGTCAAGTGTGGTTTTTCTTTTTAGAGTTCTTCTTTTGGCTTTTCCTTGTCCACTTTTTAAGCGATAAGCAACTTGAGAGCCTTTTCATAGATGATCTAGATCTCAGTACTAGCAGTTCACCCGTGCCTACCACAAAGCAAGAGAGCGTATGAGAGACAGTCCAGTGGTGTGCTTTAGTGTGGTGAGATGTGTCATTTTCATGCCAGATTTCCTAACTTTTTAAACAAGAAGTCCCATCAACTCTCTAAGTACGATGCCACACTCAAGAAGCGACCAAGTTGTTGCTCACTGTCCTCAATGAATGAAATTTGAGCGATGTTGATCTTTTGACTTGAGCGATGAGGAGGAGCAAAGGAAGAAGGACAAGAATAAGTTTGTTGACTTCACCGGCATGTGCTTTATGGTTACGAGCATGGATGATCATGATAACATGCATGATGAGGATGGTTCCTATATCGAGCATGATGAGGTGGATCCTTTTGATACACTAATGCTTAGATATAATAGAGTAGTGACTAATTAATTGAAATAAATTAAATGCATGTAATGAGTCATGAAAAGAAATGGCAAGTTTAAATCTGAAAATGAGTCTCTAAATGTGCAAATTAATAGGCTTCAATCTTCTATTCCTGATCATGACAAGTGTGATACTTTCCTTACTTTGCATGCTGAAATTGAAAAATTGAAATCATCTAGGTCATCCTTGCTAGAACAACTAGAACATGGTAGAGCTAAAATTATTGCCATCAAGGCTAGTCCATGTTCTAGTTTCTTAGGAGCTGGTGATATTTCTAAAACTAGTGTGTTATCATGCTTTAATTGTGATGGATTGGAAAATAAACTTGTCATGCAAACTGAAAAATTGCTCCAATTCAGTCCTAGATATTCTTGTGCTTATTGTGAGTTTAGGGAAGAAAAATTGAAAGAATTAACCAACAAACTTAATTGTGTTAGAGTTGAACCTTGTGACACTTGCCCTAAGCTCACTTCCAAAATTGAAGCTCTCACTCAAACCTTGCAAGATAAATGTGATAAAGAAACTCTTGCACCTGTTCATGCATCACATGTTGATTCTATTACTCCCATAATTTGTGTATTTTGTGCTAAAATTGGACAAGATTTGGATGACATGGATGGGTCTTTTAGAGTTAAATTTGATGAGTAGTTACATAGAGTCAAGAATACAACCTCTGTGTCTTGTGAGGCTTTGAAGCTAGAAGTGGTTGTACATAAGAAGATATACGCTAGAGTTGTTAAGAGCCAAGTATGTGAGTCTTGTGTCACTTTATCTAAGAAGAATAATTACATGTAGAAAACCCTTAAGAAATTCTCTAGTGGCAAAAAGAACCTAAAAATGATTCTAGATCAATCCAAAATTAGCAAAGCCAATAGATATTTATGGTTCAACCACTATGAGCATTTCAATAGTCATCCTCCTAAGTAGTAAGAGTAGTTGAGAGTGGGAAGTTTGAGGTTGCCTCTCTTGAGCCTACCAAGATTGTGTTCAAGTCAATTGGATTTATCCGAAACCCATCAAACACTATAAGTACTTCTATTTCATTAGGTATGACCCCCTCAAAAGGTCAAATACCATTGCACCTTTTGTGATAAAGATGGCCACATCGTAGAGTTCTGCTTTAGGTAGTCTAAGAAACTACATCATGACTGTGCTAGAGTTTTGAGTAGCCTTCAAGATTAGCCCCATCTAGCTAGTGCCCCTAGAGTTGCCTCCAGACCTCACTTTGTAGATGGGTTCCTTCATTCTTTTGGTGGCTTTAGAGAGCGATGTGGCTTTGTAGATGTGGTCCATGGTGAGGATTTAATAGGGGTTTTGGTAGCTCTAAGTCGAATCTTGTTGCATATCATTCTAACCTATCCTTTGGATCATTTCCTGCCAGTCGTGTGTCTTAGTGCTAAATTCTTCGTGCTTATTTCACTAACCCCTATACCAAGGCACAAGCTTCTTTTGTCTCCTTGATGTAGGCTTTTCAGGTGAGGAGGAGATCATGTGGATTCATGTCAGTTGTTTTGGATCTTCTACCTCACTTTGGGTATCCGGTGATGGCTTTCACTTCTTATGATACAGCTTGCTCAGCCTTGACTATATCAACTACATCTCACCGCTAAGCGATGTGACGCAGGTTTATTACTTGAGTTTTGTCAATTCTTTGCTTTCATATTCAGTATTGTATAACATTTGGGAGTGTCAAGGTTTTTATGTCAGTTTAAGGTGTTTAGAGTCACAACTTCTCACTTGTGTCTTTCTAAGGCATTTCTCTTCTCTGCTAGGTTCTCTAGGATCTCTTACCCTGTCTAAGTTGAGCTTGGTTCTTCCCTCACTAGCTAGCATTTAGCAATTGGGATAGCTAGTGTGGTTGATTCGCTCCTTAGTCCTTAGCAGTGTATTTCATTAGGCTAGAGACCATGTGAAGTAGATGTTTTTCTTGCACTTTCAAGTTTTCCTTTTTCTTGCTTTTAGCTCGTACTTTTCTTTTGTAAGTGGTTCTTATAGCCAGGTGAGTTTTTTGTGCCTTTTTGTATCATGCATATATGGTGTTGCATTATAAGATATACATTTTAGATATGGGCTTTGACTATTACTCAATTGTTATGTAATTCAAATTTGATATTGCTCGTTGCCATGTTATGTCTAGTTAGCTCGCTTTGTCATGATTTTGCATGTATGATTAAATTTTTTTCGTGCTAGATTAACTTTCGTAGTTGAACTAAATCTCTCAATTGGTATCAATTTCTATAATTGGCATCTTTTAAGTTTGTAAGAATAGATCTTTTGACTAGTTTGCTCTCTAGTGACCATATTATGATATATGCCATGTCAAAAATACTCTGTTGAATCTTAAATCTTATATTGAGCTTTACTTAGTGCTTTATGAGTTCTTTGGTAGATCATGTATTACTCACTGAACTAGTGCCTAACTTGATAAAATAATCTCTTTTGTGCAAAATTTTGAATCTTAGCAATTCTTCTTCATGTGACTGCTTGTCATTCATTTGGCATGAATTCAGGAGAAATTTTGTATGACCAAGATCATTTTTAAGTGTAATGCTTGAAATGGTCGACAATGGCTTGAGATTAATGGAAATAAAAATAACTCAAAATTGGTTGAATCTCAGGAGGCAATTATAGGTGACTTCTAATCTAGGATTTGATTTATTGAGATAGACCATAAAAAGTGTTGCCTATAGCTGAAGTTTAGGAGGCAGTTGTGAATGGCTTCTAATTTAGGACTTGCTTTGCTAAGATAAAGCCTAAAACGATCTTTAAAATTTTAAGTTTTGGCTTTTATCTAGTACTTAAGCATAATTGGTTAAAATTGAACTTCTAACATTTTAAATAATTCAATTTGAGCTTCTTGGTTCCATTTAACCTTCTTGATATAGTTTAGCTTATACTTAGACACCTTTAGATAAACTTATCATTTTTAAGCCTTGCTTGACTTGAAACTAATTTGAATGCTCTAAATTATGCTATCTTACTAAGATTAGTTATACATTCTTTATCATGATCTAGATAGCTTTGTATATATTCTATGGCTTCAAACTGTATCTTTTTAATTTGCACATCACTTTGGATAATTTTCAAAGCACTTTTAGGTTATGTATTTTCATTTATGCATACATGTTCTTTTTTGCCTTTGTTGAGTTTTACAATTAGTATCATGCATCATTTGAGGGGCGAAGGCGTATTTGTGAGCTTGCATTGCTCCTTGACCCTTGATGACTGTTTTGCCAAAAGGGAGAGAAAGATCAAGGCAAAATTTGGTTTAGTCAATAAGGGTAAAAATAATCAGAATGGAGGAGAATGATCTTCTAAGGGGAGAACATACTAAAAATGTGAAAATGGTAATTACGAGGTTGCAAAAGAGTAAAATGAGTTTCTATATGAGAAAAATGCATTTTGAGTCATATATGATATTTTGCATTGCATTTGTTCTCTTTTGCTCCTTTGATGTTGTGTCTTACTATGGTAACGATCAAGATGAATAATTATTCTTTTATTTGGATCATGTGCAAGATTGTACATTTTTTAGGAGATTTGGGTGTGGATTTGGAGCCTTTGTTGAAAAATTACTCTTTCTTGGTCTTAGCACCATTCCACATCTTGTCACTATGGTCATATTCCTTCTTTCTCTTGAAAATGGACCACTAGTGGCTCTTGCAACTTGCTTGCTTTAAAAGTCTAAAATTCAAACTCAAATTTCTACCTTTGGGGTATTTATCAAATTACTCATCAAGGGGGATTGTAAGTGGTTGGCGATGACTATTTGACCTTGCTCTTGCTGTGTTGTCGTTGGTTGAGAGCTTGATTTGGTGCTTTTGATTCTCTGTTTTTCTTGTCAGAGTGGCAGTGGTCTGACTGGCCTCTGGCTAGTGGTTTGACTAGCCGAGGGTATAACTGGTTTGTGGTTTGACCAGCCTTGGGCAACGGTCAGACTGGCCAGTAGTCTGACCGACTATTGCATGGTGGTCTGACAAGTGTGGTTAGGGTGGTCTAAATGGCTTTGCGAAAGCGGTCAGACCAGCCCCTGTGCCGAGAGGTTGAGTTAAGTTGTTCTTGGGTTGTTTTGCCTTGTTAGTTATGGTGTGTTTATACAAGTGGTAATCATGGGGTTTCTGTGCATGAGTGAGTTACGACGTAGGTCCATGCATGCGTTTTTGCTAATTGAGAGTCAAGTGCATGTCATTTGTGATCGGATCAATTGTTTTGTCTTTGATAAGCAGCTGCTTGATGATTGTTGTAACCATCGGCAAGACCGAGGCTTGGTGGTCATGGTGTGTCACATAAATCTGGTAGAGCATTATCTCAGCCAAGAAGCGCAAGGGAAAGACAAGGATCGTGAGGAGGCAAGTGTGTGCATGTGGTATGCTAATTGGACTTGTGCATTTCAAGTGATGATGGTTCTTAAAGCAGACATATGATCTTGGCTGCAAGCAATTGGGCATCACAAACTATGGTGTGATATGGTGTGCCATAGGACTTAGACGTTTCAAGTGGTGAAGCCTCGGTGCAGGTGTACAATCTTAGCGACGAGGCATTGGGCATCTCATCTTCGCGAAAACCAGTGTGTGAAAATTATGGAAATTGTCCAATATTGGGTGGAGAGGTAGTTTGCAAAACTGTAACATTGACCTAAGTGGTTTAGATCACGTCTTTGTGGATGGAATGTCATATCGGGCTTGTGAAGCCTTATGAAAGTCATACTTTGAAAAGCGTGTAATTGTGTATAATGTAAAACCCGTTTGTGTGTAGATTACTAGGTTTTCCCACATATATGTTGTGTGATCTACTAATGAGTAGCTGGTTGTTAGGGTTAAGTGAGAAGTGAGAAGCCTCCACTATGTAAGCCCTTGTGTTGAGAGAGAGACTTAGGTCAATCAAGTCTGGGGTTAGGGTTTTCTTGTAAGGAGCCTTGTGTGCGCTCTAGACTTAGAGCTCTGCCATCTTGAAGAAGTGGCTGTGCAATATGCCTCTCCAAGTAAGTTGATCATCCAAAGTTTGCCCAAGTGTGTTATGCCATCCTGAGGGGGTGGCTATAAAATATTCCTTATGCTTTGATTTGCTTGGCTTTCTTGATTTATTTTGTCTCTTCTTGATCTTTCCTGATGCTAAGGACATGTTAAAGGTGGAGAGTTCTTAAGTTTGCCTAGTTTTTTCTCAATTAAGCTTTTCCTCTTATGATTGATTTGGGTCGAATTCGTGTTATGATCTAACTTGCTATGACATGTGAGAATCCATCTAAGGTCATGTAGATCATTAGGACTCACGAACAATAGTAGATCAATGTTTCCCTCTTTTGCCCGTTTTTAATGCAACTCTTCTTGTTTTGGAGAAAGGTTAGAACTTTGGCATCGATCTTCATGTTCCATGATTGGAATAAGTTTTTGACATCCTAAGGAGTGTTTGTGTCAAGTTTCACTCCATTTGAATCAGTGGTTTGAGAGTTGGCTATTTTCTTAGATCTTGTGCAGTGCTGATTGCACTATTCCTCGATGAGCAGTCGAACCACAAGGAACTGAGCAGTCCAACCACCATGTAGTCGGATGAGCACCTCGGGCGGTCCAACCACTGGGAAAAAGTAACTTCTCTCCTCCATCCTTCGAGTGTTGTCAACCCTTGAGTCCTTCAACTATTCGATCATTCCGATATCTGAAGGAACCAATCTGGAACAGGACTGAACAGCTTTTCAACAACATCGCTATCTTCCAGCTTCACACCAAGTGAGCAGATCTCACCTACCAGTGTGGTGAGTTTCATGGAGTGCTCGGTGATCATCTCCGAGTCTTCCATCTACAACTTGCTCAGTTGTCATTTGAGCACTTGAGCGCGGGCCTTCTTGACGCGATCTTTGCCTACCCGCATCTCCCTGAGTGTGATCTATGCTTCTTTCACCGTCTGCTTCTCGGAGATCGACATCATCACGTCATCTGGAACCGCTTGTGAGATGGCTACCATCGCGCCTTGATCCTTGTCATCATCGTCGTCTCCATCTTTGACCGTCGACCACACCCCATGTGAGCGCAAGATTATCTTCATTTTGACAGCCCATATGCCGCAGTTCGTTTCGCTCAACATCGGGTATTGGATCGGGATCGAGATGTTTCTTACCGTCGGCTTGACAACTGCGCCCGACATCGATGGATCGATCTTATTGCCCACAACCTTCATGAGTGCTCTAGACTTCGACGAATCAGACTCTTCGTCGGCTATCGTTTTGTCCCCTTAGGCTCTGATACCAAGTGTTGGTCGAATTTCTAAGGGAGTCTAGACGAGCGATGAACAACAACCTTTACGATCACACACACGTGAATACGAGTAAGCACAGATAGATTTCTTTTTCGACACACTGCAAATTGCAATGCATCTGCATCCTTTTCTTCTTTCTTATATAGAGAAGCAACAACAAGACTTTGAAACCAACGCGGCAAACCATTCTGAGAATCCAACACATCTTTTTACGACCACTCTGAATACGACTTACGACTGCTACAGTGTTCTTACGACTGCTACAGTATTCTTACGACTTACAACTGCTACAGTCCTTACGACTTACGACTACTACAGAGTTTGAATGTGGTTGTAGACAGCCATGGTCGTAGAATGTGGTCGTAAATTTGGCCGGACTTAAAGAACAACTGGCTTAACTCTATCAATACTGATGACCTGCTGAGAAATCAGTATCTAATGCAAACACACTACTACAGAAATCGACATTACAGACGGTTCAGAAACGTCATCACAGACGGTTTTCTGAACCGTCTGAATTTATGGGTCAGTGATGATCGAAGGTTATCACAGACGGTTTTCGAACCGTCTGTGATTATTAGATATCACAGACGGTTTTTAATTAAAAACCGTCTGTGATTATCAGATATCACAGACCGTTTTTAATTAAAAACCGTCTGTGATATCTAATAATCACAGACCGTTTTTAATGAAAAACCGTCTGTGATACATATCACAGACGGTTTTTACTTAAAAACCGTCTGTGATATTCCTTCCTCCTAAACCAAAATCTATTTCTGTTTATTGGCTAGCCTCAGGAAATGCTAGCCATGCCCTCTGAAACAAGCAGATAATCACAGACAAAAAACATACAATTCACACATCTCATTTGCTTTCAGGTACATTTCGCAGACATAAAACATCCAATTGACATCGCACTTCATCTCACAGACATAAAGCATGCATCCATTTCGCAAATCAATTAATTGAATTGAACTGAAATATCCATTAACAAATGCACAGTTACAAAAGATCTACACTGCATTTACACTTAGTGATAAGACCAATAGGAAATCAGTGTGCGCAGTGGAACCGTCCTTCTGGCTGTATGACTTGAGTCAGCAAAAAGAACGCTAACTCTGATTGAACCTCTCGAAGCTCAGACTGTTTCAATGCAGTTGACGGGATTGATACAGCCTGTCGATAGGAATATCAATGTACATATATATGTAACGTGATAAGTATGAAGTAATTATGGGAAGAGTGACAAACCTTGCGATTGGTGACCCTCGAGGAATCGAGGAGTAGTTCCATATGTTGGCAAACGTAGTATCCACATGTGTTGCCCGGCTGCTGCTGGTGGCACTGCAAAAAATAGAATGTGTTAGTTCAAAAGGCATTAGTACCATCTGTTGCATAGGATTAATTAATGTGAAATAGCGAATACCTTAAAATCTCGAACATGTGTCAGCAGGCCGTTGGCCCCGCGCTTCGAGTCACCTCCCTTTTTAATGTACATCGCGAACGCCCTACGTAATTCGAAAAGGTTAACCTTAATCATTCGGAAGGAAAGAAAGAGTACAATGTAGATATGTATGGGGAATATGTGCTTACCTATCGATTACTTGGCCGACAATTGTGAAGTCCATTTTATTCTTACTTAGGGAATCAAGGTAATATACCTTGTTCCATTTTGGTACAATTACTATTAAAATCCAATGAAAGCTCTGATTGAAGGGCATAAGTACATAGTCCTTATTGCGACAACTCAGCAGGCCTGATGCAATGTACCTCTCGACGAGGGATGCCTCCACGTCGATGGTAGTCTTGGCGACCAATTGTGGGTCCAAGAAACCAGCTGATGAGTTCGATACTCTAGCTTTAATCAGCATGTGTCTATATATATACACACGAAAGCAAAAAATTAGATATGGCATTTATCGGTATGACATTAACGGAGACTGTGATTGTACACACTTACAGCGTCCAGCATCGAACGATTGAGACGTCAAGAGCGTTGAGCATGAACAGCTCGAATAAATCCTCAAAGGCGACCACGAATGTACACTCTTGAAGATTGTGGTGTAAATCTTCCTCGGAGAATTTGACAGTGATACTTGAAGTCCGTTCTCCCTCTGGCTTATTGGACTGCTGCATATACCACGTGTGCAATTGCATGCAACTATATGGTAGCTTTTGGAGGGCTTTTTGCTCGAGCAACGGCTCGCCAAGCACGAATTTGCGGGCCAAAGGGTGGTACGGAAGATCATTATTGGTCTTCTTTGCTTTGCCCTTGCTGGCCTTGCTGCCTCGGCTATGGGTCGACTTCACGGAAGTCGACTTTGAAGGTAGCAGCGGTGCAAGTTGCTCTGGCGAGAATAGGGCCCGTGGAGATAGCACCGTTGTAGTATCCGGTGGTGGAACCGACTGGTCTTGTACTGGAGATGGCACCAGTGCATGTTGCTCTGGTCCTGCCACCGGTGAAGAAGCCTCCAGGAAGATGTCGCTTTTGGGCCACTGGATGAATGTTCCAATGGCCTGTCCTAGAGTCACGATCTCGTCGTTGGGGGGCTTCGGTAGCGGGACCACCTCAAAATTGACATACACACCATCCACATTAACTTTTGCGAAGCCTGGCGCTAAAGCTTGGCCGTGCACCATGGCCCCGTTACCAGACGAATATGCCTGGCCCCAAGCAGCGTACAAGGGAATGGCGCCATATCTCACTTGGAGCTTGCAGTTCGTAGGCTCCTACATAACGATACAAAATTAGCTACTCGAATAGGCCTACCAATGGAGCAAGCATTCGAGAGGTAATAATTATTACCAGGATGTCGTCCACAGGAAATTTGGACTGGGTATGCGTCGGATTGGACGCACGGCTACTCGGACGGTTGTGCGGGCTACCTAGCATAGCAGCGGCGGTGGCGGCCTGCTGACTTTCTGTCTGTTTCCGCACCTCTTCTCTGATTACTTCACCCATCTGAGCAAATAGCTCCTCTCGAAGAGATTCCTTGATCTCTTCTCGTAGCTGCTCCTCACGCTCGGCTTTGTTTCTCTTCCTACGCCGATACATTCCGGAGTCATCTTGGAAACCATGTTTCCAAGGAACGTAAAGCCCAAGGCCTCTCGTACGACCCGGGTGCTCCTTGTTTCCCAGGGCCACGGAGAGCATATCATTCTCCCTTGTTCCCTGGAATGATCCCAGGGTAGATTCAAAACTCAGCTCTTCCTGCAAGAGCACGACATGTCATTTCAATTCGTACGAAGTTGTGGAGTAATTACAAGCTACGTAGTTCGATCGATATCTTACCAGGCGCTGGGACACTTGCTGGTCTGCAGGGTTTCGAAAGGAGACGTCCCCCGATGTCGTTGTAGATGACCTTGCTCTAAGCCAATTTCGAGCGCGGTCATCCGGGATATTGGAAAACGGCGGGGCGATGTCCTCTGCAGCTGCCAGCTCATCCTCCAACCTCCACTGCGGGATTTTACCCGCATACCCAGCTGTGCCAAGTCTGTGGGGGTGCGTGTTTTTTGCCTGGAGGGCCTTGTGCGCCACACTTGTACTTTTGAATTCTTCGGTCGTTTTCATCGCCTTGAACTCTTCCCATTGTGATTCCAGGAATGGGTATTTAGTAAAAGGCGTTTCGTCCGTCTCCACGTATTTCCTGACAAGCGTGCTCTTGAAGTTCTTCCATGCTTTGCACGCCGCTTGGTAGGTTTGTCGTTCCACAGCGTGTAAGTGTTCTTCTGGGAACTCGAACGATGCCAAGATTTCGGTCCACAGGTCACGTTTCCGAGTGTCAGGCACGTTCTTCCACGAATTGTATGTGATCTCAATTCGTTGTCGTGCAACTATTCCGACCATGGTTCGGAATGCGTTTACCGCTTGCTTAGGAAGGATAGGGACCCCAGCTGCGTTTACCGCTGTGATGGTCTGTCGGTTCTGAGGCTTCTTTGATAGCCCTCTTCCTTGGCGTCTTGATGTTGGAGCGGACGCCTCCGGCGATGATGATGAAGAATGCGCGGGTGACATGTTGCTCATTTTGTGGGTCTATTAAGATAAGATGAGAATGTTCAAAGTGAGGAAGCACGAAAAGTCAAACATGATGCTCAATGTTCGGAAGAGAGGAGAGGAGTAGAGGGAAGGGGGAGAAGGGAGGGGGTGATGTGGACACAGAGAGGGGTTATGTGCCTATACTATATACTACATACTATATGTGTATATACATACATATACATATACATACCTACATATATACATATACATACCTACATATATACATATATAATGGTAGCAATATGAAGCAACAAGCAACAAGCATCAATAATAGAATCAATAACAGTCTCAACATGAATATGTGCTCTCAAATTGTAGGGTTGCACAAGATTAATCTTGGCCGTCCCGCTACTAAATCATGTACTCTTCCTTGATTGGTTATGCCAAATAATGAATTCAGTATTTTGAGCTCTAGATACAAACTCTAAAATCTCAAGATCAAGATATATTTAGCATGCATATATTCAAACAACAGTATTCATACAGATCAAGACCACACAAGTTAACTTTGCCCAATAATTCAGTCTTTTAACTTGTCAAGATTAAATCCGAACAGATCAATTTAATAACATGCTATAACCTGAAAACTGCATGAACCGACAGCTATTAGAGCTCAAGCACTGAATGAACCAATCTCAGTATATGATTTTATCATCATCGAGCAACTGTAGTAAACAATTAATGTACAAAATAGCAAACTAATTAAGCTACTGCAGTAAACCCTAGTCCATCACAGAAAGTGCTCACAATGCAGTCGGTAATCGAGGGGAGGTGGCCGGCGAGGGGCTCGACGGAGGCGGCCGGCGAGGGGCTCGGGGAGGCGGTCGACGAGGGTTCGGGGAGGCGGAGGCGACGAGGGGGTCGACGGAGGCGGTCGACGAGGGGCTCGGGGAGGCCGAGGCGACGAGGGGCTCGACGAAGGCGGCCGGCGAGGGGCTCGGGGAGGCCGAGGCGACGAGGGGCTCGACGAAGGCGGCCGGCGAGGGGCTCGGGGAGGCGGTCGACGAGGGTTCGGGGAGGCGGAGGCGACGAGGGGCTCGAGGAGGCGGAGGCGATGAGGGGCTCGACGGAGGCGGCCGGCGAGGGGCTCGAGGAGGCGGCCGACGAGGGTTCGGGGAGGCGGAGGCGACGACGGGCTCGGGATTTACTTGGATCTAGATCGAATAACTGCGCAGCGCACAGGGAAAACCCTAGCCAGAGGGTATATATAGGGAGGTTATCACAGACGGTTCTAACTCAAAAACCGTCTGTGATATTAATATCACAGACGGTTCCAAGTCTAAAACCGCCTGTGATAGTATAAATATCACAGACGGTTCTAAGTGTATAACCGTCTGTGATAGTCATATTATCACAGACGGTTTTAAACTTAGAACCGTCTGTTTTATTGATATCACAGACGGTTCTAAGTTTAAAACCGTCTGTGATAAGCCTTTGCGACTGTAGTTATTAAGACAACACCAATAACCACAGCTGCATTCATATCCACCACCAAACAGCTGCATTCATATACAACACCAACCAGCTGCATTCATATCAACCATCACATGTGCATCACACATATACATAAATGCCAATACTCATATACATTTTGTCACACATTTTCACATATACATCTCAAAATCGACTACATCACACATTTTCACATATACATCTCAAAATTGACTACATTATACATTTTCACATATACATCTCAAAATTGTCACACATTTTCACATATACATCTCAAAATTGACTACATCACACATTTTCACATATAGATCTCAAAATTGTCACACATTTTCACATATACATTCTTATTGTACTTGCTTATTTCCTTTAAAAATTAGCCCTTCATCATGATCAATGCGTACGTAACTAGTTTCGTCACGTTGTTCATCGTCGACCCTTATGCCATTTCCAAAAGGAGGTAACTCGTCAAATTGATTGTATTCCTCCTCGTCCACTACATTCTCCACTCCGACAATTCTCCTTTTTCCATGAAGAACTACATGGCGTTTCTTATTTGCCGGGTCGGTTACATAGAAAACTTGAACAACTTGATTGGCAAGTACGAATGGTTCGTCTTTGTACCCGACACGTTGGAGGTCCACGGTCGTGACACCGTACTTGTCAACCTTCACCTGTGGGAGATGCACCCAACGACAGCGAAATAAGGGGATCTTGAAAACCACATAGTCGAGCTCCCAAATCTCTTCTATTAAGCCATAGTACGAGTTTCTCGACCCATCGGTACTGAATGCATCTATGCGGACTCCGCTGTTCTGGTTAGTGCTCTTGACATCCTGAGACTGCGTATAGAATGTGTACCCATTTATGTCATATCCTTGCCATGTCACAACTGTAAATGTCGGCCCTTTTGCCAACCATCTCAGCGTCTCACTCGGCGAGCTCCTAGCAATTTGCTCCTTCAACCATTGGTTGAACCAACGGTTGTGTTGCCTCATGATCCAAACATCCGGCCGCTCTGGATTCTATTGCCGAAGCACATCCTTGTGCTGGTCCACATAAGGCGCCACTTCAGTCATGTGTTGCAACACCGTGAAATGGGCTTGAGTATACGTGTCCATATCTGGAGTGATTGCTTTCCTTCCGATAGTTCCGAGACCCTTCAGCCTCCCTTCATGACGAGATTGAGGGACACCTATCGGTTGAATCTGAGCCATATAATCGACACAAAACTCAATCACCTCTTCGCTTGCATAACCTTCGACGATGCTGCCCTCCGGCCGAGAACGATTCCGTACGTAGGACTTGAGAATTCCCATGAACCTCTCAAATGGGTACATGCTGCGTAGGAATACGGGCCCGCACATTTTTATCTCCCACACAACGTGAACAACGAGATGGACCATGATATCGAAAAACGAAGGAGGGAAATACATTTCAAGGTGACATAGAGTCATCACCACCTCGTCCTGCAGAGCATCTAGTCCTTCGGGATCGATGACCTTCTGAGCAATTGTGTTAAAGAAATAACATAGCCTCATGATTGTCTCTCGGACTTTGATCGGCAAAATATTTCTAATTGCAATAGGGAGCATCTGTGTCATCAGCACATGACAATCATGAGACTTCATGCCATTTAACTTCAAATCTTGCATCGAAACAAGTTTCTTCACGTTGCCGGAGTAACCAGACGGAACTTTCACACCATGCAAGCACTGGCACAGTTCTGTTTTCTCAGCCTTGGACAGAGTGTAACACGCAGGGGGAAGGTACGTTCGTCCATTATCAGTGCTTGTCGGTGCTAACTCAGGCCTGATGTCCATGTCAGCCAAGTCAAGCCGTGCGTTGACACCGTCCTTTGTTTTATCACGGATGTTCAGTAAGAGACCAATCAAGCTGTCGCACACATTCTTTTCTACGTGCATGACGTCGATGCAGTGCCGAACATCTAGGTACTCCCAATAAGGTAAGTCCCAAAATATTGATCTCTTCTTCCAGGTGTTCTTCTCATGAGCCCTCAATTTACGTCCCTTTCCGAGGACAACATCTAAATCCTTAACCATATCATAAACCTCGCGTCCCCTTAAATGCCTTGGAGCTGAACCATCTTCCTTCTCTCCGTCAAATTGTTTCTTCATCTTGCGGTATGGGTGAGCCCTCCGAAGGAACCGGCGGTGACGCATGTAGACGGTTTTGCGTGAGTGTCTCAGCCACACACTCTCGGTACCATCTAAACAGTGAGTACAAGCTTTGGCACCTTTTGTACTATGGCCCGATAGGTTACCAAGGGCAGGATAATCATTTATGGTGCAGAACAATAAGGAGCGCAGAGTGAAGTTCTCTCGTTTGTACGCATCCCATACCTGTACCCCTTCGTTCCACATTACTTTTAGATCTTCCACCAACGGTGCTAGGAACACATCGATATCATTCCCAGGTTGTTTTGACCCTTGGATAAGTATCGACAGCAAAATATACTTTCGCTTCATACACAACCAAGGAGGAAGGTTATAGATGCAGAGAGTCACGGGCCATGTGCTATGTCGGCTGCTCATGCTACTGAAAGGATTCATTCCATCTGTACTCAGTCCAAACCTTATATTCCTTGGTTCTGCACCGAACTCTGCAAAACTCCTATCGATGTTTCTCCACTGCGCGGAATCAGCAAGGTGTCTTATCATTCCATCCTTCTTGCGCTCCTCCGAGTGCCAACGCAGCAGTTTTGCCTCCTTTGGATTTGCAAAAAACCTTTTCAAACGGGGAATTATAGGAAAATACCATGTCACCTTAGCAGGAGGTCCTTTCTTCGCCTCTGTTCCCTCGCCATCAACTGATTGATTGTTACGTTTGTATCGGGATGCGTTGCACACCGGACATACATGCATGTTTGCATACTCTTTACGGTAGAGGATACAATCGTTCGGGCATGCATGTATTCTTTCTACTTCCATTCCCAACGGACAAAGAACCTTCTTGGCTTTATACGTGGTTTTAGGCAACTCATTTCCATCCGGAAGCATGTCCGCTAAAAGACCTAGCAGCGCCGTGAAACTCTTGTCCGACCAACCGTTGCTTGCCTTCAATTTCAACAGTTCAAGCACGGCCAACAACCTCGTGTACTTGCATCCCGTGTACAAAGGTTTCTCTGAGTCCTCCATCAAGCCACGGAATTTAACATACTCTCTCTCATCATAGTTCTCTTCAACATCGCGAAGCATCTGATCCAGATTATCATCGTGCAACCTATCCGAATCCGACCCACAATCGACATCAGCCGGCGGCATGTCATTCAGTTCACAGGCGATGTCATCCGGGGGCATATCATTCACTTCACCGGCGATGTCATCCGGCGGCATATGATCATTCACTTCGCCATGACTGGTCCAACACGTATAATCCTTTTTGAAACCCCTCCGAATCAAGTGCGATTCAATTTGCCCTCGGTTCTTAAACATCTTCACATTCTCGCAGTCAGTGCATGGACAGCACATATATATCGCCCCCTTATTCAACATATCCTCCTCGGCAGCTCTTATAAAAGCAGAAACGCCATTAATGTACTCTTCACTCACACGGCTCGCGGCATACATCCAGCTTCGGTCCTACGTTACGTACATATATAACAACTTAGTATTAAAATCTAGATTAACTAATTATAACTACATATATACCGGCCACATTTATTATATTGAGACTTTATTTGCTAGATTCATATTACAAACACAACAGCTATTATATAACCAACAATTTTGCAAATTAACCATCTTCAATAACCACTCATGGATTACTTAGAACTAAATTGTAATGCAATTAAAGAAAAAAATAAATTGCATTACTAACCATATCTAGAACAACCAGCAAAGTATGAATCTTCAAAGCTCAATCTCTGCCTCTTCCCACCAAATTAACAAGGCCTGAAATCGCCTAGCTTCCTCCCGAGTGAAAAAGTGCGCAGCAGTGGCTAGATCTGGATCGAAATGAAGACAGATGCGGTCTGAGCAGCGCAATAAATGCCTACTGACATTATCACAGATGGTTTTTAATAAAAAACCGTCTGTGAATTATCACAGACGGTTTTTAATTATTAACCGTCTGTGATAACAAGGTTATCACAGACGGTTTTTATTTAAAAACCGTCTGTGATAATCTGGGATTATCACAGACGGTTTTTAATACAGACCGTCTGTGATACAAACGTATCACAGACGGTTCATAGTTAATAACCGTCTGTGATAATCCATTTTCCCGCCACAAATACCACAGACGTCCTCCAAATTACAACCGTCTGTAATAGTGCTCATTAGAGACGGTTTCACAAAACCGTCTGTGATGAGGCGTCTACTATTAGGCTTTCTGTAGTAGTGACACTACTAGACGACTAGACCAGAAACAAAATTATATTGTAGCCTTGTAGGGCAAAACAAGAACATATAGTAGCAACCTACCTTTCATGCACTGTGTTTTAAGCAAACACAAACCGGCGAAGAAACTGATGAGCAGCCTCCACTGGATGTTTTGGTGGTGGTGAGAGAGTGAAGCTGCAACATGATCTGATGGAGCCAATTGGAAGCCTCCATTGGACAACCTCAAAGGCTTCCACAAATCAAACTCTTATAAACCTCCGCAAGCACCCAGGACATGAAGCTTGCCACTCCATGGAAGTTTTGGATCAGGATCTCACAACTCTTAAGTTGGAGTGGTGCTCAACTGCTCATCGACCAGATCATGCTGGCAGCTTCAACCTCTCACACCAGCAAAATCTTCTGATCCAAATGCTCAACTTAGCAAGAAGGCAAGGAAGATAGAATGGTGATGATGTTGGCATGTATCTATGTCTATATCATCGCAATGGCACTTTGGCGCTGCTGGGAGGCAAAGGAGGTGAAGTGAGACAAAACAGCAGCACGACTGCACGAGCCACGCATGGGGGTTGTTAAAACTTACAGGCATGGTCCCTCGCGCGCCCACCCCTCGTGACGCTGCCGTTTTGCCCTCGATTGCCACTGTTCCCCTCTGTATATGTACGTATTCGTACGCGTCTCTGTGGCCTGTCCTGTCCTTGGTAGCTCAGCATTTTGGCTGATGCTTGCACATTGGGATCGTCGATGATACGGCGTTTTCAGGCCAGATTTGGAACCATTTTGAATGACTGTATGTGAAGTTTCCTTCGAAATTCCTTTGAGAATCTTGGGTTCCAAACAGGGAGGACAATTAGAAAAGATAGTTGGCCATGTTGTCAATAATATGGTATAAGCATATATTTAGATTTAATTCCAACAAAATAAAGCATAATTAAAGAATATTTCCAGCAGAATATAAATGACATAAATTGCATATAAACATGTAATTCTACCATGTCATTTATACAAGTGCATATACCCAATGTAACCAAATTACTGCTGAAATGAACATATCATGTATTTCCATGAACAGTGAAGCAATTAACTCTAGCATAACGCACAAGAATTGCTGGAATATTGCTCTCAGAACATAGTTGCTCAAGACTTTTGATCTTGGCCTTCTCATGCCACTGTCGAAACTCTTCACTAATGATCAGACAACTAGTGATCAAAGATTTAAGCTCTAATTTATGCTCCTACTATCACAAACTTGCATATACAATGGATAGCAATCTCTAACTTTCGGTATAATAACTGTTCACATGCAAAAGATTATAAAGCAGTAGTCTAACAGACAATGTCTAGATGATTGAAAATACAATCTTATAAGAAGAATATCAAAAAGAAAAAGGATCTCTTCTGAACTGAACTGAACAGAGGACATTACTACTGCATGTCAAATAATTACAGTACTAGTTAACAAATCTGATCAACCGAAAGAGATAACACAAATAGCTATTGTATATACAGTATAAAGCAACCCAATTGAGCTCAAATCTACTCTAGTTATCTAGATCAATCTCAGTATTCGACAATTTCATCATAAAGCATATGAACCGAGCCCCACAAGCAAACATAGTCTCTCCCAGTACTTGAACTTAAATAAGAAATCAAAGAACAAGCGCAGCCGCCAATGTTTGCAAACAAAAGAATCGAAACACTCATGGCGCAGACGACACTCAAAGTCGTCTAGAAGTAAACCAAGCCGGGAGAAAGAGACCAGCCGACAAGAACCAGGCAAGGCACACCTGAAGGTGCTGACCCAGAAAACCTAGCACTCCTTGTGCCGCTGCAAGAACGAAGTGAGGTAGACAGAGATACAATGCCCACCTTTGTCGTTCAGAAATCACTAAGCCGACAAAGTGGAGGTGAAGGTGATGTCGCATAAGCACACGAGACACACCGGCCAAGTGCCTTGCCGCCAAGCACTAGGGGCCAAGAATCACCGCCAGCCGTTAATTACCGATGAAGAAGTCCCAAGGACCAAACTCTTAAACCAAATCGAGAAGAAGAGGGGATTGAAGAGATAGTGCTCACCGTTCTTTCGATGCAATTCACGAGAGGAGATGACTTGCTTTAAAAGCCGAGCGGAGGAAGGGGTAGAGTCGATTGGCATGGTGGCCGCCAATGGCCGGAGCCGAGGCTCCTGGGCCGCAAGCGCCGCCAGCGCCCGTTCCCTCTCCGCCGAAGTCGCCGCCACCCTGTAGATCGGATCTGTCGAACGAGCCACGTAGAGGAGGAGACTCAGTCTCCTCCCCTTATCTCTTCGTGCTGGCCCACTGATAGGTTGGCCTCACCTTTTTTTTCCTTTTCTCAATTGGAAAATTACCGAAATGCCTCTGAAATTTCAACAGGCCAGAGGGTGTTGTATTCATGTGATTTCTCTTTGTACTATATGTTGTCATAGTAATGTTACTTCTTCTCGATGAATTCTGCAGTTTAGATGTTCCAGTTCTTAACTTTTCTCTCTTCTAGATGACCAACGTTGGCTAAGGTTAGCATCAGCCAAGATGCTAATTGTTGATCACGGACATGGAATAGATAGGAAAGATGTACCTTGATCGATAATGGGGATGAGCTGTGTTTGACTTGAAACGTTGGTTTCTAGTATGCAATAATTCCATTAGGGTGAAAATGATGGCCCAACCACCTGATAACACTTTCAGTTTGCTAAGTATTACCACCAAAAAATAAAAATAAAAAATGACATCACCAGCTACTTACTGCTGTAGCCAGATTCGTAGTTACCTTTCTTATCAATCATTATTTCAGCATACCTGTGGATTTCATGCATTTAGCGCAGTAGTAAATCCTAGGGTACAACTAGCTCAGAAGGAAGAACATTAGAGGAAGCCCACATGACATGGCGAGTTACATCTGTTGAATAAACTACATAAAGTTTGCAGCTTGATAAAAATATCGTCAGGGTACTAGGGAACTTTCCCATTATTGGCGGTGTCTCACGATCGTGTTGCCGGGTTGCGTACTAAGGTCCTGTTTTTTTTACTATGATTGATAGCTTTTGATATTATTTTTTAAATGATGATAAATGATGGAGACACTAAGACGGACAGCTCACGCATCAACTTTTGTCTCTATTTTTCTATGTGTTATTTATAATCAGTAGTATCAGAGTATAAAAGATTAGAGCGTAAGAGATCCGTGAGAAAATTTCTGGCGTGTTTTTCATCGGTGTCCATGCATCTCGCACGTTCAATTGATCTGCATCGCATCCGAAGCCGTCGTCCTTCGTCACCATCCGCCAAATTCGAGGCAGGTTCGATTTCGTCTCCGACTTCTCCCGTCCCAGCGATAAAACCGAAGAAAGTCTTGGGTATCTTCACCGCAGCGCAAATAGCCTCGTGCGAGTCTTTGTCCGCAGCAGCTCGCAACAGCAACCATAACAGGTCATTGCTTCCCCAGTCACCGCGCCAACCCGCATGGAGACATGGCGTCACGCTTCGTTCCACCGTCTACGTGGCACCCGCGTCATTGCTGCCTTGGTTACCAGAAGAAAAGGCACTGAGAGAAAGAGAGAAAAACCAGCAAGCATAGCCGAAGCCAGGAGACATAAAGCGGCATGAGAGGCGAGGCAAGAAAAGGAGCTATCGGCTTGCAGATTTTGAAGTGATTTTTAGCAAAAAATTTGGTTTCTTCCGTATGGCGACTCTGAAATATGATCTTCCGCTATTGGATCGTGACACGAGGTTGACATGAGGTTTTCTCTACGGCAAGTCAAGATGCGAGCTGTTTTGTTACAGCTTGATTTGAATGATGCACTTTTAGGGATCGACAAGATGCCAGCCACATTATCTGCTGATGAGAAAAATGTAAAGATTGTAAGGCCTATCTCAAATTCATCTTCATCTATCAAATAATATTTTACAGGAGGTTATGAAGGAGACATCCGCCGCCGCATTCTGGCTGAAGTTAGAGCAGATTTGCATGACCAAGAATCTGACCAGCAAGAAGCATCTGAAGTAGAAGCTTTATTCCCACAAGATGTGGAGGGTGTCTCATCGTTGAATCACCTGACAGCTTTCAAGAAAGTTGTTGCAAATCTCGAATCTATGTAGGTAAAGTATAATGATGAAGATTTAGGTCTTATTTTGCTATGCTCTCTGCATAGCTCGTACTCTACTTTTAGAGATACTATTTTATATAGCGGAGATACTCTTACTCTAGTGAAGTTTATGAAGCTCTATATGCTAAAGAAAAGATGAAACTTATGGTTCCGAGTGAAAGTTCAAGTATGCATACGGAAAGTTTGTCTGCCCACGACAGGCAATACGAGAAGAGTTTAAACGATAATTCAAGATGCAAAAGCAAAAGCAAATACAGATGCAGATCTACATCCAGAAATAGGAAATCATGCAGGTATTGCAAGAAGGATGGTCATGATATATCCGAGTGATGGAAGTTGCAGAATAAGGAGAAAAGCAATAACAATTTCAAGAAGAATTAATAAGATGATGAGCCTAGAGCCACTGTTGTCACCAAAGAAGATTCTGATGGAGATGTTTGTAAGATCGAGGAGACCGACTAGAGAGGGTGAATAGGCGGTCTAAAAATTCTCTTCAAAGTATTAATAATGATTTAAGACCTTTTGTATTTGCCAAAACCAAGTAAACAATGCGGAAGCTCAAGTCAATTTGGTAGCGCCTAGAACAAATAAATTCGCCTAAGTGCACTAACAATTTTAGCCTAGATCAAGATTTGCAATCCTAGGTATACAAGCAATCAAATTAATTCTATGTAAGTAAATTGCTAGAAAGTAAATTGAGCACAAGAAAGCAAACCATAAAGACACAGTATCTTTTTACCGTGGTGTTTGGAGACTTGCCAGTCTCCCTAGTCTACGTTGAGATAAGCTCGAACTAATCGGACCGGCTCCACGAATTAAGCCTTCCACCTCAATTCCATTAGTGGTTGCTCTTTTCTACTCCGGGTAGGTGAGCTCTAACCTTCACAACTTTGCCGGGCCTTCTCACAACCTTCTTTGATAAGATCACCGCGCACGACACCTCCAACGCCGTCTAGGAGTCGGCAAACTCCAAGAGTAACAAGTCACTCACTTGACTCTCACCACGTGCAACGATTGCACTAGCTCAATTGGACACAAAGTCCACCTCTAGATCAACACATGCACTCTAGATTCTCTCTCCCTTCTCATAAAGTGCAACACATGCACAATTGAGTGGAGAGCCTCACTCTAACTCAAGAACATAGCAATAGGTCAAACAACAACATCTCCAACTGGCCACAAGAGGGTATTTATACCTCACACCCAAAAACTAGTCGTTGGAGCCAAATCTTTGAAAAATCAGGGAAAAACGGAAGTACCACCGGCTAGAGGCCGGTACTTCCGCTCTCATCGCTAACGGTCAGAAAAATAGCCATTGGCCTAGAAAACCGGTCAAACCACCCACATAGGGTCAGGTCAGACCGCCCCACCGGTCAGACTGCTCTCAGAAAAGCCCACGGAGTCGCTCTCTGGAAAAAAAAGGCTCCACGCGAAGGAACAGAAGTTCCGCTGGCCGGTCAGACCGCTGCCTCAACGTCGGTCAGACCGCTGGCAGCATGCCGGTCAAACCGCCTATGTCAGGCCGGCCAGACCGCCTCCTGAAGGCCGGTCAGACCGCCTCTACCAGGCCGGTCTAACCGGCCTGGCTCAATCTGGTTAGACCTCTCCATGGTTAGACCGCTAAGCAAGGCCAGGTCCGACTGCAGGAAATCCAGAACTTTCCAAAGTCCGGTAGTACCGCTCACACAGAGCCGGTAGTTCCGATTTTCCTGAGAAGTGCAGATATCTCAACAAACTTTGCAAAACACATTTGCAAACTACGATATCATATACACAAGGATTACACATGATTTCCGACATGTTGCAAAATACATTCGCACACTTTTGAAATCATGACACAAGGAATTGGTACATGGACTTCCCACATTTGCAAAGCCTAAGTCACATGTCACAAGGATTATATATGAGCTTCAACCATTTGCAAATACAAGCCTCATATCACAAAGAATGAAAACATGGACTTCAAGCACTTGCAAAACACATTTGCATGCATAGTCCTATGTTACTAGAATTCAACACATGAGCTTCAACCATTTGCAAAACACATTCAAAAATGTGAGCCTCATGCCAAGATGAGCTAGAGCAAGTGAGTTTTGAGCTATCAACACATGATGAGACTCAAACTACTAGACATGATCTCTCTTAATAGTACGGAAACCTATACTAGCAATCCGGTCTTCTAAACAAACACCAAAACCGGTAAAAGACTAGAAACACATTCTTAGCCCTACCTAGTCATACCTTTGTCTTGGATAATTGTCTTGATATGCATTAACTCATAATGCATCTTTTTCATCAACCCCATCAACACATGATGGTCTTCATTCAACTTGATGATCAACACATGATCAACTCCTCATGCATCAACTCATGATGCATCTACTTCTTTATAGGCTTCAACACATGAAGCTATCTTCTTCTTGATCTTGACTTGATGATCTTCAACTCATGAAGTCATCCCAAGTCATCCTCATTTTTGGAACCTAACATATTCATTCAACTCATGAAAACTACTAGTGCACAAAACAATTGTCATCAATTACCAAACTTCACCATAAACACATAATGGAGAGACTAGATTCGACAATCTTTCCTTTTTGGTAATTCATGACAATCTCAACAAATAATAAGATATAAAAATTGATTTGCCAGTATACAACTTGTACACAACAATTGTATACTCTAAGATAAGCTCTAGACAAAGCTTACTTATCCGGTTGTCATTAATCATTCAACCATTAATACATAATGGAGAAGTTAGATGACAACCCGATTGCACATGAGTATATATGAACTATACAAACTATATATACTCAAGAATGTATTTCAAAGTAAAGATCCTAAATATGCATATTAAAAAAAGCATGGATCAATACTTATGAAACTCCAAAACATAGAGATAGCTCCCCCTAAATGTGTGCATACAAGTGTATATAATGAAGACATATGCACATATTTATTTTGGACTAATCGAGGAGTTCAATCTATATTTTGGATCTAAGGAATGCATTAGTATATTAGAGAATGATTTTGAATGCATGCCTCTTTGATTTCACCTTTCCATCCAAATTAGACTAAGCTATAATATACTTGAATAATCATATTAGTCTCATATATATGTTTGTCATTATCACCAAAACATTATAATGGTATCTAAGATTGGGACGCGTGATGCGTCCGTGACCCCTTGTCTTATCCCAGAGCGAGACAAGAGCGGGAGAAGTGAGAAAGCCACTTCGGCAAGCCGCCTATTCTTTCTTATTTCGGCTTATGGTTTTTGGGTGCAGCTTATAGCTTTTAGGGCTATCCATGAGAGAGAGTACGGAATAAAAAGAAACTCACGTGTGGTTTTGGTTAATATAAATGAAGTCGCTACAGTATGTACTATAATTAACTTGTAAACCCCGTCTTAAATGGACACTCTGTTTAAAAGGTAGTTACGATAGAAAAACCGAAAAACAGCTTTTAAAAACTGAAAAGAAGATACTTATATATGGCTCGTGACTTCTTCAAACATAAACTAATATGAACAGACCATATAGATTTTTGCAGTCCGTTTTTACGGACTCAATTGTGTGCATTTCGATGTCACTGTGAATCACTGCGATGTATGTTGGATTGTTATGGAAATGGTGTTCTGGAAGTCCTTATGTGGGAAAGAGGATTGGGTCTTTTCCGAAGCTAGTTTCATCATTGTAATTTCCATTCTGATGTTTTTGTTGATGCATCATTCAAGTTTCTCTTGGAGATTATAGACAAGAATATGCAGTAAATGTTTCTTTTGTGGGAACTACGCAAATCCATTAAAACAAAGAACAGAGTATGGTACATGTTACAGCAGAAATACAGTGGGAGGGAGAGATAAAACAAGAAAAGAAAGAAAATTACAGGGTTATGGATTCTCCATAAAATCTATGCAGAAAATGTTGACGAATAAAATATCATTTTCCCTTGGGGTGAATGGGTGATTGAGAGGAATTTGCAGATGATTTGTGGGCTCTGCCAGAACGGTTTAGGACTTCAGAAAAATTGATAAGTTGCAGGAATATGCAGCCAGCCGGAAAGATAAGACTGGCTTGTGATTTGTGAATGCCATTACACAAGTCTTTCTACCTACCATGGACAAAGAATACGTAAGGACCAACAAAAAAGACTGTCGGATTGGCTACGCTCAATGTCCAACAAATAGAGGAGTCTGCTGTATATGATGGTGGATGCATATTATAGTAACTAGATTGTTAATGAGGAATTTAAAAACTCAGAGAAATATCCTATGGTGGCTGCATTTCTATGCGATATGAAATGATTGTTTGTATAACAGTGTTTAGAAATGAAAATAGGCGGGTCTCAAAAAAGAAAGAGAGAAAATAGGCAGTCATATGCATCTTGCGCTGAAATTGCTTTCTCAACACGATCGTCTTTTATTTGAAACATCAGTTTACGCCTTAAGGGGTGGGCTGTGCCCCTCTTCTGTTTTTAGTTAGTAGCGTGTCTAACTAATTGAAGTTGCTGCCAAATTCTCGAACGCATAGTGTGTATATCATTGCTTTTGTCACTAATATCTACGCATCGGATGATATGCATCTTTATTTTTTGTTTCGCAGTCCTCAAATATCTGAACTATGCTGATGGTCATGAGTGGGTGAAAGTTGAGGGTGGTTCAGCAACCATAGGGATCACAGACCATGCTCAGGTTTGACCTTTCATATATTTGCCAGCTGCATTAGCAAATACTAGTGTTAGGCCTTCGATGTGATAGATTACTGGCTGCTTCCCAATGTTCAGATAGTATGCAACATATATGGCATTGGCATATTAGGCTACTATCAAAAAATTTTAAACCCAACTTGATCAGTTCATTGAGATATATACAGAGATTATTTTGTCCAAATACATAATGTGTCGAGTGATGGCTTGCAGTAATTTTATTAACTCCGTGTTTCGTTTCCAGGACCACTTGGGCGATGTCGTGTATGTTGAGTTGCCAGAGGTTGGTGTCAGTGTATCACAAGGAAATAACTTTGGTGCTGTTGAAAGTGTAAAAGCAACAAGTGACATCAACGCTCCGGTATCTGGAGAGGTTGTTCAAGTAAATGATGAGCTAAGTGAAAAACCTGGCATGGTGAGTTGTAACTGGTACCCGTGTGCTCTTTGCAGCTGCCTATGCCTTTGTTTGCTAGATTAATGAATGTTGCAACTGTCTGTTGACGATTTGTTTCTGCACAGGTCAATGCAAGCCCATACGAGAGCGGATGGATCCTCAAGGGCAAGATCAGTGATTCAGGAGAGCTAAACTCGCTGATGGATGACGAGAAGTACAAGAAGTTTTGTGAGGAAGAGGATGCCAAGCACTGAGCAATCCCTCCAGCTGCTGGATAGCAAGAACCTATGCTTTTTACTCTCCATGACGAGCCATCTTGCCTCTCCTACCTTACGTTGGCTAGAGGGGTCCAGCCGTCCAGCTCATGTAATAAGTTGTCTGAACATTTGCTTGCAAATTGGGCATGAAAATTGTGTCCCTGATTTTTCCTTTTCAAACCTGCTCCGTTTGAATTGACTTCTTGGATTCCTTGTTTGCTGAATACGACTGAGATGTTTCACGCAATTACATTTACACTTTGGCTAAACGACTTGGGCCTCACTCGCTTGGGTTTAGACTTTTGACTTCCAGTTTATTTTTTATTATTCCTAGATTTCGCCTTTTCTGACTTTTTAAATTTTTTAGCTTTTTTACCGGTTCTTTTTTCCCGCATTCGTTTGCATTATATATGCCAGACTAACCCTTTTTTCCATTTTTAATTTTTTTAATTTAATTATGCCAAATAAGCTACCATCAGTTACAGTGTAATTTCAGCCAATGTAATTTTAACCAGCTACAGTGAAAATTCAGTCATAAGCTACAAAATTTCAGCCCAATTGAGCACAATCTTGATTCTGCCGTGATTGCAAATTCACAGCACCACGTTGAATTGGTAGCTCCATGAGTCGTGATCAAAAGACTAATATATGATTCCAGTTTGAACAATAGAATCACATTTGCAAAACCTTTTACTAAGCAGCATGTGGCAAGTAGAAGCAGATCTCCAGCTCTTCAACTCAATTGACCGCCTCTTGAGAGAACCGTATATGCCATGATTGACCCTTCAATGAATTAGGTGCACTGCTGACTGCAACCCCACCAAAAAAAGCATGAATAATCTAGCTCAGCACTGAGCCGTTGCAAACAAGTACGCCGCAAAATAATGTATGCAATCTGAGAGATGCTAGATGCAGTGATTGCAGAATCTGTTCAGTATTTGAGCGATCTCACTGAATCTGTTGAAAGAGTGCAGTAAGCACAAAGATAGCTGCTCAACAGAGGGGCATCACCAGTGCAGGCAAGTACATCACTCGTTTATTTTTTCGGAACAACAGTTAGAGTACAAGAAAATCCAAAAGGAGACTGGTCATACAAAAGCTGGCAAAGTGGCAAACGAATCCAACTCGGTTATTTAACCAGCGGGCCATTGCATCTGCCTTCCACCAAGTACGTGCAAGTGCAGATGATAGACTGATTGACCTGCGGACAGATGGATGATACATCATTAGCATAAGTATTGGAGATATTGTGATGAAAACATCGGCAAGAATCGTAGGGGCAAAGAGCTGCGGTGTGAGCTTGCTTACATCCTTTAGCTCCATTGTTTATGACGACACGGAACCCATCTGCTACACCTTCCTTCTCTGCCACTACTTTTGCAGCGTAAAGAAGCTGGCCCAGAATTTCAGCATGCCTTGGTTCAGCCTAAACACAGGTTCATCTATAAGGTGATAGACACACAGACTTTCTCAAGAAAAATCAGACTACCAATTTTGGTTCAAAGGCAGTTAAAAGGCATTAACAAGTACTAAGATAATGCACATGGGACACTGTCAGTGACATAAAATTTACAGGTTGAACTCCTTTCGTGAACATACCTTGCTTAGTTCAGTTAGCCCATCTCTTACTTTTGGGATGACTAGAATGTGCACAGGGGCTTGTGGATTAATATCTCTAAATGCTAATACTTTCTCATCCTCATAGACAATGTCTGAAGGAATTTCCTTTGCAATTATCTTGTCAAAACTGAAAAAAGAGAGGAATATTCAGTGGCGCAAAAGGGAATGTAAAATAGTAAAATAAGCAAGCTTATCAGAGATCCACATGGTTGGTCCTCCAGTATTAGCAGTAGCTGCTGCTGCTTTGGCAGCAGCTTCTTCATTTGTTGACGAAGCAATGTGGCGCACAAATCTAGAGTAGCATGGAAACGTATAAAAAATCAATATTAGTAAAGAACCGTAAGTGTTAAGGGCTTAAGAGATGGTTCTAAAAACCAGCACTATATACGCACAAAATGACCATGTCAAATCTAGGGGCAAGTTTCCATGCATGACAAACTCAGGTGGTCAATGACTGAAATTGGACCAGTTTCCAGCCATATTGGGTGCTGGGTAAATTTGCAATTGAATCAATATGCAGATTCAAGTTTGTATCAATTATCACCATAACGAGCTGAGTAGTAGCGGTCTCAAAAAACAAAAATAAAACTGCGTAATGGCCATCTGGTGGAAGCCAACCTGGATCTGGTAAGTGGTAACACTGGGTTATGAGCCCTTGCTCCTTGCTATTTGCTACCAATTGCTGGAATCAAGAATGTAAATAGGAGAGTAAACCACTTCAAATGCACACAGTGTACATCTATATTAATGGAAATGATTATTCACAGAAACTCATGCCGATTTCTCTATTCGACATAGGTGTTTATCAATCCTAACACAAAAGCTTATGCCAGAATTACATTCATTTATGTCTTTTAGGGGCATTGCGTTCACTTGATTGATCCTTCATGGCACACTAAATTTCGAACTGTGAACATATACAAGCCAATGTTCACATTACAGAGCCCATTACTAAGCATCTGGGAATTGCTGTAGGAGTCTAGGCTCAACCAAGTGTTTCAAGCATCCATAACACAAAACCTTGGGCCCAAATTTCCAACCCAAATTTCCAAACAGAGTTACAAAGGGAACATGGGTACAGTCAGATTCGTGATGAAAGGAATCACCTTTGGGGAGGGAAGCGGCGGGAGACTCGGAGGCCGTGCGGCCGCAGCAAGGGAGCGCGTCTGCGACAAGAGGGAGGGGAAGTCGTTCGATTGGACTCGATGTGATTTCTGCCTGATTGGAGTGGAGAATCGAAGAGTAGGTAGAGAGAGCTTACCCGAGGAGAGAGGAGGTGGCCGCCGTGAGCGCGGCTGCCGCGGCCATGGCCGCCATGAGAGAGAGAGGCTGGGGAGTGGACTGCGGCCGGCCGTGCGGGGATGCTGCTGCTGAGCTGCTCCTTGTGCAGGGCTGTAGGAGTATCGGATTCGTTGACCGTCCGATGGAACGTTCACGGTCCTGACGGAGTATGATGCTCCTTGCTCTAGGTTTTCGGATTGGCTTTTATAGTTTTTGGCCGTGGCTTATAATTTTTAGATAAAAGTAAATAGTAATTATTAAAAAAGTGATTTTAAGAAGAAAAATGCGAATGATGGAGAAAGTATAAAAGAGATATGTACACGTAACGGAAGCGAAAGAAGTGGGGTGCGTGATGTACCTGTGGCCCCTAACTTATCTATCAAATGAGATAGTAGCGAGAAGGGTGGAAAAACCACTCCAAAAAATTAAATATTTGTATTAGCCTTTGACTTTCCTAGATAGATACTAAAACAAAAAACCAGAAACAGAAACCAATAAGCTGTCCGAGACTATTTGGAAGCCAAAACACACTTGCCTAAGAGTCCATTCATATTAGCTTTTGCTGATAGCTTTTGGCTGTGGTTGATGAACAATAGTAATTGATAGAAGTGGTTTTTAGAAGTTGAGGTGTTCATATTGGCTTATGCCTTTTTGCTGAGTGCATTATGTAAAAAAAGAGCAAACGGCGGTGTGTTACAATATTCGGACCGCCATGTGACTTAAGGAATTTTGACACAGTAAAAGACCTTTTTTTTAGCTTCTAAAAGCTGGTTTTTGGTTTCTCTACAGTAACTAACTTTCAAACAGAGTGTCTTTTTAAAATGGGGTCTACAAAGCTAATTGTAGTACACACTGTAGCGACTTTATTTATATCAGTCAAAACCGCACATGGATTTCTGTTACTCTATACTATCTCTCGTGAACAGCCAAAAAGTCATAAGATGCAGCCAAAAACCATAATCCAAAACCAAAAAGAACATACCCAAAATACAAAGTGTGTTACAATATACGAAAACGCAAAGGAGTTGTTGATGAATCATAATAACTGATAAAAGTGATTTATTGAAACTAGAGCATCCGTACATGCTTTAACTTTTCTAAGTAGGAATATAAACCAAAGTAAGTAAGAAATGTTGAGGAACCGTCAATGGCGAGTACAGTCCGAGTGATTCCTCCTAGGCAAGAGAAATAGATCAATCACAGAATGATGTAAGAAAATACAAGATTGAACATAGAGAGATAGGGGAACTCCTCCTTCTTTATTGCTTCTTTTCCACAAGTACATTTTACAATGGTTGTAACCCCCTATTTATAGACTAAGTGAAGAATGCCAGCCAATAGGCCAAGCTTGTAGGATAGGCCTAGGTTTCCCAACACTCCCCTTGGGCACTCATCCGACACGTTCATGCCTTATCAAAACTCCATAAAAACTCAATAAAAAATTTAGAGAAAGAGTACATGATACATGTTATGTTGTGTTGCACAAATTGCCTCATTAAAAACCTTAGCCGAGAAACTTCCGAAAAACTCATCAAGGGAAAAAGAGTACAATCAACCAAATTTTATTAATCTACATGATTTATTCTTTAAGTACTCGATCTTCGTGATCAAGTTTTAATAGTAAGCTCGAGAAGAATCTTCCCCTGAGTTCTGCACTTCTCTAAGTCTCATCATTCTAATTCCACATATACACCTTTCAAAGTTAGATGCTGAAAGTGACTTAGTGAACAAATCTGTAAGATTTTCACATGACTTAGTATGCAGTATCTTAATTTTATCCATCTTTTGCAATTCATGAGCATAGAAGAACTTGGAGTTGATATGCTTTATAAGATGACTCTTCACATAACCTGTATGCACTTGTGCAACACAAGTTGCATTATCTTCATAGATAATTGTGGAAGTTTGCACGATATTCAATCCATATAACCGCTAGATGTGATGAATCATTTGTCGAAGCTAAGCACATTTTTGAATGGCTTCGTACAGCGCTATGATTTCTGAGTGGTTCGTTGAAGTTGATATAAGACTTTGCTTAGACGATTTCCATGAAATTATAGTTCCACCACACAGAAATACATAGTATGTTTGTGACCTAGATGTATGTGGGTCTAACAAGTACCGTACAATGCATAGCCAACCATATTCAAATCTTGATTCTTTCTGTAGAAACTCATCAAGGTAATTCCTTGAAGGTATCGGAAGATGTCCTTTATTCTCTACCAATGCATTTTCATAGGTTTTGCACTATACCTTGCTAATAGGTTTACGACAAATGCGATATCCAGTCTAGTGTAGTTTGCTAAATACATAAGTGCTCCTATTGCACTTAAGTATGAGAATTCTAGTCCTAGAACTTCCTCCCCCTCTTCTCTAGATCTGTACAAATCTTTGTCTTGCTGTAAAGATCTCCTGGTCATCGGTACTTTCGATGGGTACGCCTTTTCAAAGCCAAACATTTCTAACACCTTTTGAGTATATGCAGACTTATGTATTAATATTCCTTTAGAGACATGCTCAAGCTGCAAACCTAAGCAATATTTGGTTTTACCCAAATCTTTCATTTCAAATTTTGACTTCAGGTAAGAACTCGCCTCCTTTATATCTTCCAAGGTTCCGATGATTAGGGATGGAAACAAGCCGAGCCGAGCCGGCTCAAGCCAAGCTCGATCTGGCTCGGGTGAACATTTGGCTCGGCTCGGCTCGTTTCCGAAACGAGCTACGTGAGGGGCTCGGCTCGAAATGAAGCTCGAGCCGGCTCGCGAGCCCGAACGAGCCAAAATGGCTCGTAGACAACAGAGTGGCCCCTCCCCGTCCCCTCTTCCTCCCTCTCTCTCCCTCTTCTGCGTGTTGGCGGTGAGGTAAGCGTGGTAGAGCTCTCAGTTGAAGGGGAGGCCGCCGCCACTGCCGTAGGAGGGCATGAGCGGGAGGAGGTAGTGGAGCATCGGCCACAGGTAGTGCTTGCAGAATCCGTCGTAGAAGTCGGCGTGGAGCTTGGCGGGGAGGAACACCGGATAGCAAGAGAAGCGCGCGAGGAGGTCCGCCGCGAGCTCGTCAGACTCGGGGATCGACGCGGAGGCGGCGGAGGGGAGAACGCCGACGAAGAGGACGGGTCGGGGGAGGCCATGGGAGAGCTGGAGCGGGAGAGCGTCAAGGTCGAGGGTGAAGTCGAATCCATGTGGCGCCTCGGGGTTGGGCTCCGCGCGGAGGGGGAGGCGGTGGGCGACCACGATTCGGTGCCCCTCCGACGGAGGCGGCAAGCGCTCGTCGCCGGAGTTGGGGAAGGAGGGCATTGTGCCGGAAAACACAGGGGTTTGGCCGTTTGGATTTTCGTGGGAATTGGAGAGGGTGGGCCGGGGCTATTTGTTAGCCGCGCCTCGAGGGCGGAGGCGCTGCATGACTGGCGGCAGTGGAACGAGAGCGAAAGGCATGAGAATGGCCGGATAGGGGAGAAGATCTGGCTTCGGTTGTGTAGCCCGGAGAGGATGGGGATTCACGGGAGAAATGCAACGCCTGCGGAGACTGGACTGGAGGTCTGGAGCGCTGGGTAAGTCGGCCGACTGCGGACACTGCTCAGCGGTAAACTATAGATACGAGCTAACATAGGCTCGCGAGCTGGCTCGTGAGCGGCTCGAGCTCGGCTCAATTTTTTTGCGAGCCACGAAGGAGGCTTGGCTCGGCTCAAAATTTTACGAGCTCGAGCCGAGCCACGAGCCGCGAGCTTATTTTCTAGCCCTACCGATGATATTCAGATCATCTACATATACTGAGATTATACAAAATTCATTCTCGGATTGTCGTATAAATACATAGGCACAATTCTCATTGTTCATGTAGTCTTTTTTGCATAGAAAGTCACTTAAGCGATTGCACCACATCTTGCCTGATTGCTTAAGTTTGTATAGTGATTTCCTGAGTTTCATACTATAAAAGTTTCTATTTGTTCTATCTTGGTTCGAGACAGAAATACCTTCAGACACCTTCATATAAATGTCCGAATTCAAGTTTCCATGAATATGTGCAGTTACCCCATTCATCAATTTCATTTCTAAATTCACGTTTATTGCCATTGAGATTAAGTATCTAAAGGTAATACCACCCATGACCGGGGAATAGATTTCTTCATAATCAACTCTTGGATGTTAAGTGAAACTTGTGCAACAAGCCTTACTTCATATCTTACAACTTTATTTTTCTCATTTCTCTTTCGAACAAATCCCATTTATACCCTACGGGGGTGCATATGGGGAGGCATGCAGCTTACAGGCCTAAACACCTCTATTTTATTCAAAGATAATAATTCAGTTTCTATTGCCTTCTTCTAATCATCTCAATCTGATATTTTCTTGCATTCAGCAAGTGATGCAGGCTCTGGATCAAGATCAATGATTGTGGCAATTTTCTTTGCAAAATAAATATCAACATTGGTTGTTGTCCTATTCATGGATTCTCCCGTGTGCACATAGTTGATAGCTATTTCATCATAGATTGATTCTTCTAGTACTTCTACTTGTTCACTGCTTCTTCTAGTTGCAGGGGCAAGTCTCTTTAGTTTTTCAGCTCTGATGTGTGTGTGCTCCTTGTATTCTTACTTCAACATGTCATATTATCCTGTTTTTCTCTCAGTTCAAGAAAAGAAAACTTATCCAGTTTTCTAGTGAAACTGGAGAAAGAATTGTATGCAGAGCTAGAAAATTTGTAACAGGGGTGCACGTTTCACACACATAATTCCATAGTCTTGTGCAATGATTTCGTAACATCGTAACTTCAGCATAAAAGTTCAAAATTTACCAAAAGTGTGATACAAATCAGCAAATCTCCAAATCCCAAATCGGCAAATCGAAATAAAAAACTTATTGTGATCTGTGGCTGTGTTGGTGCGTGCCCGCCACACTGCCAGCTGCTCCCGTGTAGGTGGCGCGCCTGTCACTGCCTGCTCCCACACAAGCTTCTCTCTACACGTGTGCGCCGCACTGCCTCTGGCTGCCCTCTCACACCAGCGCTACGCTCGCTGGCTGCCGCCTACTCCTACGATGCACCCGCCTCTACTCCCCTCCCACACCTCGCCCGCTGCCTGCTCCCGTGTGGTCACACTTGGCTGCCCGCCATTGCCTGCTCCCGTGTGGTCACACTTGGCTGCCCGCCATTGCCTGCTCGACTGCTCGCGCTGGTGAGGTGGAGAGGAGACCAGAGAATTAGGGTCTATGAATTGGAAATGAAGGTGGCTGTGGGTTGGTGTAGGGCTACGAGTGTGCCGTTTGTTGTGGGCTAAGCCATAAATGCAGCACTGATCTCGTGAGTTTTTATTTTTATTTTTGGGTGCCGGGCACACCTACTAGCTTCGCCCTGATTGTATGACAGCACAATGTTCTTAGCTATTTTGGGATTGATTTAATATCAATGAAAACAAAGCAAAAAGAATTGGGGATAAATCAATATAACTGTTTTTCATATTCATTAATGCATATATATAACTCACAATTTGAGTGAAATCTGACTACAATCAATTTCTAACATGTTAGGCAAGAATGGGCATAACAAAATCTAATGGACATGAATTACCAGATGAGAGAAAGGGCGGGGGAGGCATTGGAAGTAGATGGGAAGGAGCACCGATCGGCTCTTGTTTTTGGGGAGGGCTTTACGTAATTTTCGTGCTTGCGGTAGTAATCCATGTTACCATTTCGACTGCTACACAACCTTTCAAGTGTCCATTGGTAATGTTTGCGTTGTATTCCAATTTACTACTAATACATTTCTAAATACAATCATTATTTATTAAAATTTAACCAAGGTGGAGTGTTATTATAATAAGTATCTTAGGGCAACATGGTCAAGACAATATCAACAATAAGTATCGTGCTATGCGGGCAATACCACTATGCAAAATTGGATTATGGTGTTATTTGAACCGGATTGCAAAGTTCAAGGGGTCAAAGGTCTGGTTTTATAGTTCAGGGTGATGAACGTGTTGGATTAATTGGGCTTGGTCCATTTTAATTTAGCAATTAATCAAATGAAATTCCTAGGCCCACATGAAAAACTGTTTAGTCCCATATGGAGAATTGAATGTGAGTTACACCACTTTAAAAGGTGGAACGTAGTAACCCCCTTGTGGAATTGGAGAGAGCCAATACACGCGCGCGCGCTCGCTCGCTCGCCACGCCGAGCCGTGCGTGTGCGTGTGCGTACGCGCAGGCGTGTCGAGTGCGGGTGCGTTTTTTCTTTATCTATTCGAAAATCGAAACGCACTGACTCGCAGTAAATAGTATTAACGAATGGCTGGCAGTAACGGTGCAGTTATTAGTGAATTATGGCTGCAGTTACTAGTGACTAATGGTTGCAGTCACTCTGGCCTCTTCGTTTTTGCTGTTACAAAAGTACAGAGCATAAAAAGGCTCTCTACTCCATACGGAAAAAAGTGAAGAAAGAACAGTATTCTGGTTCTGTTTTTGCTGCTGTTCTCTGCAATCTCCGGTCCAGAACCTTGCGCGCAAAGGGTTCTGGGCGAGTAGGCCTCCGAAACTCTGTCCGTTTGCGTACCTGCACGGGTAGACGGGCGATCAAGTTTTTGGGGAGCGCATTGGCGCGACTGCTCAATCTGTGACGTACGTCATCTACTTCCTGCTGGTGAACTGTTCGCGAGACTGTACGGCGAACATCTTCCTGCATCACACCTCGTCCTGCATCACGCCTCGATCGACTACATCGAATAGGCCATCATGTCGACTGATGGTAACGGCGCCTCTGGTGTCACCGACACTAGCCCCGCCCGAGAATATAACTTGAAAACTTCTCTGGTGTATTTGTTTCTGTGCGCTATGAATATGTTAATAGGTGCTGCTGTTAGCTTGTTCGTTAGCGAATATGAATACATCATCATTGAATCACTCATGCTTTTGTATGTCATGTTTTATATGCTGAATTTCTGGATTAAAATATGCCAAAAATTGACTAGATTTTCAACAATCCAAAAACTTGATAGGTCTTTTTCGGTAGTTGGCTTTGCTGCGTCGCTTAAGCCGCACCCTCCGTTTGATGGTTCCAATTTTAAGAGATGGCGTGCACGTGCGATCCTGTGGTTTACTGCCATGGAATGTTTTCATGTTGCACAAGGCAAGCCCGCTGAGCCTCTATCTGCTGAGGACGAACGCAAGTTCAATGTAGCAGATAACTTGTTTCGAGGTGCACTTGTCAACATACTGGCAGATAACATTGTGGATGTGTACATGCATTTGCCTACAGGCAAAGAAATGTAGAATGCACTTGAGGCCAAGTTCGGAGTTTCCGATGCTGGCAGTGAGCTGTATGTCATGGAGCAGTTCTACGACTACAAGATGGTCGATGACCGTTCTGTAGTAGAACAAGCTCATGAGATTCAGGCGCTGGCAAAGGAGCTTGAGAACAATAAGTGCGAGTTACCGGACAAGTTTGTGGCTGGCGGTATTATCGCCAAGTTACCACCTTCTTGGTCGGATTTCGCTACCTCTCTAAAAAACAAGAGGCAGGAGTTCAGTGTTACTGATCTCATTGGCACTCTTGGTGTTGAAGAGAAGGCGAGGGCAAAAGATACTCGTGGCAAGAAAGTTGCTGCTGAGGGAGGTTCTAGTGCCAATTTGGTGCAGAAGAAGAACCCTCAGGCTTCCCACAATAAGAAGAAAAATAAGCCTATTGTCAAGCCCAAGCTACTACTGAGTTTAAGAAGAAAGGCAAAGGAAAGGGCAGCTGCTTTGTGTGCGGTGATTCTGGCCATTGGGCTAAGGATTGTCCAGACCGCAAGGATAAGCAGAAGAAGTCTGCCAACATGGTTATTAGTGATGCTGGAGGAACATTGGGGTACGGTAATTATTTACCTACAGTTCTTTCTGTTTGTCAATCACCTGAGTGGTGGGTTGACACTGGTGCTAATATTCATGTGTGTGCTGATATTTCCTTATTTTCATCTTATCAGGTCTGTCGAGGTTCCTCCTTGTTGATGGGAAACGGATCGCATGCAGCTGTTCATGGTGTTGGTATGGTCGATCTGAAGTTTACTTCGGGAAAGACCGTGCAGCTGAAGAACGTGCAGCATGTCCCCTCCATAAAGAAGAATCTCGTCAGCGGATCTCTACTGTGAAGAGATGGTTTTAGGCTTGCATTTGAGTCCAATAAATGTGTCGTGTCTAAGTATGGAACATTTGTTGGTAAAGGCTATGAGAGCGGAGGCTTGTTCCGTTTTTCTTTGATGGATTCTTATAATAAATTTGTGAACCATGTGTGTAACGATGATGATGAATCTAATGTTTGGCATTCACGACTTTGTCATGTTAATTTTGGGTGTATGACGCGCTTAGCTAATATGAGTTTAGTTCCGAAATTCACTTTGGTCAAAGGTTCTAAGTGCCATGCGTGTGTTCAATCGAAACAACCTCGCAAGCCTCACAAGGCAGCAAAAGAGGCGAGGAATTTGGCACCGTTAGAACTCATTCATTCCGATTTGTGCGAGATGAATGGCGTGTTGACTAAAGGTGGGAAGAAATATTTCATGACGCTTATAGATGATTGCACTAGATTTTGCTATGTTTACTTATTGAAAACAAAAGATGAAGCGTTGAATTACTTTAAGATCTATAAAGCTGAGGTAGAAAACCAACTTGAGAGGAAAATCAAGCGGGTAAGGTCTGATCGTGGGGGAGAGTATTTTTCAAATGAGTTTACTTTATTCTGCGAGGAACATGGAATTATTCATGAGAGGACGCCTCCCTATTCTCCCAAATCAAATGGGGTTGCCGAAAGAAAGAACCGCACTCTAACTGATTTAGTTAACGCCATGTTAGACACTGCGGGACTTTCTAAGGAATGGTGGGGTGAGGCTATATTGACCGCGTGTCATGTCCTGAATAGAGTTCCTACAAAGAACAAAGAAGTAACACCATTCGAGGAATGGGAAAAGAGAAAGTTGACTCTCTCATACTTGCGCACCTGGGGATGTTTGGCCAAAGTTAACGTGCCAATTGTCAAGAAGCGCAAACTTGGACCAAAAACCGTAGATTGTGTATTTCTTGGTTATGTTATGCACAGCTTGGGTTATAGGTTCTTAATTATAAAAACTGGAGTACCTGACATGCGTGTTGGTACAATCATAGAGTCCAGAGATGCTACATTTTTTGAGAATGAATTTCCTATGAAATGTGATGTACCTAACTCATCTAGTATCTAGTCAAGAACCTATAATTTCCCTTGATTCTTTTGTGCCGATAGAACATGTTGAGGAAACGCCTATGGAAAATCCTGAGGAGGATAACAATGAAGTTACTCGAAAGAGTAAGAGACAGAGGATTGCAAAGTTTTTTGGTGATGATTTCATTGTATACCTCGTGGATGACACTCCAAGAACCATGGAAGAGGCATATTCTTCTCCTGACGCTGACTATTGGAAGGAAGCACTACGGAGTGAGATGGACTCTATTATGTCTAATGGAACTTGGGAGGTCGTTGACCGTCCTTATGGGTGTAAACCTGTAGGATGTAAATGGGTTTTCAAGAAAAAGCTTAGGCCTGATGGTACAATTGAAAAGTACAAGGCAAGGCTTGTAGCCAAGGGTTTTACCCAGAAAGAAGGCGAGGACTTCTTTGATACTTATTCACCTGTTGCCCAATTGACCACAATTCGAGTACTACTTGCCCTAGCTGCCTCTCATGGTCTGCTCGTTCATCACATGGACGTTAAGACAGCTTTCCTAAATGGAGAGTTGGAGGAGGAGATTTATATGGATCAGCCAGACGGGTTTGTGGTAGAAGGTCAAGAAGGAAAGGTGTGCAAGTTGTTAAAGTCTTTGTATGGCCTAAAGCAAGCACCTGAGCAATGGCATGAGAAGTTCGACAGAACTTTCACATCTGCTGGCTTTGTTGTGAATGAAGCCGACAGATGTGTGTACTATCGCTATGGTGGGGGAGAAGGAGTGATCTTGTGCTTGTATGTTGATGACATACTGATTTTTGGGACCAACCTCAATGTGGTTGAGGAGGTCAAGGACTTTCTGTCCAAGAGTTTTGAGATGAAAGATTTGGGAGTGGCTGGTGTGATTCTTAACATTAAGCTACTGAGAGGAGGTGATGGTGGGGTTACACTTGTGCAATCTCACTATGTAGAGAAGGTGAGTCGCTTTGGTTATAGTGACTGCAAGCCTGCTCCTACTCCTTATGATTCTAGTGTGTTATTGAGGAAAAACCGAAGAATAACAAGGGATCAATTGAGATACTCCCAGATCATTGGCTCATTGATGTATTTAGCTAGTGCTACGAGACCTGACATCTCGTTTGCTGTGAGCAAGCTAAGCCGATTTGTTTCAAATCCGGGATATGATCATTGGCGTGCTCTTGAGAGAGTGATGCGCTATCTAAAGGCAACTGTGAGCTATGAAATTCACTATGCTGGGTACCCAAAGGTACTGGAGGGCTACAGTGATTCAAACTGGATCTCTGATGCTGATGAGATAAAAGCCACGAGTGGATATGTGTTCACACTTGGAGGTGGTGCTATTTCCTAGAAGTCTTGCAAGCAGACCATCTTAATGAGGTCAACCATGGAAGCAAAACTCACTGCGTTAGATACCGCAACTGTTGAGGCTGAGTGGCTTCGCGAACTCCTTATGGATTTGCCGGTGGTTGAAAAACCGATACCGGCTATCCTGATGAACTGTGATAATCAGACTGTAATTATCAAGGTGAACAGTTCTAAGGACAACATGAAGTCATCTAGGCATGTTAAGAGGCGGTTGAAGTCTGTCAGAAAGCTGAAAAACTCCGGAGTGATAGCGCTGGACTATGTCAAGACAGCTAATAATCTGGCCGACCAATTTACAAAGGGTTTATCACGTAATGTGATAGATAGTGCATCGAGTGAGATGGGCCTGAGACCCACATGAGTCATACCACAGTGGTAACCTGTTCTACGTGATCGGAGATCCCGTGAAGTAGGATGGTGAAACAAGCTGTTGGTTGACTGGGAGGAGAGACCTTTACAGGGCTCATTTCTTCAATGATGCGCTTCTCTCCTATTCTGTACGGCAGGTTGGTTTTTACCTCAATGTGATCCGAGTGGCTTATTTAGAGCAAAGATGTCGGCCTACAGGACATCTTAGAAGGAACACACCTATATGAGTTCGACTGCTGGTCACAGTCTATGAGATTTGGGTGATCTCTAGATACTCATGAATAGGCTTGGAGTATGACTTATACGCTCCAACCAGAGGGGATGCTTTAGGCAGCCTAGTACTAGTAAAGGAATTGGGCAAAGCTTGTTCGCACAAAACTGTCAATTCAAGGCATAGTCCATTGTTCAGTTGTGGATGAGTATAACTCCTTTCCTAGGTGGATGTTCAACTTAACAGTCTCCATCGAAACACTGGTATATCAAACAACAGCAGAACTGAGAGCATTTCTCGTGTGCCTTGAAATTTGGTGGGGATTGTTGGATTAATTGGGCTTGGTCCATTTTAATTTAGCAATTAATCAAATGAAATTCCTAGGCCCACATGAAAAATTGTTTAGTCCCATATGGAGAATTGAATGGGAGTTACACCACTTTAAAAGGTGGAACGTGGTAACCCCCTTGTGGAATTGGAGAGAGCCAATACACACGCGCGCGCTCGCTTGCTCGCTCGCCTCGCCACGCCGAGCCGTGCGGTGCATGTGCGTACGCGCAGGCGTGTCGGGTGCGGGTGCGTTTTTTCTTTATCTATTCGAAAATCGAAACGCACTGACTCGCAGTAAATAGTATTAACGAATAGCTGGCAGTAGTGGTGCAGTTACTAGTGACTAATGGTTGCAGTCACTCTGGCCTCTTCGTTTTTGCTGTTACAAAAGTATAGAGCATAAAAAGGCTCTCTACTCCATACGGAAAAAGGTGAAGAAAGAACAGTATTCTGGTTCTGTTTTTGCTGCTGTTCTCTGCAATCTCTGGTCCAAAACCTTGCGCGCAAAGGGTTCTGGGCGAGTAGGCCTCCGAAACTCCGTCTGTTTGCGTACCTGCACGGGTAGACGGGCGATCAAGTTTTTGGGGAGCGCATTGGCGCAACTGCTCAATCTGTGATGTACGTCATCTACTTCATGCTGGTGAACTGTTCGCGAGACTGCACGGCGAACATCTTGTTGCATCACGCCTCGTCCTGCATCACGTCTCGATCGACTACATCGAATAGGCCATCATGTCGACTGATGGTAACGGCTCATCCGAGAATAATTCAAATTTACCTCACGAGAAGCAAAATCTAAAACAACCATTGGAGAGATCAAAATCATCCGAAGAAAAGCAACCTGAAACTTGCATTAATACCATGTAGCCAGCTGACCAATTCTCTCAAGAACAACTTTCTGCGTTAATCCCAAGTGGTGTGAAGAAGCTGGGGTAGCCATTGAGCTAGCCATGAACCTCGCCTAAGGCGGCTGTCACACTCTCGCCTGAGTTTGATGTCACTCTCGCCGGAGGTTGTGGCCACTACCACAACCGCGGTGACCCAAGGCCACCGTCGAGCTCCATGGATGCTAGCAATGGCATGGGAACTCAGGAAGCAATGTGCATAGATGGCAATTAGAGTCACAGTGATGGCCTAGATCTAGGTTGTTCGTCCCTATCTACTGCCAAGTCTGCCGGAGGCCACTAGCCACTATGCTCGTGCGATGCTGCCATCGGCTTCTTCCGCCCATTCGATATAGACACTCTCCATTATATCATGCCTGTCACAAGGACACCAAGCCACATTCAAGAAGAGGAGGGAGCTACGGATGACGCAAATTGATGGCAACGTGGATCAGGAAGGGAGAGTATTGAGGGTGGGTTGTTAATTTTTACTGGTGGAGGCACTGGTTGTTGCGAAATGGACAAATAAAAAATGACCCATATGTCGGCGCTTAGTATGAGATGGAGGCCGAGCGTGCTGAGAAAGGGAGTCGAGTTATGGCCTCACGTGTCGGTACACAACTTTCTTGTGATGAGAGGAGGGGTAAATGAATCACCATTACAAACTTCTTCTTTTAAATAGTAGAGATTATACCACGGGAGCCAACATAGGGCTTCTTTTATTCAGCTTTTAAAAGCCGTTTTTCAGTTTTTCTATAATAACTAGCTTTCAAACGGAGTGTCTTTTCAAGGTGGGGTCTACAAATTTATTGTAGTACACACCGTAGTGACTTCATTTATATCGGCCAGAACCACACAAGAATTTGTCTTACTCCATACTTGGTGTTGGAATTAATATTGTTTTTATTGCTTAGTCGTATCAAAGTCTATAACAATGTTTCGTTTAGTCGAGTCTGTGTATGAGTATGTACTAGAAGCCGAGTCAAGTTGTTGAGTCTGTTTATGAATCTTGTAACTATCCTTTATAAGACGCAGTCTAGTCGTGTAAGGAGGCAAGCCAACGAGAGCGATCAGACATGATCGGGATGTTGACGGAGAGAAATAAGAGTAGAAAAGGCAAGGTGCTTTTGGCTCCTAGAAAAAACAAACTATTGGCGTTTTGTGTTGGTATCTCTTAACGCATCACGTGGAGGCAGTTGGAGTGTCCCGTCCTTCTCGTATAGGAACCGGCAGGAGACTAGGGGGAAAGTTGCTTTCATATGTGTATCCACGTACAGTAGTAGGCGACGCGTTGGTCACATCGAGTGCTCGGGGTATTGAGTGCTCAGCGTACTCAAAGTTAACGAGTATCAAGAGTACTCGAAGGTATCGAGTATTGGAGTACTCGTTCCAGGAGTCTACGAGTACCAAGTGCTAACTGGTCGAAGCTTACGAGTGTAGAGCATTCGGAGTTTACGAGTACATGAGCAAGCGGTCAAAGTCTTCAAGCACGAGCAAGTGGTTGAAGTTTTCATCTAGCTGTTATCAACCTCACTAGTGCAAAGTGGTCGTAACTAACTTTACGAGTACTGAGCACTTGTATCTAGCCGAAGGCAAGGCGTTGTTTCAACAGTGGTATCAGAGCTTGCTGATCTTGGTAGTACCTGAAGATCATGGGCGAGAAGGTGAAGGCTCGGGATGGGTTAATCTCTCTCCAGTACCCTCTCCTAATGACCAACAATTATCCATTGTAGGCAATGAAGATGAAGGCGAACATGTGTGCCCAGGATGTCTAGGGTGTAGTTGATCCAAATGGGAAGGAAAGGAGGTGGACGACAAAATAGATCAGACGGTGCTTGCCGCGATCTATCAGGCAATGCCAGATGTGATGATGCATCAGCTCATCGGGAAGGAGACGGCACGGAAAGCGTGGGAGATGCTACAGATGATGCACGAGGGAGTTGATCGTGTGAAGGAGGTACGGCTCTAGAATTTACAGAACGAGTACAAGAATATCCAGATGGGAGAGACCCAATCAGTGGACAAGTTCACTGACAAGCTGACTTTGTTGTATAATCAAATTATCTCTCTTGGTGACAAGATGGAGGAATCTATGGTTATGAAGAAATACCGGCATGCTTTCGGAGAAGTACATACCTATTGTTACCACACGCATGTACTCCCCAGATCTAGAGAAAAAAAGAAGATCAATGATATCACTAGCTCCCTCAAGACGCATGAGGAGCTACTGTAGGGGTTTCAATCATATAACAAGCAAAGGTTTCAGACCTATAACTAGCAGGCGTTGCTATTAAAGGGAGAACCGAGAGACGGTCGTGGCTCATCAAGTAGCTACGGATGATGGCGTGGGCGAGGCGACCAGAGTGGTCAAGACGGCAGAGATGGTCGTGGAGACAAGGCTGGGCAAGACGGTGGTGACAGACCCCGTGATAAGTCACATGTCAAGTGCTTTGAATGTGAGGAATACGGGCACTATGCGTGGGAGTGCCACAAACACATAAAGTATTTCAACTGCGACAAGTATGAGCACTACGCTTCGGATTGCCCAAGCAAGAAGAAGGACGATGAGGTAAACCTCACTCGAGCCAAGGACGATGATGAGCCGGCACTACTTCTTTCTTTAAGTGTTGAAGAGGCATCGGGCATGGTAATGTTGAATGAGAAGTATGTAGTTCCTAAACTACGCATGGAGAAAGGCAGCGACAATCAGCCTGATCTATGGTATCAGGCAAATCAAGTGTTGGTTTATATGTGTCTTGGGGTGGAGCAAACGCAGGCGGTAGGGCGGTGTCAGCCTAGGAAGGAACGGCTCACGGGAGTGCAGGAAAAAGATGGGCAATTAGAGAAGATCGGCATGATTAAGTTTTTGGAGATGAGAAAATATCAGTGTGATCAAGGTGGAGAAACAAGATTAAGGGGGTGAATGTTGGAATTAATCTTGTTTTTATTGCTTAGTTGTATCCGAGTCTATAACAACGTTTTGTTTGGTGTCGTGTACGAGTTGAGTTCATGTACGAGTCTGTAGCAAAAGCCGAGTCGAATTGTTGAGTCCGTTTATGAGTCTTATAACTAGTCTTTATAAGGCGCAGTCTAGTAGTGTAAGGAGGCAAGCCAACGAGAGCGATCAGATATGATCAAGAAGTTGAGGGAGAGAAATAAGAGTAGAAAAGGTGGAGTGCTTTTGGCTCCCAGAAAAAAACAAACTATTTGCGTTCTGTGTTCGTATCTCTTGGCGCATCACGTGGAGGCAGCAGGAGCGTCCTGTCCTTCATGTACAGGAACTAGCGGAGCACAGGGGCGCGAGTTGCTTTTGTGCGTATTCACGTACAGGAGCAGCGACGAGTTTGGGTCATATCGAGTGCTCGGGGTATCGAGTGCTTGGCGTACTCGAAGTTAACGAGTATCAAGAGTACTCGAAGGTACCGAGTATTGGAGTGCTCATTTCAGGTGTCTACGAGTTCCAAGTGCTAACCGGTTGAAGCTTACAAGTGTGGAGTGTTCAGAGTTTACGAGTACACGAGCAAACGGTCGAAGTCATCAAGCACGAGTAAGTGGTCGAAGTTTTCATCTGGTCGTAATCAACCTCACGAGTGCAAAGTGGTCGCCGATCGTAACTAACTTTACGAGTACTGAGCACTCATATCCAGCTGAAGGTAAGGCATTGTTCCAACACTACTCACGAACAATCAAAAGTCATAAGTTGTAGTCATAAGCCAAAATCAAAAACAACATGCCCACTGCATGATTAACTGCTCACAATTTATGCCTTGTAGCTACTCCGAGAACATATTGATCAGCCCTCACCATACAACACACTGCTTTTCTATGACCGTATGACACTATATCATCGAAATCCAGGCATATTCAAACACGCGGGTAAATACTGAATAAAATCCTTGTCGTGTTCAAATATTGACCAAGAAAGTCACAGGCTCTTTCTAGAAAAACTCCGTGACGATGTCCAAACTGGTTTCGAATAAACGATCACAAATCCCAACAAATCGTTTACTTGGTCTCAGAATTCAGGTAAACAGAAGTTGGCAACCTGTTTCAGTTTCACCGTGCTTCAACTAACCAAATGTACTTTTCACAACACCTATGCGTTCAGTTGCTAGAAAATCAAGTGCAAGGGAAAATTTCGCACAGAACAACCAGATCACAGAAATAGAGGCATTATACCAACGCTATAAGCTAACGCAAACTTGAACAAGTTTAGACGACCTGACTAAGTTGAGAATTCTGAATCAGGTGACAGCTTCTGGGCATCACATCTCAGCCACTTTCAGGCAGGAGATTGCTGCTCTGCAGGAGGCTCCTCCTGCTGTTCCTGAGGCTCCTGCCACATATACGTCATCGGATGACCCTGCTGGCCGCCGTACAACATTCCTGCACCTGGCACCTGATGCTGTGGCGCATAGTAATACGGATACGCATCAGCCGGGGCGCCCAAGGGCGGCAACCTGGCCCTCGGAAGCCCAACTCCCTCCTCCTTCATCTCATCCCTGGGGACTATATCCACCAGGAAATCATAAATGTCAGTCCTAGTGATGGCAGCTGCAATGTCATTCTTCTGCAAAGTACGGCGCTTGTTCTCCTCGGTGTGCATCCATGATCTAAGCGTCAACTCCAGTATGAATATCTCGCATGCTTTCGCAAAGACCACGGGAGCTTCTGCGGAGATCATGCGAACATCCTCATCAGCCTTCATGATCTTCTTTATCCTCGCTAGTGGCAAGCTGTGGTTCTTGAAGTCAGTGGTCTGCTCAATCTCAGAGAGTCGTTCGGCCCAGAATTGCTGGAGCTGCGTCCGTTGCTGCTGCTGGAGCTGTTGGTGAAATTGCTGGGCTTGCTGGTAGACAAGCTGGTGCTGAGCACTCAGTTGAGCCGGATTGCCAGCTGGCGGTGTTGGCTGTGAACCGGCAGGAATGACAGCAGGATCTGCAGGTGGATAGGCAGAGGCAAGATACACTTGTGATCCACCAGCAACAACACCCATTGCAGGCTGAGGTTGTGAGGATGGTTCCATGTCCGCTCTTGCTTGTCCCAAAACCTATGACCTTTCCAGCACTGCAAAATAAGATTCAGTAGTACTGATCAGTTCAATTTCCAAGTAGGTAAACTTAAAGACAGTAAAATAATATAATAGTGCAGCTTTCTCTAGATGAAAGGGATCTTTTGTGGTTCTATTCAAATTCAGCTTCAAACTAGTAGATTTTCTTACTAGGGTCCTCCCTCAAAACATATTATGAAACTTAATTATCCCGTAGGTCAGGAACTAAGAGTTTAAGATCAGTTCGGAGTGACAGCAATAGAGCAGGAATTGCATAATTGAAGAAGACCCCCCCCCCCCCCTAATTGAAGTATTAAAAATATGCATGTACAAGCAAACATGCAATAGGAAATTGCAAACAAGGAGTGCTTCTAATGAATCTTGAGGGAAAAAACTAACAAACTAAATGTTTGATCAGAAAGCAGCAGCAATAACTGGCTAAATTTCATCTATCCTTCTAAGTAACCAATTTTTTTTTCTGTTTCATCTATAGTGCAGTACCCCAAAGAGAATAACTTTTCATATGAAGTGTGTTCTAAAAAAAAGGAATTACAAAATTACACTCAGCAAGAGTCGTCCTGATTATCTCAAAGCCACAGATCTGCTCTATATAAACATATTAAATTATCATTATTACTAGAAGTCATTAGTAGCAATGGGAGTTTGTGATTGCAAGTAGGCCCCACAGGTGCCCCGCAAAGCACATGTAGCTAGACATCATCAGTTAAGTATATTCCCTCCATACAGTGACCAGGGGTTGGAAGGGATCAAATATGATTGGATAATGGCAAAACCATATTCGCATCATGTCTAATTATAAGGGCAAGATAAATACATGAATACGAGCACATATCAAAACAAATATAAATATGATGGAAATAGATGCTGCTGTGGCTACAGATCAAACAATAAACAGGGGACTAACAGAATGAGTGTAAGAATGAACCCATGGCCTTGTCTCCCCTTTCCCAAGGCTATATATACATAACCTTAAGGTCTGATTACAATGATGCCCCTTATTGTGGCTCACTATGCTAGGGGCGTAGGTGTTCTTTCACATATTTATTGGGCCTCTTGGCCTAGCAAGCCGCATTGGTATCGGTGGGGGCTACCCCTATAACAATAGCTCTCATGTAAAGGGTTTTACCACTTGTAGGCCGAAGCTATGTTGCCAGGCCTTTTGACCCCTCGTCCCTTCGGGCCCTTGGGTGGTTGGCCTGTGGGCCGTATGCTGGTGCCAGCGCGTGGCTAGGCTGCAAGGCGTATCTTCCTGTCCAGACACGCCGGTTGGCCTCCTTGTGGTGCGAGACACGCACCCACGTGAGATTCGTGGGTCGTGCGCCCTTGATTCTCGTGCCTTGTCAGTTCCCGAGACACGCCTGAAAGGTCGTGCATCTTAAATGCTTACATCCTTCTTAACGCAAGCTATTATCAGCTGTTCTTCTTCACCCCCATGCCGCTGTTTGCTCTTGCTTCCGCTGCGCCATCTAGCTGCTTTTGTCGTCCTTCCGCTCCACCCTTTACCGCCGCCACCACTTCCATTTCTCTCCCGCGTGTTGAAGATGGTTCATGCTGGTGATTGCCACTCCTGTCGCAGCGTCGTGGGTGGCTTGTCTAGCCGTGGTGGTTCATCCGGCAATGGCAATTCATTGGCCATGGCAGTTGAGTATGAGTTGGTCGAGCGCGACGCATCGACGGCGAACAAGCACTGGAGCACGATGGAGAAGGTAAACGGCATTAGCACAAACATGCTGGGGCCGACTATGGCGACAGAGGAGCTGATTCGCTCGCTAGTGCACGACAGGAAGATCTCAGAGCGCGAGGCGATTTGATTGCCTACCGTTGACGAGATGGGCCCGCAACCGATGAAGTCGGAGACCCTCGTCTTCACTGCCTATTTTGACGCTGGGCTCCGCATCCCCACCTCAGCATTTGTTGGCGATTTCCTTCGGTTGTACGGGCTAGAGCTGGCGCAGCTGACACCAAACACCATCGCTCGGTTGGCGATCTACAGCTGGGCCTCACGAGTAGAGGCGCCGATGTCGAGCCCAAAACTCTTTGCCTTCCTCCACGGTGCTTGATGTCAGCCGAAGAAACTAAGCGAGGGTCAGTACTTGAACCTACGCAGCGTCAACTTCATACTCCACTCTGGATACACGAAGTTGTTCTCGACGAACTCTATGAGGATGAAGTGGGAGTCGAACTGGATGCAATGGTGGTTCTACCACTGGACGGAGATGAGCAACTGTCTTCGGTGGATTGGCCGTCTGATGGACATCAACATGTCCCCGTTGGTGACCCTCATTCGTGAAAACGAGCAACGTGCGCGGAGGCTCTTCGGGGTTGCTATCTTGTTCAATATGTGGGACCTCGTAGAGGAGTTCTGCATGCTTGGTGTGTCACCGTTGGCTGGACTGTGGCACATCTAGCCTGGCCCCGCTCACGATGACTGACCAGGACAGGTAAGTCCCTTGTGTTAAGCTCCGTGACTGTTGAGCTTGCTGTTGTTCGGTATTTTGCTGACAAGTAGCTTTATTGCTCGTTGCAGTGCTTTCTCTTGATGAGGCGGAGCATGCTACCGCCGTCTTCCTCGGTCCGTATATCACAAAGGAGCATAGCTTGTAGGCATTGGCGACATCGAACCACGACTAGGTGAACTGAGTGTGCGAAGCCCTCAACATCCCCGTACCAAAACGTGCCGTGCCCAGCAGCAGCCATCCGCGCACGCATGACGAAGGTGACTGTCAATAGGTGTCTCCTCGCGCTAAGGTTCTGGATCTCTGATTGCCGCATAGCCCCTGTCCTCAGCGCCCCCTCAGTCAGACGAGTCAGTTGGTCGTGATGAGGAGATCGCCGCGCTCAGCGAGTTGGGGTGTGCAGATTATGCGAACTCGGACCTTCGACCTGAGGATGAAGAACATTTAAGTGGCATCGGCATTCCTAGGAAGGGGATCCCCGCGGAGACCGTGGATCATGGGGCGGTCGAGGCGGGTGGCTCCAAGGTCGTTCCGGAAAATGAAGGCGTGGCGGCCGTAGAGGCCGTCCCTACATCGTCGAAGACTCGCGAGTTGTCTTCGTCGACCCGAGCCGCGAAACGCGCATGAGTATCTTCTCCTTTGGCGGCCTTGGGCATGGGCTTCCGGCTGGCTATGATGGTGGGCATCGAGGATTCCGGCTCTGATTCCGGTTCTCCCCCTCGTGCGACGGGTTTGGCCGCGGCCGCTGGTGTCGCTGCACCTGCAAGCCCAACCGTGGGCTCCGCGGGGGGCTGCTGTGTCACAGCTAGCCCTTCGAATAGAGCTCCATGTATGAACAACTCATTCTCGTCTCGGGACTTCACGAAGCTCTCTCCGATCTGCTCCCTTACTCTATCACCGTCGTTAGCGGGTCCCCATTATCCAGGGGGCGCATAGGGCTTGAGCGATGAAGCCAGTCATGGCTTGGCAAGCATCGCTGCCATGCACATCTCCTCAGGTCCGACCATCTCCGGAGGCATTGAGGCTGTTCCAGGGAGCCGCGGAATGCGTTGACGCTGCCCTCGATCAGTGCGTACTTTCTTCGTGCGGTCCTAAGCTCCCAGAGAGCACGCTTGAGACAACCGAGATGAAGGTACATGTAGATCGATGTGTTTATGATTTGCTTGGTTTCCCTTTGACGTAGTTTGCGTGCCATGTAGGCATTTGCCCTGTCTCGCGCTCTTCAGGCGGCGAGGTACCACAAGCGCGGCAGCTTGCAGCAACTAACAGCCGCGGAAGCGGAGGTGTCATTCAGGAGGAAGACCACTGCGGACACGGTGGCCACGGTAAAGGCAAAGGAAGAACGCTTCCGCCTCTTAGATTGTTAGGATCCCAATCCATCTAGTAGATCCTGTGGGACCGTTTCAGTCCATACTGATCTAAATTTGATAGTGATTCTTATCTTATGAGAACACTTGAGAGATTAGAGTTAGCGTTTCCTTGTGTTGGAAACTTTGGTGTGTGTGTGTGCGCGCGCTCTACGGTTAGAACTCTATCATCCTAAGGGAGTGGCCGTAAAACATTCCTATTCAAATGAAATGAACGTCCAAAATTTGCCCAAGTGAGTTGTGCCATAGATCCTTGTGCTTTTGATTTGCTTGACGTTCTTGTTTAGATTTCTCTCTTCTTGATCTTCACTGATGCCAAAGACGTGTAAGAGATGTAGATATCTCTTGCAGATTAGGTCCTATCCATCTAGGCATGATCTATAAGAAATTCTTGAGTTTGTCTAGTTTTTCTCAAGGGAGCGGTAATTTTGAGATTTTGCTCTTGTGAAGGTTTTGGCTTGAGTTCGTACTATAATCTAGCTTGCTACGACATGTGAGAATCCATCCAAAATGATCTAGATCATCAAACTTTGGTATCGATCTTTACGATCCATGATTGAAATAGATTCCTTACATCCTAGGGAGGGTTTGTATCAAGTTTCATAGCATTTGGATCAGTGGTTTGAGATTTTACTATTTTCTTGGATCATGTGCAGTGTTGTCTGCACTGTTTCTCGGCGAGCGATCGGACCGCAAGGACCCAACGATCAAACTGATGCGGTCATTCCGACCAGCGGTCAAGCCGCTTGTTGGCCAGCGGTTAGACCACTTGGAGACAGGGTGTCTTAGGTGGATTTTGGATTTTGGCTTTGGTAAGTTTGTGAGTTTGTATTTCTGCTACGTATTGTCAATACTTAGAGGAAGATTTTGAAAGAGTCATCTCCCCTCTGACTTACCATACTGATCCTACATTTTAAATAACCTGGTAAATACATAAATCCTATCTCTTGAAGATTCTTCCTACAAAAGTTTATCCATGGAAAGATCGTGCATGGCGCACAACTTAGAACAAAAATTGCTCTTCACAAATGGATGAAGTATAAGCCATTATAACCATGCATATAAGCATAAAACAGGGCAAAGTTCAGGTAACTGCTTCGTAAATATAGTGTGTTGGCATATTTGGACAGTTCAAAATAATAAGATCCTCATGGTGTTCCTAACTTGCTGACATTTTGGAACAGTGAGTTGTACCTTCGGAATTTTACAGACAGAGGAGAAAAACTTCTTTCTACAAGAATATGAGTCGTAACTTTCTTTTCTTTTTCTTTTTTGGGTGTGTATAGGTATCACCCGGATGTTTTCTTCTCTTTTTTTGGAGGGGGTGAATTTTTTTTGGAGGGGGTGAGGAGAATTTGTGGCCCTAGGATCTCTAATCCAACGGTCACAAATCTGGATGATAGTTAGAAAGAAAATATCCGGATGATGTTTGTCAATACCCTTCTTTTTTTCTTTTTTGCCCGTTGGTAGGGCTGTAATCCTTTTGTGTTTCTACTTTCTATATACGTAAATATATACAGTAGGGCCATCCCCTACCCTTTAGCGTCTCAAAAGAAAAACTGTATGTAGCAACAATTGAACCAAGGACCACACGGATCACCAAATTAAGCCACGTCAGTAAACGAAGGGCAAAGAAATTAACTACTGGGCCGATCAAAATTTCCTGCAACAAGTTGACCCCCAATATGACCAAGGACACACAGCTTTCAGAAGAACACTATATATATAGTAGTCAACCTATATTCAGATTAAATGAAACGTATTTTTTGTAGCAAATGTGGAAAGTATAATACGCATACCATGCATACAGGTGTCATGACTAGAGCTAATCAGACTGACTAAAACAGCTGAGAAAATTAGATCAAGCATGGCAAGAAAAATGAATCCTAACAATTTATCACAGCTCAAATCTACTCGAACAAACAACTACTACCTCCACTACTACTAGGCCAGTTCTTTCATCCTGCCACCGGGCACAGATCACACCCCCACATCCCCAATTCCACAACAGAAACTCACATGCACAGTAAAAACACTGAGGAATTAACCGCCAAGGTCCTAGAAACTCCGGATCATAGAAATCAAGAACCGGAATTTGAAACACTAACTCGCGAAAGAGCGGATCAGAAACCCCGCAGCTCGTCCGGAGAGAGGCGGCGACAGCGTCCTCGCTTGCGGCGTTGGAATCGAAGGGCTCGGCTAGGGCACGGATTGGAGAGTGTCTCTCCGCCTTCTCGCCCCCCTCCCTCTGTTGGTTCTTAAATTCTCTGGAGAGCGAGAGCTTGCCTCCCATTGGCAGGAACACCTGGAGCCTGGAGGGTTTCGGGCCGGTTTCTCGGGTCCGGATCCGGTACCGTTCGGTCTCGAGTTTCACGCCTGGCTTTGGTGCGCCGGTTTGTTTCGGTGGTGCCGCGGGGCCCAGGTGTCGGTGTCAGTATGGTTCGTCAGGTGTTCAGATGTGCTGCTGCCGTGCTGGAAGATGCTGGGGTTAGTTACGGTATGGAGCTTGGACTCTTGGATGGTTAGCTTGAGAAGTTGGAAAATGGCGGCAGATGATTAGTGGTACTACGTGTTGGTTTAAGTATTGTTTGTATCGAAAGCTTCAATGACTGTCACAGGAGCAGGAGTTAGCTTATGATTAAGTCGGTGTTTGTGTAACTGGCGGCAATATGTGGTGTAGCTGACAGTCAATACAAAGTGCCTGAAGTATGTGGTGAGGCAGGAACAGCATGTTGCTCTTTCTCTGTCGGCCATGCCTAACATATACTCTCTAACTAGGAATATAATGGTTAACTAGGTGTATTAGAGATTGTCTATATCTAAATGACCCTCTTGAAAGGGTACCAAGGTGACATGTAAGAGGACGCCTAACCTAGCAAAAAAATGCCATGATGTTTAGTAGCTGTAGGTGAGACCCACGTAAAAAAATCCAACCTGCTGGCAATCCCCCTCTCTTTGAGGCCCCCATGCCCCCATCCCTCTCGAGGTGGCAGCGCGTGGTGATGTAAGTGGCGAGCGGCGACGACGGCCATGTGTGATAGATGGAGGCGGTATGCCTCGAAACGGCTTCCTCTCGTTGGCATCCACGACGACAGAGCAGTGAAGACGGTGGGAGGGGCGGCGATGACACGATGTCGAGCCTCAGTGATGACTCCCAGCAATTACGGCAACAAGAACTCGGATTTGACGGTGATGGCTCCCATCGGTGACGACGACAAGAGTTCAGAGCCTCGGTGATGGCTTCCTCCATGATGCCATCCCTTGGTTGGACGGATTTGGATGTGGTGGCTTCCTCAACCTCGGTGGGTTGTTTTGGTGGTGGCGATGGCTCCAAGCATCATCGGCCATTGCACCGACAGCAATGGCTCCAAGCATCAGCAGCCATGGCAACGAAGGCAACAACTTCAAGCATAGGTGGCGTCCACCACACAGCACCAGCGATGATGCCACCTAACATGTGGACCCATGATTTCTTTTACTACTGGAACTGGTCCCTCACTAGGGTATTGTTCACTTTTTGACCTTAGTTCTATTTTTTTCCTACAGTGTCTAGTACGGATTCTCTCCTTTTCTCTCTCCTCTAAGACCCTTTTCTATCGACACACTGTAGATGCTCTAAGAACTATGCGCTCTCGTTTTCTCGAAAAAACTTAACCTTTAGTAACTAGCCTCATAGGCGCGGCGCCACGCCGCGTCAGCCACCGTGTGTACCGAAGTAAAAGAGGCGATAATCCGTGAGGAGTTTGTAAAAAAAAATTAAAAAAATCGAGGGCACATTTGTATTTTCGAAAAAATCAAAGGTCTTTTTCGTAAAAAACCGAGGGCCTATACGTAATAAATGAGAAAGGTAAAGGGTTTTTTCGTAAAAAATCGAGGACCTGTACATAATAAATGAGGACCCGTACGTAATTTAGAAAACCGCGGGGCGCTATCCTGCAAAAATTTCGGTGAAAAAAAACTGACAGGGACCTTTTCGCGAGAAAAAAGGACCTATACGTAATTTTCGCAAAACTGGAGGAAAGTGCCTCGGCCGGCCGTACGCGAATTCGCTGGCCACGCGCGGGGGGGCAGAGCGTGGGGGGGGGGCGACGTGGATAGCCTGGGGGGCCGGAATCCACCGGGTTTGTATAGCTTGCTATTCCCATCACCCAGTCCCACCCTTCGTATCGACACCAACCACCTTTCATGTGCACCGCCCAACCAAATAACTTAGTACGTGCCAAGTGCTTAACTATGTAGCATTGCACTTTGTCTATACTTTTTATCATCTGAAGGTGTTGGTGGCGGCTAAGGTGCCATTTGATTTGGCTAAAATAAGTTAGTTTATGACTGAAATTATATTATAGTTGACTAAAATTACACTGTAACTGATGATGGCTTATTTAGCGTAGCTAAATTTAAGAACATTTAAAATAGAAAAAAAACAGGTTAGTTCATCACGGACAATGCAAAACAAATACAGGAAAAAAGAACTAAAAAAGCTTTAAAAATCTAAGAAATCAAAAAAATAAAATTTAGAAATAGCAAAACATAAACCAAAAGATAGAAATTCAAACTAAAATGAGTAAGACCTAAAGACGACAATTCCACCTGAAATTCTCACGGACTGCCTAATTTTTGACTTGTCAAACCAAACGGACTAAACAATTCCTTTCAAATCAAGCCAGATCAATCCTATGTGACATCTCCAACGACAAATGGACGACTTTTCCTCGTCACTGGTATTTTACATCACAGGGCCGGGGTTGGCAGATGGCAAGTTGAGCTGAAATACCCACAGGAACATATACCTAACATTCACCCGTGCTGCATGTCGAACGGTCTGTTCTTTTTTTTTACTGTGACTTATAATTTTTTATTGAAATTTTTAAATTTTAGATTATTCATGATAACAATTAAGGAGAAAGATATTTACTTGCGATTTTAGCTGGTATAAATATTATACTTTTAACATATACTATAATTAACTTGTAAACCATGTCTTAAGAACAGATTTTGTTTGAAAGTTATATACTACAATAAAAACCAAAAGCCACAAAGAACAAATCCAAAGATGCTTTGATTTCCATAGGATAAGAACGAAAACAAAATGCTGCTCCTAGTAATCGCGCACATCGCATCCGGAGGACGCATGCAGCCCATTGAGTTTGGGGTTTCCTTTTGGCGCCTGACCAATCCGGTAACAAGTGGGGGGGGGGGGGGGGGAATCCACGACACCGGTGCTACGCAAGGCTACAGGGCACCACCCCTACGATGCGAACACGTGGCAAACATAGACATCTATGCATCTCATCCTCAACCCCCACTCTTCGCTGTTTTTTCTTCCCACGTTGCCCCTCCATCTCGTCGTTAGGGTGAGACGAATCGACTGGCGCCGGCGCGACGACGGCGACCGCGCTCGCGTCTGGTTCCTCGCGTCTTCCGTGCCTCGTCGAGCGGCCAGCGGGATGTAGAAGGGACGTGCAAGCCGTCGCCCAAGTGAAGAACAACGTTTCAGCGGTTTGAATTCCGATGACGGCAATTGGATTGTGGCAGCAAGCAGACCCACTCCAGCGGTCGCGGCACCAGAGCCGTTAGCAAGCTGCGAGATTAATTACCTCTCATGCTACAACCACATCGACAGGCATACGATTTTTTCCTATGCAACTCGGCAATCAGCACAAAACCTAAATACGTTAGTACCATATACGTAGGGACGAAGCCACAGGTGGGTTTGGTAAGTCTTCAGCCCATCCTCCCGCCTACCCCAAAACCCCACTCCCCCTAAGCTAGGTCGGCCGCCGCTGCCTCACCCCCAAACCTCCTCGCTGCCCCCAATGTCACCACTGCATCCTCACAAGCCACCAGCTTCTTTTCTCCTGGCGTGGCCTCGCAACCATCCCCTCTGCCTGACCCTAGCGCCCACGGCCCCGCCGCTGCCTCACCCCCAGCTGCAACCCCATGCGCCGCTGTGGTTGACCCCTTGCTCCCCGCCTCTGCCTCAACACCATCACGAGTCCTAGGTGCCGTTGTGCCTCAACCCTAGCACCCCTTCCCACTGCCTTCATGAGATATCTCTAGACTTTAGATCCACTACCGCACCCTTGCCCCTCCACCCAAATTTATCATCGCCACCACCACCTCTCACCATTGCCTAGCTCCATTGTCGCTGGATGTTTGCTTCCAGCGCAACCAGGTGCTGGTCGTGCCATGCCCTCAAGCCTGGACACCTCATATCTGCCACTGGTCTAGCTTGCTACTGCAGTTACGCCCCCTCCCTGGTCTTGTCTGGACACGGGCATAGGCTACGTGTTCGATGAATTGTTGACAAGCACAAATTTTTGTTTTGCTGGTTTGCTACCATTCTAGATATGGAGAGGACAAATACCCGACAATTTCATATAGAAGCATATCTGTTTGAGGATCACATGTCGTTCTGTTGCCATACATGCCAATCTATTCTATTTTCAATAACACTAGAACTTCAATCACTAACATTAGGACTTTAATCAATTACCTGCTGGTTTAGTCAATAACATTCGACTGATTAATTTTTTGGTTGCATTCTGATTTGCAGGCAATTGTTTAAGAGGCCTGGAGCCCTCAATTTCTTAATACAGAATCTGGGTTGTGTTCTAATTCTTGTTGCTATTGCATGATACTACCCTAATTCACATGCTCTGGACTAGATGTGCAAGAGTGTTCATATAGAGTATAATGATATTACACAATGATGATGCATCATCAAATGAATCTAATAATATGCCTTGTTTTTGAAATGAATTAATGCAATTTGCCTGTGTGATGACATATAAAACCCAACTCTTAACTATATCTGCAATTTGCAATGATCTTGTGAAAGTTCAAAAATATAACCCATACCTTGTTAAGTAGATATCCTTCATTTCTTGTATGGAGTAGCATTTTCCACTTGTGTGCCTTGAAATGAAATATATCCATGTTGTAGTTGTTATGGTCTTGGCTTGATGGTCTTTCTTCTAATTTTTAATGCAAGATGAGTTGTACTGCTAAGTTTAGACTTTGACGTTTGAAATCATTATTTGTGTTATTTTGGATTGTCTTCATGTAATTGGTTGTAGTTAATTGGAAAACTTTTACATCAAGTAATGTCTAAGGATGCAGTTGCAGTATATTGTTGTGTTCTTAATATCACTAGTTCATGCTTCTGTACGTGGAGATCCTGTAGGGGACATTAGAGCTGTTTCTGGCATGCATGGGAGGAAGGCCGAAATGACTCGGTTCGATGATGCTTTTATTGCTTTACCGGTTATAATTAATAGCCTACTCCATTTTTTCTATACATGAAATATATCAGAATTAAGCTATTTTTGTGCTGTAGTATTTGATCCTTCAATTAAATCAATAGGTGGCTATGGAACCTTGGAGGAGTTTTGTTGCAGATGACTGATCTCTACTCACTGACGCATATTTATAGATTTTCGAGATGCGCTTTCTATTATTGACGTACTTTCGTTGTATTTATCTCTTTTTTTTGCTTTGTTTCTCCTTTATTTATGTATGAATTTGAATTGCACAAAAATAAAATACTATATTTATGACAATCTAGCTTAGCCCACCCTTATATAGAGAAGATCCCCCTTAAGTGAAGTATTAAAAATATGCATGTACAAGCAAGCATGCTACATGCACCAAGTAATTGCAAACAAGGAGTACTTCTAATGAGTCAAAGGAAAAACTAACAAACTAAATGTTTGATCAGAAAGCAACAACAATAACTGGCTAAATTTCATCTGTCCTTCTAAGCCACCACACTAAATTTCAACAGCAATAGTGCAGTACCCCAAAGAGAACGACTTTTGAATAACATATGAAGTGTGTTCTAAAAAAAGAGGAATTACATAATTACAATCAGTAAGAATTGTCTCGATTATCCTGAAGACACGGATCTTCTCTATATAAACAACAATATAATCAAGCCCAGGGCATGCTGTTGATATGGCGACATCATATTTTGCTGTAGGGCAGCCCCTTGTTTCAATACAAAAGAAGTACAATCGCGTGTAATGCATCGAAATGAAGAACAACTTTAATCTTAACTAGAATTTAGCTATAAAAAAAGTTTATAACAATCAATAGCAATTACAGATATGCAAAATAAAAGGTTCATAACAATCAATAGCAATTCAGGTATATCACTGACATCACTGCATTGATCAGAGCAATTCAGACAAGAGGCTTTCCAATGGCCACATTTCTTGCATTAAGATAAGGCCAAACACAGATAAGATCATAACTAATTGAGGTCAAGTATTAAGCCATGGCCACATTTTCACATGCTAGTTGTGAGATTAGAAGCTGAAGTACTATATACATTTCAAATCTGTAAATTTTAGTGAAGTAGGTCAGGTCAAGTGAGTTTGATCAGTAGTCACTGCACATACCTTCGAGTCCAAGCCGGAGGAGGCGACCTTGCATGACTGCGTGAGGAGGGGCAGCAGCTGGGAGGAGGGAGTTGGGCTGGCGTTGAGGAGGAGGCCGTGAGGACGACCGGCGGCCAAGAGGAGGACAGGGGCGATGGTTAGCTGCGAGGAGAACGGGGTCACGAGGTCCGGATCTAAATCTAGAGGTGAGGAGGGAGTGAGGGACAATAGTGGGTGTGACTGCGTGAGAAACGGCGGTAGGGCGGGGACGGGGGGCAGCCGAGTGGGGGGAGGGGCGGAAGCCAGCCGGGAGGAGGAAGTGGGAGGCAGGCAGGCAGCTGGGTCGGGGAGGACCGAAGGAGGAGGACTGAGGAGAGAAAGTGTGAGGCGGCTCGACACTTCTTCTTGAGTGTTGGTGGCAGCTAGGAATCGGGACGTCAGGAGTTGGGTTGGAGACCTAGGGCCTTAGAGGCTAGGGTTTTACACTTATATTGATATAGCTACACCACCTGTCAGTCCATATCATGGGTAAACGGGCGAGACAGGTATGGGTGGAGCTTACCCATGCCGTGCCCGTTTACCCGACGGACAGAGTGATCCCCCATTTCTATGCCCGTAGGTGAAGAAAACATTCCATATCTAACTCCATTAAGGTATTTATCCGTAGGCACAGTAAACGTGTACAATTGCCATCCCTACTTGTGTTAGGGAAGGAGGAGGTGGGAGAAGATGTTAGTTGAGAAGAGGGGAATTACGTGGAGGTGTTTTGAGATTGGTGCTGTTGCTAGGTATCGAAAATCTTTGGTAATTCTCGCCGTCGAGTACGTCCGAGGCTGCCGCTATTGCATGTCTCGGCTTTCTCTTGCGGCACTGAAAAACGCTGAAGAGTGTGGCCAAGAAGAGAGCTACGCTTACGACAGGTACTGCTATCTCAAGAAGCCGCTATTTGTGTTTGGTTTAGGGACAAGGTGGGATGGGATGGTCTTGTCCCTGGTTTTGGGATGGGATGATCCCATTTTTTGTTTGGTTGGGAGGATAGAGTCATCCCTGTTTTTTGTTTGGTTGGAAAGATAAAGTGGGATGGAATGGTTCCATCCTTTGTTTGGATGGAAGGATGAAGGTGGGACATGTGTGGCATTTGAGTTTTTTTTTTTAAAAAAAATTGAAGGCTATTGTTGATATGTTTCTACACATAAGCCTTTGAGTTTTTTTTAAAAAAAAATTAAACAAAACAGTACTAAAAAAACAAAGAGGTGGGATGACTCTATCCCATGTGGGATAACTCCGTCCCATGAAAAAAAGAGGATTGCCTGGTCCCGGATCTACAAAGAATATTCCTAGTGGGATGTCCTTGACTCTGCTTGTCTCCCATCCAAACACCTACAAAAATGGGTCCATCCCATCCCGTCCCACCTAGTCTTTGCAACCAAACACATGGTAAGAAGGGGTCTCAAAGGATAAGATTTTGGGCCCTCAACCACAGAATTCTTTTCCTCTAGGGCCTCATTGCTCCAAGCCTCCAAGCGCTGCTATAAGAGCCGCGTAAATTTTACTAGCTGTTGCGTATCAGACTGGCCCATATGAGAGCACAAACTGTAACACGCGAAAACCTCTTTGAAGGAAAGCACACACACACACACACAATTTCAACTGATGATCCACAGCAGTACACACTGAGAATAATCTCATGAAAACTGCTTAAAATCCGAGCATATACATACCCAGCTAGCACTTGGCACTTGCAATGCAGCATTACACGAACGTCCAACAGACCAACACACGTACATACCATTCCTGTTGCAGCTGTTATGAATAGCGCTTGTATTCAATATGAGGCCAATGGGCCGGTATATATACACAAAGTACAGGTGGTAAATATGCAAAGAACCCCTCATAACAATGGGGAATAACAAACTATACATATATCTCTAACACCCCCCCTCAAACTCATGGTGGATCAACAACACTGAGTTTGGAGAGGTAGAAGCTGTGCTGTGCGCGAGTCTGGGCCTTCGTGAAGAAATCCGCTATTTGAATCTCCGAAGGCACATACTGAAGAGTAATCACCTGATCATGCACACAAGACCTCATGAAAGAAGCATCAACACCAATATGCTTGGTGAGCTCATGCTTCACAGGATCACGAGCAATACTGATAGCACCTGTACTGTCTGACAAGAGAGGGGTCAGTGTAGTGACAGAAACACCAAAATCCTCAAGTAGCCACCGTAGCCAAGTAATATCTGCTGTCAAGAGAGCCATGGCTCGCAACTCAGCCTCTGCACTCGAACGGGACACTGCAGTCTGTTTCTTCGTCTTCCAGGCAATAAGAGAACCCCCAAGAAAAACACAGTAAGCAGAGATAGACCGGCGATCAGAGAGATCGCTGGCCCAAGTAGCATCTGAATAGGCATGAAGCTGTAACGAGCTGGAACATGGAAAGAAGAGACGGCGAGAGATAGTCCCGCGAAGGTATCGCAAAACTCGAAGAAGGTGGCTGTAGTGGACCTGAGTGCGAGCTGAAACAAACTGACTCAGAATATGAACTGGATAAGTGATATCCGGACGAGTAACAGCAAGGTAGACAAGACTCCCAACAAGATGACGATAGCGAGTCGGATCAGAAAGAGGCTCGCCATCAGAGAGTCGGAGATGAACATTGAGCTCCATGGGAGTCTCAACAGTACGCTGATCAGTGAGAGAGGCGCGATCAAGAAGATCCTGAATGTATTTCTCTTGGGACATAAAGAAACCATCTGGAGTGGAAGTAACCTCAATCTCAAGGAAGTAACAAAGAGGACCAAGATCCGACATAAGGAACTGCTCACTAAGACGAGCCTTGACAAAGGCAATGTACTCAGAATCATCTCCCGTAATGATCATATCATCAACATACAGAAGAAGAAGAGTCCGACCACGAGACGAAGTGTGGACAAAGAGCGCAGGATCATGATCACTAGCTGAAAAGCCAGCAGCAGTGACCACAGAGGAGAAACGCTCAAACCAAGCACGAGGGGCTTGCTTAAGGCCATAGAGAGAGCGACGAAGGCGACAGACCGTGCCCTCAGGAACAGAATACCCAGGTGGCGGATGCATGTAGACCTCCTCACGTAACTCGCCATTAAGAAAGGCATTCTTGATATCAAGCTGAGAAACAGACCAGTGGTGAACAGACGCCACCGAAAGAAGAGTGCGAACAGTGGTCATGTGGGCCACAGGAGCAAAAGTCTCGTCGTAATCAACACCATGCTCCTGCTGGAAGCCACGAGCAACAAGACGCGCCTTATAGCGCTCAAGAGAGCCATCAGAGCGAGTCTTAATCTTATAGACCCACTTACACGTGATGGGATGAGAATGAGATGGAAAAGGAACAAGATCCCAAGTACCAGTACGCTCGAGGGCAGCAATCTCCTCGGCCATGGCAAGCTGCCACTCAGGATGAGTAACAGCATCCCGGTAGGAGACAGGCTCACGAGTAGCTGTGCCAGCAAAGGCAAAATGGGCAGGAAGCCGAATCGACTGGCGATCGCGGAGAGCGTAGCGAGGAGAAGATGACCCATCAGGGGAAGATGGGGCATCAGAAGAAGATGGAACATCAGGAGAAGATGGCTCATCTGGAAGATCCTCAATAAGGGGAAAAGGTACTGTAGTGGGAGGAGCCTGGGGAGTCGTAGGAGGCGACACAGGCGGCGACAACGGCGGAGAGGCCACAGGGGGAATATGTGGAGACTCAGTGGGACAGGTGGACGAGGGCAAAACAGATATAGGTGTATCTGGAAAGGTCAAGAAAGACAGAGACTCCACAGAGGAAGCCGAAGTAGAGGCAGGACGTGGGTAGAATGGATGAGACTCGTCGAAAGTCACATCCCGAGAAACCCGTATCCTACGACCAACAGGATCCCAGCACCGATAGCCCTTGTGCTCGGCACTGTATCCCAGAAAGACACACTCAACAGACTGAGCGGTCAGTTTGGTGCGTTCTCGAGGGGCGAGGAGAACGTAGCAAACGCAGCCAAACAGATGAAGGACAGAGTAGTCAGGAAGACGACCACAGAGACGCTCAACAGGGATCGCACCCTGAAGAGCAGAAGAGGGCTGGATGTTGACGAGATAGGTGGCAGTGGAAATAGCCTCGGCCCAAAAGTGAGGTGGAATAGAGGCGGCGATCATCAGAGCACGACCAGTCTCAAGGAGGTGACGATGCTTGCGCTCAGCGACACCATTCTGAGCATGAGCACCAGGACAAGAGAACTGAGCGAGAGTGCCTTGCTCAGCAAGGAAGCCGCGCAGGTGACGAGAGAGGTACTCGCCAGCAGAATCAGCACGAAAGACATGAATAGGAGTGGAGAACTGTGTGTGAATCATAGTGGCAAATTGTTTATAGATAGGCAAGGCCTCACTACGAGAAGACATGAAATATATCCAAGTGTGGCGAGAGAAATCATCTATAAATATGATATAATAACGATGACCCCCTTTCGAAACGAAGGGAGCCGGACCCCAAACATCTGAATGAACAAGATCAAAAGGACGCTGAGACACAGACTCACTATGAGGATAAGGAAGCTGAATATGTTTACCTAACTTACAGCCCTGACAATCTAAAGACACGTCTCCTGAGACAGACCCCAGAAGACCACGACGAACTAAGGACGACAGACGGGATCCACACAGATGGCCAAGACGGTGATGCCACTGCTGGAAAGAGCCGGTAGACGAAGTGGCAGAAGCAGAGAGACTGACGGCGATGGTGGCAGCGGAAGGTGAAGCCAGTCAAGCTCCCAGAGACGCTGTGAATCACGGTGCCGAGGGCCAGAACCAACCAGAGCTCCCGTGTGGCGATCCTGAACACAACAAGAGTCAGAGTCAAGAATGACCCGATAACCAAGGTCAGTAATCTGCCCAGCAGAAAGAAGCTGCATGGTAAGGCGAGGAACATGAGCAACAGAAGGAACATGAAAGGATGAGTTGCTAAGAGATCCTCGACCAGAGACAGAAAGAGATGTACCATCAGCAGTAAGAACACTGACAGGAGAATCAAGAGGTGTAATAGAAGACAGAGTGGAAGGATCAGGAGTCATGTGAAAGGATGCTCCAGAATCAAGAATCCACGGGGAGGTACCTGACTGTGTAGGAGGTGGTTTCTCAGTGCCCGAAATGTCAGTAGCAGAACCTGCAGAACCTGTCGAAGGAGAACCTGAAGCGGCAAGCAGGCGTCGAAGTCTGGCTATCTCCTGCTCGGTGAGAGAAACTGCTGAAGAAGTCGATGCAGACGTCGTCGTAGAAGCACTAGTGCCAGTAGAAGAACGACGTGAAAGATGCCGCTTCTTCTTATAGCACTGGGACTCAATGTGGCCGTCCTTGTCGCAGTAGGAACAGTGAGGATGACCACCTTCAGACGGAGGACGGCCACCACCACCTGTGGTAGCCGCTGGAGGAGGCAGTGTAGCAGGTGGACGAGCGGCGAGCACAGAGGGGAGTGGCATCAGACCAGCACCACTCAGACGAGTCTCCTCCGCGCGTATCTCGGTAAGAGCCTCCAGGAGAGTGACACGAGGGTGGCGTGCAAGGAGCTGGGCACGCCTTTGCTCGAACTCTGGACGAAGGCGAGTAAGGAACTCGTAAACCCGCTGAAACTCCAGGTCAGCACGTACATCCAGGCAGCACGGACAGGTACGATAGCCAGCAGTGCGAAGTGAGTCCAACTGACGCCAGACAGCAGAACTCTGAGCGTAAAAAGCGTCAACAGTAGCATCACCCTGCTGAAGAGAGTGCTCCTGGCGGACCACGGACAGGTACAGGGCATCACCAGAGGGCTCGTAGCGCTGACGAAGATGAGTCCACATCTGGAAAGCCGAAGGGAGTCCCACAACCTCAGAAGAAAACTGAGGCTGGACACTGGCGATGAAGACAGCAGCAGCCCGAGCGTCGTCATCGTACCACTGAGTGTAGACGGTCAGACGATCCTTGTAGGAATCCAGAGCCTCCTGGTAGGCAGAGGCAGCTTCATGATCAGCTTCATCATCAGCAGCAGCCTTATCGGCTGTCGGGGGCAATGCAACAGGCGTAGGCTCCGTCGGAGGAATAGGGCAAGGCGGGCAGGTGACATCGCCAGAGAGGACGCCCCAGAGACGAAGACCACGCATGTTAATGCGCATGTGAGACACAAAGTCGGTGTAATTAACACCATCAAAGATCACCGGGCAGCGAGGGAGGGAAACGATGCCCATTGGTAGGCGGCGCTGGACGGCGCGGCAGTTAGAACGATGTTTTTTTTCTCTTTTTTTTTCTTCTTCCGCCGCTCGGTTAAAAAGCCTCAAACGGGCCGAAGGCCCGTTACGCACGCACGCGTTAGGGTTGGCGGCGGCGCGACGGCGGCGGCGGCCCGGCGGAGCAGGCAACGGCGACGGCGGCCCGGCTCCCGACGGGGAAGTCGGCGGGAGGCGGAGGAGCCGAGGCCGGGCGGGCGCCGAGGCGAGGCCGGGCGGGCGCCGGGCGGGGCCGACGGCGGCAGAGGCCGGGCAGGCGCCGGGCGGGGCCGACAGCGGCAGGGGGGGCAGCGGAGGCCCGGCGGACGGCGGAGGCGCCGAGCCGAGGCCGACGGCGGCAGGGGCGACAGCGACGACGGGGGAGTCGGTGGCGGCGACGACGACGCGCGGAGGAGTCGGCGGGGCCGACGGCGACGGGCTCGAGCGGGCGGGCTCGGGCGGAGCCAACGGCGGCGGCGGCGAGGTGACAAGCGAGGCGACGGGAAAACCCTAGGTACGCTCTGATACCATGTTATGAATAGCGCTTGTATTCAATATGAGGCCAATGGGCCGGTATATATACACAAAGTACAGGTGGTAAATATGCAAAGAACCCCTCATAACAATGGGGAATAACAAACTATACATATATCTCTAACAGCAGCTACCTCTCTCTCAAAATTTGGGGGAAAAATCGGCAACTTAACCAACGCCTAGGATTCACCGCAGGCACGAACGCAAGCATCTCTGATCGCACGCAGCTCCGCGGCTGCATCCGTCATGCTCAACCTCTCGTACGGCAGTCCCCTCGTGCAGCTCAGCCCGACCCTCATGGCAGCAACCAAGCAATCGTGCACTGAAACAGGCGCACCACTCCCCCTCTCTCCCGGCCGTGACATTTTAGCCATGATGGGCAGCAGCGCCGGGTCGAGGACCTGCTCGATTTTGTCAGGAAACGCCGTGCCGACGAACTCGTGCAGAGTCAAGCCATCCCGGAACGCGTCGTTCGTCGGCGACTTCGCTGAAAAGATCTCCAGGAGCGTTATTCCAAAGCTGTACACATCGCCGTGTGTTGACACTTTCCCAGTTGTGTCGTATTCTGCACATTACAGACAAGTAACTTAGTCAGACAAGTTACACTACGTTACATCTTAGTACTACTGGAAAACTGGCTAAGGAGTATTGGCATCTATATATATACCAGAGACACTTCATTACCAAAGATGGAATCTATACCTGGTGCAACGTAGCCAATTGTGCCTCTTATTCCAATGGTGCTTTCGGTATTGGCAGCATCATGGCTCCCCAGATCAATAAGCAGCTTTCTCTTGCGGCACTGAAAAACGCTGAAGAGTGTGGCCAAGAAGAGAGCTACGCTTACGACAGGTACTGCTATCTCAAGAAGCCGATAAGCACGGTGTGCGTGCCTGGCCGTCGGACATCGCTGTAGATGGAGCTGCGGTACACCGCCGCAGAGCTCGCCGTTGCCGGCGATCTTAAACCCAGTCATGTTCGCGAACACGCCATGCAGTGGTACATGGCCATCGAGATTATTGTAAGAGAGGTCCAGCTCGATCAAGAAGCTCATGTTCTCCAGCTCCTCCGGGACTGTTCCTGTCAGGTCGTTCCGTGACAGGTACAGCTCCTGCAGTCCGGACATCTGGTCGAGCTCCGGCGGGATGATCCCAGATAACCTGTTGTTTGTCAGGTTCAGCCTCCTAAGCCCCCTTAGCTTGCTCAGCGACGGCGGGATGCTTCCGTTGAAGAAGTTGCAGTCCAAATCAAGGAACTCTAAGCTCTGGCAACCACCGAGCTCCTTCGGTACCTCGCCAGAGAAGCGGTTTCCCGACAGCTTCAGCAGCGCGAGGTTCCCAAGGCGGACGATGTCGGGGGGAAGCCAACCGTCAAGCCGGTTATCCGACAAGTCCATTGCCAACGACAGCGAGGACAAGTCGAAGAGTTCTCTCGGGACGTGGCCGGTGAGCGCGTTGCCGGAGAGGTTGAGCAGAGTCAGCTCGTGCAGGTTGCCAAGAGTGGGAGGGATGGTGTAGGACCGAAATGGCGACAGAGGAGGGGTGAATGTCGCTCGCTTCAAAACCGCCCCCGAGGATTCGTACACAGATTTTGCAGTACAAAGCAACTCACAAAAAAATTATTTATGCTGAAATCTTGAACGCATGCTATACTAAAAAATTCAGCATAAATCAGAGATTAACCAGTAAAAATTTCAGCTGAAAATAATGCCATTTGATCTGCACGCAAAATGGGAGAAAATCAGCACAAGAGAAAAAAAATAGGCTTTAGAACCAAAGATCATGCTAAACGGCAGTAGAAGCTAGCTGAACAGTGCGGACTAAAAAATGGATCAATACTATTCCTTTTACTGCCGACAGAGACACAAAAATGGTAACCAAAACTGAAATTAACAGAAAGAAGGAAACTACACCTAACTTCTTAAACCAAGAGACTGATCTTTCTTTTGCAGAGAAAACCAATGGAGCAAAGCAGGACATCGGCTACAGAGAGCAGGGCAGAAACTGTAGACTGAAGATATGAACTGAAAATTCAGAGGAGGCTCAAAACAAGGATAATTGAGAAAAAGAAGTAGCTCTCCTCAAACCAAAAGCTCAAGACAAAACTCCAAATAGTCCTAGGACCTCTGGATTGCAAAGATTTTAACCAACGAGCAAGAACTTCAGATTATGGTGAAAAACCTGAAACTTTGCTAGAGCTGCACTAAAAACCCAATTCCTCTCCAATCCTTGATCTATTGCCCATGAAACTTTGTAGAAAGATTAGCAATAGCCAAAGAACTCATGATGCCAAGTCATGAGCCATCTCATGAAGGGAATCAAAAACGAGCTCAAACCCTAGACTAGAAACTCAGGAGAGACCAAGAACAGAGGAGCCCAAAACTTGAAATCCGAGATTTAAATGAAGTTTGCTCTCGGGAAACTTGATCAAATGATCTTGTGGCACTAACCCATCACAGAGCAACCCATTTTGGCCAATCCCAGCAGGCAAGAACTCAAAACCAAGAAATCAAGAAATCTCCAAAATGGGCATCGATGAACAGAAATAACAGAGAGCTCAAATATGAAACAAACACCATCTCATATTGATCTAGAGGAAGAGAGATACATGATTGATATAAGAGGAATGATTACAAGCTTTCATCTCATCCTCTCCCACTCTCAAACCTCAAGAACACACCCATACATGCTTGAGGAGGGATGAACACACTCTGGAAAGCTACGAAGGGGACAAGCAGGGAGCACACCTCTGCCTCCACCAACAAACCTCAACCACTAAAGCCTAAAGCCAAAACAACCACTAAAGACTCTTTTGACTCTAGCAAACCCTAATTCCCTTTCAAGTGCTCAAGTCGGCATGCAGCCCCTCACATGTATTTATAGCCTACGGCTAACGGGTCTCCGCCCCGTTACGCCCGCTAAGTCCAACGGAGCCCGCTCCCGCTTGTGCAGCCACGCGAATTTCCCGGTTCGCCCTTTGTGCACCTTCCGGGAAGCTTCTGCGCTCCTTGCCTCGCACGCCTCGCAACCACCTCGAGTCCACGTCGTCTTCGACACATCCCGACCGTTCTAACCTCAGCGCCACCTGCGCCTAGTCCGGTCCACCGTGTCTCGTCACGACTTCGCCTCGACGTCCTGCAGCCACACAGACAAGAAACACGTCAAATAGCACCGCTCGATACATGAAAGCGTAAATAACATCATTTACCATGCCGAAGTCCAAACCTGTCGACAATATTAGAATATGCATCATAATCCCATACGACTAAGTTTGACCAAGTCCGACCGAGTTCGATTGCGCCATGCAACGACTCGACTCCGAACTACGCAAACCAAACTCGACTCACCTAAACCAATGTCAATTACTCATCATACACATGGGATGACCTCCACATGGTCTCTCAGATGGATCCACTCAACGCATTATTACTCAGCACAAGTTTGAGCAGCTGCGTGAGGCTGCCAATGGAGGATGGCAATTGCCCAGTTAGCTTGTTCTCCTGCAACGACAACTCTGTGAGGTTCTTGAGCTTCCCGACACCCTCCGGGATGGCGCCGATGAGGAGATTGGAGTAAAGCCCCAACCATTGCAGTGCAACGAGGTTTCCAATACCGGTAGGAATCGACCCGGATATGCGGTTGCTCCCGAGGTTCAATTTCTGGAGTTGCCTCGAGAGGCCGCCGATGGACCTTGGCATCGCGCCGCCAAAGTTATTGCCGTCGAGAGCTAGTTCTTGCATAGTCGTGCAGTTCGCTAGATTGTCCAAGAACACCCAGCCTGCGCCGTTAGTAGCCGTCAGCTCGTTATTGGACATCTCCAGGATCTCAGGGCAGAGCTTGTCGATCTCGGGAGGCACCCGCCGGTGAAGCTGTTGTTGGAGAGGCTAAGGTGCCCCATGCTGGAGGCGTTGGCGAGTGATGCCGGGATCGGCCCGGTCAGATTGTTCCAACCGAGTAGGAGGTACTCATGACAAGATATGTATATCCTAGCTAGAGCACATAGATGACGATCTGAAATGTAATGCATTTTATGAGCATGTCAAGTCATCAATAAGCAAAGTCTAACTAGAGATATCCAAGGATGATGCGGGCCATGTCAATAAGCTAAGCGGAACAAGGAAGCTAATATTGAGTCCAAATAGAGTGCTATAAGCTCAAGATTGAAACATTGGTTAAGTACATGGTTTTTTTTGTAGCTTAAGCAAATTTAACACATAAAATATTATCTTTTTAAAGCTCATGGTCGTTTCCAACCCAATTTTTTTTCATGTGCTAGTTCTCAAGCCTTATGCGACTACTCCAAGCAAGAAGCTTAACAAGATAGTCTAGGTCATCCAACCCCCCCTGAGTTCATGCCTAGTGCAATGGCAAGCCGTCTCATGAGAAAGAATTGGTGAAATCAGTTTTTTTCGCACAAAAGAGATCATTTTGCTTTTTTTTAAACATGTTGTACTAATTTATGCATCATCAAGAACTAATATAGCTCAACTTAAGGCTCAACAAAGATTCAACGCTCAACTAAGCTTATTTGACATGGCATGAATCATAAAAGGATAGCTCAAGAAAGACTAAACTCAAGTGCTAGCATGACAAGTTTTAATTCAAGTAGATCAATTTTAATTCACTTATCATGGCAAAAGCTAGTCTACACGTATGAAGTCATGATAAATCTAGCAAATAAAGCACAAGCCATGACAAGGTGTAGAGCATTGTACGCATGTCATAAAGGATAATAATCAAGGCTCCCCCTCAACATGTGATGCAACTTTGAGTTCAAGTTGAGTTAAGTCAATATTAAGCTCCAGAAGCTCCCAAATGAACTCTCCCTGAACCAAGGCAATAAGAATCGAGAAGCTGGCAAGAAGAACAGCAAACAGGCAGTCCTTAAAGCATAGATAAGATATAGAGGCAACTATGGCTCAGACTGACTCTCATCTACCCCATATGACTCTAGGACTATTAGACCGGTAATCAACCTCACTAGGGAGCAAACACGTACCCTGTCTACCCAAGGGTGGCCCGACTCTTGCTAGAACCTAAAAGCAGTGAGTGGGCTCAACCTAGTGAAAGAAGAGAAGCGGCTAATAGAGCAGAACCCTAGATCACAAGATGAGAGGAAGACGTCTAAGCACTAGACTAGAGAAACACTCTAACCTATGCTAGAAGGACTAACCCAAGGCACCCCGAATGCAATGCAACAGTAAGGAGTAAAAGCATAATCAATATAGTAAAGCACAAACTCCCCCTTACAACGGTCCATAAGGACAAACCACCCCAAGCTCTCCCCGTAGAGCTGAAAACCTCGAACTATCCAATGGCTTGGTAAAGATATCAGCCAACTGGTGGTCACTCTCCACAAACTGGAACACTATATCACCCTTCTCCACATGGTCTCTAAGAAAGTGATAGCGAATATCGATATGCTTGGTCCGAGAGTGCTGCACTGGGTTCTTAGCAATGTTAATTGCAGAAGTGTTATCACAAAAGAGTGGAACACTGTCGATAGCTAACCCAAAGTCCCGCAGGGTCGAGACCATCCAAAGCACCTGGCTGCAGCAACTGGCGGCAGTAACGTACTCGGCCTCTGCGGTGGACTGTGCAACACCGGACTGCTTCCTCGAAGACCAGGAAACGAGAGAAGTGACAATGAATTGGCAGGTGCCAGATGTGCTCTTCCTATCTATCCTACAGCCAGCAAAGTCTGCATCCGAGAAGGCTCTCAAGGAAAGACAAGAAGAGGAAGAGTACCAGATACCATAGTCAATGGTAGCTCGAAGGTACCGAAGAATGCGCTTCACCGCCTGGCGGTGAGAAACGCGAGGAGAAGCCTGAAACCGAGCACAAAGACACACAGCAAAGTGTATGTCCGGTCTCGAGGCAGTGAGGTACAAGAGGGAGCCGATCATACTCCTATACTCCTTCTGATCAACTGGCTCGCCATCCTCATCTGGGTCAAGTGAAGCTGAGGTAGCCATCGGAGTGGACACCGGCTTACCATCACTCATATCGAAGCGTTTCAGGAGGTCTCGAGTGTACTTGCCCTGATGCAAGAATGTACCCTCCTGAGTCTGCTTAATTTGGAAGCCAAGGAAGAAGCTCAACTCGCCCATCATGCTCATCTCAAACTCCGAGCTCATGACATCGGAAAACTGGAAAACGAGAGCATGCGAGGAGCCGCCAAAGATGATGTCATCCACATAAATCTGGACGAGCAACAGATCAGTGCCATGCCGGCGGATGAACAAGGTCTTGTCTACTTTACCCATCTCAAAACCATGACTCAACAAGTAGAACTTAAGCCTCTCATACCAAGCTCTCAGGGCCTGCTTAAGTCCATACAAAGCATTAGAAAGCTTGAAGACATGGTTTGGGTATTTGGGGTTTTCTAAACCAGGAGGCTGTCGGACATAAACTTCTTCCTCAATGAACCCATTAAGGAAGGCACTCTTGACGTCCATCTGGTAAAACTTGAAACCTTTAGAAGCTGCAAAGGCAAGCAGGATTCTAATGGCCTTAAGTCTAGCTACAGGGGCAAAGGTCTCCTCGAAATCCAGACCCTCAACCTGGGAGAATCCCTGAGCTACCAGTCTAGCCTTGTTTCGAATAACCACTCCATCCTCGCTCTGCTTGTTCTTGAACACCCACTTAGTCCCAATAACATTGTGACCTCGCGGGGGCTCGACAAGCGACCAGACCTTGTTTCTCTCGAAGTTCTCTAGCTCCTCATGCATGGTATTAACCCAAGACTCATCTGAAAGGGCATGACTAACATCCTTGGGCTCAAAGGAGGCGACAAAAGCAGAATGGAGACAGAATTGAGACATGCCAGATTTTGAGCGTGTGACTCGCTCAAAGAGGTCTCCAATCATCTGCTCGGAAGGATGTCTTTTCTGGATATGTTGAGGAGGTTCAGGATGGGATGAAGAAGTGGCCTCTACCTCATGAGCTGATGAGGTAGGAACAGAGCCACTAGCTCCAGAGGAAGCAGAAGGCATGGGCTGATCACCTGGAGGTGCGGTGGAAGATGGCACCTCGAGGGGTGGATGAGAGACTGGATCGGGTAGACAACCCTCATCTCCATCGTCCTCATCATCCACAAAGATGGGCTCAGACTGCTCTAAAGAACCTGAGATATCAGGCCTAGTCCCCGGACTGGCCTCGTCAAAGGTCACCTCACAGGTCTCTACCAACTTGCTAGACTCGCAGTTCCAAACCCGATAAGCCCGCGAAAAAGACGAGTAGCCTAGAAAGATCCCATCACAGGAGCGTGACTCGAACTTGTCTAGGTTTCCGGACTTCAAAATAAAGCACTTGCAACCAAACACGCGAAAATGAGAGACACTGGGCTTTCGCCCATGTCTCAGCTCATAAGAAGTGCGGTACAAGTGTGCCCAAAGAAAAACTCGATTGGAAACATGGCACGCGGTCGCAATAGCCTCAGCCCAAAACTTCCTCGGTGTAGAGTACTCATCGAGCATCGTCCTGGCCATCTCGACCAAGGTACGGTTCTTCCTCTCCACGACGCCATTCTGCTGTGGGACGTGCAGAGAAGAGAACTGGTGCTCTACACCTGTCTCGTTACAAAACCTCTCAAAGTAGGAATTCTTGAATTCCGTGCCATTGTCACTGCGGATCGCTCATAAGGCACCCGGAAGCTCAACAGAAAGCCTACTAAAAAGACCTCGGAAATGTGAAAACGTCTCATCCTTCGAAGCTAAGGAAAACACCCAAGAAAACCTCGAATAGTCATCGACAACGACAAGAACATACCACTTCCCTCCTGCTGACTACACTCGAGCTAGTCCAACTGTGTCCATGTGGAGCAGCTGTCCCGGTGCATCGGTCATAGTAACTGTGATCGGAGGATGAGAAGCGGCAACCATCTTGCCATGCCGGCATGGAGCGCAAATAAGATCTTTGACCATCTTGAGTTTCGGCAGACCACGAATGAGATCGTGGCCGCTAACTCGGGTCAAGTGGTCAAATCCGATATGACCAAGTCTCCTATGCCAGAAAGACAAGTCGCGGGACTCCGAAGCAACCAAACACCGGAGAGGATCACCAGAAGACTCAGAAAAATCAGCACGAAAGATCCTCCCATAACGTGAAATCCCACAAACTAGACTACCCGAAGGATCAAGAATTTTGCAAGCATTTTTCTTGAAGCTCACCTCATAACCGTCATTGGTAAGCTAAGAAACCGAAAGCAAATTATAACGCAGCTTACTAACCAAGGCAACATCTCTTAAAAGAAATGAATCGTTAACACGCACTGTACCTTTGGCGATGACGCGCCCAGACAAAGCGTCTCCGAAGGTGATCGTCTCATCACCTGGAGCGCGGGCTAGGGAAGAGAACTAACGTGAGTCTCCGATCATATGACGAGAACAACCGGAGTCTACGAGCCAAACCTCTCCCTTCCCAGCCCGGCGAACCTGAGTCAACAAGAGAGTAAAGTCTCAGTACCGGGGTAAATCAAAAGTGATTTTGGCACCCAATACTGAACAACACGTCGAATAGCAGAAGTAGCCACACACGACTGACCTCTAGCTACTCTACGCTCTCTGTCACTCAAAACGCCAGAAGGTCTATGTGCAGACCCGAAGCTGTTGCTGGGTCCGACTGCTACAGGCAAGCGAGTCGGAGCACCTGCAACAGCCTGAACACGCCGCGGGTAGCTGTCTCGACGGAGAAAGCGAGATCTACCCTCAGGACGGTGGAAGTCACGAACAGGAGCAGCATGAGGACGAAAACCAAAAGACTCAGAAAAACCAAATCCTCGATGCTGCCCAAACCCGTCAGAAGCAAACCTGGACCTCGTGCTGGTATTAGGTGCACTCAGGATCTGGGGCTGACCCTGAATACCCCTAGATGCCTCAGCACGGTCTCTACGCGCAATCCTGGCGCGCTTGAAGCATCGGTCGATTAGGTGTCCATCCTTCTGACAGAAGGTGCAATGATACTTCGCCTTCTGAGAGGCAGAAGTAGCATGAGATGGCTTCGCCTTCTGAGAGGCTTTAACTGCAGGTGGAATCACCTTGCTGTCAGATATCCCTTGGATAAAGCCCGCTGATTTGAATTTGACCTCATAAGACCTGGGCTCAACCTCGATCGCACCTCCTACTATGGGTCTGAGAATAGCAGGTGGATGCTTCCTCACGTCCTCATAGAAATCATATCCTAGACCCTGATTAAATCTGCAGATTTTAGATTGGTCTAGAATAAGATTGAGCTTCTTCTTGCCTCCTACAAACCTCTCGAGAGTGTTCATAAGGTACTGACACTCTCGAAAGAAAGAGGTGCAAGAAGAGCAGGGAGAAGAGGGAACAGCAGAGGGTGAGAGAGCAGAAGAAGAACCAACAGTAGAGGAGAGAATGGCTTGTGCACGCACAGCCGACCCTGGAGGGACAGTCCTACTACTAACAGTTTGGTTCACGTCGCTAAGCGTCTCAACCTTACCCTTGGGCTCTATCCCCTTTTTAGCAATCACATTACAAGGAGTTGATGACTTCTCTAATAAGTCCTTAGTTAGCTTCACACATTTATCATTCAAAGCAACGAGTTCAAGTTTTAGTTTGTCACAACTAATGCATGGTGAGCTAACAGGATCCTTAGTCGCAAACTGAGCCAATTTGTTGTTTTGATCAATCATCTTTTGGAATTGCTTAGAAACAGATTCAAGTTCAAGAGTTAATTTTGGACAATTGGTGCAAGAAATAATAGACTCAAGTAAAGAAGCATGCAACTCAGCAATCTTGTGATCTGCCCATTTTAGGTTCGACTTCAGCTTATTGCAGTTTTCACATGACTCGGGCAGATCAAGCAACATGGTATAAAGGCCTCTAAAAGCATTGTCCTTATCCTCACATGAGGTGCAAGTACTAGTCTCAATAGGAGCAGATGAAATAGAAGCAATCCTACTCATCTCTAGTTCAGCCAATAGACTAATGTTCTCCACCTTAACAGTATCAAGCTCGGAGGACAAACTATCATGCGAGGTCCTTAACTTCTCCAAATCACCCAACATGGCAGAGCATGTATCACAATCATCACTAACAGGAGCAGATGTAAGAGCAATAATCTCTAGTGACAATCTATCTACTTCCTTCTCTAACTCAGTACACCTAGCCCTAACTCTAGCATGAAAACCACCTAGCTTAGAAAAGCATGATTGAGCTGGTCGTAGGTGGGGCATACCTCGTCCGAGTCGGAGTACAGCTCGCTGTCGCTCAATTCGCCCTCGAGGGCCATGAAGCACATGCCGGAGAAGTCGTCGCCGCTCTTGGGGTCTTGATCACCCGTCCCGTCGTCGTCGCTCCATCCCTCCACCTCGCTGAGGTCGAGGTCGTCGAACGCGGCGAGGACGCAGTGGAAGAGCTTCTTGGCCTTCCCGAAGTTCAAGTCGCGGAACTTCTTCTTGCCTTGTGGATGCGCTGGAGGCTTCTTGTTGCGGTTCTTGTCGGTGTAGTCGTTCTTGCTCGAACCGCCGAAGTCAGCTTTGCCCTTCTCCAGCTTGGGGCAGTTTGCCCGAATGTGGTTGGGGCCACCACACTCGAAGCAAATCACGGGTCCTCCCCTCTTCCTGTCCCTCCTCCTCTTGTAAGCATGGGAAAACTTCCGAGCTAGCAGGGCCAGTTGCTCATCCTCGAGCTGCTCTAACTGATCATCAGTTACGTCACATAGAGCAGCAAGGGAGAACCCACAAAGCGAATCAGCAAAATGACCAGAAGCCGAGGTGGGATCGGTGACTAAAGCCATCGACTGCGACTTCGACTTACGAGAGACAATGTCAATCTCGTGCGTCTTGAGGCGCGAGTACAGC